>CM045767.1:131961673-132561673 GCA_025200525.1 Camellia lanceoleosa | reverse complement strand
GCTCTCATGAGTTTGTTTAGGGTTTATTCGAAGCGGATTAAAAATCTGTTTTGCTAGAAGTTCATTAGTTTGCGAAAAACACATTTTGTATTCATCATGAATCACATGCAAGACTAAAAAAAATGTTTCTTACTATTATTCCCATGTGAAACTCTAATCCTTCATATTTAATTTCATTAGTCGTAATAAGGAATAGATGAAAATAATATTTATGAAGAGTAAACACAAATTCATAAGCATGCAAGATTAATTCAAGCAATGGAGAATATTTGAACACATAAGGAGCAAAATCAGTAGCTAAACCATCTAATCCATACTTGCAAGAAGGATAGAAATCACATAATCATAAGATTAGCATTCTATCCAAATGTAACATGCATTGAGCATTTGTGTATTATCAATGCACACTCTTGCATATTTTTAATATATAGATTTAGTTAAGAAAAATATCTAAGGGGGGATAGGGAGATTGAGTATTCTTACCTCAAGAGCTCCTTACAAACTATTCTCAAAAATTTGTTTTGAATTGGTGACCACAAAGCACCCTCTCCTCTCCTCTCTTTCTTTTCTACTCTTTCTCTCTTTGCTTCTCTTTGCTCAGCCGTGGAAAACAAAAGAAAAGGGCTGGATAGTGTTCTATATGTAGGAGTTTGGAGAAACTTTTTATTTTTATTTATTTTTTATTTTTTCTCCTCTTGACTTGGAATTATCATATACAAGTATAGGCTAGGGGTGGCTGTAAGCATGCTTGCTTAGTAGCCTCCTTTCTTGGAAATGAAGGGCCGAATTCCTTTGCCCCAAAAAAAAAATTTCTGATTTCAAATTTTTTTTTTTTTTTTTTTTTTTTTTTTTTGTGTGTGTGTGTAAAGATAAAAATCAATAAATATATATAACGTAGTCACTAGATATTTTGCTCCCTACTATTCTCTAACCAACTTAGTTATTATTTGATTAACTCGTTTAGTTTCCACAGCTGTATTTAGATACAAAAATTTAACCACATAAATAAATTTATTTAAAGGAGTTTAATATTGGTATTAATCGTGATGTTAATATCATTATAATTTAATAGTTTAATAATCACTATTAATTGACTTAATATTATAATATTATTATATGTAACTAAAAGACTTGAGATTGAATCAATTAATCTCCATGGGTTAATTTTCTTGTACACAAATTATTAATGCCAAACTTTATATAGAACAATTATACAGAATAATATATATTAAGACTCCTTCACTCCTCTGTACTGCCACAACACTTGGACCAAGTGGACGACTTTGCCTCTATGGTTCTTTTCTCGTTGGTCCATAATCTTTATAGGCATTTCCTCAAAGCTTGCATCTTTGTTGAGATGAAGATCTCCCAAGTTGCTAACATGGGAAGGGTGTGGGTCATACTTCCGTAACATTGAGATGTGAAAAATATTGTGCACTACTGCGAGTTGTGGTGGTAGTGCTAAACAGTATGTCACCTCTCGTACCTTGCCCAGAATTTCAAAGAGTCCCACATAATAAGGTGCAAGTTTTTGTTTTTTCCCGAATTGTGTAGTACCTCAATGAGGTCAAACTTTGAGAAAGACATGATCTCCTACCTCAAAGATTAAGGGTCGTCTCCTTTGATTCGCATAGCTCTTTTGTTGACTTTGGGCTGTGATTAGTCGTTGTTTGATCAGTTTTATCTTCTTAGTGGTCTCCTGAACCAAGTCTGGTCCTAACAAGGTTGCTTTTCCTACTTCAGTCCAACAGACTGGTGATTGACAATGTCGCCCATAAAGTGCTTCATACGATGTCATTCCAATACTGGCCTGGAAACTATTATTGTAAGTGAACTCAACGAAAGGTAAGTGTTTCTCCCAACTTCCATTAAAATCCATAACGCAAGCTCGAAGAATATCTTCCAAGGTTTGTATTGTTCTTTTAGACTGCCCATCGGTTTGTGGGTGAAATGTCGTGCTAAAGCATAGGTTCGTTCCCATTGCTTTCTGCAAGCTCTGCCAAAACTGTGAAGTGAATCGAGGAGAGATTTGGTTATGAGATTTGAGGAGAGATTTGGAAAGAGAAATAGAAAATATAAGTGAAATATGAATAAAATGAACCTATAATTCATTTAGTTTTACACATTTTTTCTTTTTTCATTTTCAAATTTCTCCCTAAATTTCTTAACCAAACACAATGTAATGAGATTATTCAACAAGTCATTATTAACGTTGCTATCTATCTTATCAATATTGTCTTTCTTGGGAGTGTAGTTTTGTTATTTGGTTTTTCAGCAATGATTCAGATCATTAATTTTGGTACTTTAATGGAGTACTAATAACACGATAAAGAGAAAAAAAAAAATCAAAATCAAAACATCACATCACAGTGCATGAAGCCTACTGCCAACTTATTAGAGCTGGTTTTAGAGTTTAAGAATTAGAATTCCAAAGTATTTATTTTTTTTTTTTTTTGATTTATTGCTAACTTACTTTTTCCTTTGGGGAAGGTTGGAAATGTGCTGTGCTTTTTCTTGTCCATTCCTTTGTAATGTTTTATCTATTTTAATAAAATATTATATTTTTCTTTCCAGTAAGTATATATATGTGGAAAAATTACGAATCAATTTATGGGTTGAAAAAAAATTCAAAATAATAGTGAAATTTATAAATTTTAATTATTAAAATCATAAACTTTTTCATGTGTAGGTCATTAATTTTTATAAGTACAACTAATTTGTAGTTTCCCCTATATAATTATTAGCATGTCACCCGTGCTATACACAGGATAAAATAATAGTATATTATTTAGATAATTATCTTAATTTTTTTATTTTATCTCTCGTAAATAAAATTTTCTAAGTTTAAGAGTTTTGTTTTAAATATTCTTTTACTATAATATATAGTATAGTTAAATTAAAATTGTTGTATTGACAATTAACAATTAAAATTATGTTTCGTTATAAAAAAAAATGACATAGATCTAATGCTTCACTATTTTAGAATAAATTATATGAATTTAAAAAAAAATTGTTATATTGATTTTTGAAAGAGAAATAATTTAAAAAAATTTAAAGACTTAATGGGTAAGAAATAATCATAGTAACATATAATTTAAAATATCAAAAAAAAAGTTTAAAAAAAATGAATAAAGATTTTAAAAAGATGTAATTACAATTAAAACTAATGTCATATTTATTAGTAAGTATAATTTTATTTGGATATGTATTTATACTTGGAAAAATTACTCATAAATCCCATATTGAGAAATGTTAGTCTATTTAGTCCTGAGTGTTTTTTCTTAAACCATTTAGTCCTTTTTATTTTTTGGTATAATATATTTTTTTGATATATTATATATAGAATTTACATTTATATCCAATCTCTCCAATTGAAGTTAAATAAAATTCAAAACCCACCATTGGAGAACATCATCAACATCAACGTCAACACCAACATCAACATCATTCAAGATCATCAACATTGGTAAATTGAGCAGATTGGAGAATACTCACCAAGCTCTCTTCTTCGTATGTATAATCCCTCCTCCACTCTTCCTATTCTTCTTCTTCCCCACCACTAACCCTAACCCTAACCCTACTCCTCTCCCTCTCCCTCTCCCTCGCCTCACCTCCCGATCGACCTCCTCCACCACCGCCTCCGCCGCCATGGCCTCCTCCTCCGTCCAACGTCGACAACGCCGCCGTCTCTCTGTAAACACCACCGCCAACCTCACTCTCACCGCCACCGAAAAAGTGATCGGAGACGACGATCTGCTCAGCCGGATCCTCATACGCCTACCGGCGAAACCTCTATTATGATTCAAGAATGTTCTGGGAATTTTTCCTGGTTGATGATATGTTTTGATGATGTTGTTTTTCTGATGTTTGAATCTGATTCTGTGATTCTGAGATAAACATCAGATTCGCCATTGATGTGTTGATGTGTTGATGTTCACGACGATGTTGTTGATGTGTTGATGTTCGCGACGTTTCCCGATGTTTCGCCATTGATGATGTTGTTCGCTATTGATGATGATGTTCACGACGTTTTCCTTTTGTCTTCATTTTCCAATGTTCACGACGTTTTCCCGTTGTCTTCATTTTTCGATGTTCTGATGTTTGACTATGTTTGAACACAAAATCAGATTATGTTTGACTATGTTTGGCTATGTTTTGAACACAGAATCAGACTATGTTTGACATCCAATGTTCTGATGTTTGATTAGATTCACCATTGATGTGTTGATGTGTTGATGTTCACGACGATGTTGTTGACGTGTTGATGTTCACGACGTTTTCCAATGTTTCGCCATTGATGATGTTGTTCACGACGTTTCCCCTGGGTTCTGACTATGTGTTTTATGATGTTAATGATTTTTTTATGATGTTTTTTTAGTGATGTTGTGATGTAAGTTGATGTCGTTGATAGTGATGAACACCAGTCCCAAAAAAAGCCTATAATAAGGTTCTTGGGCAATTCGGTAAGTTACACATAAACACTAATCCAAAATTACCCCCTTAATTATTGGCACAGGCACCTAAAAAAATGGGTACTAATGTCTTTACACATAAAATAGGACCTATTAGTCCAACAAAAAAACCTCAGGACTAAATGAGTTAACATTCCTAAATTAGGGACTTAATGGTGCTTTCCCCTTTATACTTTAACATGCTTATTTAAAACAAAAATAAAAATATTAATAATTTTAAGTTTTAAAATATGATTTTGTAGACTTGCTATATTAACTTTTAGAAAGAATATATTGAAATATTTTTACAAGAATTGAATATTAATCATTGAACAAATCTTATAATATTTAAAATAAAATTTATAATGGGAAGAAATTAATGATATTGCAACATATGCATTTTAACAATTTTAAATTAAAAAAAAAAAAGATTAGGATTTTGAATTTCAATTATCGTACAACATTTTTATTTATATAATAATATAAATAAGGATTTGGGTCTGCTGTTGGTTTACATCTGCCTGTGATCTGTTCTGCTATGAATTGATATGGTCTGCTGAATTACTGTTGTTGGACTGCATTTATCTGATATGCTCTGCTGTTACAAGTTGCTGCTGCCCTTGGAAGTGTTCTGTTTGTGTGTGAGTTGTGTTTAGGTCCTAGTATGCATTTTGAAGTGGTCCTTGCTGAGTTTCAACTATGCCTTTTCTGCTTTGTTGTGCTTGTGTTTATTTTCCTGTTGGGTTTGGTTCCTCTCCAAACCGCTTAGGATTGAGCTTGCAGTTGATTGGGCTCTATTCCAGTGCCATCCTAATTGGGATTGGGATAGTTCGCTATGATGCATGTTGCTCTTCCTCTCCTTTATTTGATGCAATCTCATCTTTGTATGGTTTGTTCATCAATAAAGGTTTTTTTTTTGCTGTTTCAAAAAAAAAAAAAAAAAATGGATAGGTAATAGATAGATTAAAATTAATTGTAAATATAACTATATTAAAAAGGGTATGGTTTTGTATAGTTATATTTTAAATTCTAAAATTTATTTTTTAACTTCCTATATAAAAAGATTCAAAATTTTAAATTACATATGATTTTTTTTTTCTAAAAATATATGAACTCACAATAGAGTAGAGAGAGAAGTACCGTAAAAGAAGAGAGGAGCTGCACATATTATGGATAAATAATTAAATAATTGACTAATACCTTTAATAGTTTTGAAAAAATTGATTAAAATTAAAATTTTCATTTTATAGTTTTGAAAAACTACACCATCTGTCAATTAACACATATCATGATATCCAAAAAATATTAAAGTAATTTTTTGTTTTTTTTTTTTTTTGAAAAAAAGTAATATACAAACATAAAATCAATAAAAAAAATTTATTAATAATGATTTTGTTTGGATTTTGATCTATCACTTTATAAGGAGTGACATGTTTTTTATTATATAAATGACCCTATTACGTCATTTTAGTATAAAAATTCTAGCAAAACAATATTAACTAACAAAAATAGTTATAAACAAAAAAAAAACAAAAAAAAAAAGATAATGGTTAGAAGAGAGGAGGGAGAAATGAGACATATAATATAATATACAAAAACAATAAAATGGCTATAGATAAAAAAAAAATAAAAATAAATAAAAAAAATAAAAAAAAAAGAATAAGAAAAAATGATGTACCTAAAAGATAAAAGAGTTTGTTTAAAGAATACAATAGATTAAACATAAACTAACCTCCAAATTGTCTCATAAATTTTTTTAAAAAAAATAATGAGTTTCATCGTTCCATAAATGTAATATTTATAGGGCGAGGAAAACATGAATAGTTTGGAAAAAATATAATGTATGATGGCTATAATTTTTGGATAGAAGAAAGAATTGGTTAGAGAAAAAATACACAAGAATAATTTTTTTCATCTTTCCTTTTCTAAATTATAAATTATTGAATCATTATAAAAAATAATAAATTATGATATTTAAAAAAAATTATATATAGTATAGATATGCTTAAATTTATTTGGGAATAAAATTGTGTTTAATTATGTAATAGAGAGAGAATCTATATATAAGGTTTAATTTTAGTTTATATTAGGTTTAATTTTATGTTTATATAAATCAGACCAGTTGTGAAAAATGTTAATAGTATACATTTCATGGAAGGTGAAACAGTTTCATTTTCATTAGATTTATTTTAGGAGATAGAAGATTACGTGAGATTTGTATTCTTTTTAAATAAAAACTTGATTTATTTTGAGATTGAGTGGGAGGCTAAGAATTGTGTGTGTGTGTGTGTTTTATTTCTTTTTATTTCTTTTTATAAGCACTATATTTGCATTAAATAATTTTGAAGGTAAATATTTATGTTATTAGAATAGCCAATAGATGTTTTAATTTTTTATTTATGGAAATCAAAAATTAAAAAAATTAGATTTAAGATTTTGAAACACCTAGGGCCTCTAAGATGAAAAGTCACTTTGGTATAATATATAGTATAAATAGATAGATTATGAGATTTAGGAAATAGATAAATATTAGGTGAGAGATTTTTGGAACTTGCAATTCAATTATTTTTTTAAAATCTATAGTTACTTTGTTAGTCAATAATATTATTTTTAAATATTTTTAAAATTACAAAAATTAACAATTGTGGTTTTACTGCTTTTTTTTTAATCTATAATTTTATTTTATTTTTGTAAAATATATAATTATTTTGTTATGAGATGAGATTTGTGTGTGTGTTTTTTTTTTTAATTTATAGTTATTTTGTTATGAGATGAGATTTAAAGATAAATAATTAAATAATTGACTAATACCTTTAATAGTTTTAAAATAAATGACTAAAATTAATATTTTCTTTTCATAGCTTTGAAAAACTATTATATACTTTTAAAGTAATATTGTGCACCAACTGTCAATTAACACATATTATGATATCCAAAAAATATTAAAGTAAATTTTTTTTTTCAAAAAAAGTAATATATAAACATAAAATCAATTCAAAAAACTTATTAATAATGATTTTGTTTAGATTTTGATCTATCGCATTATAATGAGTGACATGTTTTTTATTATAAAAATGACCCTATCACATCATTTAGTATAAAAATTCTAGCAAAACAATATTAACTAACAAAAAATAATTATAAAAAGAAAAAGAAAAAGATAATGGTTGGTAGAGAGGAGGGAGAAACGACACACAAAATATAAAATACAAAAACAGAAAATGGTCATAGATAAAAAATAAAAAATAAAAGAAGAAGAAGAAGAAGAAGAAGAAGAAATGGTATACCTAAAAGATAGAAAAGTTTGTTTAAAGAATACAATAGATTAAACATAAAATAACCTCCAAATTGTCTCATAAAAAGAAAGTTAAAAAATAGTTTCATCGTTCCATAAATATAATATTTATATGGCGAGGAAGACATAAATGGCTTGGAAAAAGTATAATGTATGATGGTTAGGATTTTTCTATAGAAGAAAGAATTGGCTAGAGAAAGAGTGCACAAGAATAATTTTTTTCATCTTTCCTTTTCTAAATTATAAATCATGGAATCATTATAAAAAAAATAATAAATTACGATATTTAAAAAAAAAATTATATAGAGTATAGATATGCTTAAATTTATTTGGGAATAAAATTGTGTTTAATTATGGAATAGAGAGAGAATCTAGATATCAGATTTAATTTTTATTTTATATTAGGTTTAATTTTATGTTTATATAGATCTGACCAGTTGTGAAAGATATTAATAGTATATATTTTATGGGAAGTAAGAGAGTTTCTTTTTAATTAGATTTATTTTAGGAGAGAGAAAATTGAACGAGATTTCTATTATTTTTAAATAAAAACTTGATTTATTTTGAGGAGTGGGAGGTTGAGAATTGTGTGCTTTTTTTTCTTCTTTATTTCTTTTTATCGGCAATATATTTGTATCAAATAATTTTGAAGGTAAAAAATTATGTCACTGGAATAGCCAATAGTTGTTTTAATTTTATTTTTTTTTAAATCAAAAGTTCAAAAAATTAGATTTAAGGTTTTGAAACACCGAGGGCCTCTAAGATGAAAGTTGCTTTGGTATAATATAGCATAGACACATAAATTATGAGATTTAGGAAAGAGATAAATATTAGGTGAGAGATTTTTGGAACTTGTAATTCAATTTTTTTTTTTAAAAAAAAAAATCTATAGTTAATTTATTAGCCAATAATATTATTTTTAAATATTTTTAAAATTACAAAAGTTAGCAATTTTAGTTATTTTTTTTAAATATATAGTTACTTTGTTAGCCAATAGTACTATTTTTAAAATTACAAAAATTAACAATTGTGGTTTTACTTTTTTTTTTTAATCTACTTTTTCTTTTTCTTTTTTTGTAAAAATATAATTATTTTGTTATGAGATGAGATTTGTGTGTGTGTGTGTGTGTGTTTTTTTTTTTTTTTTTTTAATGTATAGTTACTTTGTTATGAGATGAGATTTAGGAAATAGAGAAATATTATGGAGAGAGATTTTAGGAACTTGTAATTCAAAATTTTAGGTGGTTTTGTATTTATTTTTTAATCTATAATTTCTTTGTTAGCCAATATAATTATTTTTAAATATTTTTTAAATCACAAAAATTAGTAATTGTGGAATGAAACTTTGGAGCTCTCACAAGCCTTTTTACTAGAAACCCATTTTCCTTATATATATATAGATATAAAGGTGGGCAATATTGTAGAGCCTATTAATGATTTGAACCGTTCATTTTGTGAGCTTATTATTCATGAAATAAATTATGCTGATCTAATAATTGTAATCTCTCCATTTTATCATGTTTACTGGCTATTTTCAAAAACACATTTGATGTCTATTTTTTCAGACAAACTCTTTAAATTGAATAAATTACAATTATTGGATCGACGTCTTTTGTGTGTGTGTGTGTGTGAATATACGAAGGGCCTAAATAATAGTTCAAATCATCGAGACGACACCCATGCTCGGACAACAACTTCCCTTCCAAATTATAGACGGGAGGGAAGCCCATCTCATGTATATGTATTTAGTTGAGGGGAGACTCAGTATATCACACTTGTAAGTCTTTCAAATCAGTGTAACTGCAACATTGATGAACGTAATCTAATTTAGGATGTGCCTTGTAAATCTTGTATTCCAGTGTGTTTTGTGGTTTACAATTCCTGTTTGTTCTTCTCTTCTTGCTTGATTTATCTTTTCAAATTGTTCCATGACAACCTATTACTTTTTTTTTTTTTTTTTATCAGCAAAATAGAAGAAATTTTTTAATGAATCGCAAGTATACAATTACATATGATTATCTGTATGGTATACAACATTATGATTATCTGTTTGTTCTGTTTCTTCTGCTTCTGTGTTGTTCTTCAAAGCCTGCAGAGCTTGTTTGAGCTGTCCTGGGATGCATTTCTGATCAGCTCTGGGCTGTCCTGTCTATTTATTGCTCTGTCTCTTTGTTCTGTGTTTAATTGGTATACTATGTTGCTGATCTGAGGGTGATACTTTGTCTGCCTATTATTGTTCTGTCTGTTAATTGGTATACTTTGTTGGTCTGCTGATGTGATATGATTAGCTGGTATGCTACGCTGCTAAACTGATATGCTTAGCTGCTGTCTGCTTTGTTGGTCTGCAGATCAACAATGCAATGTTTTGGTTCTGTTTTGTTCTACTGTCTAAGTCTGATGCTGGTTTTGTTTTGTGCTGCTGTGATGGACTCTGGTGCTGTTTGGGTGTTTTGCCTCTTGGCTGCTCAGTTATGCTCTGGTTAGTTATGTTGTGCTATTGTTTGTTGAGCTTGCATCTTGACTGAGGGTGATTTGAGCATGGCTGCTGCTGTGATGGACTCTGGTGTGGGTTGGGTGTTTTGTCTCAAGTCTGTGTTGATCTGCTTTGCTGGTCTGTTCTGCTAGTGGTTGGTCTGCTCAACTCTGTTGGTCTGCTCAACTAACAGCAGCATTGGTTTGGTGTCTAGCAGCAACAGTGGTTCAGTGTGTCTGATTGCTCAGTTGTGCTGTTGTTGCTGTGGTGTTTTGGTCTGTTCCTTTTTCTTTTCTTTTTTTTTCTCACCAACTCTGGAAGTGCTAGTAAATGATAAGATGGGCTTTTTAGAGCCAACCTAATTGAGATGATTTAGCTCATTGTGATGCTCTTACATTTCCTTTTTCTTTATTAGTAAAATTTGTTTTGTATCTTGTACTTGATCCTTACATCAATAAAGTCTCTTTTTTGCGGTTCGAAAAAAACATATGACAGAAGGGGTGAGCATGGTCCGGATTGGACCGGATTGGGGTAAAAGCAGGACCAATCCATTATCTACGGTTCCTAAAAAATTGAAACCAATCCAATTCGTTTAAATCATGGAACCAATCCGAACCAATCCATTTAAACATGGATTGGATCGATTTAGGACTACGGATTCACATAATTAAATAACAAAAAAATATACATATAACACTTTAATTTCATAAAAATATAAACATAGCGCTATATTAGTTCCACAATAGCAACATGTTTTTCTATAATAGCGATATACTGTTTTAAAATTTAAACAACCCTAAGAAAATTGGCTTCACCATAAAAATTTAGATCATTATAAATTAAAACTAAAAATTAACAAACAAAAGTAATAAAAGAAGATATTATACGGGTTTAGGGTTGAGTTTAAGTTTGATATAGAATAATTGAAGATGTTATAAGGAAGGATGTATAATAAAAATATAGACTATTTGCATATGGTCCGGATCGGTTCCAATCCGAAACCGTGGGGTTCAATCCGGAACCAATCCGTGGACTACGGATTTTTAATTCTTCAATTCGGAACCGAACCACGGATTCAAAAAATCAATCCAAACTTATTAGATTGGACTGAACTGGACCGGATTACGAATTTCACGGATTCTTTGTTCAGCCCTAAGAAACACCAATAAAAAAGGGGATCAAGTATATAAAAAGTATCATAACATAACCTAATAACCTATTACTTATGCTATCAAACCCATGATAATCTCATTATTTTCTGTGCATAAAATTTTATTTATTTATTCTAATTTCAGTGAAGTTAAAATATAAAAAAAATTCAAAAGAATTGAATAGTATTGTACTTTACTTGGAAAAAACAAAAGGTTCAAAGGTCAGTAGTATCAATTAATGAGTCCGGATTCTCGGCCGCCCAACCCGGCAACCCCCCAAAACGACGTCGTTTTGGGGTTTTTTTTTTCTTCTTCTTCGTTTCGCTTTCTCTTCGAACCAGAGGGGAGGGGAGAGGGAGAAGAGGGAGGAAGGAGAGGAAGAGGGAGGGAGGAGGAGGAGGAGGCGGAGGCGGAGGCGGGGCCGGACGGCGAGCTCGCGACGAGCTGCGACCATGGGCTGGAGCTGCGACGACGGGCGGCGAGGCGACGAGGTGCGACGACGAGGCGACGGCGAGCTCCCCCCTCCCTCCCCTCCCCTCTGGTTCCTGTTCGTCGGCCGAAGAGAAGAGAGAGAACGAACGAACGAAGAAGAAGAAAAGAAAAAAACAAAAAAAAAAACAAAAACAAAAAACCCCCCAAAATGACGTCGTTTTGGGGGGCTGCTGGGATGGCTGCCGGGTATGGCGGTCGAGGATCCGAATTCTCAATTAATACCTGGATCCAGTTGCCTGGCTTTCATTTCTAAATAATCGCACCAAAGCTGTGAGGAGGGCTAGTACCTTGTTTGGATCATGATGGCTTCTCATCTCCGTGGGATATGCATTTCGGGGAGGATCACAAGACCGTTGGGGAGGATCAGAGCCAGATCTATTGTTCAGTTTAAATATATTGTCGTCATAGGCTTTCTCAGTATATTTTCTTTCCGCTATCACCTCCCATCTTGACCCAAAGATAAGCAATGAGGAAACATTATATGTATCTATTTATAAGTGCATGTACAACCACTCTGGTCCAACGTAGTTGGTTATGAGGGAAGTCGCAAGTTGCTGTCAACATAGCACTTGATGTATGTTCGATTCTCCTGCATTACACAAATCTTGACTTAAGCGAAGCTTGTGTTGAGCGGTCTATGTAGGCTCTCATAGTCTCTATTCCGTACAGCGCAACAAGACACCTTTGGTGCTCTCGACTGAGGCTCTGCCTTGGATCTACGAGAGGATGTGGGAATTTTCCTGTGCCAAAAAAAAAAAAAAAAAAAGAGCAGATGTATATGGTGGGAGTGAATTTTTTTTTTATTATTATTATTTTAGACATTGGGTCATAAATCTAATTTTAAAATTTGTGAGGTAATTGCTCAAGTTTTAATTTTTAGGAATTATAACGATAATAATAATTTAAAAAATCGTATTATTTTTACATATTTATATCTATCTGTTTAATGTTATCTATTTGTACACCATATCTAATTTATATATTTGTCCATATTACCATTATCACTAGCTATTACTACTTGCCACCACCAAAAGCCATCGGCCAATTCTCGCGACTTTTCAATAACTGATGATCAGACAATAGTAGAGCCAATATATAATATGATCCGACAATATATATAATATGATAGAACAAGAAAAGCATATTGTTCAGAATATAATGTAAATAATAAAATTATCTCTTTCTCTATCAGTTTAAGTTTTTAGATGGATTGATGGTCAACAATTTAATATAGTACCAAAGAAGATAATAGATCCTAGAACATTTGTTCAGCTTAGATTTTTAGATGAGTTGGTAGTCAACAATCTAATACATATCAACAGAATTTTGAAAACTTAATAATTCTAGAATATTTTATATTTCTTATTCAATTTCAATTTCAAAATAAAAATATAATATTATTAAAAGTGCTGTCTGTCCAACTTTGCTACATAGGCCAAGTCCACCCTATCAGGATCATTTTCTTTCTTTCAACAACTATAGTTTTGTCATTGCCATGACTACAGTACCTGGTAAACCTAAGTTATATTGAAAAGGTTTGCCAATGTCTTCCAAAATTAAATCGGTAAGGGCTACTAATGTAAACCTAAATAATTTTATTTATTTCAACAACTACAGTTTTGTCATTATCCTGACTTTAGTACCCTGGTAAACTTAGGATGAGATTGAGCTAGAATACTATATAGATGCATGTTCATGTATTTAATGAATTTACTTTTAATAATATTTTGCAGGTTTTATATTTATTTTATAATTTCTTTCTTTCAACAACCAAAAATTTAGTCATTTTGTGACCTAATGAAATATTTTTATTTCTTTCAACAACCGCAGCTTTGTTATTATCCAAGTTTTCTTTTTTTTTTAAAAAAATAGCATGAAAAGGAGTTTTTTACTGATGAGATCTAAAAATGCATTAGAGTTACCAAGACAATCATCAATAAAAAGGATAAAAGTGTGAACTAGCGAAACTATCCCATCCCAATTAGATTAATCCTAAATTCACGTTTGTTTGGCGGATTAAGTTAAATCGGATTGTTAGTGAGAGGATGGTTAGTGAAGAAATTGTTAATATGTAGATTGTTAGTAAGGAGATTAAAGTAAAACTGCATTTTTATGATGGTTAGTGATGATATTGTTAAATTATTTTTATATAAAATAAATAAATAAATTATTTCTATATTAAAAAAACTGAAACAATTAAAACAAACAGATGCACTTGGTAAAAAACGTAAAATTAAGAAAAAAAAATTTTTTTTATATAAAATAGACTCAATCTACTTACTATTTTTCTAATTTCACCTTCTACCCAGCCAAGTTAATCCCCCTATAGAGGGAGATTACTAAACCCCTTGAACTATCAATCCGTCCTCCCATTTCACCACCAAACACGCTGTGGGTGGGACCCACAACCATAGTAGTCTAATTCGGCCACTCAAGCCACGAAACAAACATGACCTAATTTTAGTACATGTAGGAAAACCTAAGTAGTTGAATGATTGACAATAAAATAGGTAGATTAATGCCTAGTTATGTGTTTAATGAATTTATTTGTTGTAAGATTGTTTTAGGACTGACAATAAAATAGGTAGCTTGCAAAAAAAAAAGTAAAGAGAGAGATAGTGCAAGGTGGAAATAGAGGTTGGATTCCCATAGTGAGACAGCAGAGAGGAGGCGGAGCACAAGGCAAGGAAGCAAAGCATGGCCTTTTTACTGTATTCATGGATAAAATACCGGCAGCCATGGATGCTAAAGCATTGTTCAGACTTTTTACAAAGTTTGGGATTGTGAAGGATGCCTTCATCTCTTTTAAAAGAAGGAAAGCGACAAACTCAAGATTCGAGGTTTGTGAGATTTAATTGTCATGTAGCCGTAGTTGTTGCCATCCAAAAAGCGAATGGTGTTTTAGTGGATGATATGGTGCTAGAGGTCAAAATTGTTGCTTATGATAGGAATAGTAGAGATGAACAGAGCAAGAGAAAGCCTCAGCCCACCAAAAGATCCTTTGATACAACCAACATCAGGGGTAAAGCTTCATATGTTGGACATAGATCCTTCGCTGCAATACTAAAAGGGGACACCCTTATAGAGGCTGGGAAAACAAGTAAACCATAAAAGTCAATGAAGAGGGCCATGGTTGGAGCAAATAGTGGTCAAAAAAGGAGGAGGTCGAGATGTAATATTATCTTTCAAATCTCAAGAGGAGCTAAAATCAAACATCGGCAAGATCAAAGATTGGTTCAAAGACTGGAGTCAATTTGTGGTGGAATGGAAGCCCGGATTTCATCTACAACAAAAGAGATGTGTGTGGTTGAGGTGTTATGGCATACTCTTGAATCTCTAGAATAGGGACACACTCAACAACATTAGAAGCTTATGAGGTCCTGTTCTCTGCCTAGATGGAGATATTTGTCAACCAAAGTCCTTCTCACATGCTAGAATCAGAGTGGCTACTTCGTGTATGGAGCTTATCAACAAAACTATAATTTTAGAGTGTAAGGGTAGTCCACATCCCATTGTTGTGTATGAAGATCATTTAGCAGATCTGGATAGCTTGAAGCTCATCGGTATGGAGGATTCTAGCTTCATTGAAACCTACTATAGTAATAAGGGTAGACACACTACAACGACAATTGTCAGGAAAAAGAAAAATGGTGATGAGGTGGCAAAAATGAGTGCCATGTTTGGTGCTGACTTGGCTTGTACAAACGAGGTAAAACAGAGCAAGGGGCTCATTGACAGTCACATAGGAGAGGAAGTAGGCACTATTGTTGAGGAGACACCATGTGAAGGAGGCTTCAGTAGAGAAAAGAGAGCATACATTGAGGAGACTCTAATGGAGGGATCAGACCAAAATTCAAAAAATAATGATGGCAACCTAAGGTGTGTTCAACAAGTCTATACACCTGGATTCATCAGAAGCTTCAATGAATCTAGGAATGGGCTTGGATCTGGCATCAACTTGGAAGTGAATGTGGCCAATGAATCTAGTGAAGGTCTTGAGCTTGGCATTAACTTGGAAGTGAATTTGGCCCATTCACCAAGTAAGTACTTAGTTAGTGGCCCTTCTAATAGACCCATTGAATCTATTGGTGTCAACCCTGGCAGTAATGGTATTTTGGCCTTGTCCCTTTCTCATATGCAATCTACTGGGCCACTAATCAAGAAAGGTCCAAATGGGAAGAGTATTTTGAACCTAAACCATTCTGGCCAAGTTGAACCACTTGCCCCCAATCTAAAACCCCTGCACAATGAGAAGAAAAAAGGGAAAAAGAAGACTCAGCTAGAGGAATTCACTAGCTTTGCTAAACTCCATAGCTAAAGAGCTGCTGTAGTTTACAAGCATTCCTCCAAGTCTGTCATCTACAGACCAATAGCATCAACTTTCGCACAGTCGGATCTATTTGAAAGTGAATCATGTTTGAACAATTATCTCCTCCAAGAAACTAAAGCCACTATACATTTGGGAAAATCTCTAGGTATCAACTACAAGGGAAAGAAGATGTTGTCTTGAGCAAGATTATAGATCTAGAGCTAAAGGACAAGGAGAGAATCAATAAGGAAGGGAAGGCTCAACAGTAAGATACTATAGATGGGAGATTTTGAGTGTATCTTTTGTTTCTCTATAAAGCTACTATCTTGGAACATTAAGGGTTTGGATAAACCTGAGAAGAAGGGTAGAATCAAAAGCCTACTAAAGGATAAACATATTGATATTGATATTTTTTTTTTTATTTTTTTTTTTTCAAGAGACCAAGAAAGCAATGGTTTTTCACAATGTTGTTAAAGGGCTCTGGGGTAGCAGGAACATGGAGTATATGTCTGTGGATCCTGAAGGATCTGTTGGTGGGATTTTATGCATTTGGGACCCTGATGTATTCAAACTTTCTGGCTGCTGCTGCAATAGGAGGTACATTTTAGTCTTTGGTTCTTTATATAACTCTTTGATTGTGTATTTCTTAACAAATATGCACCCAATGATGCCAGTGTTAGATCCACCTTTTGGGATGCTATCCTAAAGCTCAAGGACTCTTTCCCTCAACCTTGGTGCTTGGGTGGTGACTTCAATGAGATTAGGCATTTGGGTGAGAGGGTAAGCTACTCCAGGAGGGACAGGGGGATGAAACAATTTAATGAGTTTTATTGGGAAATGTGAGCTCAGTGATCTACCTCTTTATGGAAGAAAATACACTTGGTGTAATGCCCAAGAATCTAAGAAATGAAGCTGAATTGATAGAGTTTTGCTCAGTCCTAAATGGTTGATTAACTTCAAAATGAAACTTTAGGGGCTGCCCAGATCAATTTCAGATCACTGCCCTTTGTTGATGATGGAAGATGCTAGAGATTGGGGCCCTAGACCCTTCAGGTTTTTAAATGCTTGGACTTTTCACCCAAGCTTCTCTAAGCTTTTTGTCAATTTCTGGATCAACACTTCTTTTGCTAGGTGGGCCGGATTCATACTCATATAAAAGCTTAATCATCTAAAGCTGGAATTAAAAAAAAAAATGGAATATTGAGCTGTTTGGTAATGTCTCATCCAAACTCAAGGCTTCAGAGGAGGAGTTGCAAGCATTAGACATCATTGTAGAGGATAGAGCAATGCTTGATTTAGAAAAAGAAAAGAAGAGGAGTGGTCAGAGGAGAGATGTGGAAGCTTTACAGAATGATAGTGGTTATGGCATCAAAAATCCAAATTGAACTGGACTCTGAACGGGGATAAAAATACTAGGTTTTTCCATGTTTTTGCTAATACCAAACTGAGTAGAAACATGATCAACTCTATTGCGGTTAATGGGATGTCTTATGAGGAATCTAGTAAGGTCAAGCATGAGGTTTTTCAACACTTTAAGAGTCATTTCACTAAAGATTGGGTTAAAAGACTTGAGGGGTGTTCAAGTTTATTGAGGAAAATTATGTTTGTCATCACCTTGTATTAGAGTTCAGTGAAGTAGAGGTATTGGCAGTAATTAAAGATTGCAATAACAACAAAGCTCCAAGTCCTTATGGGTTTAACCTGTTGTGCTATAAAAAATTTTGGAAGGTCATAAAGCAGGAGATCATGCACTTTTTTAAAGAATTCCATACCAACAGCAGGCTCACTTGTAGCATCCATAGTACTTTTGTTACTCTCATCCCCAAGTTGGAAAATCACATTGGCCTATCTGATCATAGACTCATTAGTCTTGTGGGCTCTCTCTACAAATTTTTGGCTAAAGTTCCAATACATAGAATGAAGCCAATGTTACCCTCAATTATTGGTGAAACTCAAATTTCTTTTCTAAGAGGGAGAAATATCCTCAATGGGGTCTTCATTGCCAATGAAGTGATGGATGCATGGAAGAAGGCCAAGAAGCAAGGATTGATTATAAAATTGGATTTTGAAAAAGCTTTTGATTTTGTAAACTGGGAATTCTTATTCTCTTTGTTGTCCAGCTTTGGTTTTGGGACTAAATGAATTTCTTGGATAAAAGCTTGTGTGTCTACAGCCAGAATCTTCATTCTTATGAATGGATCACCAACTAAGGAATTCTCACCCCAAAGAGGTCTTAGGCAGGGTGATCTACTCTCATCTTTCATGTTCAATATTGTGTCTGAAAGGCTCAACATACTTTTGGATAGAGCACTTAACCTAGGCATTATGAAAGGTGTGTTTGTTGGGGCTAATGATGTTCTTTAATTTATCTTACCTGCAATTTGCTGATGATTCAATTCTCTTTTCTGAAGCAAATTGGGATTAGATGGTGCTTGTCAAAAGAGTTCTCAGATGCTTTGAAGTTCTCTCTGGTCTCAGAATTAATTATCACAAAAGTGTGGTGTGTGGTGTTGGTGTGGCTGATACTCTAATGCTCTCGTTTGCAAAACTTCTTAACTGTAAAGTGCATAACCTCCCTCTAAAATTTTTGGGGCTGCCTCTATGTGCTAACCCTGGTAGAAAATCTACTTAGAAGCCTGTGCTCGACAAAATTAGATCTAGACTTTCAGGGTGGAAGAGAAAATTGTTATCCTTTGCAAGTAGACTAACCTTGATCAAGTCTATCTTATCCAGTCTACTAGTGTATTTCCTTCCTTTATTTAAGATGCCTGAAGGTGTGGCTAGAGAATTTGAAAAGATTGAGGCTGCATTTTTATGGGGTGGCAATGACCTTAAAAGGAAAGTTCATCTAGTGAAATGGATGGAGGTAACAAAGTGCATTGATCAAGGGGGTCTGCGTATCAGAAGGATCAGAGATGTCAATGCTTGTCTACTACTCAAATAGTGGAAATTTGGAACACAAATCAATGCACTTTGGAGGAGAGCTATTTGCAGTAAATATAAGATTGATGAGGTTTGTTGGCATCTACCAACGATGTCCTCTTATAAACATTCTAGAGTATGGAAGGACATCATATCAATTGGGGCTCATAACAGGAATATTTTCAATTTCTATCTAGGCAATTGCCAAATTAAAGTGGAGAATGGGAATCGAATTACATTTTGGCATGATAGGTGGTGTGGTGACTCGTCTTAAGATTGAATTTCCCCTTCTTTTTAATCTTTCAACTGATAAGGAAGGCTCTCTTCACCAATTCTTTGCAAGGAAAACAGCTCAAGTATTTGGAATTTTCCCCTTAGAAGAGTGTTGTTTGATTGGGATTTGGCTGAAGAAGCTAGATTACTTGGTGTCTTATCCTTAACTCGTTCTCTGAGTCTTGACAGGGCAGACTGTTATATCTAGGCTAGTGTATCTATAGGCCCTGGTGAGTTCTCTGTGTCTGCTCTTTATTCTTTTAGTAGCTCCATTCTTGGCCCTCATTTTAGAATCTGTAAATATGTTTGGAATAGAGCTTTACCCCCCAAGGTTTCATTTTTTTATTGGCTAGCTTGGAAAAACAAAATCAAGTCTACTGAGTTTATGCACAGAATTGGATCCTGGATAATAGTGTTTCCGCTATTTGCCCCCCTTTTGTAGAACTGAATTTGAATTTGTTATTCATGTCTTACTCCATTGCCCGTTTTCTTGGTTGATTTGGTCTTCTATACTTCACGATTGGGGTTTTTATTGGTGCATAAATGACTCAGTGGATGGTCTTCTCAATTGGTGGATGGGTGGTGTAGACGTCCCCGAACGTCTCGGGAGGGAATCTCCCGTTTCGTTCATTATGGGCTCACTACAGTTCAGGACTCAATGTCACGGTCCTGTATCTATCTCGCAGAGTGCAATGCAAGACCGATGAATCATCAAAGAGTCCAAATCCGGCAAATCATTTTGAAAACAGATATTTTTTTTTTTTTAAAGAAGTGCCAAACATGGACTGCTTTGCCATATACAGAGTCGCCATCTAAATATTTTATTTTGGGGAATTTAGGAAACCCTGACTCGTTGCCTAAGGCCACGTGTCCGTCATCACCAAAGCTGCCTTGGCTCAGGAACTTGGGTACGATTGGGGAAGGTCACTTCGTGAGCACCCCCGCTCGCCCGATGAAAGATCGGCCACTACTAAACATGATATCGAGTTTTGAAAACATTATGCGCTCTTATTCCGGTTTATTACCCTAGAATTACTATGTGATGCACACAGCATACAAGTATAGACTGGGTCGCCTGAATTGGAGCAAAGCATCGCATGCCCGTTTGTTTTGAAAATGGATTGAATTTTGCTACTCGCAAGTAGGCTAAAACGCGGATTTCGACGAATTATTCAAACTCAAGCAACCCAACCTTCACCCACAGGCATTCAGGCAGTTATATTACATAAGCATATAGCCTCATGGTAAGCATGCTATCATGGCAGTCACTCACATGCATGCAAGGATGCTAAAGCATAAACACTCACCGAGTACTCCCAGCCAAAACAGAAGCTGATTAGAAATCATGCATAAATCCTAACCATGTTGAAATACCTAATGCAACACATGAAAAATGCAACTACAGATAGGCTCGGCTATTCTAAAATGGCATGTGAAATGCAACAGATAACATGTATTCAACTTTGGAATTGAAATACAATGCGGTCAGTATGATGCGCCGAGCCCGGTGCATGCAAGACAGATGAATGAATACAAACGTGCGAGCATAAGTATGCTAATTGAAACATGCCCTAATCTAACTATCATAAGCTGGTAAATAAAAAGGAGAAAGACGTGGGGTTGGAAGACATGCATCACATACACGCACACTTATTACAATTGTGCCCTCGCTCGGAGGGTCCGAATAAATAATATAAGCCGAATAAATAATTAACTGCTCTAGCTAATTAAATATTACAAAATCCTAATTAATCAACAAATTAACTAGGAAAGCAAATAAATTAGCATGCAAGCTAAATGGACCGCCTCAGCTCTGTTCCGAATGATGAAAGATGCATGCATGCTCAAACCGCCTCATTGGGAAATTCCTTGCGATGCCCCAATTCGCCTCTGTTTGCAATTGATCCCAGAATGTTGTACAAAACTCCTGAAAGGTTGTTGACCAGTTTTTGCTCTCGGTTTCTGGTTTGCTGCAACAGAGAGCAAGAAAGGGGCATGGCAAAGTATCTTCACATATGTATACACGACCACTCTCCCTATCATTGCACAAGCTCTAGGGAGCGTAGATCTCGATCCTCGTGCCACCAATCACGCATCTCGATGCATGATGGCCGAGGAGTCGAATTGCACGATTCAATATGAAATGAATGCACATATAAACACAACAAGGCCTAAACTCCATCATGGGTAATCCGGAGTGTCGGCGACCTGGAATCGAGGCACGTTTCATCACTTGGAGTATGAAACGTCTCTCGTTTCCCGTGTTTGGACTAACTCCTACTCCAAACGCAATGCAACAAGTAAGGCATGCACAATGCGACTTTTAGCATGCAATCCTAATCATGCTGGCATGCAAGGGATGATGTAAAAACATGCAACTAGCATACGCAATGCTATGAACCTAGAATGGCATACTCAATGTACATGAACTGTATGGCATACGCAATGCACTTACGGAGACGATCAATGAGATGAACAAGGCATACACAATGCAATGGCCAATCATGCAACACCATAGACTATATGGCATACACAATGCAAGATGGACTTAAACTAAAATGAGTGGACCTCAGCCACACTCAAATCAGTGGCCATATGATGAAAATGAGACAACCGAAATACATGCAAACATGTACGAATGCAAAGAACTGATCCTAAGGCACAACATACAATTCTAACTAAGCATGGCAAAGGATGAAATATGGCATAGAAACACACATTTTCCAGCTCTGAAACATGATGCACAATGGTCCCGAATCATACAAACACTTCACACAATGCATGCTAGATGGCCCGAATACCGAAACTAGTAAAGTGCGTTACACTAGAGGTACACAAAGCAATGCACAAATGGTAAGACTAGCCCCAAACAGACCATAGGTAGGTCCAATACAGTGGGAAATTGGCCTAAAATGATGGCTCGGAATGCATTCGAATGAAGCCCATGCAATGGTCGGTAAATGAGGCATACAAGCCCGACTCTCTAATGCACTTAAAGAGTGGAAATCATGGGAATATGACATGCATATAAGCTCTGAAATATGACGTGCAATGGCCCCAAAACATGAAAACACCTCAGTAAATGCATGCGATGGACCTCGAAACTCAAAGTTAAACATGGATATTGAACTACAGGCATGCAAAACAAACATCATTCAACCATGGGACCCAAAAACAGAGCTAAGGCAGTCCAAAACATGAACAAAATCAGTTTAAGGCATGGCCAAAATATGCTAGGAAAGGCGGCCAAAACATCATGCAAAACCATGATTTGCACTACAACTATATGAAGCACATGAGAGGTCACCAAACCAACCAAAAAAAGAAGTATGCCATGCCAAAATATGACCAAAAACCCACTGAAACTCAGTCCATGCATGCAAAAATGATGTGTCCCTTTGAAAGGCCAATAAGAGGGTTATTCTACACATGCATAATAGACATTCAACATGGAAAAATCACCTCTGGATAGAGGTTATGATGGCCCTAAAACTCACTAAAATGGGTCTGAAATAAGTCTAGGAAGCATGCAAATAAAGGCCCCTTTGAAAGGCCTTGAAGAGGATTACTCTACACATGCATAATAGACATTCAACATGGCAAAACCACCTCTGGATAGAGGTCATGTAGGTCACAAAACTCATCAAAAATGGCCTGGAGCATGGCTTTGAAACATGCAAATAGGGGCTCCTTTGTAAGGCCAACAAAGCTAGTAAACAAAACAAGGGGTGAGAGGGTCACCCCTCTCTGATTTTGAGGCTCAAAGCAACATGTTAGCCACTGAAAATCCACTGAAGATTTTCAGTGGCTAAAAGGTCAAACAAAGCACAATACAAAGGCCTAGATGCATGGCTCAAAACAAGATGAAAGCAAGCATGCAAGGGGGTAGATGATCCCCAACAGAAAAAAGACCTTAAACAAACATGTTTAGAAGCTCAAAACAAGACTTTTTTCAATTTATGACAAAGCCTAAATATGCTTGCAAACTAGGCTAAAAGATGAAGCAAAATAGTGCTACAAAGAGGGAAATAAAGAGTTACCCTTGTAGAGCAGACCTCCAGCAACTTTTGGACCAATGTAGCAACCTTTCAAGCTCTGAGAAACAGCTCCAAGGTGCTTGGATGGATGGTGGAAAGGTTAAGCTAAGGGTTGGTGTGTGATAGGCCAAGAACTATGGAGTTTTGGAGGCAATATAGAGATACAAGAGGGAGATATATGCATGTATGCTCCAGCACTTTTCTGAACCAAGGCCAAGGAGGGGAGGCCCTTCCTTTATAGAGGAGAAGGTCTAAAGCTTCTCAAAGAAGCTTAAAAGCTAGGCCAAACATCCTCCATACACGATGCACCAAATGCCTCCCAGCCGGCACAACTGGAACACACTCAGAGAAAGGAAAAAGCAGATGGCTGGCCAACCAGTTCAGGTGGTCGGCCAACCATGCCCCCTGGTCGGCCGACCAGGTTCAAAAGGGCCAGGAGGTCGGTGGCCTCCTAGGGTGGTCTCCAAGGTGAAAGCAACTTAGTGGTGGTATGGGAGACCAGAAAATGTGGCTCAAAAGTGAGGGAGACCACTTACCTGTCAAGAAAAACCGGCCGACCGGGGAAAGGTGGTCTCCAAGAAGAAAAGGTGGTCTCCCACCCTACTACCACCTTCCTAACAATGAAACTAGGGTCCATGCCAAAAATGGACCAAGACGGATGCAAAACGAAGGTTCGGGGGCCAAAACGCGCGGCTGGAGGCCCCGAAAACTGACTGTTAAGCAACGAATGTGGTGTGTGACCATGAAGGTGGTCTCCCTGGCCATAGTGTCCCTCTAGAGAGAGGAAACAAGGTGTGTGCCAAAAATCGGAGCAAACGAAGGTAGTTAAGCGGTCCCGAACCGAGGCACGCAGTCGACGGCTCTGAAAATCGGAAACTGGTCTCCAAACGGGAGCAGTGGTCTACGACCATGAAATGTAGCCTACGGCCACTAAGAGATGGTCTACGAGACCTCTCCCTCCCTTCGGGAAGAGAAAACAGAGCCTGGTTCGCAAACTGAGGCAAAGCACAAAAGAGTTCCGAAGTCCGGAGGAAAGGCTCTCAGTCACGACTCTGCAACCTCAGAATGAGCACAATATGCAACATCACCGAGCGCTCAGTTGGTGACGTCTGAGTCTTAAGGTCGGTCAAAAATGGGGTGTCTACAGATGGTAAATTCAAGAACCTTGATAGGCTAATTTGGAGAGCTACCCCCTAAATTGTTCTTTGGTCTCTTTGGAAACACAGGAACAAATGTGTTTTCTCAAAGACTCAACCCAATTTCTCTAGCCAGAGTGAAATTATCAAAATCAAAGCAGCACTTTGGCTGAAAGCATCTATTAAGAATTTTTCCTTCTCAGTTGATGATCTAGTTTTCAAATGGAGACAAATCAGGGGAAGTTTTTGACTTCGCAGCTGGGCTTTGTTTCCTTGATCTAGAGATGTCTCAAGTGGTGTTCAAAGCAAGAGTTTGGTTCTGGTGTATAAAGCAAAGGGATGTGCTGGTGCTACTCTGTCATTAATTAAGGTGCTGGGTGAACTCCTGGTTTTTTGCTCGTATTTCTTTGCAAGTTTGTCTGCTGTGTAGTTTTGTGGCTGGGTAGTCTTGGTGATAGTTAAAAGGGTGTAATGGTTGAACTGATCTATTGGTCTGCTGAATAGTTTTGTGGTTGCATAGTCTTGGTGGTTGTCAAAGGTTTGCTCAGCAGTGGCTCACTGCTACAACTCTTGGTTATTTTTGTTGTTTTCTGTTTCTTGTTTGTGTTTTGCTTTTGCTTTGTATGTTGGTTTCTTACCAACTTATAGCTTGGAGCTTGTGCAGGCAGATGATTTTGTGTTCATCTTTGTGTCAACCTAGTTAGGATCTTGATGGGTCACTGTGATGCTTTTTACACTCTTCTCTTTACTGATGTTCTTTATCATACTTTGTATGTTTTTCATTAATAAAATTTTCTTTTTGCTGATCAAATAAATAAAATAAAATAAGTAGCATGATGTCTAGTTATGTATTTAATGGATTTATTTGTTGTAAGTTTGTTTTGGGATTTAGGGGATATTTGAGAAATGACTAACTAGTTAAAAATACACTACAGAGGCTAACATACTCTCTCTACTTGTATATACGTCTTTTCATAAAAATTTTAAAAATTACTATAAAAACCAATTTGCAAACACCCCATAGTGTGGTTTCAATGGTATGACGTGCTTGGTTTATCATTTTTTTTATTGGTAAAAAAAAAATATTTATTGATAAAAATTGATATACAAAGGACATAGTTACAAATATCAACAAAGGAAGAGTGAGTGCACAATACATCAAAACCAGATAAAACAATTTTAGCTAGGTTGGCACTACGAAGCAAGTCTTATCACTACAAGAAATGTCACTTTTGGCTACCAAAATATTGGTCGCCAAAAGTCACTTATTTAGTCGCCGAAACGATTTAGCGACCAAAATTTTTTGTCGCTAAGCTCGTCGCTGTAGACGTCCCCGAACGCCCCGGGAGGGTTAAGTCCCGTTCCGTTCATATTGGGGTCACTACAGTTCAAGGACTCAAATGTCACAGTTCTTAATCTTGAACCAAAAAGTCCAAATCCGGCAAATCGATTTTGAAAACAGATTTTTTTGAAAAGAAGTGCCAAACATGGACTGCTTTGCCAGATATAGAGTCGCCACCTAAATGTTTTTTAATGGGAAATTTAGGAAACCCTGACTCGGTGCCAAAGGCCACGTGTTCGTCATCACCAAAGTTGCCTCGGCTCGGGAACTTGGATACGATTGGGGAAGGTCACTTCGTGAGCACCCCCGCTCGCCCAGTCAAAGACCGGCCTTTACTAACCATGATATCTATTTTTGAAATCATTGTGTGTTCTTATTCCGGTTATTAGCCTAGGTTACTAAGTGATGCACACAGCATACAAGTATAGACTGAGTCGTCTGAATTGGAACAAAACACTTCATGTTTGTTTGTGAAAACGGTTTGTTACTCGCAAGTAGGCTTAAAATGCAGATTTTGCCACCCTCGGGTGGGCTTAGAAAACATGATGTCGCCACTGTCTAGTGGGCTTAAAACAAACATTTGATGAATTGTTCCAATCCAAATAACCCAACCTCCACCCACAGGCATTCAAGCAGTTATATCACATAAGTAGTTAGCCTCATGGTAAGCATGCTATTTATGGCAATCACTCACACGCATGCAAGGATGTTAAAGCATAAAACTCACTGAGTACTCCAAGCCAAAACAGAAACTCATTAGAAATCATGCATGATCCTAAATATACAGAAATGCCTAATGCAACACATGCAAAAATGCAAACTCTAGCAGGCTCGGCTATTCTAAACATGGCATATGGAATGCTACAGCTAACATGTATTCAACTTGGAATTGAAATACAAATACAGTTAGTATGATGCGCTGAGCCCGGTGCATGCAAGACAGATGAATGCAAACATGCTATCATACCGTATGCTAATTGAAATATGCCCTAATCTAACCATCATAAGCAGGTAAATAAAAGGAAAGAAAGACGTGGGATTGGAAGACATACATCACACTCACCCACACTTATTACAATTTTGCCCTCGCACAGAGGGTCCGAATAAATATACAGTCCCAAATAAAAGAATAGTATAGTCCAAATAATACAGTCCAAATAATGTACAAATTCTTAATTAATTTACAAATTAACTAAGAAAATAATAAACTGGCATGCAAGCCAGGGACTGCCTTGATTCTGATGAATGATGTATGTTTAGGCTGCCTTGCGCGGAAATCCACTAGGATGCCCCAATTAGCCTCTGTTTTGCAATTGTTCTTGGAAAGCGCACCAAGCCTCGGAAGACTGCTGATTCTTGATTTTGCTGCAACAGAGAGCAGGAAAGGGGCATAGCAATGTATTTCACAAATGTATGCATGTCTCGATCCTCGTGCCACCAATCACGCATCTCGATGCACGATGGCCGAGGAGCCGAATTGCACAACTCAATATGAAATGAATGTATATGAAAATACAACAAAACCTAACTCCATCATGGATAATCCGGAGTGTCGGTGACTGGGGAATTAAGACACGTTTCGTCACTCGGAGTACGGAACGTACCTCGTTTTCCGTGCCCGGGCTAACTCCTATCCCGAACACGATGCAATATGCATGATATGCATGAAATGAAACTAAGATACAACCTAACATGTGAAAGGCTATGAAATGGCATACACGATGCACGATGTAACAAGGCATACACAATGCTCTAACATACAACCTAGCATACACAATGCTATGGACTAAGATGGCATACATAATGCATAATGGACTTACACCAACACAAGTGGACCTCAGCCACACTCACATAGGAGGCCAAAATGATGAAAATGAGACAACTCGGGATACGTGCACACGTGCACGCAAACCGAGAACCGAACCTATGGCACGGAATGCCACTCTAACAAGACATGGCAAAACACAAAAAATGGCATACTGTCATGCAAAAATCAGAGGTAAAATGAGATGCAAAACAGCCCCGAAACCCGGTAAAATGAAACCCGATGCATGAAACGAGTCCCAAAACACGGGTTTCGGCGCATGAAATGGCCTATAACTATACAATGCATACATAATTTGAATATGAAATGAAAAGACAGAAGCAAGGAAGCCCCGAGAAAATCATTTTTACAGTTTAGAGTGAGGCCAAACAGTGGGCCCAGGTAAGACTAAATTAGCATACAAAAATGGCTCCGCAAGGGAGGTAATGAAGCAAGTCAAAAATGCTGGCCCCAAACAGAGAAGGGGCCTTCTACAATATTGAAGAGGGGCCAAAAATATGATGTTTCACAGTTTATGACAGGTCCCAAAAATGGATACAAGTATGCCAAAGATCTCATGCAAGAAATGAGCCAACAAAGGGGCAAAGAACCAAGTGATGCATGGAGGTCTCAAAAAAGTGAGGGCCCTTCAACAATGTTGAAGAGGGACCCAAAATAACTCCTTTTAAAGTTGATGGATGAGCTCAAAACAGTGTACAAATAGGCTCAAAATATCATGTAAAATGAGGCCATCAAGAGGGCTATAACATGAAGTATACAAAGGGTGTCTCAAAAAGCCATAGACTATTAATGAAACATGAAGAGGGGGTGAAAATAAGCCCCTTTTCAGTTCTGCTCAGGGTCGAAAAACAGAGACACAATAGGCTAATAAATCATGCAAAAATGGGGACCAAAGAGGGGTTCAATGGAAAGTGACACATGGAGGTCCCAAACAAGGATGAGCCCTTCTTAAATATTGAAGAAGGGCTCAAAATAAGCCTATTTACAGTTTACATCAGAGCTCAAAACAGACTACACATAGGCTAAAAATATCATGCAAAAATATGGCACAAAGAGGGCTAAAGAGGCAAGTACCAAAAGGGGGTCTCAAACAGTGAGAGAACCTTAATGAAAGATGAAATAGAGCTAAAAAAAAATGCTACTTTCAGTTTTAGTCGGAGCTCAAATGTATAAGCAAGAAGGGCTAAGATATAGACTAAGAAAAGAGCAAAAAAGGGAAAAACGAGACTCACCATTGAAGAACCAAACTTTAGCAGCCTCTTGGTCCAAAATACAGCATTTCTAGCCTCTGAGAAGGTCCTCCAAGCCGTTGGAATGGAGTGGTGGTTGTGGTGCTAGGTGGTGGTGAAGAAATGGTGTAGGACTTTTAGGGTTTTGGTGCTTGAAATATATAGAGAGAGAGAGAGAGAGAGAGATTGTATATATGAGACTCAAACCAAAGTCTTCTAACCCAGAAAAATGAAGCTGGAGCTCTGGTTTTATAGACAAAAAGGGATGGAAAAGAGGGGGAAAAAAGGGGGGGAAATTCGGATTCAAAATTCCCCCCAAAATGGCCAAAAGGTGAGCTAAAGGGGCAAGTGATAGCTGTGGGTCCCAAATGGCTGACATCCCTCAACAAATTTGAAGAGGGGCTCAAAATAAGACACTTTCTAGTTTACATCAAGCCACGAAAATAAATAAAAGTAGGCCTAAACTATCGTGCAAGAAAAGGGAAAAATGGAGGGGTAAAGAAGCAAGTGATAGATGGAGATGTCAAACATCAAGAGGTCCTTAATCAAACATGAAAATGAGTTCAAAATATGACTATCTCAAGTTCGGGTCGGAGCCCAAAAATGTAGAATGAAGGTTCGGAAGCCGAAACACGCAGTTCGGGGCCCCGAAAATGGGCTGTTAGGCACTGGGAGTGGTGCTCAACCACGAAGTTGGTCTCTCGGACCACAGTGTCCCTCAAAAGGGAGGAAATAAGATAAGTTCCAAAAATCGGGGCAAACGGAGGTGGTTAAGCGGTCCCGAACCGAGGCACACGGCCTGACGGCTCCGAAAACCGGGAACCAGGCTACAAACAGGAAAAATGGCCTACGACCACAAAACGTAGCCTACGGCCACTGAGAGATGGTCTACGAGACCTCTCCCTCCCTTTGGGAAGAGAAAACAGAGAAAACAGGGCCTGGTTCGCAAACCGAGGCAAAGCACAAAAGAGTCCGGAAGTCCGGAGGCAAGGCTCGCAGCCAGGACTCCGCAACCTCAGGACGAGCACAATATGCAACATCACCAAGCGCTCAATCGGTGACATCTGAGTCTTAAGGTCGGTCAAAAATGGGGTGTCTACAGTCGCCTTTACCCTGTCGGCGATAGTATTGGTGACTAAAATTTGTTTGGTCGCCGAAAGTGTACACATTTGGCTACTAATCTTAGTTTAGTCGGCAAAAGGTATGTTTTTGCCACTAAAGTATTAGTCGCCGAATGAGGCTTTTTGGCTACTAACTTGTTGTGGTCGGGGAAGGTATCACTTTTAGCTACTAAATAATTGGTCGCCGAAAGTACACATTTGGCTACTAATCTTAGTTTAGTCGGCAAAAGGTATGATTCCGCCACTAAAGTATTAGTCGCCAATAGTTTCTTTCTCTCATTCTCAAATCTTTTAGCTACTAATTATTTGGTGGCAAAAACGTTTTGGGTTATGTTTTTGCTACTAAATTATTAGTAGCCAAAACTTTTAATTACCTATTTGGCTACCAAAACATTTGGTGGCCAAATAATTTTTTGTTTTTTTTTTTAAAAAAAAAAAAATTTGTAAATAACCTATATTCATTTATATTACAACCTGTACCCTGTATAAAACAATATAATCCATCAACACTAAAATATGTTATCAACCATTAAAGCATTCAACAACGTGCACACATTTCAGTTCCAAGCATCCAAAAAAGTAATCTTCAATGTCCAATTCTATATATATTACAAATTCCATACAGTCCAAGTCTAATGCAACGTCAATAATTTAAATCCATACATAATTTAAAATCTTCAAGCAAACACTTGAAGTGACTCAAAACATCCATATGGCAGCCTAAAGAATTCTACCACAAAGCACAACCACAACCAGACTTCAAATAATGGCTAAAGAATAACTAAAATGGTCTCTTCTCCGTGATACATTCACCTCTCATACACAAATCCTTCGATAGCGTTGAAATTTTTTTTTAGAACTCATGTTAACTAAAGGAGCACGAAAAATGATAGAAAAAAGCCAAAGCCATGAGCATTAGTCAAATGCATCGTCATCATCATCAGGAAGGGGTTGGCTAGCTGCTGCAGCAAGCTCAGCTTCGTGCCTGTAAAGAATACCAAAGGGATAAGAAACACCACAAATTGATCATTAACAGCAACTCATAAATTTTCATTCCTGGACTCTAATGTTCCCCACAAGTTAAAAATTTAAGAACTGTGAACCACCACCACCATCACCACCACTACCACCACCAAAAAATAAAATTTGAAATTTGTTTATGAAATTTTGTTTTTCGTATTTTTTAATCTTTTGTGGATTTTTTTTTCATATTTTAATCAAATTTTTCTTATATGTTTAAATGCACCTAATCTAGATGCAACTAATGATATTATCACACTATTTTTTCATTACATCATGATGCAACTAATGATATTATCACACTATCTTTGGTGGATTTTTTATCACACTATTTTTTCATTTTTCTAATGATATTAATTCAAAAGGTTCTTTTGGAGAGTTCCCCTGCAAGGATAAAGATAATTATTTGTGATGTTTTCTTGCTTATCTTTATCTAATAGTCCCCTGTAACTAATTGCTTATCTTTATCTAATAGTCCACAACTCCACCAGTATAAATAAACAAAAAATAAAATAACAAACAATGTGTTATTCCATTACCCTGCAAGCTTCCTGGCAAGGTGCAAGAAAGGTTTTTCAAAGTTATAGTTACTCTTAGCAGAGATTTCATAGTTATTGCACATTGCCCATGAATGCTGTAAATAGAAACAGAAAATTCCAGAGCAAGTTAGAATTGATAATAAAGGTGGCCTCAAATGCCAATTACCGCAAAACTGACCTTGATAAAATTCAGAATATTGCAATGGATCTAAATTCTATTGAATAATAATATTAGAGAAATTATATTCACTCTCCCCCGTTAGCGTCTCACACTCCCGTTGTGAAAGGTTAAAAGAAAAGTGTGAAAATCATTTCACAAATATTATCTAAAGAAAAAATAATAAATTTTACAAATTACAAGTATTTCCAAGTGAATCAACCCATAGAAAATGATACAGCTCCATTTATTTTACCAAATTGAAAATCAAAATATAATACAATACACCACAAAAGATCTTCCAAAAGTTATCAGCAAATGCAAATACTTACAACTAAACATGGAAATATTCTTCTAAATCAAACTATATAGGAAAGCAAGTTATAAATCTTTTTTTGGGTGAATAAAAGTTATCTCTTGTTCTCACTGTCTTCCAGCCACTGTCTCATCACCATGGAAACTATAGTCCATTCTTCAGTTAAATTCATAATAGCCTCCAAAGATGGATACACCCAAAAAGCTTAGCATAGCTTCTATTAAACTAATAAACTAATGACCATTTGAATTTCAATTTTTGCAACATCATATCAAAATATCAAGTAAAATCCATAAGAATAACACTTTACCAAGCATGACCAACGTAATGTTCCTATGGTTACAGTGCCATTATGCTGTAGTATTCCTATCAAAGAAGGCATACTTCCTACATATACTCCCCAAAAAATACTAAATGTAATATTGAAATTGACATACCCATGAGTTCTTAGAAGCTGCCGTTGCTGCGCCGTACTGCAAATCGACAACAACGACAAAGAGCATTCTTGTGATTGAGGCAAAATACTAATGTTCCGCGTTTATTGAATTAGTACGTTGTGCTTCATACAGCATATTATAACACGACTTGGGCACCATAAAACGTAACAATAGAATCAAATAAAATATAAATAAGGATGTCTATTAATCGCCTAACCTGCCTTGATTGTTAGAAACACGTATCAAACTAGTTAAAATGCTATGATAAACATGACTCATTTAAACTTAAACCTAGAATAAAAAATAATGGTTCAATCACGAAGAGAAATGAAAATCCTCACTCAATACAAATTTAATAAATAACTTCAAATGCATTCAATATATAATAATAATAATAATAATAAAATTATAAATGAATCTTGGCTGAGGAATTTTATATGAAATCATACAAAGCCATGGAGGATGGTAAAAGTTTCCATTCCAGTTAGTTCAAAGAAGAGGACAAGAGGACAATTTACAAGAAGGCGCATCATTTTGTTATTATGATACAATGACAAAGGGAAGGAATCTGTACTCAACTAACGTGAATAGCAGACACAAACAAGTGAGTAAATACTTCAGCTAAATTAATGTTGAACCGAGCATTCCCATAGGGGTCTCAGATCATATTTTATGAGACAAGAAAATCAATAACAAGATAGATTATGCATCAAACGAAAGAAAAGGAATTTACCTCAAGAATCCATCCGATGTATTTCACATTGTTAACATGCTGATTGACATCTAGATCACTCCATCTAGGCTGAACAATTAAAACACACAAAACATGAAAACAAAGCAAATTATATGGTACATTTCAAAGGTAAATGATCTATTGCATTATGAAATAACCTTTAACTTACCGTTAAACCATTACGAATATAATCACTCCATGTTATTTGTTTGTTTTGATTTATAAATATATATATATATATAGATCCTCTTTGCTGAATCAATATTCTCTCACATTGTATTACAATTGATTATATCTTTATATATACATAGATATATAAAGCTTTACAAACTACAAAAAAATAAAATAAAATCGCATTCGCTATCCTAAAAATCCCAATTTACCTTTCAACTTTTCTCTCACTGATTCAAACAATTCTCACTCAATTCACTTCATATTATGCAGAAAAGTACACGTACTGATAAATAAATAAATAAATATACATATATATATACACTCAATTTTTGATGAAAAAGAAACTAGATTTCTTGAGGGGTGAAGTGTTGGTTGACTAAAATAGAAACCAAATATGCCCTAGAATTTAGAAATTCAAGAAAAGATCGCGAATTACAACATAAAACTGCTCATATAATTTTTCTATGGAAAGAGGCAAAAATGATTTGAGTAATGTTAGTGATTCAAAAACAATATTAAAAGTTTATGTCAATATTGTATGAATGTTTTACTAATATATATATATATATTTTTATAGAATTTCTAATATTTTTGTAGTAAATTAGACAGTGAAAAGTGGTCAATGTGACAAAAGTGGTCATTGTTGATGCCTTCATCTCAAGAACCACAATGTAATGCCACAACAATAGCCATCATTACCACCACCATTTAGGCACTACCCTAACCCAACACCACAAATGAACTTCAGTACTACAATATCACTTCTTCAAAGTAAACCACCTCACCCTACCTTTGGCAACTCATAATCATTTACAAACTCTAAGATAACCACAACAGTCAACGAGATATGAAACCTTCAATCCCCTCTCACAATTACTGCCACTACAATTCTACCTGGCATAAAGATACCATTTTGGAACCAAGTTTTATACTTTTACGGGAATTGTAACTACGTTTTATACCATATTATAGGTTCCAATGAAATCCAAAAATTATATGAGATAATGAGCATCAAGAAAAAAGAGTTTAACTCCATTTGCATGCTAAAGACGACCAAGAGCAACTACCATTCCCAAAGTACAGATGACACATTGAATTCCATGACAGTAAGTAAGAGAGAACACACATAATCAACCAGCATAACTTCAACCTAATGGGAAAGCTCAAAAATCCACAATCAGAGTGTTGTGTAACATTTTTCAGATATGTTTAATTTTTCTCAACCAACACAGATCACAAAACAGAACATGAATAATTCAAACATCAAGAAGGGGTTGTTGAGATTCATATCCATATAATACAAACATCATGAATAATTCAACTTAATCTCATGTTCTCTTGTCTTTTCTTTTCTTTTTTTTTTCTTTTTTTTTTTTTTTTGGCCTTTTCTAGATTAGTGTAACAAATTGCATCAAGCTTTTCCATGATATGCAAGGATATATTACAGTATATGACCACAAAATCCATGTATTTTCGGGCAAAAATTATTATTTGAGAGCTTGAAAATGATATCAGTAGAATTGAGGGACCTTTAAATTATTCTTTCACCTTCATTGTTTATTGCTGTGGAACGAAATTCATGGCTCAAATCAGTGTAAATTCATCTTTTCACAAAAAAATGCGGAGAAGTAGCCATTTTCTTAGCAAAATTGCTAATCCTAACAAGAGAACTATCTGTATACTTCTATGGCTTTTCTTCTCTATTTGTATACTTCTCTTAATTTATTTCTCACTCTTTCATTATACACAAAATTCATATATATTAACATATTTATGTATACAAACAGAATTATACAACCAAATTTATATATACACACAAACAGATTTTATATATACAAATAGATTTTAAATCATACATACTACAGATTTATATATACACACTATGAATACACACCAACACAAACAGAGAAAACACCATTCCAAACCAGTCCAATAAAAATCATATTAAAACAGAATGAATAACTAATGAAAAGCAGAGTCACAGCTACGAATCAAATCCAAACCGTTAATTTGACCTGCACATACAAAGATATTGAGAAAATAGAAGAACCTATCTAGATTTGTGTGTTTTGAGAGATATCCAGATGGTGTTCTGGATTGAGAGAGGCATTGTTTCAAACTGCTTCTGAGCCATCGTAGTTACGAAGAAAAGCATAAATTCAACAAATGAAAGAAGAAGAAACCCCATTGATTTGTGGTCGGGTATGTGTGAAGGTATGCAAATGGAAGAAGAAAACCCTAGAAGCTAAAATTAGGGGAAGAGAGACCGAAAGATAGAGAGAGGACATACCTGGGGATTGACGGTGGTGCTCGTGTGCGATGGCGGTGATGCTCCGGTAACGATGGAGACAAAAGCGAGAGAGAGAGAGAGAGAGAGAGAAAGACAGAGAGAACGGGAGGAGAGCAGAGGCAGACAGAGATGTATGAGAGAGTTAGAGCGTGTGGTGTGGGAGTGTACTTCTTAAACCTAGTTTATTCTTTCCCGACTAACGTTTTTAGTCGCCCATAAGAAATAAAGCCTTTTCTCCGACGAAAATGTTTAGTAGCTAATTAATTTTGCCCCCCAAAATATGAAGTCCAATTTATAAAATTTTTAATTATAATTGCCGACTAAAATTTGGTCACTAAAAGTAAATTAAATACCGACTAAATAATTTTCCGACTAAATACGAATTAAAAATATTAAATTATCTTAAATATTTGTCCTAATATGGTTTTTTACTGAAAAATATAATAATATATTTTAAAATATTATATTCTTATATTTTCTTATATTCTTATATTTTAAAATTTTATGACAGATAATAATATATTCTTATATATTTTAAAATTGTATAAGAATATATTTTAAAATATTATATTCTTATATTTCAAAAATTTTCTTATATTTTCTTATATTCTTATATTGTAAAATATAGTTAATTTTTCTTTGGGACTCCTGCATGACTAACTAGGCACTAATCAATTTGATTTAGAATTTTAGAACATGCAACATGTATATTTTGTCATAGATAAAGACAGATGAAGAAATCATGTGTTAAGTGGATTTAATTAATTTATTATTCAGTTGTAACTAGTTTATTATATTAAATTTTTAATCACAAAACACACCCAAAATAAATTTTTTAATTTTCATTCGGCTACCAAACAATTTAGTAGCCAAAAGTAGGTCTACAGCGACTAAACGTTATTTTGTCGCTGAAAATATATGTTTGGCGACCAAAATTTTGGGCGCCGAAGATCAAAAATAAATTTTTTAATTTTCATTCGGCTACCAAACAATTTAGTAGCCAAAAGTAGGTCTACAGCGACTAAACGTTATTTTGTTGCTGAAAATATATGTTTGGCGACCAAAATTTTGGTCGCCGAAGATCAAAAATAATTTTTATAATTTTCATTCGGCTACCAAACAATTTAGTAGCTAAAGGTGCCCCTACGGCTACTAAAATTTATTTTAGTCGCCAATTGTGATATGTTTAGCTACTAAAAAATTTTTTAGTGGCCAATTGTAATATTTTTAGCTACTAAATTTATTTGTCGCCAATAATCAACATTCCCCTACTAAAAAAAATTAGTGGCTAAAAAGTTGACTTTTGCCGACTAAAATTAATTTTGGTAGCCAATTCCCACACTTTTGGCGACTAAATTTGTTTTGGTAGCCAAAAATGGTCGCCAAAAATGTTTTTTCTTGTAGTGACCCTCTTTTGGGTGTGTGTCATATATCCTTAATTATGATATTTGTAGTATTTAGTTATGTGTTATTGGGGTGTTAGTTATGATTTGATTATACATATTGTATTAATAGTTATGATTTATGTTGGATATGTCATTATTTTAGTTATGATCCAAGAGATCTTCAGTTATAACTCATGTTCTATTTGGCTACAATTCTTTTTTTTTTTTAATTTAATTTAATTTTTTATAATTATAACTTGTACAAGATTCAGTTAGTGCATTTATGGGACATTTGTGATAATGAAAGCCACAAATATCATAATTTGTAGAGAAAAGTTAGGGATCATGAAAACTTTTTCATGAAAATGATCATGAAAGATTTATGATCCTTGAATTACCTTGATTAGTGTATGGTGCTTTATTCTAAGTATAATCCAAGAGTCACAAAGCTTTCATGATTATTTTCATGAAAGGTTTTTCTTGATACCTAACATTTATCTTTTTGAAAGTGTGTACCATAACATTTCCTTAATTAGGTAGTTTACTTCGTGATTTCACCTTATTTTGGGCAAAATTTTGGTTTTCAGCATTTTCATTCCATAATCAACAATCATGAATGATCCAAATCAATAAATTTTTATTTTCATTTTCAATTCGAGGATCAATTACATTTAGTCTACATTCTATTTACTAAAGTGTTTTGTTAATCAACAATCTGATATGTTGTTTTTTTTCTTCATCTGTTGGTTTCTCCAACCTCCTCTTTATTGATGTATCCTCCTTACTTTGTTTGGTTTTCATCAATAAAGTTTTTCGTTTTGCCGATCAAAAAAAAAAAAAAAAGTGTTTTGTTAAAAAGTGCCTCAAAAACATATAGTAAGATTGTATTAAATAAGGATAATTACACCCACATACATAGGAAAAAATAAAAAAGTCTAAAAGCTATTTCAACTCAATAATTCTTTTTTATAATGGGACCAAATTAACCTTTTATGTTTCCTTCATTTAATCTCACTTTTTTTTTTTTTTGTGGTAAAAAATTAAAAATTAGTTTGATAAAAATAAATACAAAAAAAAAAAGAAGAAGATATTTTTAAATAATAAAAAAAAAATTATTTCCCAAAAAGAGAAAATTATATAACACAGCTTGCATTAAAATGCCTCAAAATAATTTGATGAATCCAACAATCTTATTTGTGTGGAAATAACAGTATACCCCACAGTTTACACTTGAGTTAGTTAATACCCATAAATGATTGAAATCTCCACAAAGCTTACTAAGGGATTTTTGTACTCCTTTGAAGAATCCACATTTCAAGTAATTTCAAATCAATTCCCCCCCAGTTTAAAATTACACATTCATCCAAAACTTATTAAGGAGTTTTGTACTCTTTTTAAAATGTTTGAAGAATCTCACATTTTAAGTCATTTCAAATCAAAATTTCACAGTTTGAAATTATATATTTATCCAAAACTTACTAAGCGGATTTTTGTGCTCCTTTTAAAATGTTTAAAAAATCTCACATTTCAAGTCATTCCAAATCAAAACTCCACAGTTTGAAATTACATATTTATCCAAAACTTACTAAGGGATTTTTGTACTACTTTTAAAATGTTTGAAGAATCACACATTTCAAGTCATTCCAAATTAAAACTTCACAATTTGAAATTATATATTTATCAAATCTTATCAAGGGACTTTTTTTACTCCTTTTGAAATGTTTAAAAGATCACAGATTTCAAGCCATCCCACATTTCAATTTGAAATTACATAAGGCATTTTTTTAAAAATTTCACATTTGAACTCATTTTTTTACTCCTTTGGGAATATTTGAAAATTTTCACATTTGAAGCCATTCCAAATCAAAAAATTTCCATATCAAAATCCACCCCAAAGTTGATTCATATGTTGTGTATATTACCTTTCCAACACAAAAGAAAAAATAAAAAATATAATGGAAATAAGGGTATAATCGTAAACACAATTTTTAAAGAATATATTTGTCTTTCCAAAATCAATAAGACTAATTAATTTATAATAAATTTTTTTAAATTAAACATATCACTATTCTTAAAAATGAGATTTATGAATAAATTTTCGTAAAACTTCCCTATCTTGGGCTTTTAAGTCATCCGTCAGTAAATAATAATGCAATACAACTTGCATTACGATATATTTTTTTGATCAACAAAAAAGTACTTTATTGATGAGAAAACATACAGTACATATGAAGAAAACATCAATAAAGAATGGAGGTGCAAAGAGCATCAAAGTACGCCCCCCAATCCCAACTAGGTTAGCACCAAGGGGTATACCAAATCATTTGCTAGCACCACCGAGAGTTGGTGAGAAACCAACAAGAAAAGAGAGGAAAGACAACAGCAGATACACCAGCAGATACAACAGCAGGGCCCAGAGCCAACAGCAGATACACCAGCAGCACATCTATGGTGAGAACTCTAAGCAGACAACTACCAGGAGATACACCCGCAGAAAACAAGGAAAGAAAAACCCAAGAAAATCAGCCCAGGAGCACCAAGGATTTAATAGACAACTAGCAACAGTGAAGCCCAGGATTTAATAGCCATACTAACTTAGCAGCATACAACTTAGCAGACAACTAAACTAGAATTCCATCCAAGATAGAATTTATGCTCATATTGCTAGCATAAGTTCCATCCAAGATAGAAGCTCCTGGCTTGGGCAGAATCACCACCACAGACCCGCATACATGACAGTTTGATTTTGATAGCCTCCCACATTTGCAACCACACCCAAGAATGCTTCCTCTGGGCTGAAAACTGGACAGATTCATTCACCAAACTAACATGAGTCTATGAGTCTATAGAGGCTCCAGCAGTAGCATCATATAGCAGCAGCAGCATCCCAGTGCAGAAAGATCATGATGACCATAAAACAGAGCAGCCACACCCAGCAGAGATCATACCAGCAGAGCACACCTGGGCTATCTCAGCATCAACCACCAGTCCCTCTCAGCAACCATGCTCACAAACCAAACTAAGCAGCCATGCTCACCCTCCAGTTCTGATACAATGCTTGACTTGAGGCATATTAAAGACCAAGTCATTAATAGAGTACTCCACCTGGTTTGGCGACGCTTTGAGCCACATGGCTACTCTCACCTTCACAATTTCACACAAATCCTCCAAGTTTGGTTGAGCTCCATTAAAAATGCAATCGTTCCTATGCTTCCAAGTAGACCAAAGGATAGCCAAAGGTAGAACCGTCCAAATTTTCTTTTCCAGCTTTTTCAATTGACAGCCAAGCCACCACTGCAGCAAACCATTCACCGAACCTGGAATTACCCATTGCACACCCCACCATCTTATAATGTTGGACCACACCAGCCATACAAAAGGGCAAAAGAGTAGGATGTGCTCTACTGTTTCCATCTCATTTTGACAAAAAACACAGGCCAAATTAGCACTGCCATCTAAGATCCCAAGCCTATGGAGAAAACTAGAGGTCTTTACCTTGCCTAGCCAAGCCAACCATCCAAAGAATTGCACTTTGGGAGGGGCGAAATTGTTCCAGATTGAGTCTGCCACTACCTTGACCGGCCCTAGCAGTGATTCACTCCATTTGTAGGCGGAGGCAACACTAAATACCTCAGAAGGATCTGCCCTCCATTTTAACTTATCTGCTTTGTTATTGTAAAATGCTGGAGCATTGCGAAGCAACTGGAATAATCTTTGGACTTCTTCCTCTTCCCAGGCCAGCAAGGATCTTCTGAAGTTCATAATCCACCCAGTAACATCTGACCGTTGCTCAAGGAAACCCTTTACCACACCATTTTTGTCAGTAGATAAAGAAGAAAGCCTAGGGAATTCAACCATCAAACACACATTACCAACCCACGTATCCCTCCAGAATTGAACTCTCCTCCCATCCCCCAGAGCAATATGAGAGCTATTAATATAGAAGCTATGTAACTCAGAATTAGACACAACAGCAGAGGTAATATCAGACCAAATTTTGGAACCTCTGCCTACGATGTGGTCTGACCACTGCCCTATCATCTTAATGGAGGATGATAGCGACTGGGGGCCCAGGCCTTTTAGATTCCTCAATGCCTGGCTTTTGCATCCCAATTTTCTAGCTTTAGTCAAACAAAGTTGGTTAGAATCTGCAGTGGAAGGCTGGGCAGGTTTTAAATGTCTTATGAAGTTTAAAGCTCTGAAACATGCTCTAAAACAGTGGAATGTAGCGGTGTTTGGAAAGATTGAGTTAAAGCTAAAGAGTGCTGAAGACGAGGCCCATAACCTTGATCTGTTAGCTGAAGAGAGACCCCTTCTTGAAGCAGAATTGTTCAGGCGTAAGGAGGTCAGAGGTGACGCCTGGAGATTAAGTAAAATGTTGGAATGGACCTGGCTTCAAAAATCTAGAATAAATTGGGCAACCAAAGGGGATAAGAACACAAGGTACTTTCACATGTTGGCTTGCAACAGAAACAGCCGGAATTCTATCTGCTCAATAGTAGTTAATGGTGTAATGATTGAGGATCCTATGGAACTGAGAGCTGAAGTTCAGGCACATTTCACGAGGCTCTTCTCTGAAGCTTGGGCAGTTAGACCCAAACTGTCTGGCCCATTTCCGAGTATTGGTGGAACCCAAGCTATGGCACAACTGGAGGCAGAATTTTTAGAGGAGGAAATCAAATATGTTATTAGGAGTTGTGATGGTAACAAGGCCCCTGGGCCTGATGGCTTTAACATGTCATTCTTTAAGAAATGCTGGAAATTAGTGAGAATGGATGTGCTTCAGTTCATGAGGGAATTTCATTAGAATGCAAGTCTTGTTGGGGGGATTAATAGCTCTTTTATAGCCCTAATTCCTAAAGTTCAAAGTCATTCTTGCTTGAATGAGTATAGGCCTATCAGTCTGATTGGATCCATATATAAATTATTAGCAAAAGTTCTTGCTAATAGAATGAAACAAGTGATGCCTAAGATTATCAGTGAGGTTCAGTCAGCTTTTTTGGGAGGTACGAATATTTTGGACGGTGTTCTAATAGCGAATGAGATAGTTGATGGGTGGCGAAAATCTAATAGAAAAGGCTTGGTGCTTAAATTGGATTTTGAAAAGGCCTATGACTCCATTAATTGGGAGTTCTTATTTGACATGCTCTCCAAGTTTGGCTTTGGACCCCGTTGGGTCCGCTGGATGAAAGCGTGTGTCTCCTCAGCCAAGATTTTCGTTTTGGTAAATGGGTCAGCAACTCCTGAGTTCTGTCCCCAAAGAGGTCTTAGGCAGGGTGATCCGTTGTCACCATTTCTCTTCAATATCGTCGCGGAGGGTCTTAACATTTTGCTGAGTAGAGCCAAGGAGTTGGACATCATAAAAGGGGCAGAGGTGGGCTCAAATGGGTTAAGAGTAACGCACTTGCAATTTGCAGACGACACAATTTTGTTCTGCGAAGCTACTAGGAGAGAGGTGAGCAACATTAAAAGCCTTTTAAGATGCTTTGAGATTTCCTCTGGTTTGAAAATCAACTACCATAAGAGCATCATCTGTGGCATTGGGGTGGAGGATGGGTTGGTGCAGGAGTTTGCTGCTAGCCTTAATTGCCTGAATAAAAAATTGCCGATTAATTATCTGGGACTTCCACTGGGGGCCAATCCAAGTAGGAGAAGCACTTGGAAACCCGTTCTTGATAAGTTTAAACAGAAATTGGCTTCCTGGAAGAGAAGGCTTCTTTCGTTTGCTGGGCGTTTAATATAGTGCATTGCATTACGATATATAGTGCATTGAAGACTCTTGAGAGCACAAAAAACACAATCAGGCCGCCATACCAACCAAGTTGTAGCCACCTCTCTCTCTCTCTCTCTCTCTCTCTCTCTCTCTCTACACCTTATTCAATAAAATTTCCAACCTTCTTGAGGTTTTGCGATCAAACGAGATAATTGGAAGAGAAAAGCAAGAGTCAAAGGATAAATCATGGAATGGAGCAAGGAGGGTGGATTCCAGTCGTGAAGCAGAGAAGAGGGAAAGGAACATGGAGCAAGGAGCCAAGGACTGAATTGTTTTCAGTGTTTGTGGATAATCTGCCTTCCAGTATGAACCCACAAACATTGTTCAAATTGTTTACAAAGTTTGGAATAGTAAAAGATGTATTTATCCCGCAGAAGAGGAGGAAGTTCACAAATACCAGGTTTGGCTTTGTCAGGTTCGACTGCTCAGTTGCAGCAAGGGTTGCAGTTTCTAAAGCTAATGGTCTATGGGTAGAGGACAGGGAGATTCAAGTTAAAATGGCAGAGTATGATAGATTTAAGGAAGGAGCACAGAATAGAAACCAGACTAAAGGGAGCAAAGGTATCAATGAAGCAGGTGGAAGAAAAGTACACTATCAGCATGGGTTACAGAGGTCATATGCTGAAGTACTAAAAACAAACGCTAGAGGATATGCGGGAAAAGTTGAAACTACTATCATGGTGGATGAAGCCGGTCATGGTTGGCTGCACGAGAGTGTGATCTTGAGATTCAAAGACGAGTACTCGGTACATGACATTGAGAAGATTCTTAAGGAGAAAGGAATTGAGGATGTAATGGTCAGGCATGGAGGAGGCAGAGATGTGGTGGTCACCTTTAGATCCAAAGAAGCTAAGGATGCAAACCTATCACTGGTCAGAGAATGGTGTAGGGGTTGGTGTGAGTTTGTTAAAGAGTGGGAACCAGGAGCTTGTGCAGAACAAGAGAGGTGTCTGTGGCTCAGATGCCATGGGGTTCCTCTAAGTATGTGGAATAGAAACACTTTTAGCAAGATTGCCAACATTTGGGGCAGTGTTATTCGATTGGAAGGAGACATTTGCCAACCCAAGTCCTTCAGTTATGGAAGAGTCAGAATTGCAACTCAGTGTATGGACTTCATCAATAAAACCATTAATCTGGAATGCAAAGGAAGGCTATACCCTATTATGGTGTGTGAAGAGCAACTAGTTAGCATATTTGATAATGGAAGTATGATACTTAGTGAGGTTGAGGATGTCCATAGCTCTAATGAAGCTGTTAATCAAGAACCGGGTGTGGTGCTGGAAATAAAGCATATGACATGGCTAAGGGGGTTGAGGAAGAAGATGATGATCTGGCAAATTCTGACACCGTAGTGGTAGAGACCCAATGTGGGCAGGAGCCGACCTATAAAACTGTCCAAGTCAATACAGTGGTCGTAGAGTCTGAATGTGGCGTGGGAAACATATTGGGGTTTGAGGCATGCATGGATAGATCCTTATTGGTGATGGAAGCCGGTGAACTGCAGGGGGATAATGTTAACTAGAGGGTTGACGAGCAGCTTTTTACCCCTGGGTTTATTAAGAGTGTTAGTGGGGCAAGTGGGTACAGGCCTGGTATCCACCTAGAAGTTAATTTGGGCCATATTCATGGGCCTGTTTCTCCAAATGGACTGTGTGAAGAGGGGGTGGGCACATCTCTATTCAACACAACTAAAGCTCATTGGGCTGGCACTAGGAGAGATGGGCTCTTGGTGCAATCAAGCCAAACTACTATCAATGGAAGCTCCAATGCTGTAAAGAAGGCAAAAAGGAAAGGAAAAATGAATGTGGGAGGGCCGGGTGCAACAAAGCCTAACACAGAGGAGGTTGGGTATAAGAGGTTAGCTTGTCTGTATGGTCAAAAAGGTAACCCATCTAGCAAGTCTATCCCAAAGTGCGCAGTTTTCAGGGCTGCTGCAGCAGCCTTGTCTCTTTCGGCTTCAACTAAGAGTGGTTCAAGCAAAGGGAGGCATATTCTTAGTGAAGCTCAAGCTAATCTTCAGCTGGGTAAAGTTCTGGGAATTCAATACAATGGTAAAGATGGTCAAGTTTTGGAGAAATTGGTGGAGCTTGAATCAATTGACAGAGGAAGAAGAAAGGAGAGGGAGATCGCATAAGGGTCTCAGTGTCTCATCTAGGGGAATTTGGTGTATCAGATGTTTACTGATGAATTTAATGTCATGGAATATCAGAGGATTAGGGAAATCTGTGAAGAAGAGAAGGATTAGGAAGCTCATTTGTGATAGGAGGGTTGACTTTGTTCTATTGCAGGAAACTAAGAAAGCCTCTATTTCAGAAAGTGAAGTTAGAACCTTGTGGGGAAGGAGGAACATGGAATTTATGGCAGTAGATTCAGAAGGGTTAGCAGGGAGATTACTTTGTATTTGGGATCCAAGTTTATTTCAATTGAAGGACTGTTGTTCCAATAGAAGATTTGTTCTCCTGTCAGGTACTCTCCTGAATTCTTTTGATTGTGTTATACTAAATGTTTATGCCCCTAATGATGTGAGTGGTAGAGGTATGCTTTGGGATACTTTAATAAAATTAAAGTTTGATTTTCCAAATCCATGGTGCTGGGGGGATCTCAATGAGATCAGATTTAATGGGGAAAGGAGGGGCTACTCTGGAAGGGACAAGGAGATGCAAGAACTAAATGCATTCATTGATAAGTGTGAGTTGAATGATATACCGTTGCTTGGTAGGAAGTACACATGGTGTAATGCTCAGGAGGGGGAGAAATGGAGTAGGATTGATAGGGTCCTGTTAAATCCTGAGTGGTTGCAAAGATTTAACTTCAAGCTATGGGGTCTTCCTAGAACTTATTCTGATCACTGCCCACTCTTGTTAATGGAAGATGAGAGGGATTGGGGGCCAAGACCCTTCAGGTTCATTAATGCATGGATTATGCACCCATGTTTCCCCTCTGTTATGGAAAAATTTTGGACTGAAAAAAGGATTACTAGGAGTGCTCGGTATATTCTTCTTCATAAGCTAAGATTGCTTAAGGGGGAGCTGAAAAAATGAAACTCTGAAGTTTTTGGGAATGCAGCTACAAAATTAAAGGAGGCAGAGGAAGAGCTGCATGGCATCGACATTACTGCAGAAGATAGAACCTTGTCTGAATCTGAAAAGAACAGAAGAAGGGAGGTGACAGGGGAGGTATGGAAGCTTAGTAGGATGCTGGAAAGGATTTGGCATCAGAAGTCTAGAGTAAACTGGATCTTGAATGGGGATAGGAATACTAAGTTTTTCCATGTTATGGCTAGTAGCAGAAGGAATAGAAACTCAATCAATTCTATCTCAATTGATGGAGTTGTCACGCAGGAGCCAGCTACTGTACGACTTGCAGTCTTACAGCACTTTAGGAGGCAGTTCACGGAAAGCTGGGCAATTAGACCAACTCTGGGAGGCACCTTTAAGTCAGTCGCAGCTAGTGACGCATTTTCTGACCTGGAAGCTGCTTTCTCTGAATGTGAGGTAAGGGCAGCTATCATGGACTGTGATGGAAATAAGGCTCCAGGCCCAGATGGTTTTAATCTCCTATTTTTTCAAAAATTTTGGAAGTTATTGAAATCTGAGGTGTTGCATTTCATGAGGGATTTTCATACCACTTCCAAGCTCTCATTTGGAATTAACAGTTCTTTCATCACTCTTATTCCTAAGATTGATAATCCTAATGGATTAGCTGATTTTAGACCCATTAGTTTGGTGGGGAGTATGTATAAGATTCTCTCAAAAGTTCTTGCTCATAGGCTTAAGAGAGTGCTCCTTGAAGTTATTGGGGATTCTCAGTCTGTTTTTTTAGGTGGGAGAAGTGTACTTGATGGAGTTTTTATTGCAAATGAGATTGTGGATGGATGGAAAAAAGCTAGAAAGAAAGGGATTGTTATTAAACTTGATTTTGAAAAAGCGTATGACTCAATTAACTGGGAATTTCTATTTTCTATGTTGGCCAATTTTGGGTTTGGGGCAAAATGGATTTCTTGGATGAGGGCGTGTGTTTCCACAGCAAGGTTGTCTGTTCTTGTGAATGGTTCACCAACAGAGGAGTTTTCTCCACAAAACGGTCTTAGACAAGGTGACTCTCTATCTCCTTTTTTATTTATTATAGTGGCAAAAGGGCTGAATATATTGATGCACAGAGCTCATGAACAAGGGTTCATTAAGGGGGTAAAAGTTGGGGTGAAGGAAGTGATGATTTCTCATCTCCAATTTGCGGACGATTCGATGTTGTTTTGTGAGGCTGATTTGGAACAAATAGTTCATATAAAGAGGGTCCTAAGATGTTTTGAAATACTTTCTGGAATGAGGATAAACTTTCATAAGAGTGTAGTGTGTGGTGTAGGTGTGGATGTTGAGGACTTGATATCCTGTGTTGATATTCTAAATTGCAAGGTCCAAGGGTTAAAAAAGAAATTCTTGGGCCTTCCATTAGGTGCTAATCCAGGTAGGAAATCAACCTGGAAGCCAGTGTTGGATAAGGTTAAAACTAGGTTGGCGGGTTGGAAGAGAAGAACTCTATCTTTTGTAGGCATGTTAACGTTGATCAAGTCTGTCCTGTCTAGTCTACCTATTTACTATCTTTCTCTGTTCAGAATGCCCAATGGTGTTGTTAGAGAAATTGAAAAGCTCCAAGCTGCTTTCCTGTGGGGAGGTAATGATCTGAAAAAGAAAGTTCACCTAGTAAAATGGGCTGAAGTGACAAAAAGTAGGGAGCAAGGTGAACTGGGAATTAGAAGAATCAAGGATGTCAATTCTAGCCTTCTCCTTAAATGGTGGTGGAAATTTGGGAAGGAAGTAAATGTTCTATGAAGAAGGTTGTTGTGTAGCAAATACAGAATTGAGAAGGGTAGCTGGATCCCATCTGCGAGCTTGTCTCACAGTCACTCTAGATTGTGGACTGATATTATCACAGTGGCAAAGCATCATCAACAGTTAGTGGAGTTCTATGTAGAGAAGTTTCGGTTAAGGATTGGGAATGGGAAAAGGATCAAGTTTTGGCATGATTGTTGGCTTGGCAGCAGATGTTTAAAGGCTGAGTTCCCTAGACTCTTTAGTTTGTCTATGGATAAAGGGGGATCACTCTTCAGCTTCTATGATAGGAGATCTACTGTGGAGGAGTGGAATTTTAACTTTAGGAGAAACCTCTATGATTGGGAAAAGGATGAAGTGAATAGATTGGTTGTTGTTTTAAAGGATGCCCCTTCTTTACGCATTAATGTGGAGGACTGTGCTACATGGAATGGATCAGCTGGCTGCCTCAAGGCATCTGTTTTGTACAAGTTCAGTGACTCTCCTTTTGGCCCTCATCTGTCTTTAGGTAAGTTTGTGTGGAACAATGTTTTACCTCCTAAAGTCCAGTTCTTTGGCTGGTTAGCTTGGAGGAATAGAGTGAAAACTAGAGTTTTTCTCCATCATATTGGTATTCTTAATAGTAGTGCTTCAATACTTTGTGCCTTTTGTGCCAATGAGAATGAATTTGCTGCCCATGTGTTGCTGCATTGTCCTTTTTCCTGGAAAGTTTGGACAGATTTGTTACAATGGTGGGGGTGCTTGTGGGGTGGTGCCTAGGTCTGTTGACTGTTTGTTTTACTGGTGGCTAGGTGGCCAATTTAAGAAAAAGGTTAGGAGATTATTGAGGGTTTTACCTCTGATTGCTCTGTGGTCCATTTGGAAGTTGAGAAATGATTGTGTATTTAATGGAGTGCATCCTTGTGGAGTAGACCTTGGTGAGCTTATTAAGGTTCGATTTGCCTTATGGAGTAAGGCTTCCCGGTTAGGAAATATGTACTCTGTTAATGATTTTATCAACAACCTTGATCAGGTAAAGGCATGTGTCTGAGGGAGTTTGCAGCTGGTAGTGTCTTTCTGCTGTTTGCATCTGCTAGTATGTTTTGATCTGTTTGGTCTGTTTGGTGAATGATTCTGCTGTATGCATCTGTTAATCTGTTTGGAGTATGTTAGTATGTACGCTAATCTGTAGTCTGTATGATCTGTTTGGAGTATGCTAGTCTGTAGTGTGATTCTGCTATGCATCTGCTAGTCTGTCTGAGGGGGTTACGGCTGCTAGTGCTTGCTATTCTGCATCTGAGCAGCAAAAGCATATGTTTGTTGGTGAAGCTCTGGTCTAGCATTGTTGAATAAGCTGGTGCAAGCCCCCTGCCTATCTATATGCTTCAGCTGCTGATTTGGTTCTCAGGGGAGATGCTGCTGTTGTTCTTGGTTGCAGTTGCTGCTGGAGGATGTTGGAGGGGAGTCTGTATAGGTTGGCTTGCTGTTGTGGGGGTCTGCATAGGTGGCTTGAATGTAGTTAATTAGTGTTGGTGTTGGTGGGTCCACTTGTTGATGCTGCTGGGTTAAATGTGCTGCTGGGTGTTGATGCTGTTATGGTGTTATGGTTGCTGTGATGGTGTGGAGTGAAGCCGCAAAAGTTGGTATTAAAGTGAAGCTCCAGATTTGTTGTCTTGGAGTGAATATAGATGAAGTTTTGAATGGAGTTCATGGCAGTGAAGTTCCTATTTAGACAATGTTTAGGTGGTTGGTTGTGTGATGTTTAGGTTGTTGGTTGTGAATCTGGGCAGGTGGTTGTGTGAATCTGGGCAGGTGTATGCAGTATTTATTGTGTTTGCAGGTTTTTCTTTTCTTTCTCTTGCTTTCTTTGGATTGGTTTCTCGCCAATCTTGGGGTCAAATGCTAGCAGATGATTTTGCTTCCTTAGCGGTGCCAACCTAGTTGGGATTGTTAAGGTTAGCGGTGATGCTTTTTGCACTTCCCTCTTTATTGATGTAAGTTTTTTGCTTGTTTGGCTTTCTTCATCAATAAAGTTTTTGTTGCTTATCAAAAAAACGAGATAATTGGAGAACACTTTTGAGGTTAGTTTATTTATTTATTTATTTATTTTTGTTCTTGTTTACTTCATTTTGCTGTTAACAAGATCCTTACATTATATCCAAGCCTAATACGATACATGATTATATCTCCTCTCATCTGATTAATGTGGGAACCCTACGTATTCTCCTATGTTAACTCCGAAATAACTCTCATAACCCATAATTATGTTATGTTGTACCTATCTATATCTATCTATCTATACATTATATAAGGAAAAATGGATTTCTAACCCATAAGTTTTGTGAGAGCTCTAATATCCCAATCTTAATTTTCTAATTTTTTGATTTAAAAAAAAAAAAACCTCAGCATTTATTTATTTCTCCCAACTCACAAACTTTTTTGATTTCTCTCATAGTTATTGCAGCACTCTTTTCAACTTTTCTCATACACTATGTTAGTGATGGGATTGTTAAATTATTTTTATAAAAAATCTATAAAAAAAAATAATTTGAATATTACAAAATTATCTAAAACAAATATAAACATCTATATCTATCTATCCATCCATCTATATTATATAAGGAAAATAGAGTTTCTAATGAGCAGCCTTCTAAGAACTCTGAACTCTCATTCTAAAATTATTGATTTTTCAATTTATAAAATAGATTAAAAGAACCTATTGGGTGATTTATTTATTTAATTATTTTAGAAATAATAATTATTCATTAATTTATGGATTTCAAATGGGAAGATAACAAAAATATTTCATAATCTCTCCATAATAATCTCTCTCACCACTTTTAAAAAATATATATTAAAACTTACATTCCTTTTCTTTCATCCAAAAAATCAAATAATATTTTTCATTAAAGTTGTAGGTATCTATTTATATTTTATATATTATATTTTATCATAACAAAAAAAAAAAAAAAAGAAAAAACTGAAAATCAAATATGCAAACAGATAAAATTAATAAATTTGATTTTTATTTATCCAGTTAAAATATTTCTTTTACCTCTCAATATCCAATTTTAAATTCTAAAAATCTATAAAGTCTATCTAAACAAATGTGATTTGAAAATATGTCTCACTATCATACTTACCTAAACAATCATAATTAAAAACAAATAGAAACCATAGATAAATTAAATTCAAAAAAAAAAAAAAAAAACCCACAACTCCATCTAAAATAAATTGAAAAACAAAACAAATAAAAACCACACAAAAATAAAGAAGATAAAAATTTAGATATGGATCTCAAAATAATATAACAATATCTAAATTTGAATCACAATTTAGTAATATAATTATCTATTTTTTTAATGTATATCTATCAAAATTTTAAATCACTTAATGTGGCAAATTATTCAATTTTCTAAAATTATTGATTTTCAATTTATAAAATAGATTAAAAAAAACTATTGACTGATTTATTTATTTAATTATTTTAGAAATAATAATTATCCCCTAATTTATGGATTTCAAATGGAAAGATAACAAAAATATTTCATAATCTCTCCATCCTAATCTCTCTCACCAATTTTTCAAAAAAATATATATATATTAAAACTTACCTTCCTTCTCTCTTCTCCAAAAAAATCAGATAATATTTTTCATGAAAGTTATGGATATCTATCTATATCTTATATATTATATTATAACATAAAAAAAAAAACTAAAAATAAGATATACAACCAGATAAAATCAATAAATTTGATTTTTATTTATTCAGTTAAAATCTTTCTTTTGCATCTTAATATCAAATTTTAAAATTTTAAAGTTTATCTAAACAAATCTAATTTGAAAATATCTTTCACCATCATACTTTAAATCAATAAAACTCATATCTCTATCACATATCTAACTCACATCATAACTTACCTAAATAGTAATAATTAAAAACAAATAGAAATCATAGATAAATTAAATTAAAAAAAATAAAAACCCACAACTCCATCTTAAATAAATTGAAAAATAAAAATAAAAACCACACAAAAAAAAGAAGATAGGAATATAATTATCTATTTTTCTGATGTATATCTATCAGGATTTTAAATCACTCAATGAGACAAATTAATCAATTTTTAAGTCTTATTTAAAGAATAATCTGATCATTTTGAAGGCACTGGCACAGAAGCTAACGGATTGGGTTAAATGATATCTAAGTTGTCGGAGGTAACATTCTCCCATTCCATAAATTTATTTGTTTTTTAATTTTATTTTTTATCCCTATGTGATTCGCTTTCTCTACTGTTGGTTTGGTTTTGGTTTCGATTTTAGTGATATTTATGTGTTTGTTTACAGGTTTGCATGGCGGGGAAGAATTATTGGTGATTATGGTTGCAATCGAAGTATCTATAGTTCATTATGCTCCGAGGATTTTGATCAGATTTTGTTTTTTTAACAAAGACCATGTAACGCCCTCAAAATTAAACCCATAATATATAGAACAATGACATGCATTTATAAAAGAAAACAAAACATTATTCCATTCATCAGAGTATTATTAATAAAAGACATTACATGTAACATTGAAAACAAATGCCCTACTAGCTTACATCTTTCCAAGTCAACACTTAGACACAAAATATGAGTACTAACTCAACTACAAATTAAGCCTTCGGCTTGAGTTTACATGTAATATCCAAAAGAAAACAACTAACTAAAAAAAAAAAAAAAACAAGTCTTCAAATTCAAATCCTTCCAAGCTAAGTCCTTGGAGGTAGCATATCACCTGGACCTGAAAATGATGTTCCCGTATAGGGTGAGCCACAGCCCAGTAGAAATATACTAAACCAAATATAAGCATTGAATAAAGCAATAGCATTTAATAGATGGTTAACACAAATACCGATTTCATTATCATACAGTTTCATGACACTAATGTCCATGACACGTTTCATTTTCCATTTATACCAATATGGTTCAGAACCTGGCCAAACTATAACAGTGAGACTACATCTCACATTAACATTACTTCCAATATCAACAAATTAAATGAGACTAAGGCTCATACCAAAACACTTCTACACTTCCCGATTGATACACATTTTAGTGCTATATCAATAACATGTAAAAACACTTCCATAAATCAATAAGCACACATATTAGTGGTACTAATGGAGTCCATCCCCTTTCTCCTCCTAAACTGGTTTGAGAGTCCATCCCCTATCTTCCCTCAAACCATAGAGTACATCCCCTATCTCCTCCCAAACCCAAATGCATATACAATGTATCAAACACTTGCAATATACAATATCCAATCAATATACGTATGTTCTGTATTAATTCAACCATCATGTTCAATGACTTAATTCAATGTGATTAGTTTCAGTTTTTCCTAATCCACATGCAATGTTTACAACAATCACGACTATCCTCCACCGATAGCCCAAAACAGATATTTCTAAACAGGAAATAAATGTATTAACAAATGTAAATTTAACATCTTCATAGGCGATTAATTAAACTAACCAACTACACCATTAAATCACTAAATTCCCCGATTCCATGAATTAAACCCAATTCCACATTTTTTCCTAAATTAATTATACAAATTAATTTATTTAAACCACTAGGGTTTTTTCGCAAAATTACCAAACAACCCCCAACATATCAAAATACCAAAACTTAGGACAAAACCTATAATATGGAGTGTGAAATCCCTACCTCGAAGTGAATAACACGAATGGAGAAGATGGAGATGATGACCCAAAATCCAAAATGCTCCAAACCGCTAAACGTTCAGATTAAAACGAAGCCCTTGACTCACTCTATCTTTTTAATAAAGGACTAAGGTTAGATACTCACCCTAGGTAGATCAATTCTTGAAGAAAGGACAAGTCTAGAGAGAGAAAGAGTCGACTCTAGGGTTTTAAAAGAGAAGAGAATCAAAAAAATAGGTTTAAAACCGCTGCTGCGTATTTATATATAACAGGCTCACTCGAGCGAAGGATTGGTCGCTTGAGCGACCAGACATAAGAAAGTCTCGCTCGAACCAAAAACTCGAAGCTTCAAGTCTGCAACCCTGAAGCTCGCTCGAGCGACAGAATGCTCGCTCGAGCGAAGAACTCGAAAACATACACCTCGCTCGCTCGAGCGAAGGAAAGCTCGATTGAGCCAAGAAACACTGCTCTCAGGTCTTATGCTCAGATGCAGTCGCTCGCTCGAGCTAAGAAACTCTGGCTCGAGCGAAGGACCAAAAACAAGAGCTCGCTCGAGTGACAAACTGCTCGCTCGAGCGAAGTGCCAAAATACTGGGCAGCAACCCTTTGCTCCCAAACACTCCCAACCTGTAACAAACCTGCCCAAAACATCCTATAACTCAAAAATAAGGAATTAAAGGATGACAACAACAAATATATAACGACAGGATCTACGGAACATAAGTCCGGATACAACAACCGAGTGGGAAAAGACCGGGGTCGCTATAACCTCCCCCCTTTAAAGAATTTTGTCCCCGAAATTAAGCATAAGTTTTAAAAAAAACAAGTTTTTCTCAATTTCCAACAATATTGTATTACAATAATAAACAACTTGACCCAATACCGGTCATTTCATCTCTTATCAAGAGGCATCTCGTAATATATATTTCAACCTGCATTAACAATATGCAATTTTCCTTTCAGTTTTAACAGTTTTCAATATACATGATTCCCATTTCCATATCATATTCAATTTCATGATATAACTCCAATTCCACAATATATTTAACATATTCAATGTTCTACTAAACTTCCATTATGAGGCAAGTTTCAAGACATACTTCCATTAAACCAAAACACTTTCAATGTTTTCCAACTTAAGATATATATAAAGCTCTTAAGTCCAACAATATTACGAAATCTAAATACAAGATTACATATCAACAAACATGTCCGGATATTTTTTGCAGACGTCCAACTCACGTTCCCAAGTGGCTTCCTCCACTCCATGATGCTTCCACAGAATTTTCACCAAAGGGATGGTCTTGCCTCACAAAACTTGATCCCGCCTATCCAAGACCCGAACCGGTCTCTCCTCATACGAGACATCCTCGTCAACCTCTAAATCAGTCCAATCCAACAAATGCGATGGATCCGGCTCATACTGCCGAAGCATACTCACATGAAACACGTCATGAACTCCGGATAATTGCGGTGGCAAAGCTAAACGATAGGCAGCCTCGCCAATCCTCTCAAGGGTCTCGAAAGGGCCAATAAACCGAGGGGACAACTTCCCGCTCTTCCCAAACCTCATTAATCCCCACCTAGGTGATATCTTCAGGAAGACATGATCACCCACCTCAAATACCAAAGGTCTCCTCCTACGGTCGGCATAAGATTTCTAACGACTCTGGGCTGTAACAAGCCTCTTACGAATAAGCTGAACTTTCTCCGTCGTTTCCCTCATCAACTCCGGACCCAACAAAGGTGCATCACCCACCTCGGCCCAACAAACTGAAGACCTATACGGTCGGCCATACAAGGCCTCAAATGGTGCCATACCGATACTAGACTGGAAACTGTTGTTGTAAGCAAACTTCACTAAGGGCAAGTGCCTCTCCCACGACCCACTAAAGTCAAGAACACAATCCCGAAGCATATCCTCAAGGATCTGAATAGTACGCTCGGACTGCCCGTCAGTCTGAGGATGATAAGTCGTGCTAAAGGTCAACTTGGTGCCGAAGGCACTCTGCAAACTCTGCCACAACCTAGCAGTAAAACGAGGATCTCTATCTGAGACGATCGTCACTGGGACCCCGTGCAACCTCACTATGTCCCGAATGTATAAGTCGGCAAGATGATCTACCGAATCTCTGACGCGTATAAGAATGAAGTGCGCCGACTTAGTCAACCGGTCTACAACCACCCAAATAGCATCACTACCCCGCTGAGTCCTTGGAAGACCTACAACGAAGTCCATAGTTACATGCTCCCACTTCCACTCGGCAATAGACAAGGGTTGCAACAAACCCGCTGGCCTCTGATGCTCGGCCTTCACTTGCTGACAAGTAAGGCACTTAGACACGAAAGCTGCCACATCTCTCTTCATACCCCGCCACCAAAACTGGCGACCCAAATCCCGATACATCTTAGTGCCTCCCGAATGCACCGCAAGGCGTGAATGATGAAACTCTCGGAGTACCTCCTCTCGGCAAAACTCCGGCACAAACAAACGGTCTCAGTATCTCACACTTAGGTCGGGATACACCGTCAAACCCTTCTCAACCTTTCCACTGGAGATCTTCTCTCGGAGGGAATCTACCTCAAGGTCACCTCTCTGTGCCTCTAACACTCGAGTCACAAGTGTAGGCTGCGCAACAAAGGAAAACAAGGCAGCAACCTCATCGGATTCGCCCAGAAGCAAATCAAACTCCCCAAGTGCCCCCAACATCTCCCATTCCCGGATGGCTATACCAGCTACATCACCAACAGATTTCCTGCTAAGGGCATCGGCCACCACATTGGCCTTTCCCAGATGATAGTGTAACTCGAAGTCGTAATCCTCAATAAACTCCATCCACCTCCTTTGCCTCAAGTTTAAGTCTTTCTATGTAAACAGATATTTCAGACTCTTATGATCCGAGAACACCTCGAATCTCTCACCATAAAGGTAGTGCCTCCAGATTTTCAAGGCAAAGATCACTGCTGCTAACTCTAGGTCATGTGTAGGGTAATTCTTCTCGTGTATTTTCAACTGACGTGAGCCATAGGCAACCACTTTTCCTTCTTGCATCAACACATAACCCACACCCTCTCGTGAGGCATCACAATAGACTGCATAACCCAACCCTCTCTCCAGAATAATCAAGACTGGAGTGGTGGTCAGTCTAACTTTCGACTCTTGGAACGACTTTTCACAAGTCTCGCTCCATACAAATTTGACTCCCTTCCAAGTCAACCTAGTCAAAGGCGAAGCTAACCTGGAGAAATCCTTCACAAACCGGCGATAATACCCAGCTAATCCCAAAAAACTGCGGATCTCAAACACACTCTTAGGCTGTGCCCAATCTTGCACTGCTTTAGTCTTGGATGTATCAAGAGACACTCCTTCCCCGGATACCACATGGCCTAAGAACTTCACTTCCTCTAACCAGAACTCACATTTCCCAAACTTAGCATAAAGCTTATGGGCTCTAAGTAACTCAAGCACCACTCTCAGGTGTTCCTCGTGCTCTTCCTCTAAAGGTGAATAAATCAGAATGTCGTCTACGAAAACGGCTACAAAACGATCTAAGAATTCTCGAAAGATCCGGTTCATCAAATCCATAAACACTGCCGGTGCATTGGTGAGCCCAAATGGCATCACCAGAAACTCATAGTGGCCATACCGCGTACAGAATGCCGTCTTCGGAATATCCTCCTCCCTGACTCTCAACTGGTGGTAACCCGATCTCAATTCTATCTTAGAAAAACAACGGGAACCCTTCAACTGATCGAACAAATCATCTATACGAGGCATAGGGTACTTATTCTTAACCGTAGCCCGATTCAATTTTCGGTAATCGATACCGAGTCTCAAAGCACCACCTTTCTTTTTAGCAAAAAGGGCCGGTGCTCCCCACGGCGAAACACTAGGACGAATATAGCCCTTATCTAACAATTCTTGGAGTTGAATCTTCAACTCAACTAACTCGGCTGGGGCAAAACGATAAGGTGCCATAGAAATCGGCGCCGTGCTGGGCAGTAGATCAATAGAGAACTCAATCTCTCGATGAGATGGCAAACTAACGAGATCCTCAGGAAAGACGGCCGAGTACTCACAAACCACTCTCGGCAACACAGTCTGGGTCTCATCACACTCACTACTCAAAAGACTAGCAAGAAGACCACTCAACTCACTCCGCCTTCGCGGATCATACACCGACGGCAAAATACTACCAACCTGATCCCCCAGAAAATGGAAACACTCCTCGCTCAAGGTACAAACTATGACCCTCTGGCGGTAGCAATCAATAACAGCCCGGTATGACGATAACCAGTCCATGCCCAAAATAACATCAAATCCCGACATGGGCATAACTACAAAAGGAAAGGGAAGCCGACGATCAGCGACCTCTATATCACAACCTCTACATCCGTGTTTCAAAACCAACTCACCCCCAATAGGTGATACTACACATATAGGAGATGCTAACAGTGCCAACTCCAATCCCAAAACAGATGCAAATGCAGCAGATATAAATGAATGAGATGCTCCCGTATCAATCAACACATTAGCAACCGAGTTGCAAAACAAAAAGGTACCTCTCACAACATATGGAGCTGGTACAAGAACCTGCGCGGTAACAGCATACACGCGCCCTGACGGTCTCTGATCTACCTTCTCACCCCTAGGAGCATAAGACTGCTGCACAGATCGGTACGATGAAGCCCCCTGATTGGCCCTCGAGGCCTGAACTGACTGAGTTGGCTGGTGACTCTGAGTCTGCCTCAAACCAGATGCACTAGATCTGCCACTCAACTGTGGGCAAAACCTCTTCAGGTGCCTTGCTTGACCGCACTGATAACAAGAGAGCGGCTGGCCTCTACCTTGACTCTGGCTCTGAGATCGAGCCGAAGATAATCTTTTCAGACTCCTCCTCCTCTGGGGCAATTGAGACTTGTGGCCCAAATTGACCACACTTGAAACACATAATGTCTCCTCGTCGCTTTTTCCCGTAACTCCACTGACTCGCACCTTGGAAAAGTCGATCTGGAAAAACTACTCTAAGACTGTTGAGGGTTGAAACCTCTCTGTCTCTTGCCATCACTCTGGCCATCCTGACTCCTCTTGGAGCCTTTCTGCCCCTCTTCCTCCTCCTGCATCATGATCTCCATATGGGCTGCAGCATCGACCAAATGCCCATAATCCCGAATCATAGTTCCTCCAACTCTCAGCTTGAGGCCACGCTTCAACTTCTTCTCAAACTCAATACAACGGCGTTCATCAGACGCCACCAACTCAGGTGCAAACCTAGACAAGCTGGTAAATGCAGCCTCAAACTCGGCCACTGAAGAACTCGACTGCTTAAGCTGACAGAACTGGTCTCTCAGCTTTTCCCTGACAGCTGGAGATAAGAACCTCTCCTGGAAAGCATTTACAAAAGCCTCCCACGTACCTCCTATACGACCCTTTGTGAACTTCCACCACTGACCCGCATTCCCCTTCAGCTGGAAAGATGCCAAGGTCACTTTCAACACCCCGTCCTCGATGCCAAGCATCTCAAACGTCTTCGTTGTCTGTTCGAGCCATTCATCTGCCTTGAGTGGCTCTTTCGGATCACCCACAAATTCGTCCGGGTTGGACCAGAAGAACTCCCTCTTTAGAAAAGAAGGTCCTCAGATTCGCAACATGAACTGGGCTTGATTCTCACCCTAAGAATGCCCATCGACTCTGAATGCCCTCGCTATCTCTCGGGCCAAAGCGCCCATAGCTCGGCCGCTCATCGGCTCGGCCACGTTGGCCTGGCCAACTCTTTCCTGCTGCTCCGGAATCTCCTCCGGTATAGGCACTTCCTGCCTACCCTGCCTACCACGTCTACCACGTCCTCGTCCTCGTCCTGACATCCTAATAAAGGTAACAAAGACGTTAGCACATTAATAAATGTGCCGAAGCTATAGCACTCGCGTCCTAATGCATTGGACAACAATAATTCATTCCACGTAAGCACATAATCACATAAGCACCTACGAATTTCATTCCTATGTAATGACAGTCCCGAAGCGTTGCTAGAGTTCCGGTTGGAAGCAGCATTGATCAAGTGCCTTTCCAACAAGACTACTAGGAACTCTGGGTCCAATCAACATCCTAGAAACTACGTTCCATACCTACATAATCACATAAACATGTTGTCATATAAGCATATAACAGTACAGCTAAGTCGCTATCAAGCGAGGCGAACCCATTGTGATACTAATCACTTCCCACGTACCCAAAGTATTCAAACCCAGTACGCTCTGATACCAAGTTGTAACGCCCTCAAAATTAAACCCATAATATATATAACAATTACATGCATTAATAAAAGAAAACAAAACATTATTCCATTCATCAGAGTATTATTAATAAAAGACATTACATGTAACATTGAAAACAAATGCCCTACTGGCTTATATCTTTCCAAGCCAACACTTGGACACAAAATATGAGTACTAACTCAACTACAAATTAAGCCCTCAGCTTGAGTTTACATGTAATATCCAAAAGAAAACAACTAACTAAAAAAAAAAAAAACAAGTCTTCAAATTCAAATCCTTCCAAGCTAAGTCCTTGAAGGTAGCATATCACCTGGACCTGAAAATGATGTTCCCGTATAGGGTGAGCCACAGCCCAGTAGAAATATACTAAACCAAATATAAGCATTGAATAAAGCAATAGCATTTAATAGATGGTTAACACAAATACCGATTTCATTATCATACAGTTTCATGACACTAATGTCCATGACACGTTTCACTTTCCATTTATACCAATATGGCTCAGAACCTGGCCAAACTATAACAGTGAGACTACATCTCACATTAACATTACTTCCAATATCAACAAATTAAATGAGACTAAGGCTCATACCAAAACACTTCTACACTTCCCGATTGATACACATTTTAGTGCTATATCAATAACATGTAAAAACACTTCCATAAATCAATAAGCACACATATTAGTGGTACTAATGGAGTCCATCCCCTTTCTCCTCCTAAACTGGTTTGAGAGTCCATCCCCTATCTTCCCTCAAACCATGGAGTACATCTCCTATCTCCTCCCAAACCCAAATGCATATACAATGTATCAAACACTTGCAATATACAATATCCAATCAATACACGTACGTTCTGTATTAATTCAACCATCATGTTCAATGACTTAATTCAATGTGATTAGTTTCAGTTTTTCCTAATCCACATGCAATGTTTACAACAATCACGACTATCCTCCACCGATAGCCCAAAACAGATATTTCTAAACAAGAAATAAATGTATCAACAAATGTAAATTTAACATCTTCATAGGCGATTAATTAAACTAACCAACTACACCATTAAATCACTAAATTCCCCGATTCCATGAATTAATAAACCTAATTCCACATTTTTGCCTAAATTAATTATACAAATTAATTTATTTAAACCACTAGGGTTTTTCCCCAAAATTACCAAACAACCCCCAACATATCAAAATACCAAAACTTAGGACAAAACCTATAATATAGAGTAGGAAATCCTTACCTCGAAGTGAATAACACGAATGGAGAAGATGGAGATGATGACCCAAAATCCAAAGTGCTCCAAACCGCTAAACGTTCAGATTAAAACGAAGCCCTTGACTCACTCTATCTTTTTAATAAAGGACTAAGGTTAGATACTCACCCTAGGTAGATCAATTCTTGAAGAAAGGACAAGTCTAGAGAGAGAAAGGGTCGACTCTAGGGTTTTAAAAAAGAAGAGAATCAAAAAAATAGGTTTAAAACCGTTGCTGCGTATTTATATATAACAGGCTCGCTCGAGCGAAGGATTGGTCGCTCGAGCGACCAGACACAATAAAGTCTCGCTCGAGCGAAGAAAGTCTTGCTCGAGCCAAAAACTCGAAGCTTCAAGTCTGCAACCCAGAAGCTCGCTCGAGCGACAAAATGCTCGCTCGAGCGAAGATCTCGAAAACATACACCTCGCTCGCTCGAGCGAAGGAAAGCTCGATCGAGCCAAGAAACACTGCTCTCAGGTCTTATGCCCAGACGCAGTCGCTCGCTCGAGCTAAGAAACTCTGGCTCGAGCGAAGGACCAAAAACAAGAGCTCGCTCGAGCGACAAACTGCTCGCTCGAGCGAAGGGCCAAAATACTGGGCAGCAACCCTTTGCTCCCAAACACTCCCAACCTGTAACAAACCTGCCCAAAACATCCTATAACTCAAAAATAAGGAATTAAAGGATGACAACAACAAATATATAACGACAGGATCTACGGAATATAAGTCCGGATACAACAACCGAATGGGAAAAGATCGGGGTTGCTATAGACCATAAAATTAAAAAAAATAAAATGGGTGTCAAATTTTTTTATTTTATAAAAGATGTGAAAATTTATTGAGAATTCAAGATTTTACTATAACATTTGATTTTTGTATAACTAGGTAAATTTAAAACTTTTAAATATCATTGTATTTTTTATTTTTATCATCTTTCTATCACATTATATCATTACTGTTACTTGTTAATTTGTTAATTATAATTCAATTAATTGAAAATTAAAGCTTAACATAACTTTTCATATATATTATAATTAATTTGTTACAGTTATAGTTGTATATAATAGCATAATATATAAGAATAATCTCTAAATATAATTTCTATCTTTTTTTATGTGATTAAATAGTCCATCTTAGATAGTATATAGAAGAGTTAGATGGCTTCTTTTATCTTCAAAAAAACCCAATATTTTTTTTTACTTTTAATTTTTTAAATTGAAACATCATTTGTTTATGTCTATGAAACAAAATTGATAAACACATACTCAAAAGTTATACATTTTTTTTCTTTTTTTAATATACAGGATATTTACAAATGGAAAATGTTTGACACCTCAATTTTTTTTCCCCATAATCTAACTTACAATGATATAGTCATAAGTGTCAATTTTTATACAAATATGATAAAAGAATTAATTAAATTATATATTTCAACCAACCATATACTCAAATTTGACTATTTCAATATGTTAATTCACTATAATTCCAATTAACAGAATCTTCAACCTTTAATATTTTTTTTTATCAAATTACAATTTGATAAAAATTTAAAAGATGAAATGTTGGAAATTATTATTACTCTTTTCCATCAAAATTGGTGGAAAGAAAAAAAAATGGGATAAGAATGAAAGTTCTTTCAAAAATTGATAAAAATGTAATGAAAAAGTTAAAGTAGTTCATATCAAATCAAAATTTTTATTCAAATTTAAAATCAAATTAAATAAAAAAAATTAAAAAAAATGATGAAAGTTTGAAAATATTTTGAAACCTTCTTATTCTTAAAGACTAGAAATCCATATGTGTATTATATTCATATGGTATTTTAGTTATGAAATTGAAATCAAAAGAAATGTAACTTAAATTATTAGATTAATAAAAAAAAAAATCATATCAATTATTATTAAATATCACTCACTACTAAAAATCGGACCTTTTGCTTAATTATAATAAAATTGTATATTTGTATTATATTAAGTACTTCACTTCACATTTAATAATAAAATTATATATTTGTTTTAATTATAGCTTTTAAATTTGTATATTTTCATAACAAGAAGAGGTATGTTGTAACTCATTTAATCTCATTTAATCAGATTTAACTTTTTTTTAATACAAATTATCAAAATTGCACTAAATAGATTTATATATATATATTAGTTTTTTAAACTAATAATTTAAAAAGTTATAAACATAAAGATTAGCTTATAAATTTCATGTATACCACAAGACAAAATATTAAATTACTTCAAAACAATTGTAATGATTTTTTTAAAATAAAAAAATATATATAAAGTCCCGTGCATAGCATGGGTTACCACTAGTATTATGTAAAGAAAATGGAATTTCTAATTTACAAGTTTTGTGAGAGTTTCAATATTCTAATCATAATTTTCTAATTTTTTGATTTTTTTAAAAAAAATCTCAATATTTATTAACTTCTCCTAACCCACAAACCTTTTTGATTTCTATCACAATTACTGCAGCATGCTTTTTAATTTTTCTCGTACACTATGATTACACACAAAGATAAAGAAAAGAATTTAGTTATGGATCTCAAAAAGATATAACATCCAAATTTGAATTATGATTTAGTAACATAATTATTTATTTTTTGGTGTATATCTATCAAAATTTTAAATCACTTAATGGGACAAATTAATAAATTTTCTAAAATGATTGATTTTTTAATTTATAAAATAGATTAAAAAAACTATTGACTAATTTGTTTATTTAATAACAAAAATATTTCCTAATCTCTCTCGCTGATTTCCACAAATATATATATATATATATATTATAACTTGCCTTCCTTCTCTTTTTTCCCAAAAAATCAGATAATATTGTTCGTGAAAGTTGTAGATATCTATCTATATCTTATATATTATATTATAATACAGAAAAAAAAACTAAAAACTAAAAAATCAAATATACAAACAGATAAAATTAATAAATTTAATTTTTATTTATTCAGTTAAAATTTTTCTTTTGCATCTCAATATCCAATTTTCAATTTTAAAAATCTTTAAATTTTATCTAAACAAATCTAATTTAGAAATATCTCCCACCGTTATACTTTAAATCAATAAAACTCATATGTCTATCACATATCTAACTCACATCATAACTTACTTAAATAATAATAATTAAAAACAAATAGAAACTACAGATAAATTAAATTTAAAAAAAAATAGAAACTTAAAACTCCATTTTAAATAAATTGAAAAAAAAAAAAAAAAAACTCGAATAGAAACCACACAAAAAAAAAAAAAAAAAAGAAAAAGAAAAGAAAAGAAAAGAAAAGAAGATAAGAATTTAAATATGGATCTAAAAAAAATATGACAATATTTAAATTTGAATTATGACTTAAAAATATTATTATCTATTTTTCTGATGTATATATATCAAAATTTTAAATCACTTAATGAGACAAATTAATTAATTTTCAAGTCTTATTTAAAGAATAATCTGATTAGCCATTCCAACTCCTAAATTTCGCAGGCACTGACAAAGGAGCTAATGGATTGGATTATGTGAAGTTTAAGTTTTTGGAGGTAACATTCTCCCTCTCTATAAATTTATTTATTTTTTAATTTTATTTTCTCCTTGTGTGATTCTCGTTCTCTACTATTGGTTTGGTTTTGGTTTCGGTTCGGTTTTGGTTTTAGTAAGGTTTATGTGTTTGTTTGCAAGTTTGCATGGTGGAGAAGAATTATTGCTGATTATGATTGTAATCGAAGTATCTATATCCGTTCCATACTAAAGATTTTGATCAAATTTTGTTTTCTTCAATGAAAACCATAAAATTAAAGTTAAAAAAAAAAAAAATCGGTGTCAAATTTTTTATTTTTTATTATCATTTTATTTTATAAAAAATGTGAAAATTTATTGAGAATTCAAGATTTTACTATAACATTAGATTTTTGTATGGCTAGGTAAATTTAAAACTTTTAAATATTATTGTGTTCTTTATTTTTTTTCCTCTTTTTATCCCATTAGACCATTTTTGCTATTTGTTAGTTTGTTTATTATATTCAATTAATTGAAAATGAAAGCTTAATATAACTTTTCATATATATTATAGCTAATTTGTTACAACTATAGTTGTATATAATAGCATAATATATGGGGATAATTTCAAAATATAATTTTTATTTTTTTACGTGATTAAAATAATTCATCTTAATTGTATACAAAAGAGTTAGATAGCATTTTTTTATCTCTAAGAAACCCAATCTATTTTTTTTTATATTTTAATTTTTTAAATTAAAACATCAATTGTTTATATCCATAAACAAACTGATAAACTCATATCAAAAAGCTACACATTTATTTTTTCTTTTTCATTTTCTTTTTTTTTTTCATTTCTTAATATGTGGGATATTTGCAAATGGAAAATGCTTGACACCCCAAATTTTTTTCTATAATCCAACTTATAATGATGTAATCATAAGTGTCAAACTTTGACTATGTAAACAACCACATATTCAAACTTTGACTATTTCAAAATATTATTTCACTATTATTCCAATTAAGAGAATCTTCAATCCTTAATATATATTTTTATCAAATTATAATTTGATAAAAATTTAAAAAGATAAAGCATTAAAAATTATTGTTTTTTCCATCAAAATTGGTGAAAAAAAAATGGGATAAGAATGAAAGTTCTTTTAAATATTGATAAAAATTTATTGAAAAAGTTAAAGTAATTCATATCAAATCAAAATTTTTATTCAAATTTAAAATCAAATTAGATAAAAAAAAATTAAACGAAAATGATGAAAGTATAAAAATATTTTGAAACCTTTTTATTCATAAAGACTAGAAATCTGTGTGTGTATTATATTCATATTGTATTTTTAGTTATGAAATTGAAATCAAAAGAAATGTAACTTAGATTATTGGATTAATAATAGAAATATCATATTAATTATTATTAAATATCACTTCACTTCATATTTAATAATAAAATTATTTATTTGTTTTAATTATGACTTTTAAATTTATATATTTTCATAACAAGAAGAGGTATTTCATAACTCAGTTAATCTCATTTAATCAGGTTTAACTTTTTCTAAAGGAAAATTATTTATAAGTTTTATTAAGGGGACTTATACTACATATGGTCCTACTAAAAAACTTATGTTCCCGTAAGTCCTATGGGAAGTTTGTTGACACATTTATCTTCAATATTAGTTGTTAATATCATAAATAATTGTAAAACCATATATAAGAAATTGAATGTTACCATAGATCATATTTATATGAAACGTAACGTGACACTAACATAAACCAGTAACATTTTCATATTCAATTTAAAAAAATAAAAACTTACTAAGTTTGCGAAACGTAACGTGACACATTACGTTACGTTTATGTATGTATCACGTTATGTTACGTTTATATAGGATCTTGTGGAATACATTCCTATCTAAATAGGACTTGAGACTCTATAAGAAATTACACATGACTTAGCCTACCGTAAATATCTGAAAAACGACTTATAAATAAGTCTCCTTTTTTTTAATACAAATTATCAAAATTGCACTAAATATATATATATATATATATTTTAAAAAAATTTTAAACTAATAATTTAAAAAGTTATAAACATAAAAGTTAACTTATAAATTTCATATATACCGCAAGATAAAATATTAAATTATTTCATGATATAATGATATATATATAATTTATAAAGTCTTGTGCATAGCACGGATTACCACTAGTTAAGTTAGGAAAAATGACTTGAACCCCCAGGGGGTGCTGGGGGTCGCCCATGATTGGGTAAAAAAAAAAAAAAACAGTTTTTTTTTTTTTTTTTGTTTCCAGTCAATCTCAAGCCGACACGTGGCACTGGGGGGGAGGGGTCGGTGGGGGTCGTCCGTACTGGGGGTCTGTAGCATTGTTGGTTAAGTTAATTAAAAAATTAAATAAATAATTGAATATTAAATTACACGCATGCATACAATGCAATAGTCAGCCTTTACGGCACTTCATCAATTAGTACACTAGTTAATACACTAATTGGTATATTATTCTAGTTTCTAACCTCATTTTAAGAATAATCATTCAATTATAATGGTGAATGGTCAAGAAATTTCGGAAGTCTTAAGGCGTGGTGGTTCGCTTTGGGGTTGAGAAAACTTAAGAAATTGATTTTTAAGGTGTTTTTATTTATTTTTTATTTTTTATTTTTTATTGAGCTTTATGGACAACCAGACACAACTGAGTTTTCAAGAACGATGATGTTTCTTGGAATGATGTCACAGATCAAGCTAAGATTGGAACTGCAAGTTGGATTAAGAGCAAGGTGAATTCAAAGGATTGTTCAGGTCAGTGGAGGATTTCGTGTTCAATATCGAATGAATAATAGTATTCATTTTACAGGGGAAGTCTCTTGTCTTGGAGTGTATGAATATTTATAAAATTTCCATTTTTTTTTTTTTTTTTTTTTTTTTTTTTTAAGAAGAAGAATATTTATAAAATTTAAAAATATCACCTTATTAGAATTTTTTATTTAATAAAACTAATTGAAAAAATAAAATTCTTAATGGTTCTCCTATACAAATAAAAATACTTAAATTATTATTTGAAATAAATCTTTGACATTATTAAAAATTATTAATTGACTTAATAATTTATTAATAAGGCATAGGTTTGTCTCCAGTACAAAATCATACTGGAGCGTGTTGTTAGGTTCTGTGGACCGACTACAGAGCCCGCATCGATGATCTGAACTATTTAATATGTATGACTTGTCGAGTACTTCATTGCTACAAAAAATTACGTTAATCGAATATCGATAGTTACTTGATCATATCAAATTTGTATGAATGGTAATTATGATTTTAAAGATAAATTATTGACAAAATGTGTTCTGATCAGGTGGTTATTGATATATGATTAATTTGATTTTTTTTATAGGGATGAAGTACTTGATGAGTTTAATATATTACACGATTCAGATTATCGATATAGGCTCTGTGGTGGGTCCACGAAGGCCCAACAATATACTCCAATTGAAAAATCCGACTAAAGAGAAGCTTAATCCTATTAATAAAAGGAATCATTTGTTATTAAATTAAAAATTTTAAGAGATGAAATATAATTTTTAAATTATTTGAGACAATTCATATCTTAAATAAACTTTAACAGTGTGTTTATAATTTACCGAATAAAATTAGTTTTGTTTCATTTGCTGTTTTTTTCTTCTCTGTGGTACCTTGCCAACTTTTGTGGAGGCATTTTGTGCAGTTTGTCCAGGCAAGCTACTTGTTCCTCTGCTTTTTGATTCCTTTCCCTACGACTGTTTTTCTACTTTTTTTTTTTTTTTTGGTATAAAATATATATATTTTTTATTTCGTCAATAAAAATAATTATAATGACAAATAATAATTTTATTTGTAATATATTTTTTGTTATTTTTTAAATAACAACCAAACGTGAGAATTGACATGATAAAATAATCATTTTATTTCACATTCATTTCAATAAATCAAATGCATGAATCAAATATTACCAATATATAGTAACTTCTTTTGTTTCCTTCTCTCTTCTTCTTTAATATTTTATTTGTCAACACAAAATATCTTCAATTCCGTGCTGATAACTAAATTGACAAATTTGATAACTTAGAATGGTAGAAGTAGATGATTATTATAGCATTAAGGCCTCATTTGACAAGTGTCTGTTTTAATCTAAAAGTCAAAAAACTAATAAAAAAATTAAAAAGTTTGTAACTTATATTAAAAAGTTAAAAATTTCCTTTCGTCTTTATTTTTTGCATATCTTTTCATAAAAAACTAAAAAATCATTCTAAATATACTATTTTTTTTACTTCATATTTTAGTCAAAAAGTCAAAAAATTACTAAAATAGTCTGTTCTCAAATGAGGCCTAACTTGTTTGATTGGGTGAATTATAACATACGATTGAAATTATTCATCTATGAAAGTCAAATTCTAATATTTAATCTTATTCAAATCCGATTCCAACGGACATTTGTCCAATAAAATTGGTGGCTTTTTAATTATAAAACTAATAATGCAAAACAAACGTACAATTGAGATTATATATATTACCATATCTTTTGCAAAGTAAATGTGAATAAGAGTAGATTATATATATATCCAATTCTATACTAATTTTATGAATTGTTAATCTGCTAACTATTAATCCTACTAATAAAATATGGCCATAGTACTTTGCAGGGTATGTGGTATGACATGGGAGCCAACGAGGAAGGAAATTATATTGAAGAAGATGCTAAAAGGCGTGATGAATGGATAGTCTGTGTTAAAAATAGGCTATTTGAACTTGAAAAGTTGTCGGTCTTTAGTATCCATAAAGTTCCCCAGTAAACTCCGAAAACTGAAGGAAGCTGCCTATAGTCCTATTATTGTCTCCATAGGACCATTTCACCATTGCAACGAAGCGTTGCTGGTCATTGAAGAGCACAAATGGCGATACATGCTACATCTTCTTCATCGAACTTCTGAAGCTGGAATAACTACCCTTCGTGAGTGTGCCTCTGCCGTACTAGGTTTGGAGCAAAAAGCTTTTGGATGCTATTCAGAATATATAAGCTATGACAAGCACAAGCTTGTTGAAATATTGCTGTTTGATGGGTTTTTCATACTCGAACTTTTTATGAGGTATTTGGAGTCAGATAAGTCAGATGATCATGTTGAGGTTTTCAAAGATATAAGCTATGATCCCATTATCAATAATGTTTGGACTGTTCCAACTCTTCAACATGATTTGGCACTACTTGAGAACCAGATTCCTTTCTTCATTCTGGAGACTTTGTTCGACATCATAAAAAAGTACGCGCCAAAGCCATTAACATGCTCTTTTACAAGAGCATGTGTTTGTCCTGTTTTTTGGAGTTGGCGGCTGCAGCTAGTCCATGCTGCCAAGTTTGATGCTGTATTGTCTGATGCTTGCCCCCTACTGCTGCATTGTGGCAGCAGCAGGTTTGTGCTTTGTGCTTTACTTTGTTGAATGGAAATACCTGTTAGGTGAAGTTCAGGGCATCAGAGGTTCATTGCTTGCATACTTGTATGGGTTAGTTGAGATGGTGCCTTCTAGGACTGTTAAGAGAGCCTTAACAGATTTGTTGACTTACTGATGTCCTGAAGCAAGTGTGTTGTAGCAGCTGCAGTTTTGTGCAATGTGCTGTTTGGTGTTTATTTTGTGTTGTCTCTTCGTTGGTCTCTCACCAACTCCGGGGTACTAGCAAATGATAGAATGAGTTTTTTGATGCCAACCTAGTTGGGATCAATTAGCACCAACTCCGGGGGTACTAGCAAATGATAGAATGAGTTTTTTGATGCCAACCTAGTTGGGATCAATTAGCTCATTGTGATGCGGTGGACTCCCATTCCCTTTATTGATGTAATGTGCTTGTTAACTTGTACTTGTTTATTCCATCAATAAAGTTTTTTTTGCCCCAAAAAAAAAAAAAAAAAAATGTTCTGCTGCAAAGAAAAATGTGGCCACTTTAGCAACACTCTTTTTTAAGTCCGCTTTGGGTTTAACTTTGAGTGACCGACTAGTTGAAAGCATAGTTCTAAATATCGATTCGTACCAAAAAATTAGAATGCCGATTTGGATATGAACCGGTATACTGGTGAGACTGAAATTTGCAGCCATAGAGTCCGATTCCCGATACGTATCAGCTTGAATCCGATACGTGGAACGATACAGTTCCAATACAGATTTGCCATGGCCGGTATGAATGAAATTGGAGTAGAGAACCTCCTGTAAAAGAAAAAATAATTGTCGGTTACATATGAAATTGGAGCAAAGCAGAAAACCTCTTGAAATTTGTGCTGTTTTATGCTCTGTTTTGCAAGTTCATTCTTGGGCTGTCGTGCTCTGTTTTGTTGTTGGGCAAGAACAAAACCTATATGCAACTTGCAAGCTTCTTTCTATGCTTTGTTACTGTTTTTGTTTCGTATTTCAATATTATTATTATTATTATTTGTTTTTCTGCTTCATAATTGCTTTTTTAAGCCACTGTTCTTCATCATCATTCAAGCCACTGTTTCTGCACCTTTTTAAGCCACTGTTTTTCTTTTGTTTATACACCTATATCACAGTTTATATTAACATATATATTTATCTTTTTCTCAGTTGGGCAAGAGAAAAGAAGCAAGAAAAATAAATATTGAAATCAAGATCTTCATTGTCAAAAGCTTACTATGTTGAAAATGAAACTAAAATAAATACATATCATTTAGTTGAAAATCAGTTAAAAGTGCTCCTACATATTAAAATTTTGATTAAAATGTGACAAATTAAGACTTAAAGAGTAAAAAAAATTGCATAAAATTGAGTTTTAGAGGGATTGCTAATGATTTTTAAAATTTCACGGCCGCGACACCCGATTCTCGATTCGTCTCGGTCAATACTACTAATACCGATACTCCGCGATCGATATCGTTACGTTACCCCGCGATCGATATCGTTACGTTACCCGATACCGCGATTTAGAATTATGGTTGAAAGTAAATCCTCCAACCTAACTGGTGGCCATTTGCTAGATATCTTGCGCAGATTTTACCTCGGCACATCACAATGCAGCCCTATAAACTTGCGAGAAGGTGAATTCAAAGTTTGCACCGCAGAATTTTTGAAGGTAGGAATTCAATTCCAAAGCGACACCATAAAAGAAAATTTACTAGACATAAATTTCACTAGTGGAGTAGTTAAAATGCCACCATTATGCATACAGGGAGCTACAAAATCAATCTTCCGTAATCTGATTGCTTTTGAGCAACGCAACTTTGGCGACTAGAATCACATTGCATCGTATGCTTTCCTCATGAGAACTCTCCTTCGTTCCTCGCAAGATGTTGAGCTTCTTCAGAAAAATGGGATCATAAGAAACGATTTGAGTGAAGATGTTACGAATTTCTTCAAATGCATGTGTGATGGAGTTGTTTTAAATGACTTCTATTTTTCCGGGTTGTGTAAAGAGGTTAACGACTACAGCTGATCAGGGTTGCACTAGCACAGACTTAAAGCGATAGTGAATGTCAAGTGCCGTGAATATATGTTAATCTTGCAACGTGATTTTTTTCCGAATCTATGGAGTGTAATATCATTCCTTGCTACAGTCGTGCTTATCATCTTCACCGCCATGCAAACTTATTACGCTGCCCGTTCTTATTATCATTGAGTTCTTCTTTTATTGATGCAAAATTGTCAGCAAAGATTTGGGAACAGAGAATTTTAACTATCAATAATATTAGAACAATCATTTCTTCTTTTTCATATTTGTATACTATCCTTTTGAGTGTTACAACACATTTGTTGAATATTAATTAGTGACATATATGGAACTCATTACATATATTCAGCAAATGTAATTGTGCTACAGTTCAAATTTCTTTAAAATATGTTTTCAGTTGTTGTAGGCCGTAAATGTGATTTTTCTTTTTTTAGAAGTGTAGTTTTTGTTGGTGGGAGTGGGGTGCAAACCACTGTTGATGATTCACAAAAAGAGGCTTAAAGTTGAACCAAACTGAAATTCAATTTATTGAAACAATTCTGAAAGGAAATACAGAGAGCACTCTTCTTCTACTTCTCTCCCACACAATTAACTCTCATAATACAATGGCTATTTATAGATAACCTAGACAGAATAAAAAACATAAAATGATAGTGTGAAAGCTTGCAGCCATTGTTTACTTCTTGACAATCTTTCTTCAACAATGAAGGCTTGTCAAATATGGTGTGTGGTTGGCCACCTACCATTATCACCTACCAAGCTTATTTTCAACATCCCCCCTTAAGCTTGATTCTCCATGCTACTTCATCCCGAGCATTATCTTCATTCTGTTGAATAGATCATTTTTCAATGGCTTCGTGAAAATATCTGCAATCTAATCTTGGGATTTGCAAGACAATAACTCCATCTCTTTATTTTTCACATGCTCTCGGATGAAATGATAGCGGGTGTCAATATGCTTACTTCTTTCATGATAAACTGGGTTCTTCGCCAATGCAATTGCTGAGCGATTATCAACATAGATCTCAGTGGGTTTTTCTTGTGGAAATCCCAAATGCTTCAGCATGTTCCGTAACCATATTGCATGACACACAGCTGAGTTGGCTGCAACATATTCAAATTTCGAAGTCGACATCACAATGGCTTGCTTCTTGGATGACCATGTGAAAGCTGTATCTCCCATAAAGAAAGTAAACCCTGTAGTACTTTTCCGTTCATCCAAGTCATGTCCCCAATCGCTATCTGAGTAGCCAACAAGACTGAAATTATCAGTTGATTTATTGAATAAATCATCATCGACTGTACCTTTGATGTAGCGAAGAATCCTCTTTGCTGCATAAATGTGTGACTGATCTGGTGTTTCCATATATCTGCTAATCAGTCCTACTCCATAGAGTATGTCTGGCCTGGTGCAAGTAAGATAGCGAAGACTTCCAACTAGGCTCTTGAAATAAGTTGGATCCATATCACCTGTCTTCGTACCTTTTCTGAGCTCCACTCCACTATCTACAGGAGTGTTCACTGGATTGCAATTTTCCATTCCATATCTCTTGAGAATTTCCTTGGCATAACCACTTTGGGAAATAAAAATCCCATCTTTTCTTTGTGCCACTTCAATGCCGAGAAAATGAGCCATCAATCCAATATCTGTCATTTCAAATTCTTGGACCATGCTTCTTTTAAAGTCTTTGAACATGGCTGGATTGTTTTCGGTGAAGATTAGATCATCAACATAAAGACAAGCAAGCAACATGCTTCCATCAGCTTCCTTCTTTAAATATAGTGCGTGCTCATATGGACATTTTTCAAAACCATTGTCATGAAAATACTGATCAATTCTAGTATTCCATGCACGCGGAGCTTGTTTCAATCCATAAAGTGCTTTCTTCAATTTGTGCACTTTGTTTTCATGCCTATTCTGAACATACCCCGAAGGTTGTTCAATTTAGATTTCTTCTTCGAGGAAACCATTAAGAAATGCAGATTTCACATCAAGTTGATAAATCTGCCACTTGTGCTGGACAGCCAAAGAAATCATTAGCCTGATAGTCTCCAATCGGGCAACTGGAGCAAACACCTCTCCATAGTCAATTCTAGCTCTCTGCTTGTAACCTTTTGCTACTAACCTTGCCTTATAGTGTTGCACTTCGCCTTGTGCATTCCTCTTTGTCTTGTATACCCATTTCACTCCAATGGGTTTGTGCCCCTCTGGTAGACTGGTAAGCTTCCATGTGTCATTTTTCTCAATGGCATGAATTTCTTCATCCATTGCTTTCTTCCATTTATCTTCTTGGATAGCTTCTGAGAAGGTAAGTGGATCACTATCTGTGAGTAGGTAGTACAGATTCAGATCTGCTTCTTCTGTAGCTTCATATATCTCCTGCAAATTTCTCATTGGTCTTGGTTGTTTGAAAAAACTATCATCTGATGATGCTGATGCTGATGATGATGATGCAGCACTTCTGTGAGAAACTGGCGATCTAGGTGCAGGAATTCTATGTGGAGGAGTTTGTGGCTCATCTTGAACTTCTCTTGTGATTTCAACAGGAGCTTTTGATGTTTCATCTTCAAGAATGAGTTCTGCATCTTTGACAACTTCATCTTGATTCCAGTTCCAAGCTTCTTCTTCTTCAAATATCACATCTCGACTCATGATCACCTTTCTAGTAATAGGATTATACAACTTGTATCCAATTGTTCTGTCTCCATATCCGACAAGGATACATTTTTCTCCTTATCATCGAGCTTGGTTTTTCTTGCTTCTGGAATCTTGGTGTATGCAACACACCCAAATATTCTAAGATGATTGACGCTTGGCTTATGTGAACTCCAAGCTTCTTCTGGAGTCATAGAATGAAGACTCCTGGTTGGGTATCTATTTAGTAGATACACAGCACATGATACGGCTTCAGCCCAAAATTGCTTGGGCAGTCTCTTTCCTTTCAACATACTTCTTGCCATATCTAAGATTGTGCGATTCTTCCTTTCAGCAACACCATTCAGCTGTGGCGTATAGGATAGTGTTGTTTTATGCTTGATTCCCTGCTCTTTGCAATACTTCTCGAAAGCATCTGATGTATATTCTCCACATTGATCTGATCGCAATGTCTTGATGTAGTAGCCGCTTTGCTTTTTTACAAAAGCTTTGAATTCTTTGAAGATGCTGAACACCTCCGACTTTCTTTTAAGAAAGTACACCCATGTCTTCTGGCTATAATCATCAATGAAGGTGAGAAAATATCTATTCTGTCCATTTGACATTGGCTTTAATGGACCACACACATCAGTGTGCACTAGCTCTAGCAGCTTTGTTGCTCTCCACTTCACTTCTTTGGCAAAGCTAGTTCTGTGATGCTTGCCAAGAATGCAGCGTTCACAGACTTCATTAGTATGAGCAATATGAGGGAGCCCTTTTACCATATTCTTGCTTGACAACAGCTTCAAGCTTCCAAAGTTGAGATGTCCAAACCTCAAATGCCATAGCCAGTCTTTGTCTTTCATGATGGCATTTAAACAATTCGCAGCATCATGTTGATGTTCAATGCAAACATCCGATTCTTGGACATTCTCACCCGAGCGATCAAATTGCTAGGATTGTGTTTGATGGTAAGATGACAATCTTTCATGCTGATGTCGTATCCTTTCTCTAGGAGTTGTCCCATACTCAAAATGTTGTTCTTCATGGCAGGAACATAATAAACATTGGAGATATAATCATGATCTCCATTTTTGAGCTTGATCAGAATATTACCTCTTCCTTTCACTGGAGTCTTTGAAGAATCACCAAATGATACTTGTGCTTGTACAGTCTCGTCAAGCTCAATGAACAGCTCTCTTTTACCACACATGTGATTACTGACTCCCAAATCTAGGTACCAAACATTGTTTTGGTTTTCAGTGTCTCCATGTTGAACAAACAGGACTGTAGGTCCAACTTTATTTTTTCATCCTCAGCAAAATTTGCTTGCTCGCCGGCTTCTGTTGTTGCCCTACTTCAGCATTCATTGTTGTAATGCCCGAACTTGTGACACTGGTAACACTGAACATTACTTTTGTCAAAACCTGGTTGGTTGTTATAACCACCTCCTCTTCCTCTTGGAGCAAAGTGTGGTTGACTTCTTCTTCCTCTAGCTGGACTTCTTCTGCCTCTTCCTCGAAAACCAAAACTTCGGTTATTGTAACCACGACCTCTTCCTTGGCTTCTTTGTGATGTCCCCCCTTGCTGGTTTCTGTCATCTTTGAAAGACAGCTTTGATTGAAGAGCTTGCTTTAGAGAGCTTGAGGAAGTCTTCTTGTTGATCCTTTGTTCATGAATCTCAAGTGTGCCCATCAACTCATCGGTGGTCATGGCACTGAGATCTTTGGACTCTTCTATTGCTACAACCACGTGCTCGAACTTGGAACTGAGTGATCGGAGAATCTTCTCTATCACTTGAAGAGATTCCATCTTCTCTCCATATCTTCTCATCTGATTAACAATGGTCAATATTCTGTTAAAGTATTCAGAAATTGACTCATTCTCATTCATGTGCAGCATCTCGAATTCGCCACGTAACACCTGTAGTCGAACTCTGATTGTCTTCTCAATTCCACGGTGTGAATTTCAAAGAATACTCCATGCCTCTTTAGAGGTTGTTGCTGCTGAAATCTTCTCAAAACTTGATTCATCAATGCCTTGATAGAGTAGATACAAGGCCTTTTTATCTCTCCTCCTTGAATCTTTTAACGTCGTATTCTGAGTATCATTTAAATTTCCTTCATCTTCGAGAGTAGCTGGCTCGTCATATCCTCGATCCACTAACTCCCACAAATCTTGTGAGGCTAGTAGGACTTGCATTTGAATACTTCAATTTTCATAGTTCTCCTTGCTGAGTTTTGGAAACTGGGGCTGAAAGAAGTTGTTTGTGTTGGTGTAGACACCCCATTTTTGATCGTCCTCAAGACCTGGATGTCACCGCTTGAACACTCGGTGATTATCCATGTTCGTGTTCGTTTGGAGTTCCTGGAGTTCTCGGCTACGCGCCTTGCCTTAGGACCTCCGAACTTGACCGTTTTGTGTCTGGTTTTGCACCAAACAATTGTGCTTTGCCCTGGAGGGGCAGGGAATGCCTTGTGAGGCATTCCCATACACCACCGGCAGTGGCTAGAGGCCACCGGCTGGTTGGTGTTGCCATCGGCACTATATTGTGCTGATCGGCCCTCTTTTGTGTCGGCAGTCAATTTTGTCAAAATGACAATTTTGCCCTGCCGACTACTGTTCAGTTACTTTTTGAGATATTTTGAAGCAGCTGTATAGCATTTGTTTCCCCTCCATACACGTGTATGGAGGGATGAGCCTTTGGTTTGCTTAGCTTGTAAGCTTTGTTGCCTATAAGGGAAGGCTCTCTTCTCTTGGCTCAAGGGTTAGAAAAATTAGACATTTTTAGAGAGAAAAGACAGAGAAGAAGCTCTGGTTCTAGGTTAGGACTTTTGTATCTATCCTATCTCTCTTTTCCTCTCTTGTTTCTACACTAGGTGCTTTAATCCATATTATTACACACAAGCACCTAGTGTTTCACCTTCCTTCGGTTACTGAGGTTCTAAGGGCTGGTTCTTGAAGTTTTTGGTTAGATTTGAGGTTAAGGAAGCAACAACATCAACCTTTGTGAAGGTGTTCTTCAAGGGTAAGAAACTACCCCTTTTTACCCCATTCTTGCACTCTATTTTTGCATAGTTTAGAACTGTTTTTGTGTTTAGCATTTAATACAAAAAATTTCTGTTTTTTAGTCCTCTTTATTATTGGTTAAGAGTGTTTTGTGCTTTGGGGAGGTTTGACCACCCTTAGGCCTTGAGAAGGCCTCATTTTGTGCTATTTTGTGAAAGCTCCGAGATTTTGGTGTTGGGGTCTCTTCATCACTGAAATCTTGAGGGATTTCAGTGGTGAAGATGATGCCTTGAAGTCCCAAGAAGGAGGGGGTCACCCCCTCTCCTTGTTGTCCTTGAAAAGGACCTATTTTGCCTCTTGAGAGAGCCTCATGTTTGGTTGTTCGTTGGTTATGCCATGGCTATATTTTGTGCTCATATTGCCATATTATAACTTTGTATCATGTTGGTTTTAGTACTCCTTGCATGTTTTGCATAGATGTAATGCCTCTTTAGTCCTTTAACATGCATTAGGTTGTGTGCCTCTATTCTAACATGTTTTAGGCTTAGATTCATGAAGCTTGTATGCTTATTTTTCCATGAATAACGTCTGTCCATGGTTACTTTGGTTGATCTTAGCTTGCATCACATAGCCTCTTTGCATTTGGCTTGTTGGCCTTAAGAGCATGAAAGTATAGCATGCCTTGCTTGCATTATTTTCAATGGTTTGAAACCATTTAGCATGCTATTTCAGTCCCTTAGACATGCTTGAATCATTGCCTCGCATGCCTCTTTGAAGTTTTGAAAGCATATGTTGTATGCCTAATGATTTGGTCATTGTGTGTGCCTTGCTCTAGAGCCACTTAGATGCCATCTAGGAGGTCCCTTTTGTATGGTCTAGGGCTGCCTTAGACCTGTTTTAAGCCTTCTTGGCCTTGTGGGGCTTGGTTGGCTTAGCCATGGTTTAGGTCTCCTTTGGCTTGCCTTGGATGCTTGGACCATTTGTTGCATGCTTAGTCTATTTTGTTGCTTGGTTTGGCACCATGTCCGACATGATTTTAAAGCTTATACATGCACGCTAATATGTCCATGTTAGCCTCTTTTAAGTATTCTTAAGAGTTGCTTGTTTATGCCTAAGTGTTGAATTATGTATGCTTGCATGTGTGCATGTATTGCATATATCTTAGCTTTCACTTCTATGGCATTTGGCCATTGATTTTAGGCTTATTTAGAGTTGCCTAACCTATGTGCAAGTCCATCCTCTTGTTGCTTGCATATGCTCCTTGAGTGTTGTAATGTATTGGTAAGTAAATGCATGTTAGGACTAACATGATTGAATGAAGTCACATGCTTGGTTACATGCTTGGACACCCACATTACACCTTGCATACTTGATGGTTGACATTGGTGTTTCATGCCTTGTACGTTTGTTAGCTTGTATGCTCCTTTGCATTGGCATGATTGCATACTAGTTGGCATGTCTAGGATTGCATCACATAAACATGCATGCTTGGCCTCTTGAGATGAGCATGATAGAGGTTTGGCACCCTTGTGTGTTTGTTTGGTTTGCATGCATTTGAAATAGAAGTTGCACATTTGGTTCTTTGGGCCATCATGCATGGAAATGCGTGATTGGTGGCCCGAGAATCGAGGCACATGCCCCTTTGAATCACAAATATGATAAGGGGCATGATTGGTGCACACATTGTTGGAATTACATTGCCATGCAAGTTTTTGCCCTCTGTCATTGTGAGTTGCGTGTCCTACAGATTCAAAGGTTTCACGACAAGATTTAGTGCCGACCGGCAGTCTATTGATGGCCGATGGATGAATTTTGTGCCGGTGACCTCATGCTGATGCCGGTGGAAGTCCTACTCAGCCGATGATGTCTCTCAGTGTCCTGGGAGGCACTCCTGAGACTTTGGCAGTCTTCTGAGATGCAAGCAGGGAAAACAGAGGCAATCTAAGCATGGCAGTGCAATTCCGAGCAAGTCCCGAGCATGCGTTGCATCCGGCCCTCATCTCGAGGCGGTTTACTGCTTTAATTAGATTGATTAATTTATTTGATTAATTTAGTTGGACTGTAATATTTAATTAGCTTGCGTAGTTAATTAATCTGTATTATTATTTTGGTCTCTCCGAGTGGGGGCAAATTTGTAATAAGTGTGGGTGAGTGGTTTGTATGTCTTCCAACCCCCACTTCTTTCTTCCCTTTTATTTACCTGCTTACGATGGTAGATTAGGGCACGTCTATTTTAGCATACCTTATGCAATGCATGCGTGCATCCATGCATTTGTTTAAACATGCACTAGGCTCGGTACATCATACAAACTGCATTGTATTCTAAATTCCAACTTGAATACGTGCATCAAATGATTGCATTTCACGTGCCATTTTAGGGTTAGCCGAGCCTACTCTACATTGCATCCTTGCCTGCGTTGCATTAGCCACTTAACATGACCTAGGGACATGCATGTCTGCTAACTAGTTTCTTGTTTTGGCACGGAGTACGATGTAAGTATTTTACGCTTTAGCATACCCCATGCGTGTGAATGTTGCCATAACAGTATGCTTACCATGCGGCTAAGTGCTTATGTGAGATAAACTGTTTGAATGCCTATGGGTGGAGGTTGGGTTGCTTGAGTTGGAAAACTCATTGAAATCCGTGTTTTAGCCTACTTGCGAGTAGCAAATTCCGAAGCATTTTCAAAACGAACGGATATGCAATATTGATTTCCAAATTAAGCAATCTAGTCTATACTTGTTTGCTGTGCGCATAACATAGTAATTCTAGGCTAATAATTGGAATAAGAGCATGTAACGTTTTCAAAATCGGATATCATGGTTAGTAGAGGCCGGTCTTCGGACCGGGCGAAAGGGGGTGCTCATAGCTGACCTTCCCCGATCGTACCCAAGCTCCTGAGCCAAGACAACTTTGGTGATGACGGACACGTGGCCTTCGGCACCGAGTCAGGGTTTCCTAAATTTCCCATTTTTAAAAAAAATATTTAGGTGCGCGACTCTGTATCTGGCAAAGCAACCCATGTTTGGCACTACTTTTCAAAAATCTGTTTTCTCAAACGATTTGCCAGAGTTGGACTCTTTGGTTCAGATTAAGAACCGCAACAAACAAAAACAGGGGAGTCCGAACTGTAGCGAGGTCCCCCGCGGGCTTGTTACAGTTGGCCATTGATTGTCTTTAACAATCTGCAAATTTTCAAAATGGAATTTACAAATTCTGACCATACAGATGTGTCCGGAATATTCCAAATAGTTGGAAAGCACTATTGGATCACCCGAAACAGACTCCTAATGGCTCAGATCAAGCCAATACAAGTTGAACGGCTCAGATCTGTGACTGCAACTTAGCCGCGACACACTGGATTAATCCTCCGTGCAGCTCAGTCAACGGCTCCGGTCAATGGAGGCTGGGCTCGGTCAAACGGCTCAGGTCAACGGCAGCTAGTCAGCGGCTTGCTTGGTCAACGGCCTGGATGACGTCAGCAAATGACGTCAGACATTGGCGCGCGAGCGTGTGGTGCGTCGGCTCACTCGTCTTCTTCCTCTGAAGACGCGTGGGGCGCGTGGTACGCGTGAATCGACGCGTCTTCTTCCTCTGAAGGCGCGTGTTGGCGCGTGAGAACGGCGTCACGGGGGCGCGTGAGGCGCGTGTGGGCTCTGTATTGCTCAGTTTTCAACGTTCTTTTTTTTAGTGTGATCGTCTCAATGGGAGCTACACACTGGTATGATCAAAAATGAATTTCAACAACTTTGATTTCTGGGCTAATTTCGCAGAACACTCGGTTCTTGGCAATTTTGCAGAATTTCTACAAATTCAAGCTACCTTCGAGCTCTGATACCACTGTTGGTGGGAGTGGGGTGTAAACCACTGTTGGTGATTCACAAGAAGAGGCTTAAAGTTGAACCAAACTGAAATTCAATTTATTGAAACAATTCTGAAACAAAATACAGAGAGCACTCTTCTTCTACTTCTCTCCCATACAATTAACTCTCATAATACAATGGCTATTTATAGATAGCCTAGATAGAATAAAAAACATAAAATAATAGTGTGAAAGCTTGCAGCCATTGTTTACTTCTTGACAATCTTTCTTCAACAATGGAGGCTTGTCAAATATGATGTGTGGTTGGCCACCTACCATTATCACCTACCAAGCTTATTTTCAACAGTTTTCGCTTCTTGGTCTTGGTAAGGTGTGTTGGAAGAGTCTGAATCCTCTGCCATGTTTTCCTACGGCGCTTCTCTACCATGGTCCAAAACGACGTCGTTTTGGTGAATTTTTTTCTTTCTTTCTTTCTTTCTTTCTTTTCCTTTTGCCCCTGTTTTCTTCTCACATTTGAAAAGGCCTAAACTCATTTTGCCTAAGTGTAAAAGCCTGAGCTCATTTCCTTTTAGTTTTCTGACAGAACAAAACAAACCCACCCTTCAAACCCAATCATCTATATATATACACACACGTATGTATACATATGTATATATATATAGGATCATAGATTCAGTGAAGAGCTCTGTTGTCCCAAATGGAGCTAGAAGATTCAATAAAGTCTATATATATAGGATATTGAGAAGAAGAAGAGAATAGAACAATGGAGTAAATGGGGCCATTTGATTCACAACCGGTTCAAGATCTCTATCGCGTCAAATCTCTGATATCTGATCTCCGCTTGCATCGACGCCGTCTCTCAGATCGGTTTGTCTCACAGATCTATAATTTATAGATCGATTTGTCTCTGTGTCTCACGGTCCGCTTGCATCGACGCCGTCTCTCAGATTGGTTTGTCTCACAGATCTATAATTTATAGATCGATTTGTCTCTATGTCTCGCGGTGGCGATCAAGCTTCGCTAGAACCAGAGAAATTGTTGATTGAAACAATATTTTGAAAAGGGAAGAACAAAGCTTCAAAATTCACACAAATAAACCAAAATTTAGAGATGTTTGAGAGCTTAGAGAAAAGAAAACAAGGGAAACCCAACAAGCAAATCATCACTCAACAGCTTCAATGGTCTTTTTCTTACTTTCAAACGATTTTTTTTTTTTGATTGTCCGTGGCCTTGCTTCATCACCGTTGCTGTGGTGTATAGGTTAGGTTCTTAGCTCTCAAAAAAAAAAAAAAAAAAAGAAAAAAAAAAAAAAAAACTAACTGTCAAAGCCATGTCGTTTTGGACCATGGCAGGGAAGCGCCGCAGGAAAACACAGTAGAGGATCCGGACTCGTGTTGGAAGTTATCAATAATTTAATAAGAGTGAATAAAGTATGGAAAATCAGCCAACTCAGACTTATCCATTCAGAATTTTTTAGGTGAGTAATTGTATGAAAGAGATTAATTTATGTAATGTGAGATTCATGTGAAATTCATATGAAATGTGGTGGAGATTAATTACTAATAAAGAATTCCTCTTAATAATGCATAGAGAACTGTTATTTCTGATAACATTTATTTGTACTTTATTTTATTTTCTATGAGTATTTACACAGTAAACAACAACGTAGGTGAAGTTTGTTGTGCTTAGAAGCCAGAAAACAATCACACCCAAACACACAAGCGAGAACACACAAAGATTTACGTGGTTCAACAAATCGCCTACGTCCACGGGTAGCGAATTTCACTATATGGAGAGAAATACAAAATTACAACAATAGAGGAGGAGGAGGAGACACTACTCTCACTAAATTCACACTCACTCACTCAGTTGCTTACACTTTCTTACACTCTCTGATTTTCACCACACCAAAACTCCTCACATTCACTACCCATTTATAGATGCAATAGGAGAGCCAAGCTGCTGACAGACATTAAATGCATCCACCAACAAGATCAATTACCCTACCATGAGTAGCTCGGCTGAATCTCTAACTTCTTCATTTGTCTTCAAAACAGCAGCCATTGTTGACAAAGAAAATCTGAGCTAATCTTCAACAAATATCCACCTTGGCGAGGATTTTTTTATCCAACATAGTGATTGATCAACACTACCATGCACCCGAAGGTGCTAAGTTCTAAGAGATGTTGACCAAGTCCATACAGTGTTGGAACTTGATCCCAAAAACCACTTTTGTAAGCATATCAGCTGGATTATCTGCAATACTAATCTTTTGAAGCAAAATGTCCCATTCATTCACAATTTCTCGGATGAAATGAAAACGAACATCAATGTGTTTGGTGCGGGAATGGTAAACTTGGTTCTTTGCCAAACAAATGGCACTCTGACTGTCGCAGTACACCTCAACGTGTTTCTGAACAATATCCAAGTCCTCAATCAACCCATGTAGCCAAATAGTTTCCTTAAAGGCTTCTGTCACTGCCATGTGCTTTGCCTCTGTAGTAGACAAAGCCACCGTTGACTAAAGCATTGACCTTCAACTCACCAGCCCTTTAGCAAGTGTAAATAAGTACCCTGTTGTTGACCAACATTTGTTCAAATCACTAGCATAATCTGAGTCCACATATCCAATTAGATTCTTTCCGAGTCTATGATCTCTCTCGAACTTCAAACCCATAGTAATTGTGCCATGTAAGTACCTTAAAATCCACTTCACTGCCTGCCAATGACCTTTTCCTGGATCATGCATATACTTGCTTATCATACTCACAACATGTAAAATGTCAGGCCTCGTACAAGCCATAGCATACATTAATGCACCAATTGCATTTGCATATGGAACCTGTGCCGTATGCTTCCATTCTTCTTCTATGTGTGGAGACATCGAAGCACTAAGCTTGAAATAAGGGGCCAATGGTGTACTCACAACTTTTGTTTTCCTATTTATGCCAAATCTATCTATCACCTTTTTCAAATACTGGGTTTGCGTCAAACAAACTGTGCCCTTCTTTCTGTTTCTTTTGATCTTCATGCCAAGAATTTTTTTTACTTCACCAAGATCCTTCATTTCGAACTCTTCTGCCAACTATGCCTTGAGTTTATCAATCTCCACATTGCTTTTAGATGCTATCAACATATCATCTACATATAAGAGCAAATGAATGAAGAAACCATCGGAAAGCTTATGAAAATATACACAATGAACCGATCAAATCGCTTGTTGTGGCTTCCCTTTTTCGCGCCTCCTTTTCGGAAGGCTTGAAATGAAAGGCCTCACAGTTCAGACTCCTACGGTTCTGAATCTAATCTCACAAGTGCAATGTGAAACTGATAAACACCAAAGAGTCCAAATCTAGCAAATCTATTGGAAAATTGATTTTAGGATAAAAAATGTCAAAATTGGACTGCTTTGCCAGATATAGAGTCGCCACCGAAATATTTTATTTTGGAAAAACTTAGGAAACCCATGACTTGTGCCAAAGGCCATGTGTCCATCATCACCAAAGTTGCCTCGGCTCGGGAACTTAGGTACGAGAGGGGAAGGTCATGAATTGAGCACCCCGCTCGCCAGATCAAATATTGGCCTCTACTAATCATGATATGATTTTTTTATAAACATTATGTGCTCTTGTTCTAGTTATTAAACTAGCATTACTATATGATGCGCACAAGCAAGTATAGACTAGTTTGCTCAATTTGGAACAATTCAACTCATGTTTGTTTGTGAAAATGGTTTGAATTTGCCACCTCAAGTGGGGTTAAAGATTGCGGATTTGCCACCAAACATAGTGGGCTTAAAATGCACATTTGTTGAATCATTCTAATTCAAACAACAAGCCTTCATCCACAGGCATTCAAGCAGTTTAGCATTTAAGCACATAGCCTCATGATGAGCATGCTAATCATGGCAACATTCACATTTACGCAATATGCTAAAGCGTAAAAACTCACCTAGTACTCCAAGCTAAGAAAACATAAGTTAGAAAAATAATGCATGAGTCCTAACTATACAAGAGGCCTAATGCAACACATGCAATATGCAATTAATAGGCTCGGCTACTAATATTACATATGGATCGATTTGATAACATGTAGTTAAACACGTATTCAAATAAAGTATTGAAATGACGATACAGTTTGAATGATGCGCCGAGCCTCGGTGCATGCAAAACAAGATGAATGGATGCAAGAATGCGATATGCTAATTGAAATATGTCCCTAAACTAACCATCAAAAGCGGGTAAAATAAAAGGGATCAAGACGTGGGGTTGGAAGACAAACACGTATGTACGCACACTTATTACAACATTACGCCCTCACGAAGGAGGGTCCGAATGAATAAGAGCTAACCAACTAGCTACGCTAATTAAGCTAATTAATTATTACAAACCAAAACTAATTAACTATTCTACTTAACAAATTATTACAAACCGAAATTGAATAACTAGTTAAACTAACTAATTATTTACAACTCCTAATTAGCTACAACTAATTAATTACAACATGTATTTAATGTAGACTTTTAAGCATTGAATAAGCTTGAAATGTAAGGGAGGCTCATGCACGTGCTCGGTTTCCACCCAAAAAGTCGTTGTTTTGCTGCTGCAAGCCTCTGTTTGCACATTTGAGCATTGACAATGCTGACTACTTCCAGAACACCTCTGCTCCATCTTACCAGCACACTGTGCATATTTCATTGGTGGTCGACAGAGGGCTGGTCGGCTACCATTGGTGGCCAGTCGGCTACTGGTGGTGGTCGGCCAACCACTAGTGGTGGTCGGTCGGCCACTGCTGTCCTGAGCTTCCTTGTTGCAACAGAGAGCAAAACAGAGCCAAACAGTGTGTTTCTCAAGGGTTGTTTGCACACTTCGCCTCTCCTTTTCAAAAGAAAATCAAAGGAGGGACAACATTTGGTTCACAATCCATCAATCAAGCGATTTCATCACATGATGGCTTGTGAAACCAATTGTGCAAGTTTATTAAATGCAAAATGAAACCGAAATGTCCATTACCCTATCATGCATGATCAAGGGCAATGGAGACCAAGGAAAGTGGCACATTTCATCACTTTTGAGTATGAAATGTCCCATTTTCCTTGTGTTAAAATTAACGTCCGATTTGAACACATGTAATGCAATACAAAGAGATGCTTATATTGCCTCTTTTACTTGCCAATTTTGTTTACTCATTTTAAATTACCAAATCATTTCTTAACCCATTAAGTCCATTGGTGAGTGTCCTCTAATGGAAAGAGGGCTCAAACCACAAGTTGCTTTGGGCATAAAAGATGCATTACACTATTGGTAATTGTGAGAACCTGAATATAAAAATCAAACAAATAGTTAAATAATAATAATTTTACAATCCCAAATATTTTGCTTATTAATCTTTAAGTGCAAATTAAATATTTGGAAGGTCTTTTAATTAATTTTAAATCCAAAATAAATTTATGGTGAAAGTCTCTAATTTAGAGGCAAGATTTAATATAAATATATATATATAGGAGGGTGTGACTTGAACTCTAGACCACAAGGTTAATAAATAAAACTCTTACCATTTGAGTTGCATATAACTTATATATATATATATATATGTTTTGCATATTTATCTATTTATTTGACCTACACATGCTTTAAGTGTACCCAACCACTAGTATAAAATAAAAACAAAACAAAACCCTAGCTCTTCTAACAATTTCCCTAGCAGCAACAGCCATGAGAGAGACGAGAAACAAAAAGTTGCAACTAATTAAGGATGGAATTGGGTGTGTTGTGCTGTGTGTGATCATCAAAGGATCGCCCTCCTAGGTTTTCTTCTCTTCTTTCTTTGTTCTTCATCCTTATTCTATAATTATTTTATTCATTCATGGAGAGGTTGTAGGTTTATGTATTTTGTATATATATATACACTGTTAAGAGATCTGAGGAGCTAAATTCATGTATAAAGAATGGGTATAATTCTTAGTCCAAAAATTCTGCATAGAACCACAAACTTTAAAAATCAAGAAACCATATCAAACAGATGAATTTTGAACTGAAATTTTTATAGTAGATTAATTACATATTGAATTGCATATCTGAATTTTTTCATAATTTTGGGAAGTGAAAATTCATATAAACCGATGCATTCAAATCTGTCTAGAAAACTGGTTTAAACAGTAAATTCGGGAGTGTTGTTCTCTTTGGGTATAAATCCAAAAATTATCAAATCAATGTCAATAGAACCGGTTACGAGTCTAGTTTCTTACATTCTTGGCCTTGCGTTGATTGCTTTTGTATACTAAGAGAACCATTAATTTATTTAAAGTGCTGTAGAAAACAACCTGTTTGGGCATAATTAATTGAAAATAATTATTTTGATAAGAAAATCAAGTAAAACCATTTGGGTTTGAAACTTAGGATATATTAGTTGATATCTGGAGGGTTTTAGAATTTTTCGAACAACGTGGAGTGGGTTTTTAATTTTCAAAGTTAGCGAATAGATTGGGAAAACTAGTTTAAAATTCTGTTTATTTTAAAGTTACTTTTAATTAAGTTTTGATTTGAACCCATGGCTTGGGTGATTTTAGACCGTGAAGAACATGAACTTAGGTAATATTTAAGAGTAACGATGAGTTGGGTTGAGCCGTGTTAGTGTGCTTTAGTTTGGGGTTACTTAGTTTATTATTCTCTTTATTATTTTTAAATTAGTAGTGATGTGTAGTCTTCATACTTGGTTCAGGGCACTAGTTGGACTTTTATACTCTATTTGAGGATTACATTATTTTGTTCCAGGTGAGTAGTTTCATGCTACATATTTTTTATAAATGTACACTTACCTTGAACTGTTGGAAAATTAAATTGTTGTTTTAGAACTAAACTGTTTTGATAAATTATTATATTATCAATGGAATCAAATTATTTCTAAAACATGTGTGAACTTGGCATACTGTAAACTATTTGTTTTGGTCTCATGTTTATAATGATGAACTACCATGTTTTGCGAAACTGATGTGTATTGATTATTGGGACCATATGTGTATTTAGTCCAAGGAAATTATTCCACTGTGTGTGGTGACTCTGACCACTAGGGAACAGATCTGAATTGGGCCATGATGACTCTAGTGCTCAACGATTGTAAGGAAAAGACCTTAAAAAAAAAAAAAAAAAAGCTAGGTGACCTTCAATCGGATCATCTTTGAGAAAAGGCCCAGGTTGCCACCCTGAGGATGACTCTTAGTTCGGCATTGGATCCAACAGGGCTTATAGCCTTGAGAACTGTGTGGCATATTATTTGTTTTTTTCTTGGTACCCAGAAAATTATTGGTGTTCATGTTATAATCCATTTTAAGTGGAAAATGTCATTTATCATGTTCTTGCGAGACATGAGTATTTTAAATGTTGAACTGTGGAACATTCTTTTTGAAATAGATTGTTTTTTTTACCAAACTGTATGTCAATTTAGTTTCTGTGATATATATCTTATTTTGAAATTGAGCCATGTTTTCAAAACTGTATTTACTATCCATGTTGCTACTCACTGAGCTACCAGCTGACTTAGTTGTTTATCATTTCCAAGTGTTAGAAGGACTTAGAGTGAACTCATGGCGTAGCGGGGACTCAATTGCATAGACCTCTAGGACATTTATTTATTTTGTTTTAAACTGTTATGTCAAGTTTGTGCATATTTATATTTGTCTTTATTGAGGTTCATTAGGATTATTTTGATATGTGGCTTGTTTATATCCCATAAGTTTGGATGGTATTGATTACGGTTGGTTTTTCCGTTTATACTTGTGGCATGGCACTAGATTGAGTTTTGATTATTTATTAATGGATTATTTTATAGTTATTCAATGTGTATGGATTCGTGTTTAGGCTTACGTGTACCTTGGGCTGAGTCCCTGTGGGCCACGGCCGGTCATGCCCGGATTTGGGGTGTGACAGTAATGAACCCCCTAAGGGATTAAACCATTAGGTGTAGCACCTCCATTTCATACATAGGCAAACAAGAGGTTTGAAACCACTTTGAAAGCAAAAATAAAATCAAGAAATGAGTGAAGTTGCAGAGATGATTAAGTGTTCGAAATAAGTGACAAAAGCACTAAAACATGCAACCAACCCAGACCAATAGTGGTTAAAACCTTAAAACAATAAGCTAATGAAGGAACTTACACTAAAACCATGCCATATAAGGCTCAAAAGGGACCAAATAGCCAAAACAGTGGCAAAACAATTTAAAATAGAGCGTAAAACATGTTGGACTCAACCCACAAAAGCTAAAACATTAAGCTACTACACGAGGCTAACTAGGCATGCAAACAAGACACAAGAAATGGAAGCTAACCCTTTCAATTTTGGACTTCAAAATAAGTTTTTTACCACTGAAAAACCTCTGAAATTTAGTGGTTAAAAGACCCAAAAAAGGTTGGTTTGAAAGTGATGGACAAAGGCACAAAAACTTGTCAAACTAAGAAGCAAGAATGGTGAACCATCCCCTAACTAAAAAAGGACTCAAACCACCACTTTTAAGTCACAAAAACAGAAATTTTTTTAGTTTAAAACCAACCCCAAAAATTGTAAGAAAAGATGGTAAAATAAGTATATTGAAACAAAGTAAACAAGACAAGTGTTATACTTTTGAAGCAAAGCTCAAGTTTAGGCACCAAACCAAGCTAAAACCACATTCAAGAGCTCAAAACAAGTCTCAAGGAACCTCAACTCAAAGGTGAGAGGATTTGGTTTAGGATGTGTATACAAAAGTGTAGAGAAACTAGGCAAGTAAGCACAAAATTGCAAGGAAAAGAGAACGAGAAAGAGAGCGAGAGAGAGAGAGATTTTTTTTGTTCCAAAATTTTCAACCTTCAACAATGGGGGAAGAACCCCCATATATATAGGAAAACATGCATTGAGCTTAGAAACATCCTACCATACATGTGCAGGGAGATGCAGCTCAGTGTGTTAACAGTTGTCACAACTATCAACAAATATTTGAAAAAAGACACTGGTGGCCATCGGCTACCATTGGTGGCCGACTGGCCACACTAATGGCTGACAACCATAGTCCATGGCTGATAGCCTATAGTGGTGGCCGACAGGTCACCACAAGTTCCAGGCTTGAAGCAACAAGGTTTAAAATGGACTAGCTTCAAAGGCTCAAAGACAGGGCGTTCCGCTGAGGACTTCAGGCACTCAAAACGAACACATGCAATCATAATCATATGCACAGGCAATAACGTCCAAGTCTTGAGGATGGTAAAAAATGGGGTGTCTACAGTTGCCCCCTCTTTGATAGAACTCAGAAGTCATAAAGTGACGAGAGTGAATGTCAAAGCCCAGAGATGACCCATTTTGACAAGGCTGAAGACTTGGACAAACAAACAAGCAAGACACAAATGGTTGTGTCCGCAGGCTGCCTACGTATCCTTTTGCAAGGAATCAAACCAGTGTAGTTCTAGGGCAAGATGCAAGTGATATGCATGATGCAGGAACATAAATTATGATCATGCAATAAGATTGAGCAATGAAACATTTAGATGTAAATGTTATGCAATGAAAATGCCACATTCAAACAAACCGAAACAAGGTATAGCAACCTTAAACACAAAATTAAGTAAATAAACACGTCACATGTGGGAATTACAAACCAAACCACATTTCATGCAAAAAAGATGTAAAAAAATTACGCAAACTTAACTACGAGACGCGCAGGAAAGACGAAGAGTAACTGTCGGGTGCACCCGAGGTCTTAACCGAAATCCTAATGTGTTGTACACGGAAGGAGAAGGGGTGGTGTGAATACCAGGACGCACCCGAATGTTGAACCAAAACAAACAATCCCAACGTGTCTCACGCATGAGGGGAAAAGGTAGTGTAAACACTGGGACGCACCCAAATGTTTTTTAACCAAAGGGAGTGGTGTGAAACCGGGACACACCCGAATGTTCTTAACCAAAAGGAGTGGTGTAAACACCGAGACGCACCCAAATGTTTTTAACCAAAAGGAGTGATGTAGACACTGGGACGCACTCGAATGTTTTTAACCAAAAGGAGTGGTGCAAACACCGGGATGCACCTGAATGTTTTTAACCAAAAGGAGTGATGTAAACAGCGGGACGCACCTAAATATTTTTTAACCAAAAGGGGTGGTGTAAACACCGGGACGCACCCGAATGTTTTATAACCAAAAGGAGTGATGAGAACACCAGGACGCATCGAAATGTTTTTAACCAAAAGGGGTGGTGTAAATACCGGGACGTACCAGAATGTTTTTAACTAAAAGAAGTGGTGTAAACACCGGGACGCACCCGAATGTTTTTACCCTAAAGGAGTGGTGTAAACACCGGGGACATGCCCAAATGTTTTTAACCAAAAGGAGTGGTGTAAACACCGGGATGCACCCGAATGTTTTTTAACCAAAAGAGTGGTGTAAACACCGGGACGCACTTGAATGTTTTTAACCAAAAGGAGTGGTGTAAACACTAGAACGCACCTGAATGTTTTTAACCAAAAGGAGTGGTGTAAACACCGGGACACACCCGAATGTTTTTAACCAAAAGGGGTGGTGTAAACACCGGGATGCGCCCGAATGTTTTTAACCAAAAGGGGTGGTGTAAACACCAGGACGCACCCAAATGTTTTTAACCAAAAGGAGTGATCCTAACACGTCTCACGCGCGAAGAGAAGGGGTAAAAGGATGTGATTTGAAGGGTACAAATGATTTCACTCGGAACTCTCCTGAATGAACCGTACATACAATATCGTACCTGCACAAGAAAGAAATTCAACAAGTATAACATATTAAGGGTGCATGTTCTATGCACAATTGCAATAATGTTACAGCTTGTTTTATGCAAATGTATTAACAGCATGTTCTATGCAAGATAAATTGGAAGCATGTTCTATGCATGAAGGGAGAACTGCATATTCTATGCAAGACCATACGTGTAAAATGTACGTTCTATGCATGCGCACAACGTATATTCTATGCAAGGATGAAAGCACATTCTTAGCAAGACAAATTAAGTAACAACTTCCGATTTACCTCTCGGACGAGTTACAACATGTTTCAAAAGGATACACCTCGTTTATGTTCAGTAGCAATGAGCATCATGCACTAAAGACACGTTATGGAGCTTCCACAGAGGCAATCTGAACTTCAACAGTGACATTTCCTTGCACCTCTCGGGAAACAGGGGCAAAAATAGCATCAAGACTCAATAGAGGAGCACTGGGGACTGGACGACCACGAGGGGAGGGTGTTAGCCACCTGTCGGCCACTCCTGAGCATTGTCGGCCACTAATGTGGCCTGTCGGCCACCGATGGCAGATTGGGCCAAAATGGTCTTTTAACACATGGATCTTTAAAGATAAAGCTTGGGGCTTCATTTTCACACACCAAGACATCCGGAATTTCACCCTCTCTCTCTTTCTAGACCCTCATTCTCTCTAGATCTGTGCTTTCTACGCGTTTTCCAACGCCTTACACACATTTTCTTCGCTAAACCCTCTTAGTTTACTCCATTTTCAACCGATTGAAATTTGATTTCGGTGCTTTTTCTTGGGATTTCACCACTTGAGGCTTGTTTCCCTCGACTTCTTCTCGGGTTTGGTACCTTTTTGGGCTTTGACATTTTCTTCCCTTTTCTCTCTCTTAGGGTTGACATTTGGCATTTTCCATCTATTTTCCTCATTTTTCTTCACTTTTCGCGGATTTTCCATCTTCTTTTCACATGGCGGATGATCTACCCCACGACAGTGCTTCTCTGGAGATCCCACCTCAGTTGTCTCCAAAGATGGAGGAGGAGCTTGAGTTGGGGTTACTACTACCCAGGATTCGACCTTTTGAGCCAGCGACGTATCATCCTCGGACACATGTGCTACCACCTGAGAGAATTCGATATTTTAGAAGGTTTGCACGAGGTGCACCAGAGGACCTCTTGCTGCGAGAGCCAGACTCCCATTTATCATACGACACCATCGAGGTATGCACTGTATTCTCTTGTTTTCTTCAATATACATTGTATTTCTTGCTTTAACTGTGTTCCTTGCTTCAACTGTATTGTTTACACTGTATTTCTTGCATTGCCTTTTCGCTTGCTTGTTCTCATACCACTGTATATCATCGTTCTGATCACAAAAGGATTCTCGCTCTATTAGAGGCTATGGAGCCACGTCCGCAAGGGACTGGTACATGGAGCTTCCTACTAGTGTCTTCCACATCATCGACGAGGCTGGCTTTGGTTTATTTTGCATGGGGTTGTCGCGCCTTATCGCGAGTCGTCCCTTACTTGGAGCATTAGTATAGAGGTGGTGAGATACCACCAATTCTTTCCATTTCTCTATTGCAGGGGAGATGACGATGACTCCCTACAACTTCTCTATGCTCACCGGCATAAGAGTAGGGGGTCGCTCGATTCCTTATGATACAAACATAGGCGAGTGGGAGGCCGCCTAGATCTATCTATTAGGGACACGTCCACCTCACTTCCGACCGGGGATGGTGCGATACAGTTGGTTCGCAGAGCAGTTCCGGGGGACCGAGCCAGAGACCCTAGAGGGGATCGAGCATTACGCTCAGGGTTTTCTAATGTTCCTCTTCAGCACCACCTTGTTCGCAAACAGGGGAAACGCTGTAGGATTATATGTCTTGAGCGCCTTAGTAGATTTATCCGAGGTTGGACTCTATAATTGGGGCGGTGCTGGCCTAACCACATTGTACAGTTATATGAGCTCAACATCCCGTGAGAGTGGAGGCAAAGTCGAGGGCTACTGGCAAGCCTGGGAGGTACGCTTTACATTTATATTTTACATTTTCTGTTTTTTGTTTCTATGCTTTCTACTTTGCACTTTCTGCACACTGTATTGTTTACACTCATATACTGTGCTTTTTGTACTGTACATTTTACATCCTCTGTATCTATATTCTTTGTACACTGTACACACCTTCTTCATACATTCTACTTTCTGCATCCGCATTTGTACTTTCCGTACACTATACATTGTATACTCACCATTGCCCCTTCCCTTACAACTTTGGGTGTATACATATTTCCCGACTCTCGCTTCAGAGCCGGAGGTGGAGACGCCCCCATCGTGCCGTACTCTCATCGGTACGACGACAGATGCTTGTGGAGGACCAGGGAGACCTTTTCGTTCTTCCGTCGGTACTTCGACACCGTAACCGCGACAGGGGTAACTTCAAATTCACAGTTATTTTCATTCTACTTGGGCTCTGATTCATGCTTCGATATCTAATGGCCACTAACAATCTGTGCATTCTCTATTTACAAATCACTTGCCAGCCCTGGGCGACGATGCTAGCTGGAGTTAGGGACTAGTTCGCTGGATCTTGGAGAGCCTTCCATTATTGACTTTTGTTCGAAGGCCCGATTTGCCGAGCCTAGTTTCTAGGTGAGCGATTCTTACGCCAGACCATTGGCTTGCCTGAGCCGGTAGTTCCTATTGCACCTCTACCATCTATGAGAGCCACAGAGAGACTCACCTTCCAGGAGATGGTTCAGTTCACGGAGGGCTTGGAGGTCGACTATTTTTGCGAGGAGAGGGACTATTTGACATTCATCAAGACACACCTTATGCCTCCTTTGACCGGTATTTGTAGAGGTGAGAGGGCGAGGACTCTAGCTGTGAGGGATAGAGCTAGAGTGCCCAGGGCAGTTAGGGTGACCAGAGCCCATAGTAAAGGGGCTACCCAAGCGGGACAGAGGACCAGCTGGCTGGAGCTGCCTACTGCACTCACATGTTGGAGGTATAGTAGGGAGGCATACCAGATTCCGAGTGAGCCTACCGCAGTGGGGCATAGATATGTCAGAGCTCATGATGCACCCCTGGTATGTACCACATTTTTTTAGTTTTCCAATCTCTTTCTAATATTTGTTCCTTCTGGACACTAATCATTCCCAATGCATTTGTAGGCACCCCCAGGATACACCGAGGATCTGCTGGAGCTACTAGCCTCATTTGAGGGTATGATATTGAGGAGAGAGGCACTACTCGGCTTCTACGGAATTCAAGTCATTTCTTTAGTTTTCTTACATTCCAGTCATCAAATTTCCACTGACACATTGAAACTGACGTTTCAACTAAAAACTTCCCCGCACTGCATTGATACACTACATTTGAAATACTATATTTCCATACCGTATTCATACTCTGTATCTGACTTCTACATATACTCATTCTGCACACCATACTTTTATCTGATACGCATATTGTGGCTAATATATGACAACTGTCTTTTTAGGTCCTACTCATACCGATGACACCGGCAGCAGCTACTGCACCTGCACCAGTGATGCCTCCTCCAGCAGCAGGGAGGAAAGAGAGACAGGCTGCGACACGCAGCCAAGGCAGAGCCAGGGTACCCGAGATAAGAGTGATACTTTAGAGCCCATTCTGAGCGATGATGATGCCGAGACGAGTGGTTCTGAGGAAGTAGTGAGTCCACAGTCTGAGTCCTTTGAGAGTGGAGGCGACGGTGACTCTGGTTCCGAGAGTGGGGATGTTGATGCCGAGGCAGGTTTAGAGACAAAGAGTGGAGATAGTGTCAGCTTAGACTCTGGATCAGACTCAGACATCGGCGCTGACGGAGACAGTGCCCCAGAGTCCCTTCCTCTGAGGAAGAGGACGAAGAGGGCATCACGAGCCTGAGGCGACTGGCGCTGATTTTCTTGTAGTTTCTGCTTAGCTTCTTTTTGTTAGTAGCGTTAAATTTTATTTGCTTTAAAAACTTGTACTATGCTTTTGTAAAAGACAACCATGATTGGAATGAAAACCAATTTTCCTTTGGAAAAGTATTGTATTTTGCATCATGAGCACCACATTACATGAAAATGAGATTGAATTGGATATTGACATTTGAAAATGGTATTGGCACAACATAATGAACCAACTAGCACTTGAAATTCTAAACACCATATAAAACTCGATAATCAAAACAGCGACAATTCGATAAAAAAAACAAGACAATACAATAAACAATAAAACAACTCGATAAACAAAACAAAACAAATCAAATACAACTCAACAAATTTGCTAGAACTAAAAGGACTCAAAACAAAACCTTGAAATACTTAAAGAATAGGACAAAACACATGCTTTCAGCGTTCTCAACACACAGGTAGACGACAGGATAGAAGAGGAGACTGTCGGCCATGAATAGAGGCAGTCGGCAACCAATGGTGGTCGGTCGGCTACAAAAGTGGCCTGTCGGCCATCACTATTGGCCGATTGGCCACCAATGTGAGGAACCTCCAGATTGTTGCCACCTAGCTTCCACTTACTGCCTTATCTTCTACAAAAGGCTGAGCTTCGTAGTTTCTTCATTTCAGCTGTAAATTCTTCAAAAATGGAGCCATTCTTTACAAATGGAGCCATTCTTTGCTAAAAAACTTTCAAATTGGATTGCAACTTTGGATGGCTCGAAAAAGTTAAATTTTTGAGGTTTCGGCATAAATGCACTATTCCCACTGAGTTGTTCTCCACTTTGTTTTTCGTTCCTACACGCCACAGCTAGATATTGGAATTTGATTACACATGTTTTTAGCTTCGAGGGACAAGAGCTATGCTTAACAATCAAAGAATTTCAAGTGCTAATGGAGTCCTAGCGTGATGAGGAAATCTTGCCTTAGCCTCGTTTTGGTCACATCCAAGCTTTGGGATGGATGTGCGGGCTTACTCTACACAAAGCCCGTTCCTTGGTTCACAACAGAGAGCTGGACATTCCTAGTTTGATCCATCAATTTTCTGATGCTGGCGACCTTGGCGACCTTCTTCGGTAGGGTTTTTGACAACACGCCCTTTGTTTTGTGCATGCTAGCACATTTCCTCCTTGCCCCTAGTTTTGGCGAGTTTAGCATTCGACTAACTAAAGTGGTGCAAGGCCCGAAAGAGGGCAAGAGTTGCATTGGCTTGACATTAGTCGAGACTTTGATGGGCTTAAACGCCTTTCATTGGCGAGAGACCACCAAATTCGTAGGAAGTCCACTACTTCTTCAGGTAATGCTTCCCACCCTTTTTAATATGTGTTTCTCACATCTCTTGGCACTCATGCTCTGTTTTCTCTCAAAGCCCTTTCCTCACTTTTTCACTTAGCGCACGTCTCTCTATTCTTTAATCTCTCTTTTCTTTCATCCCTTCCTAAATATGGCTTATGGACAAGCTGAAGGTAGTGGACTCTTGCCCCACATATTCAGCCCGAGCATATTTTTTTCACCAACAGCTAGTGGATTTCTCGAACGAGGGATGGTGGTGTCATTGGATGTGAAATAGATCTGCTGCTAACATTGCTTAGCGTTGCCCCTGGCTTAACCTGACCGAAATGAGCTACAGGATGGCTTGGAAACCTGGCATTGAGTTAATCGGCCTAACTCATTGTGTATTCTACTTTTCTTTTCGGTTTAGGCGTCAATTTGGACATGATTAGACTTGCCTAGAGGATGGGATAGAATACCCGGTTTCATTCCCAATCCGAGGTTCGCATTTGGCTAGATACCCCACTGCATGGAGGACGAGAGAGCTTCTGGCTCTTGCCCCTAGTTTCAACTGCACACTTTCTGGCGAATGTCTGACTTGGCTTGAAAATGAGGTGCAATCCGGGCCCACTTTGGCATCAGAAGCTTCCACAAGCACAAGCGGGGGACGCAGGAACACCCGACTCATCTATGCCCCTAGTTTATTGCTTTGATCTTTACTTTTCAAGTTTTATGCATGTAATAAAAGCAACTTTGATTTGTATCGAGAGTTAAAGAACTTTGTATTGAAATCAATCAAATTAAAGTTGTGAGCACTGAAAATTTTCCTTTTGGTCCAAAAATGGTCTAAGTTGTAAAAGGTAATTTTTGAGCAAAAATCAACTTTTATCAAAACTTTTCAAAAGCATTTTCGATAAGGATCACAACTTGATACACATGGAGTCAATCCTTGAGATGTACAACCTCAAATCCAAAAATCACAAATTGCCCCTTGTCTGAATAACACTACTTAGCACTGTAACTAGTTCTTTTCACAGAGATGATCACAACCGAACACTCAGATAAAAAAAAAACAAGGATAACCTAATGAACATATGGACATGACAGTTGAGTTGGAGGTGTTTATCACCGAACTTCAAAATGAAGTTGTCTACGTATCTTGAAGATGGGAATCAAGCCTTACATAGTTCGGTTCGGGTTCACTCGAGTATTGATGCTCTCCTTTTGCGCTCTAACTTTTGTCAAAGCCGCCCTTTAGGGTTTTCAACCTTGCGAGCTCAGCTTTTCTTTATTTCCAATTTTTTGTGCTCTATCTTTTGCCTAGGTCACCCTTCTGGGTTTTCAGCCTAGCGAGTCTCTCAGAGGTAATATTTCTTCAACTTGTCCATGTTGATCGGTTGGGAAAATTCTAAGCCATCCAAGTCCATAAGAATAATAGCTCCACCCAACCAAATAGTTTTGATGATATAAGGACCAGTCTAATTGGGTCTGAACTTGTCCTAGGGTTATGGATGGGAGCTCGGTTGTCTTTCAACACCAAATCTCCTTCCTTGAGATTCTGGGACTTAACCTTCTTGTTAAAAGCCTTGCAATCTTACGTTGATAACCCTGAACATAGTACAGTGCTTTCAGTCTTCTCTCGTCAAACAACATCAGTTCTTTGGACCTGCTCTGTTGCCAACCACCTCTACTATCTGACACTCAGCCATAACTCATAGCGACGAAACTTTTATTTCAATTAACAGAACAACTTCCATCCTATAAACAAGAGAGTAAGGAGTCGCCCCAGTAGATGTCCGAATTGAAGTCCTATAGCCCCAGAGAGCAAACGACAATTTTTCTGGCCAATCCCTGTAGGTCTCAACCATTTTCTGTAAAATATGCTTGATGTTCTTGTTGGCGGCCTCAACAGCTCCGTTGGTTTGCGGCTGGTATGTGGATGACTTATGAAAAGCCACGTTGTATTTCTTTAACAAGTCAATCACTTCTTTTTTGAAATGGGAGCCATTATCTAAAATGATCTCATTCGAGACTCCATAACAGCAAATGATGTTGCTTCGGATGAACTTAGCCACATGCGATGCCTTCAACACTGCATAAGACTGAGCTTCCACCCACTTTGTGAAGTAATCAATTGCCACCAAAATGTATTCATGTGTGACTACGCCAATGACATCGATTCCCCAGACTGAGAAAGGCCATGGTGAAGTCATGTTGTACAACTTCGACGGCAAGATATTCATGTGATTTGTATGAATTTGGCATTTGTGACATCACTGAACAAAACCAATATAATCCTCCTTCATGGTAGACCAGTAGTAACCTTGCTAGAGAATCTTCCAAGCTAACATTACCCTGCTCATGTACGCTCCGCACTCTCCTCCATGGATGGCCTCTATTAAGCGCTTTGATTCCTCTGCATCAACACACAACTTGTGCATTCCCAGATGGTCCCGTTTGTGCAGTTTACCTCCGCAAATGATAAATTGAACAGCCATCCGCCGTATTGCCCTCTTATCTTTGGCATTCATCCCTGATGGATAAACCTCATTTTCCAAGAAGTTCCATATATCATAAAACCAAAGGTTTTAATCTTGCACTTTATCTATTGCGGCGATAGACTTATAGGTCGGCGTATATCTTTGCTCAATAATGATCGGACGCATCTGAACTCCAAATGGAATGTCTATCATGGAAAATAGAGTTGATAAGGTGTCAGCGAACCTGTTGTTCTCTCTTAGTAAATGCGTGAAGGTCAGCTTTTCAAACCTAGGAATCAGAATGTCTAAGGTCTGGTGATAGATCTTTATCTTTTCCTCCTTGACCTTTCAATCTTCTTTTGCTTGAGATACAACCAGGTTCGAGTCCCCAATGACGTCCAACCTTTTTGCCCCTAGTTATAAGGCGGCTTCGAAACCAGCAATACACGCATCGTATTCTGCGTCGTTGTTAGATACCTTGAATAGAAATTTGAAGGCTAAGGGTATATGGGAATTGTCAGGTGCTATTAGCAACACCCCTATCCCATAACCGTACTAATTAGACGCTCTGTCAAAGTATATTGTCCAGATCTCTTCCTCGACTTGTAGAATAGCTTCATCTTGGAATAGGCATTCTACCGCTTCATCCCCTTCCACTGAGTGATCTGCCAGGAACTTTGCTACCGCTCTCCCCTTGACAAACTTGCGAGTAACTGCAGACATCCCATTTTTGACCGACCTTAAGACTCAGACGTCACCAACTGAGTGCTTGGTGATGTTGCATATTGTGTTCGTTCTGAGGTTGCAAAGTCTCGGCGTAGAGTCTTGGCTCCGAGCTTCCGAACCTTTTTGTGCCTTGCCTCGGTTTGCAAACCAGGCCCTATTTTCTCTATTTTCTCTTCCCAAAGGGAGGGAGAGGTCTCATAGACCATCTCTCAGTGGCCGTAGGCTACGTTTCGTGGTCGTAGGCCATTTTTCCTGTTTGGAGACCAGTTTCTGATTTTCGGAGCCGTCAACCACGCGCCTCGGTTCGGGACAGCTTAACTACCTCCGTTTGCTCTGGTTTTTGGCACACACCTTGTTTCCTCTCCCTAGAGGGACATCAGGTCTCGAGACCACCTTCAAGGTCGTCGCCACTTAGGTGCTTAATAGTCGCTTTTGGCCTCCGCTGCTTTGGCCCCCGAACCTTCGTTTTGCATCCGTCTTGGTCCATTTTTGGCATGGACCCTAGTTTCATTGTTAGAAAGGTGGTAGTAGGGTGGGAGACCACCTTTTCCTGATCGACCAGTTTTTCTTGGCAGGTAAGTGGTCTCCCTCACTTTTGGGCCATAATTTCTGGTCTCCCATATCGCCATTGTGTTGTATTCACCTAGGAGGCCACCAATATGGGTTGGCCGACCACCTTTGGTAATTGGCCCCTTTGAACCTTCTTTGAAAGCTAGTTTTCCTCACTATTGAGCCATATTTTCTGGTCTCCCATACCACCACTGTGTTGCATTCACCTGTGAGGCCACCTTTTTGGGTAGGCCGACCACCTTTTTTACTTGACCCTTTTGACCCCTGGTCGGCCGACTAGGGCAAGTGGTCAGCTGACCACTTGAACTGGTCAGCTAGCCTTCTGCTTTTTTGTCTCCCTGAGTTGCATCCAGCTGTGCTTGCTGGGAGGCAATTGCAGCATCCTCCATACACGTGTATGGAGGATGTTTGAAGTTGGTTTTAAGCTTCTTGAAGAAGCTTTAGCCCCTCTCCTCTATAAAAGAGGGGCTGATCTTATTTGCAAGGGTTCAACATTTTAGTTAAGGCATACATACACCTCTCCCCATATCTCTCCATTCCAAGCTCCAAAACCCCATTGTTCTTGCACCATTTGCACCCCAACCCTTAGCTCAACCCTTCCACCATCCATCCAAGCACCTTGGAGCTAGTTTTCAGAGGTTGAAGGTTTACTATCTTGGTCCAGAAGTTGCTGGAGGTCTTCTCTACAAGGGTAAGCCTCTATTTCCCTCTTTGTAGCATTGTTTTGCTCTATACTTTAGCCTTATTTGCAAGCATTTTTGGGTTTTGGCATAAACTAAAAAAAGTTTTTTTTTGAGCTTATAAACATATTTGTTTAAGATACTTTTTCTCTTTGGGGTCATCTTCCCCCTTGCATGCTTCATTTCCTGCTGTTTAGGGCTATGCATTAGAGCATTTGTGTTGGCCTTGGTTTGGGCTTTTAGCCACTAAAACCCAATATATTTTCAGTGGCTAACATGTGTTTTTGAGCCCTAAAATCAGAGAGGGGCGACCCTCTCACCCCTTGCTTTGTTTACTAGCTTTATTGGCCTTACAAAGGAGCTCCATTTTTCATGTTTTGAAGCCTTGTTTCAGGCCACTTTTTGGGAGTTTTGTGACCTGCACAAGCTCTTTCCAGAGCCCTTTTGGCCATTTTGAATGTCTATTATGCATGTGTAGAGCAATCCTATTTAAGGCCTTTCAAAGGGGCTTTTATTTGCATGCTTCATAGACTCTTTTCAGGGCCTTTTTGGTGGGTTTTAGGGCCCTCATAACCTCTTTCCAGAGGTGGTTTTGCCATTTTGCATGTCGATCATACATGTGTAGAATAACCCCTTGCATGGCCTTCCAAAGGAGCCTATCATTCTTGCATGCATTGACTGAGTTTCAGTGGGTTTTTGGGCATATTTTGGCATGGAATACTTCTTTTTTTTGGTTGGTTTGGTGAGCTCTCATATGCTTCATATAGTTGTAGTACAACTCATGGTTCATTAGCTTTCTGTGCATGCTTTGTTGACCATTGATTTTAGCACTTTTTGGCCATGCCTTAAACTAATGTTATGCATATTTTGGACTTCCTTAGCTCTATTTTTGGGTCTCATGGTTGAATGATGTTTGTTTTGCATGCTTGTAGTTCAATACCCATGCTTAACTTTGAGTTTTGAGGCTCATTCCATGCATATACTAAGGTGTGTTCATGTTTTGGGTCCATTATACATCATATTTCAAAGCTTTTATGAATGCCATATTGCCATGTTTTCTACTCCTTAAGTGTACTTGAGAGTTGTCCACGAATGCCTTGTTTTCGGACCATTGAATGAGCTCCATTTCTTTACATTCCGAGCCATCACTTTCGGCCATTTCCCCACTGTTTCAGACCTACCTAGGGTCTGTTTGGGGTTGGTTTTGCCATTAGTGTATTGCTTTGGGTACCTCTAATGTAATGCACTTCACTAGTTTCGGTACCCGGGCACCCTAGCATGCATTGTGTGACATATTTGCATGCTTTGGGACCATCTTTTGTGCCATTTCAGAGCTGTATCATGTGTCATTCTATGCCATACTTCATCCTTTGCCAGGCTTAGTTAGAGTTGCATGTTATGCCTTAGGATCGGTCCCTTGCATCCATGCATGTTTGCATGTGTTTCGGTTGTCTCATTTCCATCATATGGCCACTGATTTGAGTGTGGCTGAGGTCCACTCATGTTGGTGTAAGTCCATCCTACATTGAGCATGCCATTTAGTTCATGATTGTTGCATGTTTGGCCATTGCATTGTGTATGCTTTGATCATATCATTATTAGTCTTCATGTGCGCATGATAGCCTTCGTATGTGCATTGTGTATGCCATTGTAGTTCATAGCATTGCGTATGCTAGGTTGCATGTTAGTCGCATTGTGTATGCCATGCATATTGCATTGTGTTTAGAGTTGGTTTAGTCCAAACACGGGAGACGAGGGACGTTTCGTACTCAAAGTGACGAAATATGTCTCAATTCCTCGTCGCCGACACTCCGGATTATCCATGATGGAGTCTAGGCCTTGCTGTGTTTTCATGTGCATTCATATCACATCGAGTCGTGCATTTTGACTCCTCAGCCACCATGCATCGAGATGCGTGATTGGTGGCACGAGGATCGAGGTTGTGCATACATGTGTGAAAATGCTTTGCCATGCCCCTTTCTTGCTCTCTGTTGCAGCAAATCAGAAATCAGCAACCTTCTGGAGCTTGGTACAGCATTCCGGGATTAATCGCAACCAGAGGCGAATCGGGGCATCGCAATGGATTTCCGCGCAAGGCAACTCAAGCATGCATCATTCATCATTCAGAACAGAGCTGAGGCGGTCCATGGATTTGCATACTAGTTTATTTCATTTCTTAGTTACTTTCTTAATTAATTAGGATTTTGTATTTATTCGGACTGTATTATTTATTTGGACCCTCCGAGAGAGGGAAAAGCTGTAATAAGTATGTGTGCGTGTGATGTATGTCTTCCAACCCCACGTCTTTCTCCTTTTTATTTACCAGCTTATGATGGTTAGATTAGGTCATGTTTCAATTAGATACTTATGCTCGTATGTTTGCATTCATTCATCTGTCTTGCATGCATCGGGCTCAGCGCATCATACTAACTGCATTGTATTTCAATTCCAAAGTTGAATACATGTTATTTGTTGCATTTACAATGCCATTTAGAATAGCCGAGCCTATCTGTAGTTGCATTTTGCATATGTTGCATTAGGCATTTCAGCATAGTTAGGATTCAGGCATGATTTCTAATCAGCTTCTGTTTTGGCTTGGAGTACTCGGTAAGTGTTTATGCTTTAGCATCCCTGCATGTGTGTGAGTGACTGCCATGATAGCATGCTTACCATGAGGCTTTGTACTTATGTGATATATCTGCCTGAATGCCATTGGGTGGAGGTTGGGTTATTTGAATTGGAATAATGCATTGAATGAGAGTTTTAAGCCCACTTGAGAGTGGCAAAATCATGTTTTCTAAGCCCACTTGAGGGTGGCAAATCCACGTCTTAGCCTACTTGCGAGTAGCACCATCAAACCATCTTTCAAATAAACAAACATGAAATGTTCTGTTCCAATTCAGACGACCCAGTCTATACTTGTATGCTGTGTGCATCACATAGTAATTCTAGGCTAATAACCGGAATAAGAGCACATAAGGTTTTCAAAAACTCGATATCATGTTTAGTACTGGCCGATCTTTGATCGGGTGAGCGGGGGTGCTCATGAAGTGACCTTCCCCAATCGTACCCAAGTTCCCGAGCTGAGGCAACTTTGGTGATGACGGACACGTGGCCTTAGGCACGAGTCAGGGTTTCCTAAATTTTCCAAAATAAAATATTTAGGTGGCGACTCTATATCTGGCAAAGCAGTCCATGTTTGGCACTTCTTTCAAAAAATTTGTTTTCCAAAAACGATTTGTCGGATTTGGACTCTTTGATGATTCATCGGTCTTGCATTGCACTCTGCGAGATTAGATACAGGACCGTGACATTGAGTCCTGAACTATAGTGAACCCAATGAACAAAACAGGGGGATTCCCTCCTGGGGCGTTCGGGGACGTCTACAGTTTCTGGCGACTCTGCTGGGGAGTTAGAGAACTTGACTCAAACTCGTGATATCTTGTTTTGATTACACTTATGTGTTTCTTTGCATTTCATTTGCATTGGTGCGCCTAGGACACCGTGTGTGCCATATGCTATTCCTGAGCAGTTTGCCAGAGGCTCGCTTCGAGAAGCGTGCCATAAGGCTGACCAGTTGCGGGCTTTGCCACGACGGGAACACAAACCCGGTTTTACCGGGGAGCTCTCTTTGACCATTCGACCTAGTGCATATTCGGAATCCATAGTGACCATTCCAAACTAAGACAGGTTGCTTACCCGATCATAGGTTGTTTGAAACCGCTGCGTGCGTAGTGGAACCCTAGCTCCTGACAAAATAAAACAGGGAAACCCTTTCCCAACATAGGGGTGTTTTGGCTCTCACTTATCTGTTATATGCTTTTAGAGTGCATCTCTACAGGGAATGCATGTATCAGTTCACAAGTTTGGACATCAGGCCTTCGGGCACTAGTTTAGTGTTTGAGAATCAGTTATCTACGGGTATCAGATTCAGTTTTCGGGGAGAGTGATTCGGGGGATAATAATCAGTGTCTGAGAACAGTATATTTAGCTTATCGACTGCATGTTGTTACGGCCGACTGTGTGTTATGTGTTTATTTTAAGCTGTTATGCTGTCCATTTGTCTGGTTGTTTATTTCCTTATTGCTTTATTTATCTTTTTGCTAGGTAGTTTTAGCGCAATTGCTTCAGACCAAGCAGATATTCCCCAAGCACTCTGGACAAGAGGTCGCTGACTCAATCAATCTGAGGATCTGGTCGACAGAGAGCTAGTGTTTCATTCTCTACCCCCAGTTATCAGACAAAGGCCGAGAAAGCACAGTGTGTCTGAGTAGAGGTTGTTAGAGCAGTGGTTTACCCCAGCAATGGACAGTCAGACTGAGGTCTCAGTTTCTGCCATAGAGATAGACATACCAGTCAGTCAGCAGGATCAGTAGAACATGGCCGGGATGGAAGAAATGATGCGTCAGCTTCAAGAAAGTATAAAGCTCATATAGGAGGACGCTGCCCACCAAGCGGAATTCTCCAAACAGCCGGCTGCGATCATGGCCCACTAGACAGAGTTAATTACCCGGCTACAGCAGCAAGCCGGAGCATCAGCCTCACATCAAGTTCCTCCCCCACCAAGGGTCCCACTGCCTGGGGAGACACCAAATGTCCAGAATATCCTGCCAGATGTCCAGAATATCCAGCAGGATACAGACATCCCAACGGGGCCGACTCCGCCCCCGATTCTACCTCAATTGTCCAAGGCACCTACACCTGTCAATCAACCGGACTCTCCCTTCGAGTTCGAAGTAGACCCTACAGCATTGAAATTGAGCAAGCTCGAGAAGTTGTTCAAGAAATCCCAAGGGGTAAAGGCTATCCCGGATATCAAGGACAGATATATCGACGTGGCTGTGACGTTGCCAGATAGGTTCAAAATGCCGCAAATCGACTGCTTCGATGGATCTGGGGATCCCATGGTGCATCTCCGGTTATTCTTAGATATATTACGGCCGATGGGCCTCACCAGACTGCAGAAGCTTTCATTATTCAGCCGGACCCTATCAGGTGTGGCCGTTATCTGGTATGCAAAATTAGAAGATGATGTCAAACGGAGTTGGGATGAGATGGCCGAGGCCTTTGTTGCGCAATACTCTTACAACACTCAAATTGAGATTACAACCCGTGATCTTGAAACAAGTCAAGAGCCCAAGGAGAGCTTCTCGGATTTCGTAACCCGGTGGAGGGCCAAGGCTTCAATGATGACCCTAAAGCCCACTGATAAGGATCAGATCCGGATGATTGTGCGCAATCTCTAGCCTAAGCTGATGTAGAAAATGATCTTGCTCCCCTTCCCTACCTTTTCAGATCTGCATGAGATGGGGGTACGAATTGAGGATGCGATGAAACAGGGTCTGATTGACCAAGACAGAGAACAGCCCAGGAGGACCTTCAACCTCAACAACAACGCAGGCACAAGAAGTACAACGAATACGAGAGCTACAGAAGTGAGCATGGTCACCACCACTCCCCCTCCAAGACCCATGGCAGCTACACCTTTCTTCGGTGCGTCCGGAAGCAACACACAGACCACCAAATACCAACCCCGAGGCCAAAGAACCTTCACCCCATTGTATATGCCCCTGTCCAAGGCTCTATGGGTGTTAATTAGGAAAGGGCAACTAAAGCCCCTAGAGCCGAGGCCATTGCCAAATCCACTTCCCCCCTCCCACAATCCAGCCAAATATTGCGCATATCACCAAAAACATGGTCATGACACCGACCAATGTTTCAGATTACGTCATGAGATTCAAGACCTCATTGACAAACAGATGATTGTGCCTCCGAAAAAACCCAATTTCACAACCAACCCTCTCCCACCACACAACCAAGCTCCACCTCCCAAACGCATCAACTTTATCCAGACTGGGGTCATGTCTTACGATCCTAGCATATATATCACCCCGTCCCACCTACCCAAGCCGGAGGTGCTCCTTCCTGACTGCACTGACTTGTGCATGTTGGACATCTTCAGAGCCCAACCCGAACCAAGGGTGGTGACTGTCGAAAACAGAACAGGGGAGATTTCAGAGGAGAATGGGATTGTTGAGTCAGAATCCAAGGAATCTGGGAGTTTTGCTGAGGAGGTATACAGTTCAAGTGACTACATTCTATCAGTGGGCCAGGTTGGGCCAAATGTGGAATTGTCGGCACGGGCAGAGCTTTGTGTGATACAGGGGGATGAATCTGGTCAAAGGATAGACGACTTGGCAACTATGGAAGGGGGCTTTGCTAACCTCCAATTTTTTAATGAACAAGATCCAGAGGGCATGGTAGTTAACTGGTCAGATTTTGAGGAGTCAGCAGAGATCACCGGGTGGCTTGATGACCTACCAGATGTTGTCGACGAAACTTAGTTGGAACGGGGCCCGGCAGGGGCAAGAACATCAGTTGTGGCTGGAAGGTCCGGAAATCAGAATGCATTGCCGGAGAGCACCGATGCTAAGAATTTCGCTCAGGACTTGGGCATTGTGAATGCGGGAAGTGTTGAACAGCCAGCTGTACTGACACAGTTGGAACAAGAAAGGTTCGGGGATTCTGAGAGAATCAGAAAAGCTAAGGCCCCTGAGGGGACTGAAAATACTGTGTGCACGAGGATAGAGAATGCTACGAGCATGTGGACGGAAAGTACTGCGAGTATAATTGTACCGAAGCCGGACAGGTGTCTGTCAGCTGTCGATAGAATGTGGTGGGAAGACGATGATCTATGTCTTGCCCACACGGATGAGGATTGGGGGAGCAACTAGCCAGGCGATACCTGGTACATAGGCGAAGTCGATCATACGACTAGAAGCAGGCAATATTTCAAGCCCCCATATCTAGATCAGCCAGAGGCGTCTGGGAAAGATAAGGAGACGGAGAAACGGAAAGAGAAGCAACTCGAAGAAGAGGCTATCCTAAAACAGTTGAAAAAGATACAGGCAAACATCTCTATCTGGGGACTATTTATGGCATCGCGAGTGCATCGACAAGCTGCCTTATCGGCCATGGACAAGGCGAAGCTTTCAAAAGACACCACTCCTGAACAGCTGGTGGGCTTAGTTTTTCCGGGAGGGGCTACCCCGATGTTGACTTTCTCCGACAAGGAATTGCCACCTAAGGGTGCGAAGCATAACAAGCTGCTCTACATCTCTGTGGAGTGCAGAAACAAATGGATACTCGTGGTGCTTGTCGACACAGGGTCCGCCATCAATGTGTGCCTGGCAAGGACTGCATATGCAATCGGCTTAAAGACCGTGGACTTTGTGCCGACAGCCCAGGTGATTCGGGCATATGATAACACAAGCAGGGAAGTAATGGAGACAGTGAAAATTCAGACCAAGGTTGGGCCGGGACAGCATGAGGTAGACTTTCACGTCTTAGAAGTTCCTGCGACCTTCAATCTACTTTTAGGGCGGCCGTGGTTGCACCAAATAAAGGCAGTTTCATCCACCTTGCATTAGATGGTGAAATACCCCCATAGGAAGGGAGTAGCCATCGTTTTTCGAAATTCATCGATCCATCCACCGCCAGAAGTATCTACGGCAGTTTTGGAAATTGAGCACGGTATGGAGGATGTGTTCATGACGGGTTTTACCCTGGCTGAGGCCTGGGTCGTGCAGAACATCTTAGCTGTTAATGAGGGGGTGTATGTTAGTGCACAATTAGTATACCTCATGAACAAGCTTCAACACATCCTCGGGATGGGATTGGGAAAGAGCGGTCGGAAGGGCGTGGCAGCATTGGCCGAAGTGCCACACAGCCCACACACATTTGGCTTGGGTTATCTGCCCACCAAAGAGGATTGGATAAGGAAAGGTAAGGAGATGGCTGGGAGAGCCAGAGTGAAGCAGGCGGGAAAGCCTTTTGAGCTAATGCACCGACCCATCCAGGGTACCCTAAACGGACGCTTTGTCCGGGAGGGGGAGGACTTTCCATTTTGTGGCTTACCAGAGCCGTGGATAAATGAAGAGAAGCACCGTGTGCCAAGGTTTGAGATTTTCTTTGACCTACAGTTATCCAGGGATGACATTGCCGAAGAGCAGACGGACCCATTAGCTGAGGCTGAGCAGAGCAAGAAAGTGGAGTCTGAGGACGCCGAAAGTGAAATGGGGGTAGCGCTGGCGTGTCTACTTTCAGATCCTCCGATCGAACCGAAGTGCTTGGGGGATAACTTCTCAATGTCCATGATTGGGAATGAAACGATTGCGGGCCTAACAGCAAACATTTTGGATGCATCTATCGCACCCTCTCTCATTTGGCAGTATGAAGAGGGATTTTTGTCAAGTAGCACCGGGTCAGGTAGTGAGCCGAAATCTGATTCCACCGAGTCTGTTGAGTCAGAATCAGGTTCCAGCTCGACTGAGTCTGAGTTTGGTATTCCAGGGGGTGATAATCCGGATACCACAGTCCTGTCCAGGTCGTCTTTTTCTTTCTCTTTTGAGTCTGTTGTAACTGAAGAATCGGACGATTTGGATGTGCTTAATGAGAATGATATGGCTGTGGTTTCTGAGTACTTTTCTATGCCCTTGATTTATTGCATTAACTCAGACTTTCAAAATTTTGACAAAAACGAGGAGGAAGAAATTCCTCCGGTTTTGCAACGCTTAATTGAACAAGAGAAGGAAAGATTTGTTAAACCCTTAATGGATAAAATCACTACTATGAATATTGGTACTGAGGAGGACCCGCGGCTGGTCCAGATCGGGTCTACGCTGTCTTCGGAGGAACGCGAGGGCTTAGTCGCTTTATTAAAAGATTTCAAAGATGTTTTTGCATGGTCCTACAAAGACATGCTTGGAATTGATCCTGAGATTGTACAGCACCGGATCCCTCTTGACCCCGAGGTCCGACCCGTAAAACAAAAACTCAGAAGGATCCGCCCGGACTGGGCCCTCAAGATTAAGGAAGAGGTCACCAAGCAAATTGACGCAGGTTTCCTGCTGGTATCCGAATACCCAACTTGGTTGGCCAACATCGTTCTGGTGTCAAAGAAGGACGGTAAGATCCGAGTATGCGTGGATTTCAGGGACTTGAATAGAGCCAGTCCGAAGGACGACTTTCCCTTGCCGCATATTGATGAGCTAGTGGACTTCACAGTGGGGCATGCTTTGCTTTCATTCATGGATGGATTTTCAGGCTATAATCAGATAGTGATGGCACCTGAAGACTGAGAGAAAACTGCTTTCACCACCCCATGGAGGACTTACTATTACAGGGTGATGCCATTTGGGTTGAAGAACGCTGGAGCCACATATCAACGGGCCGCAACCACAATATTGCACGACGTGATCCACAAAGAGGTTGGGGTGTATGTGGACGACATGATTGTCAAGTCCAAAGAAAGAGAGGGCCACTACACCGCCTTGCAAAAGTTCTTCCAAAGGATCAAAGAATTTTGGTTGTGGCTGAATCCTCAGAAGTGTACGTTCGGTGTTACAATAGGGAAAATGCTGGGGTTTCTGATTACACAGAGTGGTATCGAAGTCGACCCTTCCAAAATCAAGGCCATCTTAGAAATGCCACCACCAAGGACTGAAAAGGAGGTGCGAGGCATTCTGGGTAAAGTGCAATTCATAAGACGGTTTATCTCAAAATTAACCTTGACTTGTGAACCACTGTTTGGTCTCCTCAAGAAAGGAAAGAAATTCCAATAGAACGGCCGATGCCAAGCTGCTTTTGAACAGATCAAGGAATACTTACAAAACCCACCTCTGCTGTCACCGCCTGAGCCGGGGAAGCCGTTGATTTTGTATTTTTCAGTAACTGAGACAACAATGGGCTGCATGCTCGCGTAGGAATCAGAGGACAAAGTGGAGAGAGCCATCTACTATCTGAGCAAGAAGATGCTAGAGTATGAGACTCGCTACACACCATTGGAAAAGGCTTGCTTAGCCTTGCCATGGGCTACTAGGAAGCTACAGCACTACCTGTTAGCTCACTCTGTAATGTTGGTTTCAAGATTAGATCCCATCAAATATCTCTTCGAGAAACTGGCACTTACGGGTAGGCTAGCTCGTTGGTTGCTGTTGCTTTCCGAATTTGATCTGAAATATTTGACGCGCAAGTCAGCCAAGGGAAGAGCAGTAGTAGAATTCTTAGCCGATCATCCAGTTGAAGGAGGTGAAACAGTTGAGTACTTATTCCCAGATGAGGCCATTCTTCATATTGGCGATGAATTTTGGACGATGTACTTTGATGGAGCGTCAAACCAATACGGGTATGGGATAGGAGTGTTATTGATAGCACCCGACAACTCCCGTATCCCTCTAGCATTCAAACTCCGGTTCAAAGTCTCGAACAATGAAGCAGAATATGAGGCATGCATTGCCGGTCTAGAAGCAGCCCTGGAATTGGGGACAAAATGGTTGGACGTCATCGGGGACTCGAACCTTGTTGTATCTCAAGCGAAAGGAGATTGGAAAGTCAAAGAAGAAAAAATGATTATGTATCACTAGACCTTGGACTTGTTAATTCCTCGGTTTGAGAGTTAAACTTTGCTCATTTGTTAAGAGAGAACAATAGGTGCGCAGATTCACTGGCAACTCTATCTTCCATGATAGACATCCCGTTTGGAGTCCAGATGCGTCCAGTCATTATCGACCAGAAATTTGTGCCGGCTTATGAGTCAATTGCTGCTATAGATGAGGTTCAAGATGAGAACCCCTGGTATTATGATATTTTGAATTTCTTGGAGAAGGAAGCATATCCACCAAGGGTAAATGCCAAGGATAAAAGGGCAATCAGAAGAATGGTCGTTCAGTTCATCATCTGCAGAGGTAAATTGTATAAGAGAGGTCATCTGGGAATGCATAAGCTATGCGTTGAAGCTGAAGAATCAAAACGCCTGATGGAGGCCATCCATGGAGGGGAATGTGGTGCACATATGAACAGGGTAATGCTAGCGCGGAAGATCCTCAGACAAGGTTATTACTGGTCCACCATGGAGGAGGATTGTATCGGCTTTGTTCGGCGATGTCACAAGTGTCAGATCCATGCAAACCGCATGAACATTCCGCCGTCGAAGGTGTACAATATGACTTCGCCATGGCCATTTTCAGTTTGGGGAATTGATGTGATCGGGGCTGTCACTCCAAAAGGGTCGAATGGGCATGAGTTCATCCTAGTCGCGATAGATTATTTCACGAAGTAGGTTGAGGCCCAATCCTATGTGGTGTTGAAGGCGTCACACGTTGCAAAGTTTATCAGAAACAACATCATCTGTCGTTATGGGGTCCCAAACGAGGTCATTTCAGATAATGGTTCCCACTTCAAGAAGGAAGTGATTGACTTGTTGGAGAAATACAATGTGACTTTTCATAAGTCATCTACATACCGGCCGCAAACCAATGGAGCGGTTGAGGCTGCCAACAAGAACATCAAGCACATACTGCAGAAGATAGTGGAAACCTACCGGGATTGGCCAGATAAGCTGTTGTTTGCTCTGTGGGGTTACCTGACGTCAATTCGAACTTCTACTGGGGCGACTCCATATTCATTAGTTTATGGGATGGAGGCTGTTCTACCTATCGAGATTGAGGTTCCGTCTTTACGAGTGTTGGCTGAGTGTCAAATAGCCGAAGCAGATTGGCAGCAGAGCAGATTTGAAGAACTCATGCTCTTTGATGAGAGAAGGCTAAAAGCACTATACCATGTTCAAGGTTATCAGCGCAGAATTGCCAGGGCTTTCAACAAGAAAGTTAAGTCCAGGAATTTGAAAGAAGAAGATTTGGTGCTCAAGGACAACCGAGCTTCCATCCACGACCCTAGGGGCAAGTTCAGACCCAATTGGACTGGCCCTTACATCATCAAGTCTATCTGGTCAGGTGGAGCTATGGTTCTAATGGACCTAGATGGCCTAGAGTTCTCACAGCTGATCAACATGGACAAGTTGAAGAAATATTACCCCTGAGAGGCTCGCTAGGCCGAAAACCCGAGAGGGCGACCTAGGCAAAAGTCAGAGCACAAAAAATTTGAAATTATAAAAACTGAGCTCACAAGGTTGAAAACCCACAAAGGGCGGCCTTGGCACAAGTTAGAGCATACACGGAGAGTGAAAATACTCGAGTGAACCCGAGCCTGAACTATGTAAGGCTTGATTCCCATCTTTGGGATACGTAGGCAACTTCATCCTGAAGTTCAGCCATAAACTTTTGCCCGATCAACTTTGTCCATTTGATCATCTCGGCCATCTTTGTCTATTCAGCATTCAAGAGTTCGGTTATGATCTCCGGTGCAGTGTTTTTCAGACTAGGGGCAACTTTCCGTTGCTGTGCAGTGCCGCGGTACTATTCAAACTAGGGGCAACTTTCCAGTTGCTAGGATCTGAGGTTGTGCATCTCAGTGACAGATTTCAGGCGTGTCCAGTTCTGATCCATATCGAAAATGGTTTTGAAAAGTTTTAATAAAAGTTGACTTTGTTCAAAATTAATCTTTTTACAACTTAGACCATTTTTGGACCAAAGTGGAAAATTTTCAGTACCCACAACCTTCAATTTTATTGATTTCAATACAGAGTTCTCCTGCTCTTGCATACAAATTGAAGTTGCTTTTTATTACACTCATAAAGAAAACTTGAAAGTACTAATAAAGCAATAAATCCAGGGCATAGATAAGTCAAGTGTTCCTACGCCCCTTCCCAGAGCTGGTCGAAGCCTCTAATGCCAAAGTGGGCCCTTCCTGTGCCTCTTCATTGAGCCAATCCAAGCACTCATCAGACAAAGTGCAACTAAAAGTAGGAGCGGGGGCCAGGAGCTCTCTAGTCCTCCATGCTGTGGCATACCGAGCAAGCTACGCGCCTCGGGCTGGGAATGCAGTAGGGTACTCTATCCCCTCTGGCGGGCAAGTCTGATCATGTCCGAACTGGCGCCAGATTTGGAACGGAAAATAGAAGACACAGTGTGTCATGCCAACCAATTGAATCCCAGGTTGACGGGTCATGTTGTAACTCATTGCCAGTAGATTGAGCCAAGGGCAGCACCAAGCGATGGGTTTGCAGACAAACTGCACATCTAGTTGTACCACCACCCCTCATCCAAGGCATCGACCAGGCGTTGTCGAAAAAAAGTAGCCGCGAGTTGAGTATGCTGGGCAAGACTCCACAATCTGTAACTTGTCCATCAACCACACCTGGGGAGGGATGAAAAATGAGAGAATAAAGAATAGAGAGGTGTACGATGAGAGAAAAGTAAGAAAAGGGTTTTGTGAGAAAAACCGAGCCTGAGGGCCGAGTGATGTGAGCAATACATATGTGAGATTGGGTGGGAAACATTACCTGCAATAGTAGTGGGCTCCCCGCAAGCCTAGCCGCCTCCCGGCGATGAAAAGCGTCTAAACCCATCAATGTCTCAGCCAATGTCATGGCAATGCAGCTCTTGCCCTCCTTCAAACCTTGGGCAACCTCGATCAACCGGACACTGAATCCATCGGAGCCCGAGGCAAGCAAGAAATGAGATAGCAAGCATAGGCAAAGCGCGTGTCACCGATGGCCCTACCAACGATGGTCGCCGCGGTCACCAGCATCAGAAAACCGACAAACCAAGCTTGGGATGTTCAACTCCCCGTCGTGAATCAATGATCGAGCATCATGCAAAGTGAGGCCGCACATTCATCCTAGGACCTAGACGTGGCCAAATCGAAGTTGAGGCAAGATTTCCTCATTGCGATCGGATTCCATCAAAGCTTGGAAATCTTCCAGAGTAGGACACATCTCTTGCCTGCTAAAGCTAAAAACGTGTGTTACCGGATTCCAAAACCTTGCCGTGGCATGAAGGAAAGGAAGATGCAGCGGGAGTACGGCCCAGCGCGAATAGTGCATTCAAGCTGAAGCCCCGGAAGTTTAACTTTTCCGAGCCATCCAAAGTAGCAATCCAAGCTGTGAGATTTTCGATGAGAAACACCTCCATTTTGCTACAAAACTAAGATGAAATGAATGAACCAGGAGGCTGGAACTTTTAAAGAGGATAAGGCACTGTTCGGAGGACACGTGTCGAAAAACTGGTGGTTGCCAAACCAGGTGGTCGGCCGACCACCTTTTCTGGTAGGCCGACCACCCCTCTGATCTCCAATGAAAATAGCTGGTCGGCTAGCTCCCTTGGGTGGTCAGCCATGGAGAGAAGTGTGGCTTTGGTCATGTTCTAGCCTCTAGAAGAGAGTTCCTGCCATTTCCATGTGTTAGGAGTATTAGAGGTCCCCGTTTCCCTCTGTTTCGGATACGTTCCGTCACCCAGATCGTCCGAAATGCACTTGTTTATCGAGTTATTGTTGAGTCTTGCTTATCGAGTGGTTGTTTTGCTTATTAAGTTGTAGTCTTGCTTATCGAGTTGTTAAGTTTATCGAGTCATTGCTTATCAAGCCGTTGAGTTTTGTATATCGAGTTGTTACTTTTTGTTTAATCAACATTGTCGACTTTGCTTATCGAGTTGTAAACTTGCTAAGGTTTTGTTGTTTCTTAGTAAGTTAAGTTGTTTAGTTTGTTGTGTCGGTTCGCTACCTGACTGGGCAATACTCGTTATTCAATTTTCTTTCTATCTCATTTTTGTGCAAAATGATGTAACGCGATGCAAGAACATGAAATGCAACACTTTTTCAAAAGGCTGTTTCATTCTATCATGCTCCCTTTGTTACAACATTTTACAACAAGGGTACAAGTTTTACAGAAAATAAAATTGTCTAATAAATGTACAATGTGCTGCAACTACTAGTAAAAAAGGCAAATAAAGCAGGGAACAGCTGCGTCAGTACTATCAACTGCAGGAAAAAGAGGCCCTCTTCGTCCTTTTCTACGGAACAGCCCCTGCACCATCTCTACCAGCACCACCATTTGAATCGGAGCTACTGTCCTCAGAACCCTCCTCGGCATCACCTCCGCCTTCGGAACCGGAGATGTCTCTGACTGAGGATGCGCAGACTCCTTCTCCTCGCTGGACTCCTCCTCTATGACAGGTGCTCGGCGCCTGCCTCGTCTACGAGACGAGTCCCCTCTCCCAGCTCCCCGAGAAGGCCTAGATGGCCCGGCTTGTGGCTTAGTATGTAGCGGAGGCATCTGAAAAGGAAGAGGACAATTTGAGTACATTAGCCAGTATGTATATCAGATGCAGATGCAAGAAAACTACATAGAGAGGGTGTATGCAGATACAGTACATAAATGTGGTGTGTGTCAGATGTGCTCTACACATACAGTCAATCAATGCAGTGAAATGTTCAAAGTTCAGCATGTCATCAGAAGTATGATAAATGCAAGAAAACTAAAGAGTACCAGGACACAGATGATGGATAACTACGTCTCTCTCCACAGGACCATGCCCTCGAGCGAGGCCACCAATCCGAGCATCCCATCCATGTACTCCATGGGAGGCTGCAGATGCAAGTGCAAGTTATTAGTAAATGAATGAATGTCCAAATATTTGAGTGGTAAATCAAAAATTGTAAAGCGTACCGGTGGCGAATCAGGGTCTCTGACATATCGGTGACTAGGCAGCGGAGGCTCTATCAGAATTGAGTAGGAAGTCCCGTATCGCCATCCTGTCAATTCAGTCGGGATATCTGGCCATCCGGCGTGATGATAAGTCAGAGGAATCGGAGGGACCAGCCCAGCCCCACCTCTCGATGTACCGGCCCTACTAGTCGAAAGGGCACCTGCAACCTAGGCTCGGCTTGACGATGGCATGCCAGCCGACCTCCTCGTGGGAGTACGGACACCTGTCAAAGGGGGCATCAAGTATGTGTGGCGATAAGTCGCATACTCCCCTTCCTCCGTATGCAGAGCCACATTAGTGCCCAACATAGCCATATCAACCTCCTGGGGAGTGAGTCTCTCAGTAGACCGCATATTGTCTGGAGGTGCTGCAGAGACACTCTGCTCGGGGAAGCCCATAGTCTGGCACATGAAGCAGTCCCCTAAAAACCAAGCCCTACCAACAGGCCCCTCAAATAGGATCCAGTACAGAGAAGCGACCTATCCTCTAGCAAACTGAAATCGGGTGTCTCCACCCAAGGGCGTCCAGGGCTGCCATGTAATCTGCAGATAACCAATGCATAAGCGAATTAGAAATCGTAAATGTGAAAAAAGAATCAAAGAAAAAACATGAAGAACTGAGAGTTCTGAAGTACCTCGGTCGCCCGCACCATGTCAAAATACTGTCGTAGGTAGGGCAGGGTCTCCCGAGCCCTCGGTCGGTACTGGCCCTCAAAGACAAGCGAGTAAGAAATCATGAGAGGCACCTCCACCTCAAGCTCCGGGGCTAGCGTCGGGAAATACGCAAAAACCCATAGCTGTAGAAAACAAGGCAATAGCCATCAGAATACAGAATGTGAATACAGAATGTACAGAGAATGCAGAATGCTAAGAGCGGAATGCAAAGTACAGAATGTAAAGTGTGCCGTGTGTGCAGTATACAGATAACGAAAAGCAGAAATGTAAATCAAGAGGGCAGAAAGTACCTCCCAGGCACTCCAATAGCCGCCAACTATGTCCCCCCGTCCGCGGGAGGTCGCGCTCATATAGCAGTAAAGGATAGCAAGGGTGGCGCCACCGCAGTCGTACTGACTGACCTGTGATAGGTCTACAAGAGCACTCAGCAGATGCAGTCCAACGGTGTTCCCCTATCAGAGAATAGAGTGGTCCCGAAAAGAAACATCAAAAATCCCCGAGTGTATTGTGCTATCTCCTCAGGAGTCTTGGGCTCAGTTTGCCTGAACTGTGTGGAAAACCAGGTATACCGAACTCGGCCTGAAGATCTGTCAACCGGCGGGTGAGCTCCCAATAGATAAATCTAAGCTGCCTCTCACTCGCCCATGTCTGCATCATAGGGGATCGGCCAGCCTCCTACATCAAGACCCGTCAACATGGCAAACTCGAACGGGGTCATCGTCATATCCCCGGTAGCTGGGAAATGGAAGGAGTTGGTGGTGTCCCACCACCTCTCTACGAGGGCGCCCATCAGGGTCCTGCTCGTTGGATAACGGGATATCCCCGTGCAAAAGGGTCCGAACCCTACCTGGTTGACCAGATCGCGAACGGCCTCGGGGAGCTCCGCATACCACTCCCTGGCAATGATCGATCCATATCCTCGTGTAATGCGGGAAGATACCTGCATTTAGAATGAACACATGTATTCAATTTCAAAATAAAGTATATGAGCTATGTGCAAATTAAATCAGATACAATGCCGTGAGCTGCGTGTTCAACATAAAGTATATGAGCTGTGTATTCAGAAAGTCAAGTGTTTGAGCTGTGTGTTCAGGCTTCAAAAACAGTGTTTGCTGTGTGTTCACCTCAAAGTGTGAGCTGTGTGTTCAACATCAAGTGTTTGAGCTGTGTTCAGGCTTCAAAAACAGCGTAGGCTGTGTGTTCATCTCAAAGTGTGAGCTGTGTGTTCAACATCAAGTATTCGGGCAGCATGTTCAGACTCCAGAGACAGTGAGCTACGTGTTCAACTCTCAACCAGTGTGTGCTGTGTGTTCACCTCAAAATTTGGGCTGTGTGTTTAGAAAGATCAAGTGCTTGAGCTGTGTGTTCAGACTTCAAAACAGTGGGCTGCGTGTTCATAATCAACAAGTTTGGGCTGTGTGTACAACATCAAAGTTTAGGCTGCGTGTTCAAATCTCAAAACAGGGGGTTGTGTGTTCATCTCAAAGTTCAAGCTGTGTGTTCAACGTCAAGTGTTTGAGCTGTGTGTTCAGACTTCAAAATAGTGGGCTGCGTGTTCATAATCAACAAGTTTGGGCTGTGTGTCCAGATTTCAAAGTGTGAACTGTGTGTTCAGAAATTCGAGTGCTTGAGTCACGTGTCAACTTAACAAAATACTGTGCTGTGAGCTGTGAGCTGTGTGCTAGAATAAGCAGAAGTATGGTGTGTGAACGCGTTCAGAACGAGCGGATAAAAAATACATAGCAAAAGCATGAAATGCACGGAAAATGCAGAATACATTGCAGGAAATGTAAAAGTGAAGTATACACCTCTCGTGCCTGATGAGATAGGTGAGACTCCGGCTTCGGCAATAGCAGATCCACAGGTGCTCGCTCATCAAAGTCGGTGAAGTGGTAGAAAACGGCCCGAGGAAGGATGTGCATCAGAGGGTTATACCTCTCGGGAATGAATGGCCAAATCCTCGGAGGTAATGACATGATGTCTGGCTCACCCCCGACACCTGGTGGACCCCCGCCCTGAGGAAAATGACCTACCATTTCGAGAAATCTGCAAAAAGGAGTAAAAATGAGCAAAATAAGCCAAACTTGGAAAAAGTCAACAAAAGTCAACTCTCGGGAAATGAAAAAGTCAACAAAAGTCAACTCCCAAGAAAATGTTCCAAATGTTGAGACAAACTTACCCCAAGTGGTGAAAATGGAGAAAGAAGCTCCGAAATCAAATTTTAATCGGTTCAAAGTGAAGAGAACCGAAAGTTTTCATGAAACAACTTTGTGTGGGACGTTGGAAAACGTGTATAGAACGCAGATCTGAGAGAGAAAATGGTCTAGGAAGCAAGGGGAGATGATTTCGGATCTGAAGGTGTGAGCCAAAAAGTGTTTGGCAATGTGTATTTAAAGAAACAAGGGTGAAAGGACAAAACTGTCCCTGTTTCTAGCTAGGCGGTCGGCCGACCACCTTTTTTGGTAGGCCGACCACCACCTTGCACTAGCCCTGGTCGGTGGCCTTCTTACCTGGTCGGTGGCCCTCCCCTTTGGTCTCCAATGCTTCTTTGACCTCCCTGCAAAATTTGGTAGTGATCGGAGTCCCCGGCTCTCAAGAAAGTACAAGGGAAATGCACTTTTCGTTGCGAAATCCCTCCGCGGGAACTTCAACTCCAACTTTCGATGCGTGTTTCATTGTTACTCGTCAAGAGCAAGATGTATCGTTTTTGAGTACGTTGCGACCCTTCCGGGAGGTAAACCGGAGGCCGTGATTGAGTCGCCCTGGTCGAAACTCGCATTTCTTTACTCGTAGTTTTGTGTCAAATATGCATTCGAGGTTGCACTTATCCTGCATTGTTATCCACGTCACTTGCATTTTCATGCACACCACTTGCATTGTTGTGCACATTTCATTGGTATTGTCATGCTTCCATGCTTAACTTGTGTTGTCACGTGCGTTTTGCTTGCATTGTTATGCACTTTTCCACCGGCATCATATTCGTCCACGTTTCGATATAACGTTGAACATATGTTGCTAACTATGTTGTGCCTGTTAAGTTTCTCTCTTTTGCTGGCACGATATTGTATGTACGGTTCATTTGAAGCTAGTGCGACCAGACGAACCGCGCAAGTATTGTATCTTCTCCGTGTGAGACGTAGCGAGAGTTGTGATTCTCTTACATTCTTACTACATGAAATGTAGTTGTTGCTTTGCATTCTTGCTTAAAATTGCTGTATCTATTGTGAATATTTGCCTCATTACAGCTTGCTGCATATCATTTTGCATTTTGCCCCCTGCCTGCGGGCACATCTTTGTTTATCTTGCCTGTTTGTCTAAGTCTTCGGCCTTGTCAAAAAATGGGTTGTCTCTGGGCTTTGACATTCACTCCCGTCACTTATGACTTCCGAGTTCTGTCAAAGAGGGATAACTGTAGACACCCCATTTTTGACCAACCTTAAGACTCAGATGTCATCAACTGAGCGCTCGATGATGTTGTATATTGTACTCGGTCAGAGGTTGCAAAGTCTCGGCTTAGAGTCTTGCCTCCGGGCTTCGGAACCTTTTTGTGCCTTGCCTCGGTTTACGAACCAGGCCCTGTTTTCTCTATTTTCTCTTCCCAAAGAGAGGGGGAGGTCTCGTAGACCATCTCTCAGTGGCCGTAGGCTACGTTTCGTGGTCGTAGACCATTTTTCCTGTTTGAAGACCAGTTTTCGGTTTTCGGAGCGGTCAGCCACGCACCTCGGTTTGGGACCGCTTAACTACCTCCGTTTTCTTTGATTTTTGGCACACACCTTGTTTCCTCTCCCTAGAGGGACACTACGGCCCGGGAGACCACCTTCGTGGTCGCACGCCACTTCCGGTGCTTAATAGTCAGTTTTCGGGGCCTCCGGCCGCGCGTTTTGGCCCCCGAACCTTCGTTTTGCATCCGTCTTGGTCCATTTTTGGCATGGACCCTAGTTTCATTGTTAGGAAGGTGGTAGTAGGGTGGGAGACCACCTTTTCTTCTTGGAGACCACCTTTCCCCGGTCGGTCAGTTTTTCTTGGCAGGTAAGTGGTCTCCCTCACTTTTGGGCCATAATTTCTGGTCTCCCATATCACCATTGTGTTGTATTCACCTGGGAGGCCACCAATATGGGTTGGTCGACCACCTTTCGTAATTGCCCCTTTTGAACCTTCTTTGAAAGCTGGTTTTCCTCACTCTTGAGCCACATTTTCTAGTCTCCCATACCACCACTGTGTTGCATTCACCTGGGAGGCCACCTTTTTGGGACCCTTTTCACCCCTGGCCAGCCGACCAGAGCAAGTGGTGGGCCGATCACTTGAACTGGTCGGCCAACCTTCTGCTTTTTTGTCTCCCTGAGTTGCATCCAGCTGTGCCAACTGGGAGGCAATTACAACATCCTCCATACACATGTATGGAGGATGTTTGAAGTTGGTTTTAAGCTTCTTGAAGAAGCTTTAGCCCCTCTCCTCTATAAAACAGGGGCTGATCTTATTTGCAAGGGTTCAACATTTTGGTTAAGGCATATATACGCCTCTCCCTATATCTCTCCATTCCAAGCTCCAAAACCCCCTTGTTCTTGCACCATTTGCACGCCAACCCTTAGCTCAACCCTTCCACCATCCATCCAAGCACCTTGGAGCTAGTTTTCAGAGGTTGAAGGTTTACTATCTTGGTCCAGAAGTTGCTGGAGGTCTTCTCTACAAGGGTAAGCCTCTATTTCCCTCTTTGTAGCATTGTTTTGCTCTATACTTTAGCCTTATTTGCAAGCATTTTTGGGTTTTGGCATAAACTAAAAAAAGTTTTTTTTTGAGCTTATAAACATATTTGTTTAAGGTACTTTTTCTGTTTGGGGTCATCTTGCCCCTTGCATGCTTCATTTCCTCATGTTTAGGGCTATGCATTAGAGCATTTGTGTTGGCCTTGGTTTGGCCTTTTAGCCACTGAAATCCAATGGATTTTCAGTGGCTAACATATGTTTTTGAGCCCTAAAATCAAAGAGGGGTGACCCTCTCACCCCTTGCTTTGTTTACTAGCTTTATTGGCTTTACAAAGGAGATTCATTTTTCATGTTTTGAAGCCTTGTTTCAGGCCACTTTTTGTGAGTTTTGTGACCTACACAAGCTCTGTCTAGAGCCATTTTGGCCATTTTGAATGTCTATTATGCATGTGTAGAGCAATCCTATTCAAGGCCTTTCAAAGGGACTTTTATTTGCATGCTTCCTAGACTCTTTTCAGGGCCTTTTTGGTGGGTTTTAGGGCCCTCATAACCTCTTTCTAGAGGTGGTTTTGCCATTTTGCATGTCCATCATACATGTGTAGAATAACCCCTTGCATGGCCTTCCAAAGGAGCCTATCATTCTTGCATGCATTGACTGAGTTTCAGTGAGTTTTTGGGCATATTTTGGCATGGAATACATCTTTTTTTGGTTGGTTTGGTGAGCTCTCATATGCTTCATATAGTTGTAGTACAACTCATGGTTCACTAGCTTTCTTTGCATGCTTTGTTGACCCTTGATTTTAGCACTTTTTGGCCATGCCTTAAACTGATGTTATGCATATTTTGGACTTTCTTAGCTCTGTTTTTGGGTTTCATGGTCGAATGATGTTTTTTTTTGCATGCTTGTAGTTCAATACCCATGCTTAACTTTGAGTTTTGAGGCTCATTCCATGCATATACTGAGGTGTGTTCATGTTTTGGGTCCATTATACATCATATTTTAGAGCTTGTATGAATGCCATATTGCCATGTTTTCTACTCCTTAAGTGTGCTTGAGAGTTGTCCACGAATGCCTTGTTTTCGGACCATTGAATGAGCTCCATTTCTTTGCATTCCGAGCCATCATTTTAGGCCATTTCCCCACTGTTTCAGACCTGCCTAGGGTCTTTTTGGGGTTGGTTTTGCCATTAGTGTATTGCTTTGGGGTTGGTTTTGCCATTACCACTAGTTTCGGTACCCGGGCCCCCTAGCATGCATTGTGTGACATATTTGCATGCTTCGGGACCATCTTTTGTGCCATTTCAGAGCTGTATCATGTGTCATTCTATGCCATACTTCATCCTCTGCCATGCTTAGTTAGAGTTGCATGTTATGCCTTAGGATCGGTCCTTTGCATCCGTGCATGTTTGCATGTGTTTCGGTCGTCTCATTTCCATCATATGGCCACTGATTTGAGTGTGGCTGAGGTCCACTCATATTGGTGTAAGTCCATCCTACATTGAGCATGCCATTTAGTTCATGATTGTTGCATGTTTGGCCATTGCATTGTGTATGCTTTGATCATATCATTAATAGTTTTCATGTGCGCATGATAGCCTTCGTATGTGCATTGTGTATGCCATTGTAGTTCATAGCATTGCGTATGCTAGGTTGCATGTTAGTCGCATTGTGTATGCCATGCATATTGCATTGTGTTTAGAGTAGGGTTTAGTCCAAACACGGGAGACGAGGGACGTTTCGTACTCAAAGTGACGAAATATGTCTTAATTCTTGGTCGCCGACACTCCGGATTATCCATGATGGAGTCTAGGCCATGCTGTGTTTTCATGTGCATTCATATCACATCGAGTCGTGCATTTTGACTCCTCGGCCATCATGCATCGAGATGCGTGATTGGTGGCACGAGGATCGAGGTTGTGCATACATGTGTGAAAATGCTTTGCCATGCCCCTTTCTTGCTCTCTGTTGCAGCAAATCAGAAATCAGCAACCTTCTGGAGCTTGGTACAGCATTGCGGGATTAATCATAAGCAGAGGCGAATCGGGGCATTGCAATGGATTTCCACGCAAGGCAACTCAAGCGTGCACCATTCATCATTCGGAACAGAGCTAAGGCGGTCCATGGATTTGCATACTAGTTTATTTCATTTCTTAGTTAATTTGTTAATTAATTAGGGTTTTGTATTTATTCGGACCCTCCGAGAGGGGGAAAAGTTGTAATAAGTATGTGTGCGTGTGATGTATGTCTTCCAACCCCACGTCTTTCTCCTTTTTATTTACCAGCTTATAATGGTTAGATTAGGGATGTTTCAATTAGCATACTTATGCTCGCATGTTTGCATTCATTCATCTGTCTTGCATGCACCGGCTCGGCGCATCATACTAACTACATTGTTTTTCAATTCCAAAGTTGAATACATGTTATTTGTTGCATTTCACATGCCATTTAGAATAGCCGAGCCTATCTGTAGTTGTATTTTGCATGTGTTGCATTAGGCATTTCAGCATAGTTAGGATTCATGCATGATTTCTAATCAGCTTCTGTTTTGGCTTGGAGTACTCGGTAAGTGTTTATGCTTTAGCATCCTTGCATGCGTGTGAGTGACTGCCATGATAGCATGCTTACCATGAGGCTATGTGCTTATGTGATATATCTGCCTGAATACCTGTGGGTGGAGGTTGGGTTGTTTGAATTGGAACAATACATTGAATGAGAGTTTTAAGCCTACTTGAGAGTGGCAAAATCATGTTTTCTAAGCCCACTTGAGGGTGGCAAATCCACGTCTTAGCCTACTTGTGAGTAGCACCATCAAACCATCTTTCAAATAAACAAACATGAAATGTTCTGTTCCAATTCATGCGACCCAGTCTATACTTGTATGCTGTATGCATCACATAGTAATTCTAGGCTAATAACCGGAATAAGAGCACATAAGGTTTTCAAAAACTCGATATCATGTTTAGTAGTGGCCGATCTTTGATCGGGCGAGCGGGGGTGCTCACGAAGTGACCTTCCCCAATCGTACCCAAGTTCCCGAGCCGAGACAACTTTGGTGATGACGGACATGTGGCCTTAGGCACGAGTTAGGGTTTCCTAAATTTCCCGAAATAAAATATTTAGGTGGCGACTCTGTATCTAGCAAAGCAGTCCATGTTTGGCACTTCTTTCAAAAAATCTGTTTTCCAAAAACGATTTGACGGATTTGAACTCTTTGATGATTCATCGGTCTTGCATTGCACTCTGCGAGATTAGATGCAGGACCGTGACATTGAGTTCTGAACTGTAGTGAACCCAATGAACAAAACGGGGAGATTCCCTCCCGGGGCGTTCGGTGACGTCTACAGTAACATACTTAAGATCAAATGAAGAGAGGAGAAGCAACCAATGAGCTAGCCTACCCGTAAGCGTTGGTTTCTTGAAGAGATATTTGATGGGATCTAATCTCGAAACCAGAATTATGGAGTGAGCTAACAGGTAGTGCCTCAACTTCCTGGTAGCCCATACCAAGGCTAAGAAAGCTTTCTCCAACGGAGTGTAGCAGGTCTCGTAATTCAGTATTTTCTTGCTCAGGTAATAGATGGCTTGCTCTCCCTTATCGTCAGATTCCTGAGCAAGCATGCATCCCATCGTTGTGTTTGTTACTGACAGATACAGAATCAAGGACTTTCCTAGCTCTGGCAATGACAACACGGGTGGATTCTAAAAGTACTGCTTGATCTGCTCGAAAGTGAATTGACATCGGTCATCCCATTGGAATTTCTTTCCCTTCTTCAGGAGACCAAATAGTGGTTCACTAATAAAGGTTAATTTAGAAATAAACCGTCCTATGAATTGCATTTTACCTAGAAAGCCTTGCACCTCCTTTTCAGTCCTTAGTGGTGGCATTTCTAGGATGTCCTTAATTTTGGAAGGATCTACCTCGATGCCCCTCTATGTGATCAAAAAACCCAGCATTTTCCCTACTGTCATACCAAAAGTACATTTCTGCGGATTCAGCCTCAACCGGTATTCTCTGATCTGTTGAAAGAATTTCTTCAAGGCGTTGTAGTGGCCCTCTCTTTCCTTGGACTTGACAATCATGTCGTCCACATACACCTCGACCTCTTTGTGGATCATATCATCTAGAATTGTAGTTATAGACCGTTGATAGGTAGCCCCAGCATTGTTTAGCCCAAACGGCATCACCCTGTAGCAGTAGGTTCCCCATAGTGTAGTGAAGACAGTTTTCTCTCTATCCTCGGGTGCCATAAGAATCTGGTTATACCCGAAAAATCCATCCATGAAGGAGAGCAATGCATGACCTACGGTGAAGTCCACCAATTCATCGATGTGCAGTAGAGGAAAGTCGTCCTTCAAATTGCCTCTGTTCAGATCTCTAAAATCCACACACACCGAAATTTTGCCATCTTTCTTTGGCACTGGAACAATGTTGGCCAGCCAAGTTGAATATTCAGATACTAGCAAAAACCTTCCGTCTATTTACTTGGTGACCTCTTCCTTAATTTTCAAAGCCCAATCTGGGCGTATCCTCCCCAGCTTCTTTTTGATAGGTCGGGCTTCAGGGTCAAGAGGGATCCGATGCTGTACAATCTCAGGATCGATTCCAGGCATATCTTCGTAGGACCACACGAAAACATCTTTGAAATCTTTTAATAAAGCGACTAAGCGCTCGCACTCCTCCAAAGACAATGTGGACCCGATCTAGACCAGACGCGAATCCTTCTCAGTACCCACATTAACAATAATGATTTTATCAACAAGGGATTTTACAAACCTCTCCTCCTCTTGATTAATCAAATGTTTTAAAACTAGAGGAATATCGTTTTCATCAAAATTTTGAAAATCATGATCAGTGCAATAAACAAGAGGCACAGAGAAGTACTCAGAATCTGTAGTGGCATTCTCATTCAAAAGGTCTAGCTCATCCAATTCCTTGGTTACAACCGACTCAAAAGAAAAGGAAAAAGACGACCTGGACAAAACCTTGGCATCTGAGTTATCAACCCTTGGAATACTGGACCTAGACTCAGAAGAACTAGAATCTAATTCCGACTCCATAGACTCTGTGGAATCAGATTCTGGTTCACTACCTGACTCAGAACTACTAGACAGGTAGCCCTCGTCTAGCTGCCAAGTGAGGGATGGTGCGCAAGATGTATCCAAGATACTGCTAGAAGGGTTCGCACCCGGTTGGTCTCCGATCATGGAAACGATCAGGTTATCCTCCACGCTCTTTAAGTTGATTTGAGTATCCGAAAGGAGACATGCCAGTGTTGCTCCTACCTCAAGTTCACTGCTGTCATAATCATATTCTGTGCTCTTTACAGCTGTAGACACCCCATTTTTTACTGTCCTCAAGACTTGGAGGTCATCGTTTGAACACTTGATGATCATCCATGTTCGTGTTCGTTTTGAGTTCTCGGAGGTCTCGACCGCGCGCCTTGCCTCGATATCTCTCAACTTCTTTGTTTTGTGCTTGGTTGTAGACTAAACACTTGTGTTTTTTCTTCTGGGGGAAGTGGGTGGCTTGTTGACAATTTTCCCAACCCACTGGCCAAGGCCTAAGGCCATCGGCCTCTTTTTCTTGCCATCGGCCAAGAGTGTTGGCTGGTCGGCACTTTGTTTGGTCAGTTGGCCATTGTTTTGGTCGATCAGCCACTTTTTCTAGCCGAGGCCTTTTCTTTGCCTTTTTCAGGCATTGTGCATACCAGCTGTGCGAGCTGGTGAGCATAGACTCTGCCCTCCATACACGTCTATGGAAGGATTTGAGCCTTATTTAGCTTCTCTTGGAAGCTTGGCAAAATTGGATTTCTATAAAAGAAGAGCCTCCTCTCCCTTTCTGGAGGTTCAGCCAACTGATATAGAAGACATATATCACTCTTTCTCTATATCTCCTCTCTCTCTATAGTTGTGTGTGTAATAGTGTTCTAAAGGGTGTTTTGTTCATATTTTTGCACGAAAGCACCTAGTGGTACACTATCCCTTAGTTACTGAGGTGCTAAAGGGTTGATTTCAGAGTTTTTGAGTTGGTTTTGATCAGAAGGAGGTGCTGGAGTTGGTGTTCTTGAAGTGTTCTTTAAGGGTGAGTCAATTTGCTTTTGATGCCCCATTTTGGCTTAAGCTTTTACACATACTTCTATATTGTTTTAGGCTTGACTCTAAACTACAAAAAGTTCTAATTTTGTATGCTTGTTATTGTTTCTTAAGGTCACTTTTGGGTTGGGGGTTTTCTACCCCCTCTTAGGCCTTGTTTGGCCTTGTTTTGTGCCTTTACTTTTGAGCTTTGGGATCATCTTATTTTAGCCTTCTCACCACTGAAATCTAGAGGATTTTCAGTGGTGGAGAAGTGGTTTTGAGGTCTTGAATAGGGGAGGGACACCCCTCTCCCTTTGTGTCTTATTTGCTAGCATAAATGGATCATAACATTATCATGTTTGCTTAGCATGTTTTGGTTCTATTTCAGCACTTTTTAGTGGCTTTTAGGACCTGCCTTAACTCTATTCCATGTTGGTTCGATGGCATCTTGCATACTTCACATACTTGTAGAGTAATCTTGCATGTTTGCATAACATGCATCTTGTATTTAGACCATCATGCTTGCATGTTTTGACTTAACTTTAAGAAGTTTTTAGCCTTGTTTTATCATGCTTAAGCTCTGTTTGGTGTTGTCTTGGTCATGTTTGCCATGCTTTGTATAGCCACCATGCATTCTAGCTTGTTAGCTTTGGGTGTGTGAGTTATTGGCATGCTTTACTTGGGCCACTTCAGTGATTTGGCATCACTTGCCATGATATTTCAATCCATGTTCCATGCTTGTATGCTTGCATTTGCCATCCTTTCAATGCTTTGAAAAGTTGTTGTCTTATGCTCTATGTTTGGACCATTCTATATGCCTCCATGATTAGGTCTTTGGGACACCTTCTCATTAGGTTTTGGGGCTTATTGTGACATATTATAGCTCTGATTTTATTGGCCTAATTCATGCCGCGATTGGTTGTAGTAGGTGTAATGCATTTGCCCTTTTGGGCCTTGTATGCATCTTGTTTTGTGCTCGCCTTTATAGCATGTTTCGGTTTCATTCCATTCATGTTCTAGCCTTGTTTTGGTCTGCCCTAGGACTGTCTTAGGTCACTTTGGCCCTTTGGGGCTTGGTTGACCTGGCCATGGCATGGGCTCCTTGACTAGCTTTGAGTATTGAACCCATTGGCATGCTATGCTTCACTTGTGTATATGATTTGGCATTATTCTTCACATGATTTCAGAGTTCATTGCATTGTCATGTTCTCATGTTTGTCCCATTTGGCTCATGTTTGAGGATTGTGCATTGTTGCATAGTGTTTAGATCAATATGTGTACATGTTTGTTTCGCATGTTGGTGCCTTTTGGTTTAAGTCCATTTGAGCATGTTTGCATTCATGATATTTGCATGCTTGTACTGCATCATGTTTGCGTGTTCGGTATATTGCATGATGCTTAGCTAGTTGCATCACATAACATTGTCGCATACTTGGCATGTTCATGTTACATTAGTTTGAATTGCATGCTTAGGTTGTATTGCATTTGACATGTTTGTTACTTTAGTCTTGTGTACATGCTTGAGTCACATTGCATTTTTGGCATGCTCATGTTGCATTGCATTACATTTCCATGTTGCATCGTATTTGGCATACATGCATTGCATTATGTTTGGTTTGGGGTGTCAAACCAAATACGAGGAGCGAGGAACGTTCGTACTTGAAGTGACGAAACGTGCCTCAATCCTTAGTCGCCGACGCTCTTGATCCAACATGATAGAGTGTGAGGCCTTCATATGTTTTGTTGCATTCATTCCACATTGATTTGCACACTTGACACCTTTGGCCATCATGCATTGAAATGCGCGATTGATGGCCCGAGGATTGAGAGCCATACTCTCTTGAGTTTATAGCATGATAGGGAGAGTGGCCGTGCACACATCATCTTGTAAATGCCTTGCCATGAACTGTTTGTCCTCTGCTGGAGCAAAAACAGAATTCTGCAAGAATACATGGCTGGTCGACCATCTTCAGCGTCGGCCGGCCACCAATATCTACCAGATGGCCCCACTTTTGGTCAATGACCAATCCCTCATGGTCGGGGTTCCCCTACCTTGGCTGGTGACATCCCACAGTGCTCGGGGAGTGGTTCAGAAACATCCTTGGGATTTGTGCAGTCTTCAGAGGAGAAAAAAATAGTGCAAACAGAGGCAAACTGTGGCATGGCAATGGGTTTCTGAGCAAGGCGATCGAGCATGTATTATTCAATCATTCCGAGGTGGAGCTACGGCGGCCTCCTTTTGTAATTAATTAAGGGTTTGTAATAATTAATTAGCTAGGGTAGTTGATTAATTATTTCGGTTTGTATTATTCTTTCGGACCCTCCGTCGAGAGGGCCAATTTCTGTAATAAGTGTGCGTATGTGTGTGCATGTCTTCCAACCTCTATTTCTTTCTCCCTTTTACTTACCTGCTTTTGTTGGTTAGTTTTAGGGCATGTTTCAATTAGCATACTTATGATAGCATGCTTGCATACACTCATTCGTATTGCACGCACCAGGCTCGGCGCATCATACTGATTGCATAGTATTTCAATTCAAACTTGAATACGTATATCGAGTTGTTGCATTTCACACGCCATTCTTAGATTAGCCGAGCCTATTGAAGTGGCATTTTGTATGCGTTGCATTAGCCATCTTAACATGAGCTAGGATCATGCATTTGATTACTAACTAGCTGTTGTTTTGGCTCAGAGTACTAGGTAAGCGTTTATGCTTTAGCATACTACATGCGTGTAAGTGTTGCTATGATAGCATGCTTGCCATGAGGCTATTTGCTTATGTGATATAACTGCCTGAATGTCTGTGGGTGAAAGTTGGATTGCTTGAATTAGAACAATTCATTTGAAATCCGTGATTTAGCCTACTTGCGAGTACCAAATCCCAAACCATTTTCCAAACAAACGAATATGCGATGCTTTGTTCCAAATTAGGCGATCTAATCTATACTTGTTTTGCTGTGCGCGTCACGTAGTAAGATTAGCTTATTAACCGGAATAAGAACGCATGTGTTTTCAAAAACTCGATATCATGCTTAGTACAGGCTGATCTTCGGATCGGGCGAGCGGGGGTGCTCATAGATGACCTTCCTCAATCGTACCCAAGTTCCCGAGCGGAGGTAACTTTGGTGATGACGGACACGTGGCCTTAGGCAACGAGTTAGGGTTTCCTAAATTCCCCAAAATAAAATATTTAGGTGGCGACTCTGTATCTGGCAAAGCAGTCAAGGTTTGGCACTTCTTTATTAAAAATCTGTTTTCCAAAATGATTTGCCAGATTTAGACTCTTTGATGATTTATCAGTCTTGCATTGCACATTACAAGATCAGATTAAGAACCGTGACAAATGAGTCCGAACTGTAGAAGCATCCAGCCCGAGGGTGCATCTACAACAGCTTCAGCAGTTAGTTTGGTTTGTTCCTTTGTATCACTGTCTTGTAGCTGCAAGTCAAAGAGAAACTCAAAACTGGGAACCCGCTGTCTCTTAGAGTTGAACTAGGGTTCGGGGAAACCACAAAATGGGAAGTCTTCTCCTTCCCAAACAAAATAGCCATTCAGGGTTCCCCGAATTATTCGATGCACAAGCTCGTACCGCTTTCCGGTCAGCTTAGCTCTAGCTCTTCCTGCCATCTCTTTCCCTTTCCTCATCCAATCCTCTTTGGTGGGCATATAGCCAAGATCAAAGGCATGTGGGTTATGTGGCACATCGGCCAACGCAGTGACGCCTTTCCAGCCGCTTCTCCCTAATACCATTTCTGGCATGTGCCGCAGCTTGTTCATGAAGTATACAGATTGGGAGCTTACATGCAAGCCTTCATCAACAACCAAAATATTCTGTACTACCCGTGCCTCAGCCAAGGTAAACCCCGAAAGGAAGACAACCTCTTCGCCATGCACAATCTCTAGCACAGGGGTAGTGACCTCTAGCGGAGGATGTATTGATGAATTCCCAAAGACTACGGCTACCCATTTCCTATGGAGGTATTTCAGTATTTGGTGGAGGATGGAAGAGACAGCTTTTACTTGATGCAGCCAAGGTTGCCCAAGTTGTAACAACCCTCATTCTTGACTTAGCTATATTTGCATACATTCATGTATGATCTTGTTTGATATGTTTACAATCTTGTTTAGCCTTGGTTTGTTTGAAGTATTACTTGGTTGATCTTTATCTTAACCTCGGCATGTGCCGAGATGTCACCCTTTGGGCCGAAGTACTTAGAGCCTAGGCCGAAATGTTTTGCATTAGTACTCCTTACCTGGGGTAGGTATGACATAGGCCGAGATGTGGCACACCCAGGCCAAGGTGTGGTACAGCTTAGTCAAGTGTCGTCCTCCCTAGCCGACGTCTTTGTTATCCAGTTGCCGAGGACTCGACTTTAGCCGATGTCCTTGTTGCCGATGTGTTTTGCCAGCAAGCGTGTTGAATACGCTTTGTCAGAGACTTGTCTTGTCGATCAGTTACCTTTTGGGCTGAGCCAACCCGGTGACGCCACGTGTCCGAGCTGCAGGTTAAGACAGCCGACAGCCTAGAGAACAAATCATTTGGTCTCAATCTTTGTTTCTTTAGAGAGAGAAGCTCTAGAACAAGAGTTAGAGTTTTAGTGAGAGAGAGTTGAGTTCGAGCTTGATCGTGGAAGATCGAACCGTTGGATTTAAGTTTTGAGGTTAGATTCTTGCTCCACTTTGGTTACTCTTGTTGGTTATCTAGCTGCATTGCATGATTGAATCTGTTTTGCATGCCATGCATTGGTTTGCAATCGGTTTTGGAAGAGAAAGTTAGTATTCATGTGTTCTTGATGAAAGTCCCCTTTTGATCTGAAAGTTGGACCAGGGACTGTGTTCTTGTGTTTGTTCTTGCATGTTCCTTTGGTTGGGCACCTAAGTCCACGTTTTTAAACTCTTAGCATGTTTGTTCGTCTTGTTATTGACCTAGGTTCGGTGTGAGTGCCGAGGTCATTGCATGTATGTAAAGCTCGTTTTGAGAATATGGTTTGCCATGTGATTGTAGGACTTTGATCTTTGCTTGAGCCTACACCTGAAGACTGAGGTGAGTGGTGCTTTTAATAAAGCTATGTTATTAAGCTTTTGATAAATCTTGCTTGTTTCGCTTTGATAAAAGTATTCGTTAAGCATGAATGATTAGCCTATTTTGATGTATTGGTTATGAGCTTGTTTGATGGTATCCTTGGAAAGTCCCCTGTGCTGGAGGACGTTAAACTTTCGCAGCACTAAGTGTAAAAAGGTAAGTAAGAACCTTGTCTTGATAACGTCCTGGTAATGAGTTTGAGCCTTGTCTTGATATCCTTGGAAAGTCCCTTGTACTGGAGGACTCTAAACTGTCGCAGTACCATCTTGTTAAAAGGATACGGTCCTTTCTTGAAAAGATTAGGTGTTAAAGCGGGTTACAGGCCTAAGTAACACAAGTCCCTTGTGCTAGAGGACTTTAAACTTTCGTAGCATCACTGGGTCAAAAAGGGCTACGGGCCTAAGTGACATAAGATGGTGAAAAAGGGCTACGGGCCTAAGTCACGTAAGCAAACAGTACTTGTAAGACTTGATAGATGAATACGGTTCATCCCTTGATTTGATACAGCTTGTTATGTTTGCCTGGAGGAGGACCTCGGCTACTACTTGTATGATTTCGGTATGTTTTGACTTGTAAGACCCGATAGGTGAATACGGTTCATCTCTTGGTTTGGTACAGATTGTTATACTTCGTTTGAAAGGAACCTCGGCTAATGTTTGAATGGCTTGTTATGCTTTGTTTTGAATGGACTTCGGCTATTATTCATGCAAACCTTTATTTCTAGTACCATTCACTGAGTTTCCAAGCTCACCCCTCTCTATATATATGTAGGTGATGAGCAGGTCGGCGGCGATGCCTAGAAGTATTTGTAAAGCTTGTTTTGGGATTTTTGCATATATCGGCCTTGTTTTGTGCTTACCTCGGCATAGTGTATTTACGTCGGCAGATCTTGAAAATCATGCTTCTTTGCTTGTAATCGTTGTATTTTGTATATGTCGGCTGAGAAGCCTTTTGATCAAGATTTGATTTGTATTTTGATATCTTGGACTGGTTGTAAAACTATATTGTATATGTCTTTTCATTTGATTTACGCACAGCTCTTATGGACCATTTGTATTTGATTTATGGCTTCCGCACTTTTGTAAGCCCCCTATGTGTACTCTGTTTGTGTGTGAATTCTTGTAAGAGGCCTTCGATAATTCTCGGATTACTGGCCATCTCGGCACCAACCTACTAGGGGCGGGTTTGGGGTCGTGACAGAGTGGTATCAGAGCACAAGTTCCTCATAGTACGTTATTCACACACCTTGAGTCCTAAAGAGCATAGGATTCCCCTTTAGAAAGATGTTAAGGTTGCATCATAGTGCTTGCTATTTGAATAAGGTGTGCATTGTCTTGACATGTTTGTTTGTTACTTGCCTATGTGCTTATTTGCTTGTTTTGCTTAAAAGTCACGCTTTGTAAACTCATAGCATCATGAGGAGAGGTAGACCTCCACTTGGCCGAGATAGGCCCGAAGACAGATTGGACCGACTGGAAAGGTTATTTGAAGGTTTGGCCCGCGAGATGAGGCAAACCAGACAGCAGTATGCTAGTGCTACTTTCGACCAAAGCCGAGCGCATAAACGGCGAAATGTAGCTCCGCCTCCACCTCCCCATTACAAGTCGCTCCACAACCAAATTTTATATGGGGATGGCACAATAGCTTTGATCAGGGAGTTTAAGAAGATGAGACCACCGAGATTCTCTGGAGGTATAGAGCCGATGAAGGCTGAGGCATGGGCTTTGGAAATGGAAAAGCTGTTTGAGATCTTCCCTAGCACTGACACTCAGAAGGTGACATTGGCAACCTTCACATTGGATGATGACGCACGCAGATGGTGGATGATGGTTCGAGAAAGGAATCCAGACTTAACCTGGACCAGATTTTTGGAGTTGTTCTACAAGAAACACTTCCCATTGAGTGTACGGAACCGTAAGGCCACTGAATTTCAGACCTTGACACAGGGCAACCGAACGGTAGCAGAATATGATCGTGCCTTTACAGAATTAGTAAGGTTTGTACCTCACATGGCTAACGATGAGTATATGAAGGCAAGGAAGTTTGAAAGTGGACTCCGAGTACCGATTCAAGATCGGGTTAACTTGCACGACCGACTCCACGCCAAGTAATCGACAAAGCCATTTTGGCCGAGGCTAACTTGAACAGTACCAAAGCTCGGAGAGAACCAGAGGAAGAGATGTAATTATGACAAAGATGAAACGGTTAGGCGCCAAGAAGAGACCGAACACGGGCAAGATTAGTTAATGGGAGGCAGGAAGGTAATACCAAGCCGATGTGTTCAGATTGTGGAAAGCAGCATTTTGGGGTTTGCCGACGGCCGTCTGGAGTCTGTTATGAATGTGGTGAATTGGGGCATAACGTTAGAATTTGACCTAAGGGAAAGATCGACAACAAAGAAGAAAGGTGAGAACACCTCGCACCGCCCGTATGGGTAATGTCAAAAAGGGCCGATGAGACAGGCGTAGTGTTTGCACTAGTGCCAGGAGATACTCAGAATGCTGAAACTGTGGTGTCAGGTATACTTCTAATTTGCTCGAAATGCTTATGTGTTAGTTGATTCGGGCTCTACACACTCGTTTGTTTCCACTAAGTTTGCCGAGAAGATTAATAGGAAACTAGAACCTCTTGATTATGTGCTATATGTGTCTACTCTGGGAGATCCATGATTGTTGCATCCATTTATAGAGCATGTGTTGTCGTAATTGAGCATGTCGAACTGCTAGTTGATTTAATGCCTTTGGATATAGATCATTTTGATGTTATATTGGGAATGGATTGGTTAGTAGCAAATCACGCACTCATTGATTGTGTTTCGAAGAGTGTCACCGAAAACCCCAAACCTCGGCGAAGTTATCTTCCCGGTAGGGGTAGTGCCCCCACCTTATTTGATCTCATCCGTTAGAGCCTATAAGCTAATTCAAAAGGGGTGCCGAGGATATTTGTGTAGTATATTGAAAGATCAGGATGGAAATGTTAGTTTAGCCGACATCCCAGTTGTTAATGAGTTCGCCGACGTCTTTCCTAATGATTTGCCTGGCCACTTGGTCGATAGAGAAATAGAGTTTACTGTTGATATCATGTCGGGAACACAGCCGATCTCTAAAACACCGTATAGAATGGCCCCAGCTGAACTTAGGGAATTGAAACTGCAATTACAGGAACTGTTAGATAAAGGGTTTATTAGGCCGAGCACTTCACCTTGGGGAGCACCCGTTTTATTTGTTAAGAAGAAGGATGGCTCACTTCGCCTTTGCATTGATTACAGAGAACTTAATAGGGTCACTATTAAGAACAAGTACCCACTACCTAGGATTGATGATTTACTTGATCAGTTACAAGGAGCGCGAGTCTTTTCCAAGATTGACCTTAGGTCGGGTTACCATCAGCTTAGGGTTAGAGCCGAAGATGTTGAGAAGACTGCTTTTCGAACAAGATATGGCCATTACGAATTTTTAGTGATGCCTTTCGGAGTAACCAATGCCCCTGCTGCATTTATGGATCTAATGAACAGAGTCTTCAAGCCACACTTAGATGAGTTTGTAGTTGTCTTCATCGATGATATATTAATCTATTCGAAGAGTAAAACTGAGCATGAGAATCACTTAAGACTTGCCTTACAGATTTTGAGAAATAGGAAATTGTATGCTAAGTATAGTAAGTGTGAATTCTGGCTATCTACTATCTCATTCTTGGGTCATGTAATTAACGAAGAAGGTATTTCAGTTGATCCTAGCAAAGTTGAAGCCGTGGTGAATTGGCCGAGGCCGACTAGTGTTTCCGAGGTTCGGAGTTTTCTGGGTTTGGCAGGTTATTACAGGAAATTCGTGAAGGATTTCTCAAGGATTGCAGTTCCACTGACGCAATTGACTAAGAAGGGAACACCGTATGAGTGGACTGAAGATCGAGAGTCAGCTTTCGAAGAACTGAAGACGAGGTTAGTTACAGCACCAGTACTTGTACTTCCATCAAGTAATGAAGAATTTCATGTTTATAGTGATGCGTCGCATAAGGGTTTGGGCTGTGTATTAATGCAAAAGGGTAGAGTCATAGCATATGCATCTCGTCAGCTGAAGCCACATGAAAAGAACTATCCTACCCACAACTTGGAGTTAGCAGCCGTGGTACTTGCTTTGAAGATTTGGCGTCACTACTTGTATGGAGCTTCTTGTCAGGTTTTTACAGATCACAAGAGTTTGAAATACCTATTCACGCAGAAAGAATTAAATTTGAGGCAGAGGAGATGGCTCGAACTGTTGAAGGACTATGATATGCAGATTCAATACCACCCAGGAAAAGCTAACAGCGTAGCCGACGCCTTGAGCAGAAAGACAATTGGAAATTTGGCATGTCTAACCGTGATTTCAGTGGAGCCGACCATTGTCGAGGAAGTAAAGGCAAGACAGATGGAGGACGAATTCATCAGAAAGATAGCCGATGAGATTGTTACAAAGCCGGGATTAGGATACACTATGGAGAACCAAGTGCTTAAGTTTGAAGGAAGGCTGTGTGTGGCCGACGTTCCAGAGCTAAAGAGGAAAATTTTGCAGCAGGCTCATGGTTCTAAGTTTGCTGTTCATCCAGGGAATACCAAGATGTATCAAGATGTGAAACAAACCTTTTGGTGGCCAAATATGAAAAGAGAGATAGCCGAGTTCGTGTCTCAGTGTTTGCATTGTCAACAAGTGAAAGCAGAACATCAAAGACCGGCAGGACTTCTTCAACCTTTGCCGATCCCTGAGTGGAAATGGGAACATATCTCGATGGATTTTGTGACTGGACTGCCGAAGACACAGAAAGGAATGGATTCGATTTGGGTTGTTGTTGATAGATTGACGAAGTCAGCGCACTTCTTACCCATTAAGACTACCTTCAATGCCGATCAACTTGCCCTACTATATGTGAATGAGATTGTTAGACTTCATGGAGTGCCGATGTCAATAGTGTCAGACAGAGATCCTAAATTTGTTTCCAGATTTTGGCAAAGTCTGCAGAGAGCTTTTGGAGCCGAGTTGAGATTTAGTACAGCTTTTCATCCTCAGACAGATGGGCAAACAGAGAGAACAATTCAGACACTCGAAGATATGCTGAGACTTTGTGTATTGGACTTCCAAGGAAGTTGGGGAATGCATTTGCCTTTAGTGGAATTTGCTTACAACAATAGTTATCAAGCTACCATTGGCATGGCACCATATGAAGCTTTGTACGGAAGAAAGTGTAGATCGCCGATATGTTGGACCGAAGTTGGAGACAGAGCTCTGCTTGGTCCCGAGATAATTCAAGTAACAACAGAGAAGATCAAACTTATTCAACAAAGGATTAGGACTGCACAGAGCAGACAGAAGAGCTACGCCGACCAGAGAAGGAGTGAGTTAGAATTTGGAGTGGGAGATCATGTATTCTTAAAAGTTTCGCCGATGAAAGGAGTTTCCAGATTTGGCAAGAAAGGTAAATTAGCACCTCGTTATATTGGGCCATTTGAAATTCTTGACAAGGTCAACTTAGTTGCCTACAGACTTGCTTTGCCACCAGAATTGAGCCAAGTTCATAATGTGTTTCATGTTTCGATGTTAAGAAAGTATATTCAAGATCCACAGCATGTGATTGATTATTCTGGGATTGAAGTTAATGAGAATTTGGGCTATGAAGAGAAGCCGATGAGTATTATTGACAGACAAGTTAGACAGTTGAGAAACAAGTCGATACCAATGGTAAAGATTGAATGGAAAGAACATTACGGCAAGGATGCTACATGGGAAATGGAAGAAGAAATGAGAATTGACATCCGAATCGTTCTTGGAACAAGGTAACTTAAGTTTGGGGACCAAACTTCTTTAAGGGGGGTAGGATGTAACAACCCTCATTCTTGACTTAGCTATATTTGCATACATTCATGTATGATCTTGTTTGATATGTTTACAATCTTGTTTAGCCTTGGTTTGTTTGAAGTATTACTTGGTTGATCTTTATCTTAACCTCGGCATGTGCCGAGATGTCACCCTTTGGGCCGAAGTACTTAGAGCGTAGGCCGAAATGTTTTGCATTAGTACTTCTTACCTGGGGTAGGTATGACATAGGCCGAGATGTGGCACACCCAGGCCAAGGTGTGGTACAGCTTAGTCAAGTGTCGTCCTCCCTAGCCGACGTCTTTGTTATCCAGTTGCCGAGGACTCGACTTTAGCCGATGTCCTTGTTGCCGATGTGTTTTGCCAGCAAGCGTGTTGAATACGCTTTGTCAGAGACTTGTCTTGTCGATCAGTTACCTTTTGAAAGCCAACCCGGTGACGCCACGTGTCCGAGCTGCAGGTTAAGACAGCCGACAGCCTAGAGAACAAATCATTTGGTCTTAATCTTTGTTTCTTTAGAGAGAGAAGCTCTAGAACAAGAGTTAGAGTTTTAGTGAGAGAGAGTTGAGTTCGAGCTTGATCGTGGAAAGATCGAACCGTTGGATTTAAGTTTTGAGGTTAGATTCTTGCTCCACTTTGGTTACTCTTGTTGGTTATCTAGCTGCATTGCATGATTGAATCTGTTTTGCATGCCATGCATTGGTTTGAAATCGGTTTTGGAAGAGAAAGTTAGTATTCATGTGTTCTTGATGAAAGTCCCCTTTTGATCCGAAAGTTGGACCAGGGACTGTGTTCTTGTGTTTGTTCTTGCATGTTCCTTTGGTTGGGCACCTAAGTCCACGTTTTTAAACTCTTAGCATGTTTGTTCGTCTTGTTATTGACCTAGGTTCGGTGTGAGTGCCGAGGTCATTGCATGTATGTAAAGCTCGTTTTGAGAATATGGTTTGCCATGTGATTGTAGGACTTTGATCTTTGCTTGAGCCTACACCTGAAGACCGAGGTGAGTGGTGCTTTTAATAAAGCTATGTTATTAAGCTTTTGATAAATCTTGCTTGTTTCGCTTTGATAAAAGTATTCGTTAAGCATGAATGATTAGCCTATTTTGATGTATTGGTTATGAGCTTGTTTGATGGTATCCTTGGAAAGTCCCCTGTGCTGGAGGACGTTAAACTTTCGCAAAGACTAAGTGTAAAAGGTAAGTAAGAACCTTGTCTTGATAACGCCCCGTAATGAGTTTGAGCCTTGTCTTGATATCCTTGGAAAGTCCCTTGTCTTTGGAGGACTCTAAAGCGTCAGCATACCATCTTGTTAAAAGGATACGGTCCTTTCTTGAAAAGATTAGGTGTTAAAGCGGGTTCTGAGCCTAAGTAACACAAGTCCCTTGTGCTAGAGGACTTTAAACTTTCGTAGCATCACTGGGTCAAAAAGGGCTACGGGCCTAAGTGACATAAGATGGTGAAAAAGGGCTACGGGCCTAAGTCACGTAAGCAAACAGTACTTGTAAGACTTGATAGATGAATACGGTTCATCCCTTGATTTGATACAGCTTGTTATGTTTGCCTGGAGGAGGACCTCGGCTACTACTTGTATGATTTCGGTATGTTTTGACTTGTAAGACCCGATAGGTGAATACGGTTCATCTCTTGGTTTGGTACAGATTGTTATACTTCGTTTGAAAGGAACCTCGGCTAATGTTTGAATGGCTTGTTATGCTTTGTTTTGAATGGACTTCGGCTATTATTCATGCAAACCTTTATTTCTAGTACCATTCACTGAGTTTCCAAGCTCACCCCTCTCTATATATATGTAGGTGATGAGCAGGTCGGCGGCGACGCCTAGAAGTATTTGTAAAGCTTGTTTTGGGATTTTTGCATATATCGGCCTTGTTTTGTGCTTACCTCGGCATAGTGTATTTACGTCGGCAGATCTTGAAAATCATGCTTCTTTGCTTGTAATCGTTGTATTTTGTATATGTCGGCTGAGAAGCCTTTTGATCAAGATTTGATTTGTATTTTGATATCTTGGACTGGTTGTAAAACTATATTGTATATGTCTTTTCATTTGATTTACGCACAGCTCTTATGGACCATTTGTATTTGATTTATGGCTTCCGCACTTTTGTAAGCCCCCTATGTGTACTCTGTTTGTGTGTGAATTCTTGTAAGAGGCCTTCGATAATTCTCGGATTACTGGCCATCTCGGCACCAACCTACTAGGGGCGGGTTTGGGGTCGTGACACAAGTAGTAAGTTGAAAGTAGCCGAGACATCCAAGATATGGAATTTGATGTCCTATTGAGCTGGGCCGATTTGTACTCTAACCTGCATTGTCCCCATCACTTCTCTGCTTGTATTGTCATACGCCTAGATCACCTGGGCTGTAGGCACAAATTAGCCAGTTTCAGGCCAATAGCATAAGCCTATGACAAGGACAAACGTTGATCACTAACCCGGTGTTGACCAATACCACTGGTATTCACTTTTCTTGGCACTCTACGAATATGTATAGAGGCTTGTTGTGTGCAGAGCCTTCTGGCAGTAATTCCTTGTCTGAAAAGGTCAAAGTTAGCTTAGTGCCTCTCGGGAAGACTAATCCCACTATTTGTTTCGGGGTGGTGTTGATAGACAACTTAACTTTATCCATCGCCGTCAGTACAGCCTGTTTGTGCACTTGCAAAGTCATAAGCAGCTCCCAGATAGATATGTCAGCCTGAATCTTCTTCAACTGTTTCAGCACAGCCTCCTCCTCTAACTACTTTTCCTTCTACCTCTCGACTTCTTTATCCTTCCCGGATGCCTCGGGTTGGTCTAGATGTGGTGGTTTGAAATATCGGCCGCTTCTTGTCATGTGGTCGACTTCTTTCACATATCAGGTATTGCCAAGAAAGCCTTCACCCCAATCCTCATTGGTATGGGCCAAGTGTAGGTCGTCGTCATCTAACTAGACCCCTTCAACAACCGACAAGCACTCGTCTGGCTCCACTCAAATCATTCTGTTATCATGAACATTTCCCGCAGGGTGTTGAGCTTTTCCAACTTTCAGATTGCTTTCACTCATTTCTTGCCCAAACTGCTCCAGCCCAGCTTTTTGTTTTGTATGTACAGTGCTAACAATGCCCAGTTCCTAAGCCAATTGTTCTTCATCAGTGTTTTCCGATAGTTTACCCTTCCCATTGGCCATTCCGGCCATTTCTGCGGTTCTCGCTTTCTGTTTTTCCAGCTTTAATTTGGTTTCCTCTTCTATTTCGGGTTCATCACTTAGCCACCCAGAATTGTCAGTTGACCCGTTTAGATCAAACCAATCAATGTACACGTCCCCGTGATCTTGCTCATCAAAGAACTACAAATTGTCTATATCCTCCTCCAGGTCGGCTAGATCATCTAATCATTGGCTTGGTCCATCTTCTCGAGCCACATTGACCTCCATCCCAATCGGCAACACCACTTCCGGCTTAGCTTGGTTGATTGGCACAATATAGCAACCAGGGTTATATACCCCATTAAACGAGTCCTTAGAGCCCTCGGGCAACAGACTGACATTCTCCACCAAGGCTGACCTCCATTTATCTTCCACTATCACCATCATTGGTTCGGGTTGTAGTGAAGACGTGCTCATTATGCACAAGTCTATGCTCTCATGGATGAACAACATCGGCTTAGGTAGGTGGGAAAGGGTAATGTATATACTAGGGTCATAAGGGACGGCCAGTGTGTGGATGAGGTTTATATACCAGGGTGGAGGGACTTGGTTATGTGGTAGGAGAGAATTTGTAGTGACGTTGGGTTTTTTGGGAGGTGCTATCACTTTATTGTCAATGAGATCTTGAATCTCATGACGCAGTCTAAAGCACTGATCAGTATCATGACCATGCCGTTGGTGAAAAAAACAGTATTTGACCAGGTTATGTTTCGGAGGGAGAGGATCGGGTAGTGGGCATTGTTCTAATGGCTTAAGATGCCCCTTTTTGATTAGGACCCCTAAGGCTTTGGACAAGGTAATGTAGAGCAGGGTGAAGACCCTTTGGTTTCGGGCTTGATGGCTCGAGGTTTGTGAAGTTGTATTGGATGTACTGTCAAAAGGGGTGGCAGTTTTGGGTGTGGTGGTGACTAGGCTCACATCCGAAACCAGTCGTTGCTGCATTGAAGCTGCGTGTAAAGGGCCTCTTAGGCTGTTCCTTCTCATGGTCTATCAACCCCTGCTTCATCGCATCCTCAATTTGAACTCCTATTTCATGGAGCTCAGCAAATGTAAACAAAGGCAAGACTATCATCTTCCGTAATAATCTTCCTTGCAAGTTACGGACCTGTAGACCGCTCGAACTCGCTCCGTGCGGCTCCCTTTCGGAGAAGGCGTGAATTGGGTTCTAGCTACTATAGTTCAGACTCCTATCACGGTTCCGAATCTAATCTCACAAAGTGCAATGTAAGACTGATAAATCACCAAAGAGTCCAAATTCGGCAAATCGTTTTGGAAAATCGATTTTAATCAAAAAGCACCAAACATGGACTGATTTGGCAGATTTCAAAGTCGCCACCTAAATATTTTGTTTTGGAAAATTTAGGAAATCCTGATTCGTGCCTAAGGCCACGTGTCCGTCATCACCAAAGTTGCCTCGGCTTGGGAACTTGGGTACGAGAGGGGAAGGTCCTGAAATGAGCACCCCCGCTAGCCCAATCAAAGATCGTCCTCTACTAACATGATATGTTGTTTTTGAAAACACATGTGTTCATGTTCTAGTTTATTAGCTAACTTTACTATGTGATGCGCACAACATACAAGTACAGACTAAATCACTCAATTTGGAACAAAACATCTCATAATGCTTGTTTTTCGAAAATGGTTTGGAATTGCTACTCGCAAGTAGGCTAAAGCGCGGATTTGCCACCAAACAAGGTGGGCTTAAACACATGATGATTTACTACTTCAAATGGGCTTAAAACTCACATTTTGATGAATTGTTCCAATTCAAGCAATGAAGCCTTCATCCACAGGCATTCATACAGTTTAGCAAGTAAGCAAATAGCCTCATGGCAAGCATGTTAGATATGGCAACACTTACACTCATGCAAGATGCTAAAGCATAAACACTCACAGTGTACTCTGAACTAAAAATGAAGCTAGTTAGAAATCAATGCATGATCCTAGCTATGTTAAGATGCCTAATGCAACACATGCAAAAATGCAACTAAAATAGACTCGGCTATTTAGAATGGCATACGAATGCAACACTTGATAACATGCTTTGAAACACATATTCAAGAAAATGTATTGAAATACAATGTACTTTGAATGATGCGTCGAGCCCGGTGCATGCAATACGAATGAATGATGCATGCATGCAAAGCATAAGTATGCTAATTGAAATATGCCATAAACTAACCATCAAAAGCTGATAAGTAAAAATGAGAAAGACATGGATTTGGAAAACATTCACACACTTACGCACCCTTATTATAACATTTGTCCTTTCGACGGAGGGTCCAAATAAATAAGAGCTAAGCTAAGCTACTTATTACAAATTAATTAATTAACTATGCTAAGCTAATTAATTACAAACCGAATTGAAACTAGCTATACTAAGCTAATTAGAATATTACAGAGATGAATTAAATTAGCTAAACACATTAACTAATTAATTACAAAAAAGGGCAATTTAACTAGCTAAGTAAAGCAGTAAAGTGGCCTCGAGGGAAGGGAGACATGTATGCTCGGTTTGCTTCCGCTGGGAAATCTACCGCCTTGCCTCAAGATGCCTCTGTTTGCACTCTTTTGAACCTTTGAAAAGTACACCGATTTCCATATTGCTTCTTTCTGATCTCAAGAACACCTTGAGGGCTGAAATTCCTCCTGTTGCTGCAACAGAGCACAGACAGAGGCAAGATAGTGTATTTGCAAGGAAATGTATACACTTCCACACTCCTTATCATATCTCAAGCTCAAAGGAGTATGGTACTCGACTCTCGGGCCACCAACCGAGCATCGCAATGCATGGTGGCCAAAGAATCAAGCTCGCGCAAAACTCAATGAATGCACACGTAAGACTCAAAAGGCCTCCACCCTATCATGCACAATCAAGGGCGTCGGCGATCGAGAAATGTGACACGTTTCATCACTGTAAGTATGAAACATCCCACATTTCTCGCGTTTGGATTAACGTTCGATCCAAACACATACAATACAACACAACATGTTATCTTGGCATGTTTTACTTGATTCAATTTTATTTACACATTTTAGATTACCAATTAGTCCTTTAATCGATTAAGTCCAAAAGTGAGAGTCCTCTAATTTTGAATGAGTGAATTAGTGGGATGCAATGGCACATACTCCAGCACTGAAATGACATGACAAATGATGCTAAAACATTCTAACAACACATGCAATGCATGCTAAGAGCCAAGAACATTAAAGCTAGCAAAGAGTATAACACAAGAGGCATGCAATATCAAGCTTAAACAACCAAACCAGCCCAAAACAGAGCTACAACATAGCAAATCAGTAGCAAAAACATGCTCAAAAGTGTAGAAAATCATACTCCTTTGGTAGCTCACAAATAAGGCACAAAAGCACAACTCTCAAAAGCTCTCAAGGAGTGAAAGAAGTGAGAACATGACACATGTATATGCTCTGAAATAACATGTTAAATGATGCCAAGACATGCAACCATCACAAGTATAACATGCTATAGTGTTCAAAACTCAAGACTAGCTAAGGCACTTGCACCATAGCCATATCAAGCAAGCCCCAAAGGACCAATATGACTCAAAATAGTCCTAAGGCACGTCAAAACAATGCTAGAAACATGATAGAGTGTAGCTAAAACAAGCTAGCATGGTAAGCCAAAACACTAAGCATGCAAGGCCAATGAGTGGAATTACACTACAAGTACCAAAACCAAGCAAGAGGTGACTCCACCAACCAAAATCAGAGTTGTAACAAGGCCAAATAAGACCAAAAATATGCTGAGATGGTAGCCCAAAAGCTTAGACAAACATGCATACAAATTAGCTCATGATCAAGGCATAAGGCACAATTCTCCAAAAGCATTGAAAAAGTGATAAATGCAAGAATATTGCAGAGGTATATGGTCTGAAATAACATACCAACTGATACTATGCCATGCAAAAAGCTCAAATACGACATGCTAGAGGTCTCAAAGTGCAAGGCTAGCAAAGCCAAATACACTATAGCTATGCAAAGCCGAGCATGCATGACCAAAACCACTGAAATTAGACCTAAAGCATACTAAAACATAGCCAAAAATGTGCTGGAGCAGAGCATGCACATGTTAGATCAATAGGCTAAAACACCAAATACATTAGGCTAGTGAGCAAAATTGCACTACAAGTGCAAGGAGCATGCAAGAGGCAACCAAACCAACCCAAAACAGAGTTATGACATGGAAAATAATGGCTAAAAACATGCCTGAACTAAGCCAATTCAAGGCACAGAGGCATGCTACTTTGCAAGGCTTCAAGTAGGATTACACTACAAGTACAAAAAGCATGCAAGAGGTGACCAAGACAGCCAAAAATAGAGTTATGGTAGGTCTAAAAAATCACAAAAATGAGCCTAAACAAAGCCACAAAGAAGTGGAAATACATACTCTTTTGATGAGCCATCAACACATGCAAACAAGAAAAGGGGAGGGGGGACCACCCCCACCCATTTGGGACCTCAAAATCACCTTTCTACCACTGAAATTCCTTCTGAGTTTTAGTGATAAGAAGGCCAAAAAGAGACGGTCCCAAAGGCCTTAAGAGATGGCACAAAGCAAAGCAAAACAAGCTACCAAAAGGGGTAGACCACCCCTAACTCAAACTAGGCCTTAAACACAAACTAGGCCTTAAATAACCATTTTAGACACTTAAAAAAAGAAATTTTTGCAGTTGAAAGCTAAGCCAAAAATAACATGCAAAGGTGGCTAAATATGCAACCAAAACAAAGACTTTAAAAGGGAAAATGGGATTACCTTTGAAGCACAGCAACAACAGCACCTTCTTGAGCCAAAAACCAGCTTTTTGAAGCCCCCTCAAGACCCTCAAGCACCTCAGCCCAATGATGGTGGTGTTTGGTTAGGAGTTTGTGTGCAAATATGCAAAGAAAATGCAATTCTAAGCACAATAGAGAGAGAGAGATAGAGATAGAGAGAGAGAGAGAGAGAGAGAAACCTAAAGAGAGTAAATTTTTGTCTCTAAAAAATTTAAACCCCTTGGAAGGGGGAGAGAGCTCCCCTCTTATAAAAAATGTAAGCAAAAGCTTGCATGAATCCCTCCCTGTGTAGGGAGGATGCATTCTATGCCTAACAGCTGGCACAGTTGGCACCAAAAATATCTGCAGAAAGTGCAGAAAGGCCACCAACCAGTTAAAGGGGTCGACTTACCACCCCACCTGGTCGACCGACCACCTCAGGTGGTCGGCAGGGCAAAACTGGGGTCTCCCAAGAGAGGGGAAGGTGGGGACATGCTGCAGACCACTTAAGGTGGTCGACCGACCACCCACCCTAGCTGACCGACCACCACAAGTGGCTGGCAAGGGAGAAAATTGGTCGACAGGGGAGAAAAGTGGTCTACACCACTGTTTCTCTCTCTAGGCAAAAGGGGGGGGGACCAAGGGTTGGCTTAAAACAAGCACAAAACCAAGAAAGTTCAGAGAATCAGAGGCAATGCACGTAGCCGACAACCCCAGGGACTCCAAACGAGCGCAAACATGCGCAATCATCGAGCACTCAATCAATGACATCCAAGTCTTTAGGACGGTCAAAAATGGGGTGTCTACAGGACCACCATTCTAATTTGGTCCTTTTTGGACAGCTGGATAGTCATCATAGAGGCCTTAGCCCTCTATTGGGTTACAAAATCCGAGAAACACTCATTTGGCTCCTGGCGGGTGGCCTCGAGATCACTGGTTTTGACCTCGATCTAAGTATTGTAGGAGTACTGCACGATGAAGGCCTCGGCCATTTCTTCCTAGTTTCTCCTCACAGAGTCTTCAAGCTTAGCATACCAAATGGCCGCTATACCTGACAGGGTCCGGCCGAAAAATGACAACTTCTAAAGTCTAGTGAGACCCATTGTTCATAGGATGTCAGAGAATAGCCATAGGTTGACCATGGGATCCCTGGAGTCGTCGAACAGGTTTATATGCGGCATCTTGAATCTGTCCGGTAGAGTCACTGCTGAGTTAGTGTATCCGTCCTCAATATCAGGGATTGAATGAACGCCCTGTGCCCGTTTGAAGAGCTTTTCTAGCTTGTTGAGCGTCAATGCAGTGGGCTCAACCTTGAATTCAAACAGCGCCTCCATGTGGTAAACTGGTGCCTTGGAGGTTTGAGGTGGGATTGGATCTGCCGGGATGCCCATATTCTCTTGGACATTGATTGTGACCCTGGGTGCTGGAATTCCCACTAAGGGTGCATAGGATACAGAGGCTACTGCCGATTGGGGTTGTTGTTACTGAAGCCTTTCTATCACTTCTACTTGGTGGGCTACGACCTCGGCTTGGCGGGCTGTGGTCTCAAATTGGCGGGCAGCATCTAGTTGCATAGTCTCAATGGTCTGCTGGAGCTGACGAAGCATATCTTCCATGCTAACTGTTAAGCTATCGGAACTGGCGAATACTCTCTTTCTGGAGTAGAAGTAAAAGACTCGGCCGGACTGGGCGTGGATGAAGCAAAAGCTGATTGCTAGATTGGTGAATTCTGCCTGATTCTCCTCCGTTTGGTAACGGGTGGGAGTGAAGCAAACACTGGCTGTCCCCTGACAAGATCCTCGGATCTATAAAGTCTTCTTACTCGGGTCCAGAGTGCTTGGGGGGTAACAGAATCGTCTGAAGCAATAGTGAAAAACTACCTTGCACAAAGTAATAAAGCAAAAAGAAAACAAAAATCAGAAACCGCACAGCACCTCAGCTCAGATATAAACAACATGCAGTTGCAATCATAAGCCGGAGGACTGTACTCAACACTGATTTCTGTCCCAAAACTGATGCCTAAACTTGAAACTGATACATACATTCCTACAGAGTTTCACTCTAAAAGCACATAGCAATCAAGTGAGAGCCAAAACACCCCTATGATAGGGTAGGGTTACCCTATCCTAGTTTCGTTAGGAACTAGGGTTTCACAATGCACAGCAAGTGGTTTCACACATTCCTGCATTCGGGTAAGCATTCTATCCTAATTTTGAACAGTCTCTGTGGCTTTTGATATGTAACTAGGCCGATTGGTCAAAAAGGGTACCTCAGCAAGACTCCTAATATACCTTTCACACCTAACATCGAGAAGTGAAATGAGGATCAAACGGTATAGTGGTAGTCTAGATCTAAGGGCTGTGTTCCTATCATAGCAGAGCCTGCAACCGGTCAGCATTTTGGCAAGCTTTTCCAAGCAAGCCTCCAGCAAACCATTCAAGAATAGCAGATGGCAAACACTGTGACTTAGGCGCACCAATACAAATGAAAATGCAAAGAAACACATAAGTGTAGATAAAACGTCATATCATGAGTTCGAGTCAAGTTCTCTAAATCCCTAGTAGTGTTTCTAGAAACTGTGGCTTCCCTTTTTTGCGCCCCCTTTTTAGAAGGCTTGAAATGAAAGGCCTCACAGTTTGGACTTCCGCGGTTCTGAATCTAATCTCATAAGTGCAATGTGAAACTGATAAACACCAAAGAGTCCAAATTCAACAAATCTTTTGAAAATTTGATTTTAGGATAAAAAATGTCAAAATTGGACTGCTTTGCAGATACAGAGTCACCACCTAAATATTTTATCTTGTGGAAATTTAGGAAACCCATGACTCGTGCCAAAGGCCACGTGTCCATCATCACCAAAGTTGCCCCGGCTCGGGAACTTAGGTACGAGAGGGGAATGTCATGAATTGAGCACCCCCGCTCGTCTGATTAAAGATCGGCCTCTGCTAAGCATGATATGATTTTTTTATAAACATTATGTGCTCTTGTTCTGGTTATTAAACTAGCATTACTATGCGATGCGCACAAGTAAATATAGACTAGTTTGCTCAATTTGAAAGAATTCAACTCATGTTTGTTTGCAAAAATGGTTTGAATTTGCCACCTCAAGTGGGCTTAAAGATTGCGGATTTGCCACCAAACATAGTGGGCTAAAAACATGATTTGCCACTCAACAAAGTGGGCTTATAATGTATATTTGTTGCATCATTCCAATCCAAACAACAAGCCTTTATCCACAGGCATTCAAGCAGTTTAGCATTTAAGCACATAGCCTCATGGTGAGCATGCTAATCATGGCAACATTCACACTTATGCAAGTATACTGAAGCGTAAAAACTCACCTAGTACTCCGAACTAAGAAAACATAAGTTAGAAAAGTAATGCATGATTCCTAACTATACAAGATGCCTAATGTAACACATGCAATATGCTATTAATAAGCTCGGCTACTAATATGACATATGGATCGATTTGATAACATGCAGTTAAACACGTATTCAAATAAAGTATTAAAATGACGATGCAATTTGAATGATGCGCCGAGCCTCGGTACATGTAGAACAAGATGAATGGGTGCAAGCATGTGATATGCTAATTGAAATATGTCCCTAAACTAACCATCAAAAGCGGGTAAAATAAAAGGGAGAAAGATGTGGGGTTGGAAGACATACACACACGTACGTACACTTATTACAACATTATGCCCTTGCGAAGGAGGGTCCGAATGAATAAGAGCTAACCAACTAGCTACGCTAATTAAACTAACTAATTATTACAAACCAAAACTAATTAACTATTCTAGTTAACTAATTATTACAAATCAAAATTGAATAACTAGTTAAACTAACTAATTATTTACAACTCGTAATTAGCTACAACTAATTAATTTCAACACATATTTAATCTAGATATTTAAGAATTAAATAAGCTTGAAATGTAAGGGAGGCTCATGGACGTGCTCGGTTTCCACCTGAAAAGCCGCTGTTTTGTTTGCTCATTGGAGCATTGACAATGCTGCCTACTTCCAGAACACCTCTGCTCCTTCTTACCATCACACTGTGTAAATTTCATTGGTGGCTGACAAAGGGCCGGTCGACTACCAATGGTGGCCGATCGGCTACTGGTGGTGGTCGGTCGGCCACTACTGTCCTGAACTTCCTTACTTCAAAAGAGAGCAAAACAATGTGTTTCTCAAGGGTTGTTTGCACACTTCGCCTCTCCTTTTCAAGGGAAAATCAAAGGAGGGACAACATTTGGTTCACAATCCATCAATCAAGCGATTTCATCGCATGATGGCTTGCGAAACCAAGTGTGAAAGTTTAATAAATGCAAAATGAGACCGAAATGTCCATCACCATATCATGCATGATCAAGGGCAATGGAGACCAAGGAAAATGGCACATTTCATCACTTTTGAGTATGAAATGTCCCATTTTCCTTGTGTTCAAATTAACGTCTGATTTGAACACATGCAATGTAAAACAAAGAGATGCTTATCTTGCCTCTTTTACTTGCCAATTTTGTTTACTCATTTTAATTACCAAATCATTCCTTAACCCATTAAGTCCATTAGTGAGTGTCCTCTAATGGAAAGAGGGCTCAAATCACAAGTTGCTTTGGGCATGAAAGAGGCATTACACTATTGGTAATGAACCCCCTAAGGGATTAAACCATTAGGTGTAGCACCTCTATTTCATACTTAGGCAAACAAGAGGTTTGAAACCACTTTCAAAGCAAAAACAAAATCAATGAGGGAGGTTGCAGAGACGATTAAGTGCTGGAAATGAGTGACAAAAGCACTAAAACATGCAAACAACTTAAACCAATGGTGGTTAAAGCCTTCAAACAATAAGCTAGTGAAGGAACTTACACTAAAACCATGCCATACAAGGCTCAAAAGGGACCAAACAGCCAAAACAGTGGCAAAATAGTTCAAAATAGAGTGTAAAACATGCTGGGCTCAAGCCACAAAAAGCTAAAACATTAAGCTAATACATGGGGCTAACTAGGCATGCAAACAAGACACAAGGAGGGGAGGTTAACCCCTCCAATTTTGGACTTCAAAATGAGTTTTTTACCACTAAAAAACCTCTGAAATTCAGTGGTTAAATGGCCCAAAAAAGTTGGTTTGAAAGTGATGGACAAAGGCACAAAAACTTGACAAACTAAGAAGCAAGAAGGGTGAATCACCCCCTAACTAAAAAAGGGCTCAAACCACCACTTTTAAGTCACAAAAATAGAACTTTTTTCAGTTTAAAACCAGCCCCAAAAATAATAAGAAAATATGATAAAACAAGTATATTAAAACAAAGTAAACAAAACAAGTGTTATACCTTTGAAGCAAAGCTCAAGTTTAGGCACCAAACGAAGCTAAAACCACCTTCAAGAGCTCAAAACAAGTTCCAAGGAACATCAGCTCAAATGTGAGAGGATTTGGTTTAGGATGTGTATGCAAAAGTGTAGCGAAACTAGGCAAGTAAGCACAAAATTGCAAGGGGGAGAGAGAAATCTAGAGAGATAGATTTTTTGTTCCAAAATTTTCAACCTTCAACAATGGGGGAGTAACCCCCATATACATAGAAAACATGCATTGATATTAGAAACATCCTACCATACACGTGTAGGGAGATGCAACTCAGTGTGCTAACAGCTATCGCAGCTATCAACAAATCTCTGGAAAAAGACACTGGTGGCTGACCGGCCACACCAGTGGCCAACAACCATAGTCCATGGCTGACAGCCCATGGTGGTGGCCGACAAGTCACCACAAGTTCTAGGCTTAAAGTAACAAGGTTTAAAATGGACTAGCTTCAAAGGCTCAAAGACAGGGCGTTCCGCCGAGGACTTTAGGCACTCAAAACGAACACATGTAATCACAATCATACGCATAAGCAAAGGCGTCAAAGTCTTGAAGACAGTAAAAAATGGGGTCTAGTCTCGGGGATTGCTTCAACCCGTATAATGATTTGTTCAGCTTACAAGCTCAATTCTCTTTTCTAGCAACTTTGAAACCACCTGGTTAGGACATGTATATCTCCTCTTCAAGATCTCTGTGTAGGAAGGCAGTTTTGACATCGAATTGGGCAAGCTCGAGATCAAACTGTGCAACCAAAGCTAGCAAGATACGAATAGACGTGTGTTTCACAACAGGTGAAAATACCTCTTTATAGTCTATTCCTTCCTTCTGGGCATAGCCTTTAGCTACCAATCTAGCTTTGAATCTGATGTTGTCTTTGCTTGGGATGCCTTCCTTTTTGGTGTAAATCCATTTACACCCAATTGCTTTCTTGCCCTTTGGAAGTTGCACCAACTCCCAAGTCTGGTTGTTATGGAGTGACCCAATCTCTTCATCCATAGCCTCCTTCCATTTGACACTTTCTGCATTCTGCACAGCTTCTTTAAAAGTGCAAGGAACTTGTCTTCAATGATTGGAAGTACATCGGCCACCTTATCGGTCATCCAACCGGGTTGCTTAGTAACCCTTTTTTCTTTTCTGATTACAATGGGTTCTGTCTGTTGTGGCGTCTCTGGATCTTCATTCTCATCTAAACTCTCTCCAAGATCTTCTTCAGAGCTATCAACTAAAATTTCTTCAGGATTGTTGACGGTTTGAATAGTCTTTGCCGAAGTCTCAAACTCCACCTGCACTGACTTCTTCAATGCTTCCTCAGTCTCTTGAGGATTTGGCTGCTTCAACATTGTAAACTCATCAAAGGTAACTTCTCTTCTAATGACAACTTTCTTTGATTCAAGGCACTAGAGTCTATATCCATTGACACCGTCACTGAAACTCAAGAAGATAGCTTTCTTGGCTCTAGGATCCATCTTAGATTCCGTAACATGAAAATAAGCTGGACATTTAAAGATACACAGCTGATCATAATCAGTAGCTAGCGCTCCTGACCATACCTCCATAGGATTCTTGCCATCTAGTGCTATAGCAGGTAGTCTGTTGACAAGATGAGGAGCATAGTTCAATGCCTCGCCCCAAAATGCCTTACTCAATCTTGAATATGACAGCATACACCGAACTTTCTCCACTAAAGTGCGATTCATGCGTTCTGCAACTTCATTTTGTTGTGGCGTTTCACTAACTGTGAAATGTCTCACTATCCCTTCACTTTGGCAAACCTCAAAGAAGGGATCTAATGTGTATTCACTGCCATTGTCAAATCTGAGCTTCTTGATCTTCCTACCTCTCTGGGTTTCAATCATTTTCTTCCACGTAAGAAAGATGTCTAACACCTCATCTTTGTGTTTCATTGTGTAAACCCAGACTCTCCTTGAGAAATCATCAATGCATGACACAAAATAGTGTTTACCTCCCAAAGAAGCATTCTTGGAAGGTCAACAAACATCAGTGTGAACGTAGTCCAGAATCCCTTTGGTACGATGAATGACGGTACCAAACTTGATTCTTGTTTGCTTTCCCAGTACATAATGCTTGCAGAACTCAAGTTTCCCTGTTTTGGAGCCTTTTAATAGGCCTTGCTTTACCAATCCTTGTAAAGCCTTCTCACCGACATGCCCTATGCGCATGTGCCAAAGTCTGGAAGTGTTTGATACATCATCCTCTGAGCCAATGGAGATAGTCACTCTCCCTGTAACTGTAGAGCTGCCTAGGAAATATAAAGTTCCCTTTCAAATACCCTTCATTGCAGCAAATGCTCCTCGTACCACTTTGAGAGCTACACATTCAATAGTTGCTCTGTAACCTTTAGAGTCTAAAACTCCCACTGAGATAAGATTCTTTGTCAAATAAGGTACATACCGAACATCTTCAAGAATTTTGACTGATTCATCATCCATCTTCAACAGAATTGTTCCAATCCCCTTTGTTCAGCAAGCTTGGTCATTGCCCATCAGCACAACTCCTCCATCGAACTCTCATAAGCTCGAGAACCACTTCTTGTTAGGACAAATGTGGTAGGAACATCGGAATCTAGAATCTATTCATCAGAATGGCCAAATGATGAAACTGTGAAGGCTGATCCTTCACCATTATCTCCATCTCACGCAACGTTCACCTTTTCCTCTTTCTTGTCTTTATTGGGATAGTCTTTTGCCCAATCCCCCTTTTGGTGACAAGTAACACATTCATCTTTTGCAAGACATCTTCTATCTGATGATCTCCCTCTGAATTTTGAGCAAGACTTTCCCCACCCTGTATATCTTCTATTATTTGTCTTGCCTTTGACTGTTAATGCCTTTAATGCTTAGTCCCTATTTGCAGATTTGTCTTTCTTTCTAAACTCATTGTTGACCAAGGCGTTTGAAACATTAACATACTTGATCTTTTCTTTACCATACAATAAAGTGGTGGTGAGATGATCATATGTGTCAGGCAAAGAATTCAACAATACCAGTGCTTTATCTTTATCATCGATTTGAACATCTAGGTTTTTCAAATTGGCAAAAATTTTGTTAAAATTGTTCAGGTGTTCGTTCATCGAAATACCTCTCTTGTAGTCAAAATGAAACAATCTCTTCTTCAAGTAGAACTAGTTCTCAATTCTCTTTGTCAAGAACTTGTCTTTCAGCGCCTTCCAAAGCTCCTTCACAGTATCATATTCTCTGAAGGCATATTTCTCATCTTTTTTGCAAGGCACGGTCGGTTGGAACTGCAAGCCAGGAGATTCACTTTCTTCCATTCTATCTTGTCCAAGTCATCTGGTTTGTCTCCCAGAGTGAAGTGCAAATTCATCTGGACAAGCATATCTTTAACTTTGCATCTCCACATGCCGAAGTTACTGCTTCCATCAAACTTTTCTACTTTGAACTTAACATGGGACACTGGGGTCCAATGCCTAGAGTTGCTTGTAGTCATTGGGTTACTTGTGGACTTGGTTGATCTCATGTTTGTAAATTCTACCATTGAGACTACTCAATAATCTCCACCACAAATAATAACGGACGCTTGAAATGCCCAGAACACAGGAAATTCTAAGCTCCCGAAAACTTCACTGAAAATTTGGGTCCGAATCTCACAAAACAAAATCCACGATTGTGTCCGAAACTGGTGATTTAGCTAAGAAAGCACTTTCTCCATCTCTCCAGGGACCTCAATGAAATTCTTCAAATCCAGGGGCCAAATTACAATTTCTCAAAATTCTAGGAACCTTGTTGCAATTAATAGAAGTTTTAGGGGCTAAATTATAATTTCAATAAGATCAGAGATTGAAATACAGTTTACCAAACTTTCAAGGGCCTTCCTGCAATTTCAGAAACTTTGGCTGACTGGGATAATAACATGGCAAATGTGTTGACGTGGCAAGCACATGTGCTGATGTGGTGTTGACGTGGCTGGTGAGCTGTTGATGGCGTGGCTCAACACATAGCAGTGACTAGGCTGATACCTGGCGCTGATGTCGCAGTGTTGCAAAAATAATTTGCAATAATGTTGCCCCAAGGATTTGAACCTTGGCCATAAAGGAGCAATGCTCAACCATAACCACTTAAACAAAGTTCCACTTGGTGTTGGTTTTACTTCAACCATATATTTGAAGTATATATTTTGGGGTCACAAAGTCGACTATCGCCGTGCGTGGGTCTTCTGGATCCAAATTGACTTTATGCGCAAACATTTGATCGGAGCGTCTGGGCCACCCTGACCTCCGTTTTGACCCTTTTTCTGGATCTGGACTCCTCTCGTTGAGACGTACATTGTGGTATCCTGAAAACTCGATTTTGACAACTTTAAAATTTTCAATTTATAGAAAAGACGCTCTGTTTTTCGCATAACAATGCTCTGATACCAATTTGTTGTGCTTAGAAGGCAAAAAACAATCACACTCAAACACACAAGCAATAACACATAAAGATTTACGTGGTTAGGCAAATTGGCTACGTCCACAGACAGCGAATTTCACTAAATGGAGAGAAATACAAAATTACAACAATAAAGGAGGACGAGACACTACTCTCACTAAATTCACACTTACACTCACTCAGTTGCTTACACTTTCTTACACTCTGATTTTCACCACACCAAAACTCCTCCCATTCACTACTCATTTATAGATGCAATGGGAGAGCCAAGCTGCTGACAACATTAAAGGCAGCAACAAGATCAGCCATCCTACCATGAGTAGCTCGGCTGAATCTCTAACTTCTTCATTTGTCTTCAAAACAACAGTCATTGTTGCAAAAGAAGATCTGAGCCCATCTTCAACAAAGTTTACATTTAAAAAATAGTGAAATCTATCATGTCACATGTATACTTGGCATAAAGAATGAAAAATTTTAATAAAATATTTAAGTGATAGCAAAACTCTAATGCATTTTGAATCAAAAAAAAGAGAAGAAAAGAAAAAAAAAAAAAAATCTCTAATGCATACATATATATATTTCGGGGAATTTTTTTTTAAAGTTCCTAATTTTTTTTTCTTTTCTTTTTTTAAAGATAGAGATAATGCACGTGTTTGGGAAGAAATAAATTTTTTTTAGATGTTTTGGGTTTTTTTATAAACAAAATAATTCTACAAAAAAAATTAATATAACATGATATGACTTGAGTTTTGATTTTATCACTTTAAAGTAAAAATTTATCAATATGACTTATGTTTTAAAAAATATGATTGTCACATCATTTTCGTCATAAATTCTTTACCCTTCTAAAAGAAAAAATTTAAAAATAGTTTGGTTTGATTTTAAGAATCAGTTTTTCAAAAAAAATTCTAAAAAATTAAAAGTTCATTTAGTGAAAAAAATGAAAAAAAAAAAAAAAAAAAAAAACTCATCATATAATTTCTTAAATTTCAAAAATATCTTTTTCATATTTATTTTTGTCAAATTAAGTTCTATTTAAAAATATAAAAAAAATCAGAAAACAATTTCTGAAAATTAAACCAAACAGGATCATTTTCCAAAAGGTATTTTCTTTAAAATTTCTCTTGCTTGTCGTGATTTCTCCAACACATCAAAAGTGGAGTTTAGTTGTGTCAATTGATGTCATATCGTATCAGCCATTAGCACAAATTTGGGTATCCAGCAAGTGTTTCAATTCACTAATTTTTGGTCACTTAACTGAAACATGAATTTTTGCAGCTGCAATTTAATTTCATTAAAATATTTGTTGAGTTCTTTTGAGCAATAAATGTGGTTCAATAATTTTAGTAAGAACATTTGTATACCACAAAATTTTATCTTCTCATATGTTGTAATTATATTGGTTTAAAGGACCTGATTATTCATGTCTCGCTAATGTAGAGAAACTCAAGCCTTCATTGGATATTTCATGTCTCTTTGCTTAAAAAGAAAGTTGGAAAATGAATGCAGAACTCTAGGGTGCAATCTTGTGTATACAAGAATCATCAGTGTAATTTATTTAGTTTTTTTCTTATGCAGAAATTGATAAAATTTATAGAGCCATCCAAAATGTTAAAAGTCCGGTCCAAAATAAGTAATTGAGGGGGGGTTATTTTGAAAGACAATTTAACGTGTGATTTAAATTGATTAATTTAACGACAATGCTAGGTAGCTCAAATTTTGTGGCTCAAAAGTGGCTCAAATGGTCAAAACGATATCGTTTTGAGTACAAAATAACATAAAAATGGCCAAAACGACGTCGTTTTGGCCATTTGAACCACTTTTGAGCCACAAAATTTGAGCTACGAGACATTTTTCTTAATTTAAAAACTACAAATAACCAATAATGGAAATACCCTTTATTGAATATGAAGAGATGCTACAAAAAGCACTGTTGACCAACAGGGCCCCAAAGACAAGAAAAAACAGAAAACAAACATAGATGAAAACTCAGTTGGCAAGGCACCAACCGCAAGCACACCCCCCAAAGCCAAACCAATTTCCAATTGAAGGTCTCAATTTCACTTGATCCGATTTGGAATTTCACTAATTGCAGAGAACAAAATATGCTTCCCTTCATTCACCTTTTTCTGTCCTTCCTCCAACAACGTTACTCCTAAGCGAGCCTTTTCGCCAATTTCTTCCAGACCATGTATTGAAGCATTGACAAGGTTCAACAGATCAATTGAAGCGGCTGTTTCAAGTCCAAACTCAACGGTCAGTTCGTCTTTTCTAATTCTTGTCACCTTCTGCAAAAGAATCGGTTGCAGAGTCTCCCTAACTGAATCAAATGCTTCTTTGACAGCAAGATGCTCGACAGATTGATGGACAATTGCAATGTTGTTTTCACAAAAATTTGGATTGCCCATGGGAAGTTGGCGACGAAACTTTCCATCTGCATATAAGGATGCAAATTTTATGCCCTGTCTATATATCTATTACATGAAAAGAACTAAGCATTTGCAGACAATATTCAAGAAGGTTATTTATTAGTGAGAAAAGAGAATAAGAAATTAATTAAATGGGACTTCTCAAATTTAACCTTGAATTTTTATTTTTTATTTTTTGGCTCACAAAGGGTGTCTAGGGTTTTGCTCTGATTAATCTCTAGGTTAAATCCTACGTGGGATTGTGAATCGAATCATTGAATCAAACCAAAAATTATAAAATTCTACTTTAATGTAAAATTCTACTTTTTGGACTCACAAAGGGTGTCTAGGGTTTTGCCCGATTAATCTCTAGGTTGTTAAAAATAAAATCCTACCTGGAATCATGAATCAAATTAATGAATCAAACCGAGAATTATAATGTTCTACTTTCAATGTAAAATAAAATAAAAATAGTCAATAATGATAATGTATATTAGATAAATTTAAAATTATTAAAATAAAAATGATAAATTTGTAGTGCATCTTCTAATTATGATAAACTTGTAACTAGAGTATTTTATTTTTTATTTTTTCAAATATGAGGAATGGTCTTTGTAATTTATCCTAAATAATGGCATTGTTGAAGAAACACAAACACAAACAGAGACAGAAAGAGTAGGTACCTGAAGATCTAGTTATCCTAGATCTATTGGCCACGGATGCGGCAGAATCTGGTGAATAACCGGTGGAACCTTCAGACTTGGTCGGAGAAGGTGTGCAGTGTGAAGAGTCTGGAATAGACTCAGCATCCGAGTTGAGTATGATTCTCTGTTTTTTCAACCTTTGCCGATACCTATCTTCTTCTTTTTCTTATTCTTATTCCTCATTCTCCTTGTCTTTTCGTAGCGCTCCACGATGTTCAATGGGACCATTGACAGGGGGAGTGGCATCACCATTTGCTGCAGCAGCAGCAGCAGAAGATAAACCCAACAAAAGGGCCACGTTAGCAAGTATTTTGTTGGGAGGGTCTTGGTCCTGGCCAGCTGAGCCGGAGACATCATCCTTGCTGGGATTTGTGAACAATCCAACAAAAGCTGCGAGCAGGGCTAGTAGTTTCTTCGGATCACCACTGATTCTCAACTCTGTGGAATCTGTGTTTACGGGGGTAGAAGGAGAAACATTCACTATTTCAAATGGATTCCCGGGAATGCTATTGTTCGATTTCGGCTGTTTTCTCCTTTTATATTCAAAAACTCCAGTCATCGTTACCCAAAGATATGCATATATATTGTGGGGACATAATTTTTGAACGACAACATGTGGCCGAGGTGTCACCGAAGTGCCAGCCGAGGTGCCACGGGTCCTCGTTATGACGCCGAGATCATCTCGGCTAGGCCGAGGTTATCTGCGAAGATATCGGAATCCAGGATAAGCGGATAAGGGACAAGAGTCCTAAAATGAGAGAGGACTTTAGCTTGGGTAAAGATAAGACTCTTAGAGAGTTTATCCCAATCCTACTGCGAGTCCAAGATTAGCAGTAATCCTAAGTCCATTGAAGCTAGGCTTCTATTGGGACTAGGTTTGTGTTGGCTATAAAAGCGAGGCATCCTCATGGGTCTAAGGTATGTTTTTTTATGCTCTAAATAGTAAGTTAAACACTTTTTCTATCTTTGAGAGATAACTGACTTGATCGTCGGAGTGCCCCTGGGTGGACGAACCACTACCGGAATCTCTTTTTTTGTGACAAGTCGTTCGGGCTTAATCTATTCTTCCAATGTTCTCCAGGTGAGTGCTTGATTGGCAGTGTGGCCGGAATTTAACACACACATATATAATTAAAGTAGAAGTTGGGAATGGGGATGGTATGGTGCAATGTTTCAGGGGTGGGAACGATTTTGACTGCAGATGCAACAGTGGCTCCGGCGATATCTCTTATATCTCTAGATCGATCTCTATTTATAGTGTACATTTTGGCATCTTCAATGAAGCAGACCATGTTTGGCATATGGATTGGGCAGAAATTAGTTAACAAAATAAATTAATTAATTAATTAATTAATTAAATTAATAAAATAAAATATCATATTCAAATCATAATTATTTCACTTTTTCTTTCACAACCATCAAATCAGCTACAAAAAAAAATTTTAAAAAAATTAAAAATAAAAAATTTATCCCAAATTAAACTTTTTTTAGTTATGCTAAAATAGTCAAAAGGTTAGGCTAAAAAAGGTTATTCCAAACCCAGGTGCAATACACACCGTTACAACCCTATTATAATATTACGTAAGTTTTTATGAATTTACATAGGTTCAACATAAATCTATTCATAAAAATGAATTTATGTGAATTTATATTTAACTTACATATTTTTATGAGATTATTTACGTAAATTTATGAAAATTTACATAATTTTATAATAAAATTGCATCATTTGAGAGATTATTGACTAATGGTTTAAAAAGTAATAATTTATCAAAAAGCAACAGTTCATAATACAACCAAAAAATGGGCGTTCTATACAAAGGATGTGGCCACTGGGGTGGTGGCCTCGTGGAGAAAGTAGTTATTTTCATAGGAGTGTGTTAAGTTTCATTTTTGGGGTGCAGAATGCTGGTTTTGTCTAGTTAACTCTTTTCAGAGGCCTCGCACTATACTCTGATTGATACTTGGTCTCTTTTGTGGTATGTGGTTGAATTCCATTGGGTGTCTCGGTGGTAAGTTCCTTTCTTTGGATTAGGTTAAATCTGGCCGTCAATTGGTTATCACAGAGTAAGGATCTACAGATGTTATGATATTCCCACAAAACATTTTTTTTCTTCTTGATAAAATATATATGTATATATATATACAAAGGATGTGGGATTGGGTTCCATTACCCTTCCAGGCTTCCACCAAGATGGATTGGTCTTGATTTTCGCCATTGTATTTTTGAACATTGCCTCAATCTAATGCAACTTCTGATGAGGCAGTATTTTATTAATTAATATAGACTGATTAAGTCTATATTTTAAGTTATATAATATCATTAAACTATATTTTTGGGTATTTATGATATGTTTTTAAAATAAATAATAAAAAATTATTAGAAGGAATATTTTGAAAATTTTATTTTTTATAATAATATATTGAAATTTTAACACTTATATTTTCATTAATTTATAACTTTTAATATTTATGAAGTAATTATGATATTACGATTTGATTTCGTTTGATACAACAACTAAACTATTAACTTGTAGAACATTTCCAACACTTCATCAATTTTTTTATCAAATTTGAGTAAAAATTGGATGAAAAGTTTTATATGATATAATGCACTCTAATGGTTTCATCAAATTTGAATGGTCGTCTAGCCGGTCATCCGGTCTAGATCAAATTTTTATCAAATTCATCCCAAAATTGATTGTTTGGGAGGACGTCTAATGAAAGGATAAAACTCTATTGATTTGATGAAAAAAGTAACTCTCCCCCTATTTGATATCAATTTGATGAAAGGATTGAAACTCGCATTTTAGGCATTTTTTTTGTCTTTTTTTTTTTTTATCAAATTTGATAAAAGATTGGAGTTGGCTTTAGTCTAGTCATTTTGCTAATTTGCTCAACAATCTAATTTTTAAAACATTTCAACCCAAGTAATTAAACGACTTTTGCATTAAGTGGTTTGTTTTTGTTTTATTCAATTCCCCCCCCCCCCCAAAAAAAAAAATTGTTTCATTAATGCAAAATGAAACATTTTGCAAAAAGAAAAGAAACATTTTGCATTAATGAAACAATGTTTTAAAAAAAAAAATTATAACCGGGTGATTAGACCAGCTAATAAAAAAAATATATGTATTATTATTATTTTTTTTTTTTGAAATAATGTTCAGTCTGGAACAAACCATTCATGTTTTATTTTTGTACATTGTAAACCCAGTAAAAACCCAAGTCATAAGGCTACTAATGTCTTCCAAAATGGGGAAATTCTAATGTATACCTCTTTAAAAATATATATATATATATATTATATATCTTTAGTTATGTAATTTTTTTTTCTTTTTTTAGTTATGGTAAATTTTCTTTTTTAATTATGATATTATTTTAGTTATAACTCATAAATTTTTTAGTTATGTCTAATGTTGTATTTAATTATGATATATATATATCTTTTAATTATGATTCAAAAAATTAAAATTATATATTATTTTTATTTTTAATATAAAAGACAAATATGTGTTTTTCTCCAAAATGACAACTTTTTGTTTGTTATTTTGAAAGTAAACTCAAGTCATTTTTTATCTTCCCCTCTCAACAACCACATGCAATTTTGTCATGGCTCAGACTTTATTACCTCGAAAAAACCCAAGTTGTCTTGCAAAATGATATGGGCTAGGGCCGCCAGCAAAGATTTATTTTATGTTTGGCTATTTTTTTACATTCACCATTGAAGTTTTTTTTATTTTTTATTATTTTATTTTATTTTAATTCTTTATATTTTCAAAATTTTTAATTTATTTTAAATTAACTTTTATTTAAAATTAAACAAAAAAATGACATGTTAATTGCTGACATAAAAATTATATTATTATAAATTTTATAAAATAAAATATTTTTATATGAAGAAATTGTTAACGCATAATTTATTTATTTTAATCTAATTTCAGATCTACATTAGGTTTTACAGTAAACTAATAAAAAAGAGTTAAAGCATAAAAAACTAAACTGATAATAAAAAATAAAATAAAAAAACCCTTTAAAAGTTAAAATAAGAAAATACCAGATGTGAAGGGGCAAATGTAATTTTTCCAATGAAAAGCGAACCCTTCATAATTATCTCTCTTTCAACAATCACAATTTTGTCATTGCGCTGACTATCCAAATCCCTAGTACCTACCTAGTAAACCTAAGTAATTGAATAATGACCAAGTGAGATACATGTTCACGTGTTTACCAGGTAAACCTAAGCTCCTGCTGGTATTGCTCAAATCTTGTTCCCACTTTGCCAGCCAAAATGTTTGTTAGATAGTAAATGAGGGCAATAAAAAAATACTCTATGGTTGTTGAAAGAAATAAAATGAATTGGCTTTCACATAAAAGTCAATTTACCTAATAAAAATCAATTTTGATAGTTGAAGGAATGAGTAGTTTTACATTATCACTAGATAAAATATCTAAAAAAAATTAACTTGAAAGTAATGACTCTTATTATTTTAACTAATAAAATCAAATTGAGACATTAATGTTCTATTAGGCTTATTAGAATGAGTTGGAATTGAATAGAATGATCATTCCCTTGAAATTGTAAATGATCATTCCATTTATAATGTATTTTGTCATTATTTTTTTAATCAACTAAATATGAGAATGAATATTTTAACGAAATGATCATTTCATTTCATTCTAATGAACTAAACACTATCTAAATGTATTTACTTTAAGAGCACTAAATACAATTTTCAAGAATTCTATAATACACCCCTTACCATATGCACTCTTAATTATGTCATTTTCTTCTTCAGTTATGACATTTTTTTGATATGTTTGGTATGCATCATTTAACTTTTAGTTATGATTTTATTTTATTTTATTTATTTTTATTTTAATTATAACTCAAAAAATATAAAATTATATAATTTTTTAAAATTATGATATATATATATCTATATAACAAGGGAATGGTGTTTTTGAATTGGGGATGGGACATTTGTATGTGTGTCAAAACATAAACCATCAGATTGATTTAATCTAAGGGTTGAAAATATCTTACTCTCATTTGTCCTATTTGAACATTTCAATGGTTTAGATCAATTTTACTAAGTTTAATAAATGGTCCAGATTTAGCTTTGGTTCCCACACTGAAAAACGTCTTCCTCTTTCTCTCACAAACGTCTTCTTCCTCTTTCTCACTGATTTTGATTTCAAAATTTGAAACTCCATTCTCTCTCACACCTCTTCCTCTTTCCACCATACATCTTCTTCTTTCCACCAACCTTTCTCTCTCTAGAAGTTTAAGTAATCTCTGGTGGTGATTTCCTCCAACGGAATACAACCCCACTGAGAGGGGGTGATTTGTACCATCTAGCTCAAAGTTTTCCTCCTCTCTCTCTACATAGCTCCAAGGTAAAAGGCTAAATCCTCACATTTTTTTACTCCCCCTTTTGTTATTGTTCTATTGGGTTTGTTATTGTTCCATTGGGTTTGTTACTGTTCAATCTTTGCCTCCCCTCTCTCTAATCTAGATAGCTCTTTGCTAGTTTTTTTTTTTTTTTTTTTTTTTTTTTTTTTTTTTTTTTTTGAAGAGGGTGTGTGGATCTAGGGTTTTATTTGGGTTTTGGGTTTTTGATTTTAGATTTTGATATGATAATCAATCTTTGCCTCTTCTATCTCTCTCTTTCCCTCTCACTTTTTTTCCCCTCTTTTATTTGGGTTAGTTTTTCTTTTTTCTTATTTGTTACCAGCATAGAATTCCGAATAGCAAAATTCTTGCAAAGAATTACCAGCACAGAATTATTTCTTTAAAAAAATGAGTTGGGTATGAGTGTTTACTATTATGAGTAAGAAATTTGTTTGGCACTTTACATTGCCTTCTTAATACTTTTTCTCTCTCTATTCAACCTTTTTGTAAGCAGATTAGTTTTGGTTGAAGCTAACTTCTATGGTTGAATAAAAGAAGCATTGACACCGTTCTAGATCCTTTTAGGGCAACAATTGAGTTGTGTTGAACTCCAGCAATTTGAACCAATTGAATTTTTATTTTTTATTCTTTTATGGTTTGTATAGTTAGTCTTTGGGTTTGGGTTTGAACCTGCAAAAGTGACGAAAGTGAGTTAATTCTTTTATGGTGAGTTAATTGTCTATTTGTTGCTGAGAAAGTGACGAAAAAAGTAAAGAAAGTTAAATTTTGGTTACTGTCATTCCTGGGTTTTGCTTAAAGATCAATTATGATTGTATTTTGTCAAAATTAATATTTTTTTATTGGGTTTTCTACTCAATAACAAGGGTTTCACGCACCATTAATCAACCTTTGTTCAAGCGCCATTAATCTATCTCATTATATTTTTTCTACTCTATCTTTAAGCACCATTATCTTTAATGTATCTCTTTATATATATATTTTTTTACTCTATGTTTAAGCACCATTAATCAACCTTCATAGTGACTTCAACTGCGGCAATGGAGCAGACTAAGGTTGTGGGTATTCGTTTTGGCCTTGCTGGCTCTGTTTAAGTGTCTTGGTCTTGCTAGCTCTATTCAAGGATATCCCAAATAGTTATTTTAATTAGTTAGTTATGTTGGAGATGTTGAAACCATGGGAAAAGCTACTGGAAACTTTAATTAATTAGTTTTGTTGATTAATTAGTTGATTTCCTTTTACTGATTTGTATTAGATTTGTATTAAATCAGTTTCGCTTGCTAGATTTGTTTTAAATCAGTTTCTAAAATCACCATTAATCTATCTATTTTTTTTTTTTTTAACAGCCCATTAATCTATCTATTTAAGCACCATTATGTTTTCTGCCATACGATGTAGCGACTTTGATGGCGGCAATGGAGCAGACTAAGGTTGTGGGTATTCGGTGTTTGGGTATTCAGTGTTTTGTTCAATGAGATCCCAAACAGATATTTAATTAGTTAGTTTTGTTGAAACACTAGGGAAAGTTGCTGTAAACTTTGATTGATTTTGTTGATTAATTAGTTAGTTTCGTTGCTAAAATTGTGATAGATTTGAACTATACTTTAGTTTTGTTTGGTTTAATGCTAAACATTAGTTTTTTTTTTTAATTTTTTTTAATATTTGTTGGTAATAGGGTGCTTGGTTTCCATTGTAGGTTTAATGTTGTTGTTTCAGCTCCTTTCTCTCATCTTCCTCATTGTTTTCACCTCCTCACCATGGATTTGAGACCACTTCAACTTTCTCCTTGATGTAGTTGTCACAGCCCATTCTAAAGTCTCAACCATCACAGTCTTCACCATGCGTTTGTGGTGATTGTGAAGCAATAATTGAGACTTGATATACAAAGTGCTGATGGACGAATGAAGCACTTAAAGCGATTTTGAGGCCACGATTCAATGGGTATGCTCCATCACAATCTATGGTCTCTTTCTTATTCTATCTCTACATTTGTGTAAACATTTTTCAATAATTATTCCTAAATTCTAATTTTTATTCCTGTCGTTAATTAGAATAACACCGATCGGTTCCAACATTTGCAAATCGAGAATCAGATTCTCATTGAAGTAGCCACACCCTGCAGTGCATTTGGCTAGATTATAGAGAGCTTCCAGCCATCAAGGAGGTTAGTAATTTTGTTATTATTATTAGTTTGTTTTACATAGCATTTGTTTAGTAATTTGTTATACATACCATTTGTTTTGTTATACATAGCCATCAAGCAGGTTAGTAATTTGTTATACATAGCATTTGTTTTGTTGTCATTGGTATATGTTTGAATGAAGGTTACAATTATAGTCAATAGTGGTTCAAGAAGAGAAAACACAGGTCTAATTGCTTTATTACATTTATGTTATGGATTCCTACAATTTGTATTTGAAGATTTGCCTTTGTGATGTACTATATAACTATGTATATATTTGGATTGGTTGATTGGCAAAACTACTTTATTTGTTTGACTTAATTGCATTTCCATTTTTTTTTTTTGTTTTTTGTTTTTAATTTGCTTAATAGGCTCACATTAGAGAGCATGAGGACGGAGTAAAACTTCTTCAGAACCTATCACAACCAAACACTGAGGTAAGTATTTGATTTGTATTCTTATTTAAGCAATGGTTGCTCATTCTGATTGTCTAACTTTTTCTTTTGGTTGGTTGTCTTCCTTGACTCTACAAGTCTACGAATTAATCATCAATCATGCTTGCTATTGAGTTGAAAAGTTGAATAAATTTTGAAGCAATGGTTTAATCTTTTCTTACAATTATCATACTTTGGGTATCAATTAGGAATTGATTGGGTATCAATTAGGCCATTTACAGCTAGAGATTGATTGGGTCTCTAATACATGCAACATGAAGTTCCGATTGGGCATCTGGTTTTCTGATTGAGTAACAAATGATTGTCTTCTATTAATGATTTCAATTGGATGTCTGATATTGTCTTGAGGGTTCCAAGGATGCTCTATTTTCGAAGAGGTGTAAGGTTTGAGCCTTCTTGAAGTTTTATTACTGGTTGGTGCATAACCCACTTTTTCACTCTATTTTTCTCAGTGATTTGTTTGTTTTTCTTTGTGATTTGTATATAGCAGGAAAACCTTGATCATGTAGATTTTTGTTATTGGTTAGATTCATTCCCAACTTTCTTTCCAAAACAAAGAGAAGTTTTGGATATTGCTATAAAACATTCTAATTACTTTGGTCATGTGGATTCTTTGGTTGGGATTAATTTGAATTATGTTAGGAAGGTTTCTGATTGTGAAGAGAAGGAATAGGTTGATATGTTGCATTTACTTTCCTAAGATTTGAATTGGAGAAAGAAAGAGAAACTTTTGTGGTTGGGAATAAAGAGAAACTATTTGTAACGGGTTTCTCTTCAATTGATTGATGTTTGGTCCTCTCACTTTCTTTTTCTCTATGTATCTCCTTGAGGTACATGTACGTGTGTTTAGCTAATATTTGTTTGGGTTCAGGAATTTGTTTACATTAATTAGCTGGAAATTACTTGGAAATTCTATTAGGTAGTTTCAACTGTATTCTTAGCAATAAAATTTGATGTTATCTACCACTTTAACATTAACAAAAAGTGTAACGTCCCAAATTTCTAACCCAAATGATAATACAACAATCATGGCTCTTTCAAGAAAAACCGAATATAAATCTTCAAACTTACATTACATGACACAATAACTCTTCATGCAACAATACATTAATCCAACAACAAGTAAATAAACAAATAAATACCCCAAAGGGTATACAAGTTTCCAAGGCTTGAGCCTGGCTATACAAAATAGTTATTCAAACCTACACAAACACAGCCGTTGGCTTACACACAGAGTCACAGCAAAATGAGAGCATTGTACTCCCAGCACACATACTTCCATTTCCCTAGTTGGGTGAGATCACCACATCTTTTCCTGCACAAAAATCCCGTAGGGTGAGCATAAAGCCCAGTAGAAAATTCTTAACAAAGCATATACATTTTATACAAGTCTCAAGAGATGAAATGCACAGGCCATGCTATGCCCTTTTTGATGATAAATCACATTTTCATCTTTTGAAAACCATCATGCTTAATAATATCATGCAATTTCAATTGTTCAAAACTTAACAATTTATTTGAAGGGCGGTAAATACGACTCTGATAATCCCTAGGTCGGTGTCTGCAAGTAAACTATACAAGTACTACCAAATTATCATTTTTACCGGTATTAATTGGAAGGCTCGACACCTATCCGCGCGGGTTTTTGGTCTTTCACCCCAGACTCTTAGGCCAACTTATTCAATATCATCTACACCACCAATCAAGACTTACCAACGTATTTACCCCAAAACCATTCTTTGAAAACTTGTTTTTCAAAATTCTTTTCTCAATGCAAGTTTTCAAATCAACTTTCAAAGTTTAATGTAATCAAATGAATTGATATGCCAATTTCACAAGATAAATATAAATACCTTTATTCCAATTCATCATCCAAGGAATAACGCAATTCCCTTTTCTCAAGTATCCTCAACAATTAGTTATTTCAAGACTATTTCAACATTTTGAACAATAATTTCCAAAATGAACAACAATCCTCATATTCCTTGAAATTCATCATTTATATAAATATAAATAAGAAAATTTCCAAACATCCATTTATTTTGACACACAAAATAAATATAACAATATTATTCATGGATTTTCAGTTTCTTTTAAAAAAATTCCTAAATTCTGGGTTTTTTCACAAAGACTACACAACTCAAATCTTTTGAAAGAAAACTTTCCAAAATCATCTTTGTTCAATCAACAAAGATCAAAACCCATAAGATCATTTTAAAAGAACAAGAGACAAACCCACTTTCAAAATCGCTCAACTTCTCGAATTAACAATCAATTTTCAAAGCTATCGAAAGATGATTTCGAAAATCATCCAGATCTTGCAAATATATATATATATATAACTCTAAGAAAATCCCTACCTCACGTTTTGAAGAAGAAATGAGATGAAACCCCCAAAATCAACGGTGTCGAAACTCGATCTTCACCGCCCACAACGAAGCCCTCGAGAAGTTAATCAACTTTGATGAAGAACCTATGGTAGAACTCTAATGGATCTTGAGAAATCAAGGTTTTGATCCAATTTGCCGTAGGGAAATATAGAGAGAAGGGAGAGGAAAGGGTTTTTAGAGAGATATATACAAAAGTGATCTGAAATATCAGATTCACGAACTAATACAACATGGTCCGCGCGTGGAACGCCTCGCTCAAGCGTCAAATATACTTTCGTAGTACTTTTGCAGACAGGTCAAACTTCTGGAACCAAACATTCTCCGCTCGAGCGGATAAACGGCCACTCGAGCGAACAAGCAACTTCTAAAGCATTTTGCATTTTTGCTTCAGGGGCGCTGCCCCTCAACCTCGCTAAGGCACTGCCCTAGGACCCGCCAAGGGGGCGTTGCCCCCTGGATCCCTGCGAGCTGACCGGGCAGCTCGATTCCCGACATACTTAGCGAAGTGGCAAAACTGGGATCGCTACAACCTCCCTCCCTTAAAGAATTTTGTCCCCGAAATTTCAAATCAAACTACCCAAACAAAGGGTTTCTAGCGATCAAAACCACGCTATTTCATTTTCAAATCACAAAACTAACTCTCAACCAAATTCCACCATTTCCACCATGGTTATCTCATTAACAACAACCTCTCAAATATGCATAAACATGAAATTTCCCAAAAAGTAATGGCAACTCTCAACAACCTTATGCTTAAAACAACAACGCACATATCAACATGTGGTTAACAACTTTAAATATGTTTCCCTCAATACTAGGGAATATTACAAAGAAAAGCAACTTAAGAATTTTCAAACAAATCCAGATATTTGGAGCGGACTTCTGCCTCCCGTTCCCACATCGTTTCTTCAACCCCATGGTCTCTCCACAACACCTTTACCAACGGTATAGTTTTGCCCCGTAGCACTTGCTCCCGGGTTCTAATATTTGAACGGGTTGTTCTTCGTAAGAGGCATCCTCATCTACCTCCAAGTCACCCAATCAAGCACATGAGAAGGGTCGGGTTCATACTTCCTAAGCATAGCTACATGAAATACGTTCTGAACTTCCGAAAGTTATGGCGGTAAAGCTAACCGGTATGCCACTTCCCCAATTCGCTCTAAGATCTCAAAAGGCCCAATGAACCTTGGAGATAAATTACCACTCTTACCAAATCTCATCAAATCCCGTCTTGGTGAGATTTTTAGAAACACATGGTCACCAACTTCAAAAGATAAAGGTCGTCTCCTCTTATCGGCATAACTCTTTTGTCGGCTTTGGCCCGTAGCTAACCACTTCTGAATGAGAACAACTTTCTCGGTTGTCTCTCTAACAATTTCGGGACTCAGTAACGGTGCATCACCCACTTCGGCCTAACAAACTGGTGATCTACAAGGTCGGCCATACAAGGCCTCAAATGGTGCCATCCCTATACTAACTTGGTAACTATTGTTATAAGCAAACTCAATCAATGGTAAGTGTCTTTCCCAAGGCCCCTTAAAATCAAGGACACAAGCTCTAAGCATGTCCTCTGAAATCTAAATGGTACGTTCTGACTGTCCATCGGTTTGAGGATGATAAGCGGTGCTAAGAGTCAACATAGTTCCCAACGCTTCTTGAAGGCTTTGCCATAACCGGGCAGTAAAACAAGAATCCCTATCTGACACAATAGTCACAGAGACTCCATGAAGTCGAACTATCTCTCTAATGTACAACTCTACCAAGCGTTCAACTGAGTCGCTGGTGCACATTGGAATGAAATGGGTAGACTTAGTAAACCTATCAACAATCACCCAAACGGTGTCATTGCCTCATTGTGTTCTAGGAAGCCCAACTACAAAATCCATGGTAACACACTCCCATTTCCACTCGGCTATCGGTAAGGGTTGTAACAAACCCGCTGGTCTTTGGTGTTCGGCCTTCACTTGTTGACAAGTAAGGCACTTCAATACAAATAAAGCGACACCCCGTTTCATACCCCTCCACTAAAACTGACGACTAAGATCATGATACATTTTAGTGCCTCCCAGGTGTACCTCAAGGCGTGAGTGATGGAACTCCCAAAGTACTTCCTCTCTATAAGATTCTGGTACAAACAAATGGTCTAGGTAATGTACACTCAGATCCGAGTGAACGTTCAAACCTTTCTCTTCCTTTCCATTGAAAATCTTAACACGGATTGATTTCACATCACGGTCTCCTCGTTGTGCCTCTATGACTTTACTAACCAAGGTAGGTTGAGTATTCAAAGTAAACAAGGTAGCACTCTCTCCGGACTCACCCAAGTGCAAATCAAACTTGCCAATAGCATCTAGCATATCCCATTTTCGAATGGCCACACTTGCCAAACTTCTCACAGATTTTCGACTCAAAGCATCGGCCACCACATTGGCCTTCCCTGGATGATAGTGTAACTCAAAGTGATAATCCTTCATAAATTCCATCCACCTCTGAGGTTGTAAATTCAAGTCTTTTAGAGAAAACAAATACTTTAGACTCTCATGATCGCAGGAGACTACAAACTTCTCACCGTACAAGTAATGCCTCCAAATTTTCAAAGCAAAAATCTCCGCTGCTAATTCTAGATCATGGGTGAGGTAATTTTTCTCATGAATTTTCAATTGTCGTGAATCGTAGGCCACAACTTTTCCCTCTTGCATCAAGGCACAACCAAGTCCATCCCCAGACGCATCACAATAGATAGTGTAATTCAAACCCCTTTCCGAAATTATCAAAACCGGTGTGGTAGTCAATCTAGTCTTAAGCTCTTGGAATGACTTTTCACAAGCCTCACTCCACACAAATTTGATACCCTTTCTAGTCAACCTAGTCAAAGGTGCAGTTAGTCTAGAGAAGTCCTTTACAAAACGTCAATAATAGCCCGCTAATCCCAAGAAACTCCGGATTTCAAAAACATTTTTGGGTTGTTCCCAATCTTGTACGTCATTTATCTTTGAGGAGTCCACAGTCACTCCCTTTCTAGACACTACATGCCCCAAAAACTTCACATCTGTTAACCAAAACTCACATTTTTCAAATTTGGCATACAATTTGTGCTCACTAAGTAAAGCCAGCACTACCTGCAAGTGAGTCTCGTGTTCCTCTTTAGAGGTTGAATAAATCAAGATGTCGTCCAGAAAGACGACCACAAAACGGTCCAAGTATTCCCCAAAAATTCTGTTCATCAAATCCATAAAGGAAGCCGGTGCATTGGTCAACCCAAAAGGCATTACAAGAAATTCACAGTGGCCATAACGAGTACGAAAGGCCGTTTTCTAAATGTCCTTCTCTCGGACTCTCAACTGATGGTACCCCAACCTCAAATCTATTTTTGAGAAGCAACGAGACCCTCTAAGTTGGTCAAACAAATCATCTATTATGGGTAGAGGATACTTGTTCTTAACTGTAACTCAATTCAACTTGTGGTGATCAATACACAACCGCAATGACCCATCCTTCTTCTTCGCCAAGAGAGCCGGGGCTCCCCAAGGCGATGTACTAGGGCAAATGAAGCCCTTGTCTAAAAGTTTTTAGAGTTGAATTTTCAACTCATGCAATTCGGCGAGTGCAAATCTATATGGTGACATGGAAATCGGTGCCGTGCCAGGCACTAATTCAATGGAGAACTCGATTTCCCGGTGAGGTGGTAAACTAGTAAGATCTTCTAGAAAGACATCCGGGTATTCACAAACTATCCTTGGTAACTCAACACGAGCCCCGTCACTCTCACTATCCAAGAGAGTTACAAGAAGGCCACTAAGCTTGCTCCTACTACGAGGGTCAACAACTGGAGACAAGGCTCTATCAACTCAGTTCCCCAGAAAATAGAAACGATCACCACCAGAAATGCACACTATAACTCTCTGACGGTAACAATAAATCATAGCTTGATAAGAACAAAACCAGTCCATGCCTAAAATGACGTCAAAACTCGACATATCTAGTAACACAAAAGCAAATGGAAGTCGACGCCCGACAACTTTTATTTCACAATCACGACAACCCCGGTCTAAATCAACTGTACCGCCAACAGGTGACTCTACTCTGAGTGGAGGCACTAACCATGCTACCTCTAACCCCAATGCAGAAGCAAATACTGTAGATATCAATGAATGAGACACACATGTGTCTATCAATACATTAGCAAAAGAATTACACACAACAAAAATACCTCTCACAACTGAGGATTCTAGCAACTACTCTGGCACGGTAACAACATACACGTGCCCCAATGGCCCCTGATTGACTTGCTTCCCTCTCGGAGTATAGGCCTGTTGTACTGACTGAGCCGAAGCAGCTCCCTGATTAACTCGCGAAGCTTGGATTGATTGAGCCTGCTAGTGGCTCCAAGTCTACCTCGACCCTAATGGGATATGCGCTTCCCAACTGTGGGCAAGTTCTCTTCATATGCCCCGGCTGACCACACTGATAACAATTAAACCCTTGACCTTTATTCTAAGACTGAGACTGACTTTGAGATCGGTTAGATGGTGGTACTATTAACTTCCCTCCTCCCTTTTGTGGGCATGAGAAGGCTTTGTGACCCGATTGGCCACACTTGAAACACGAGAAGCTACTCAATGCACTTTTTCCCGGACCTGCACTAGGCAAAGGAAAAGTGGATCTAGACTGCTATGGCTAGGACTGGGATGGATAGGTGTTCCTGCTCTTCTTGTTCTACCTATAGTCTCCTTGAGACTCTTGGCCCCTAGACCTTGAACTCCGATGCCTCTCCTCCTCGACTTGTATGGAAATTTCTACGTGTGTCGCAGTTTCCACAAGACGGTCATATTCTCGAATCATATTTTTGACAAGCTTGAACATAATTTTTGTTTTCAATTTCTTTTCAAATTTTATGCAACGACGCTCTTCCGTGGCCACCAACTCTGGTGCAAATTTGGACAAACTAGAGAAGACCGCCTCAAACTCGGCCACGGGCATCTCAAGTTGTTTGAGGTCTTTAAACTCTTGCCTCAATCTCTCCCTAGTAGTAAGAGGTATGTACTTATCTTGGAAAGCAATTGCAAAGGCTTCCCATGTCGGCTCCACTCTACCCTTGGCATATTTCCACCATTAACCCGTGTCTCCCTTAAGGTAGTAACTCACTAGAGTCACTCTTAGTTCACTATCTTCGATGTGAAGCATCTCAAATGTTTTCACAGTTTGTTCGAGCCACTCATCCGCTTTCTTGGGCTCGGGACCACCATGGAACACATCCGATTTGGCCCGCAAGAACTCTCTAGTAAGGAAACTCACCCTTAACTTTGTGGCGTTCTCTCGGGCTTAATTCCCCACCCTCAACAAGTTCATAGACTCTCTTAAAGCCCCTACCATTTCTCGAGCTAGGGCCTCCATTGCGGTTTTGTAGACACCCCATTTTTGACCGATCTCAAGACTCAGACGTCATTGATTGAGCGCTCGGTGATGGTGCATATTGTGCTCGTTTAGAGGTTTCGAAGTTTTGGCTGAGAGCCTTGCCTCCGGGCCTCTGAACTCTTTTGTGCTTCGGCTTGGTTTGTGGACCGAACTTTGTTTATCTTCTCGAAGGGAGGGAGAGGTCTTGCAGACCATCTCTTTGTGGTCATAGACCACTTTTCCCATTTGGAGACTAGTTTCTGATTTTTGGAGCCTTTGGCCGCGCGCCTTGTCTCGAGACTGCTTAACGTTCTCCGTTGGGCGTGGTTTTTGAACCACACCTTGCTACCTCTACCTAGAGGAACGCTGTGATCTGGGAGACCACTTTTGTGGTTGCATACCACTTTTGGTGCTCGTCAGCTTGTTTTCGGGGATTTCGGCCGCGTGCTTTGCCTCCCGATTTCTCGTCTTGCATCCGCTTTTGTTTGTTTTTGGTACACACCTTGTTTTCCTTGTTTGGAAGGTGGTACAAGGGTGGGAGACCACTTTTTCTCCTTGGAGACTACTTTTCCTTCTGCCAGCCAGTTTTTTGGTTGGATAACTGGCTTGCTTGGTCTTTGGGCCACATTTTCTGGTCGGCCACCACACTATTAGTCTTCTTTCATGCTCTAGACCTCTCCCACCTATGGCCCACTAGTTTTTGCTCTCAGAGACCACTTAAAGTGGCCGGCCGACCACTTTAAGTAGCAGGCCGACCACTTTGAAGTGGTCGGCTGCTTTTTGGCACATTTTTGGAGATATTTTCCTCCAGCTGGCACAGTTGGAGGGCTTTAAGGCCATCCTCCATACACGTGTATGGAGGGATTGCCTTGGTGCTTAGCTTCTCCTAGAAGCTTTGCCTTTCCTCTTCTATAAGAGGGAAGCTCTCCCTCCCTCCTCTAGGTTCAGAAAATTACCCTTAGAGAGACACATATAGTTTTATATCTATCTTGCTTGGTTCTTCATTTTTGTGCTTCAAAAGTGTAGATTTGTCTTAGTTTAACACACAAAGACACACTCAAACACCATCCTTGGGTAGCTGACGTGCTAAGGAGTTTTTTTTGGTGTTCTTGGACTGATTTAAGCTCAAAGAACTTGCTGGAGTTGCAGTAGTAAAGAAGGTCTTCAAGGGTGAGTCTTTGACCTTTAAAACCCCCATTCTTGCTTAAGCTTTTGAGCCTATTTGCATGCTTTTTTGAGCTTAACTTTCAACTAGAAAAAGTTCTTTTTTAAAGTGCTTAAAATAGTTGTTTTAGGTCACTTTTTCATTTGGGGTGTTTTACCCCCTCTTAGGCCTTGTTAGGCCTTATTTTGAGCCATCCCTTTAGGCTCTTGTTGAACCCTTTGCATGACCTTTCTACCACTGAAATCCAAAGGATTTTCAGTGGTTGAAAGGTGGTCTTGGTGTCCTAAATAGGAGAGGGTCATCCCCTCTCCTTGTATTTTGTTTACATGCTTCACATGCCTCATGTTTGAGCACCTTTGATAAGCTTGTCTTACCTTGTTCTTAGCTAGTATTTGTGGTTATTTTGCTAAGGCATACCACTATTTTTACTTGCTTTGGTCACTCCATGCATGCCTAATACACTGTGGTGTAAATCACACAAACTAGTCTTGTATGCCTCATGTTTGAGCATGTGTTTCTAGCTTGTTTTGGGGCCATCTCAGTAGGTTTTTGGTGTTATTTTAACATTCCTTAGATCTTTTTTGGGTTGGTTTGGTTGGCTCTTGCATGGTCCATACACTTGTAGTGTAAATCCCTTAAACTAGCTTTGTATGCCTCATGTTTGAGCATGTCATTCCAACTTATTTTCTTTCTATTTCAGCATGTTTTTGGTGATGTTTTACCATGTCATGACTCTGTTTTGGTTTGGTTTGGTTGGCCCTTGCATGCCTCATGCACTTGTAGTGCATTTTCATGAAATAGCCTAACATGCATCATGTTGTAACATGTCATTTTAGCATGCTTTTGGCTTAACTTAAAGAAGACTTTGTTCATGTTTTAGCATGTTTAAGGTCTAATTTTAGTTGTTTTGGTCATGCATGCCTTGCTTTGAATAGCCATAGTTCAATCTAGCTTGTTAGCTTTGTGTATCAAGTCCATTAGCATGCTTTACTAGGCCTATTTCAATGATTTGGCATCATTTATTATGTGATTTCAGTCCATGTTTCATGGCCATGCATTCACATTTGTCACTCATTCAATGCGTTGGAGGGTTGGCCCCTTTATGCCTTAACATGAACCATTGTGTATGCCTTCATGCCTTAGCTTGCGAGCCATCATTTTAGTGTTTATTTGGGGTTATTATGCCATGATATAACTCTAATTTTTATTGGTTAAGTCATTCCATGCTTGGTCTTAATAGGTGTAGTGTAAACCACCTTATATGCCTTACATTCACCATGCTTCATGCCCTTTCTGCTAGCATATTTTGGCCTACTTCCATACATGTTTTAGACTCATTTTGACAAGTTCTAGGACTATTTTGGGTTGCCTTGATCATATGCTTCATGTTTTATATACTTGTAGTACAAATGCTCTTGCTTGCCTCAAGCTTTGAGCACCATTGCATGCTTCATTTGTGCTGTGTACATGATTTGGCATCACTAAACATGACATTTCAGAGCATTTAGCATTGTCATGTTCCTATCTCAATCATGCTTTAAGTGCCTTTGAGTGTTATGCATTGTTGCCTAGTTTATGCCTTAGCTCGTATACTTGCATGTCTAGGCCTTTGAGCCCTTATCTCAGCATGTTTAGGTCCTTATTTTGACCTACTTGAGCTCTGTCCATGCTTAGTTCATGCATTTGTGCCATGTATTGCATGCCTCATGTGTAGTCCTCTTTGCTTGTCTTAAGCTTTAAGGACCTTTGCATGCCTTGCTTGTGTTGATTAAGTGGTTTGGCACCATTTAGTATCTTATTTCAGTGCACTTAGTGTTGTTACACTTCCACCTTTTTCACTCTTTAAGTGCTCTTGAGAGTTGCACTTTAGTGTCTTAATTGGTGAGCCAATTGCCATGCATGCTTATATATGCTTTTGGTGCCTTCATTTTTGTGTTTTGGCCACTGATTTGGACATGACTGGGGTCTATGCTTTTTGGTTTAAGTCCATTTAGTATGTTTACTTGCATGTTGCTTGCATGCTTATCTTACTTCGCATTGTGTATGCTATGTAGTCCTTTGCATTGTGCATGCCAAGTTGTTCCTTGCATTGAGTATGTATGTTCCTAACATTGCTAAGTTGCCCTTGTAGCATTGCATTGTGCATGCATGCATTAGCATCGTTCGCATAACATTAGCTTTGTTAAGTTGATCATATTACCTTGCGTTGCGTATGCCATGTAGTAGCATTGAGTATGCCATGTCTCTTGTTGCATTGTGTTTGGAATAGGTGTTAGTCCAAACACAAGAAATGAGGGACGTTTCATACTTACAGTGATGAAACGTGCCTCAATTCTCGGTCACCGACGCTCTTAATCATACATGATAGAGTTTTAGGCTTTATGTGTTTACTTGTGCATTCATTTTACATTGAATTGTGCAACTCCGCCTCTCGGCCATCATGCATTGAAATGCGCTATTGGTGGCCCGAGGGTCGAGAACCACACTCCCTTGAGTTCATGACATGATAGGCAGGGTGGTTGTACACACATATCTTGCAAATACATTGCCATGCCCTTTCTTGCTCTCTGTTGCAACAAACTGGAATTCAGCAGCAACAATTGGTCGGCCGACCAGTCTTACTAGCTGGCCGACCACTTTTTCTGATTTTTCAACACAGAAAGTGGTCGGCAGGTGGTCTCCTTCCTCAACAACTGGTCGGCCACCCTCCCACAGGTTCCCAAGGTGGAGTTTCAGCTTTCTGGAGCTTTGTGTAGTGTTTTGGAAACAATTGCAAACAGAGGCAAATTGGGGCATCGCGACGGATTTCCGAGCGACGCGACCGGACATGCATGCTTTTTTCCCTCTGAGGGCACCTCTGTTTACTACTTTATTTAGCTTCTTTACTTAACTAGATTAAGCATTTGTTTTGTACTTTAATAGTTAATGCATTTAGCTATTTCAATTTGTTTTGTAATAATTAGTTTAATTAGCTTAGATTAGCTAGTTAGCTTCTTATTCGGTCCCTCTATCGAAAGGGCGTAATGTTGTAATAAGCGTGCGTGTGTGTGATGCATGTCTTCCAACCTCCATTTCTTTCTCCCTTTTACTTAACTGCTTACGATGGTTAGTTTTAGGGCATATTTCATTTAGTATACCTTATGCTTTCATGCGTGCATCCATTCATCTGTATTGCATGCACCGAGCTCGGCGTATCATACTAACTGCATTGCATTTCAATTCCAATTTGAATACATGTACCAAGTTGCATTTCACATGCCATTCTTAGGAGAGCCGAGCCTATTTTAATTGCATTTTCGCATGTGTTGAATTAGCCATTTTAACATGAATTAGGATCATGCATGATTTCTAACTAGTTCTTTGTTTTGGCTCGGAGCACACTGTGAGTGTTTACGCTTTGGCATACTGCATATGTGTTAATGTTGCCATGTTAATCATGCTTGCCATGTGGCTAATTGCTTGTTTGATTAACTGCCTGAATGCCTGTGGGTGAAGGTTGGATTCCTTGAATTGGAACAATTCATTGAAATCCGCATTTTAGCCTACTTGCGAGTAGCAAACTTCAAACCATTTTCCAAACAAAATGAACATGCAATGTTTTGTTCCAAATTAGGCGATCTAGTCTATACTTGTTTGCTGTGCACATCACGTAGTAAGATTGGCTAATTAATCGGAATAAGAACACATGTGTTTTCAAAAACAAAATATCATGCTTAGTATAGGCCGATCTTTGATCGGGCGAGCGGGGGTGCTCATTAAATGACCTTCCCCAATCGTACCCAAGTTCCTGAGCCGAGGCAACTTTGGTGATGATGGACACGTGGCCTTAGGCACAAGTCAGGGTTTCCTAAATTCCCCCAAAATAAAATATTTAGGTGGCGACTCTGTATCTGGCAAAGCAGTCCATGTTTGGCACTTCTTTATAAAAATCAGTTTTCCAAAACGATTTGCCGGATTTGGACTTTTTGGTGATTTATCGGTTTCACATTGCACATTGTGAGATTAGATTCAAAACCGTGACATGAGTCCGAACTTGTAGAAGCTAGAAAGCAAACGAATTTCGCGCTTTCGTGCGCGGAGCTCGGTAGTCCTCGAGAGCGTCTACAGGTTTGACCCGCTTGTCTCGGGATTCCCGCCTGCCCCACTTGTTCGGCCATATTAGCTTGGCCGGACTTTTCCTCTTGCACCGGAACCTCATGGACCAGTACCTCATGCATATCTCGGCGAGCCCTACCACCCCTCCCGCTTCTACCACCACGGGTTTGACCTCTTCCCGACATCCTATAAATGACAATAGAATTAATTTAGAACACTAACCCAGACATGCCCGCAGCTTGCCTTACACGTTTGATCACAATAATTCTATATATTCTTGTATGATATAACAATTAAATTTCACCCCACATAAGCACTTAGTCATGTAAACACATACGGATTATACTCTTATGATGAGATTTGTCCCACGAAAAACCAAGAATTCTTAGTAGAATGAGTATTGATCAAGTACCCTTTTAATAAGACCTCAAGGAATTTAACAGGCACAAACAACATCCCAAAAGTCCAATGCCATACCCATTTAGTCATATAAGCATGTTATCATATAGTCACAAAATGCATAACACTTCCTAAGCATGCTAAATGAACCCATTGTGGTTCAACAACCACTTCCTACGAGCTCCAAGTATTCAAACCCGGTAGCTCTGATACCAAGTTGTAACGCCCCAAATTTCTAGCCCAAATGATAATACAACAATCATGGATCTTTCAAGGAAAACCGAATATAAATCTCCAAACTTACATTACATGATATAATAGTTCTTCACACAACAATACATTAATCCAACAACAAGTAAATAAACAAATAAATACCCCCAAGGGTTTACAAGTTTCCAAGGCTAGAGCCTAGTTACACAAAACAGTTATTCAAACCCACACAAACATAGCCCTTGGTTTCACACAGAGTAACAACAAAATGAGAGCATTGTACTCCCAACACATATACTTCCATGCCCCTAGTTGGGTGGGATTACCACATCTTTTTCTGCACAAAAATCCCGTAGGGTGAGCATAAAGCCCTGTAGAAAATTCTTAACAAAGTATATACATTTTATACAAGTCTCAAGAGATGTAATGCATAGGCCATGCTATGCCTTTTTTGAAGATAAATCACAATTTCATCTTTTGAAAACCATCATGGTCAATGATATCTTGCAATTCCAATTGTTCAAAACTTAACAATTTATTTCAAGGGCGGTAAATACGACTCTGGTAATCCCTAGGTCGATGTCTGCAAGTAGACTATACAAGTACTACCAAATTGTCATTTTTACTGGTATTAACTAGAAAGCTCGACACCTATCCGCGCGGGTTTTCGATCTTTCACCCCGGACTCTCAGGCCAACTTATTCAATATCATCTACACCACCTATCAAGACTTACCAAAGTATTTACCCCAAAACCATTCCATGAAAACTTGTTTTTCAACATTCTTTTCTCAATGCAAGTTTTCAAATCAACTTTCAAAATTTAATGTAATCAAATGAATTGATATGCCAATTTCACAAGATAAATATAAATAGTTTTATTCCAATTCATCATCCAAGGAATAACACAATTCCCTCTTCTCAAGTATCCTCAACGATTAGTTTTTTCAAGACTATTTCAACGTTTTGAACAATAATTTCCAAAATGAACAACAATCCTCGTATTCCCTAAAATTCATTGTTTATATAAATATAAATAAGAAATTTTCCAAACATCCATTTATTTTGACACACAAAATAAATATAACAATATCATTCATGGATTTTCAGTCTCTTTTAAAAATTCCCAAATTCTAGGTTTTCTCCCCAAAACTATACAACTCAAATCTTTTGAAAGAAAACTTTCCAAAATCATCTTTCTTCAATCAACGAAGATTAAAACCCATAAGATCATTTTAAAAGAACAAGAGACAAACCCACTTTCAAAATCGCTCAACTTCTCGAATCAACAATCAATTTTTAAAGCTATTGAAAGACGGTTTCGAAAATCATCTAGATCTTGCAAAAAATATATATATATATAACTCTAAGAAAATCCCTACCTCAAGTTTTGAAGAAGAAATGAGATGAAACCCCCAAAATCAACGGTGTCGAAACTCGATCTTCACTGCACACAACGAAGCCATCGAGACGTTAACCAACTTTGATGAAGAGCCTATGGCAGAACTCTAATGGATCTTGAGAAATCAAGGTTTTGATCCAATTTTCCGTAGGGAAATGTAGAGAGAAGGAAGAGAAAAGGGTTTTTAGGGAGATATACAAAAATGATATGAAATATCATATTCATAAGCTGATATAACATGGTCCGCTTGAGCGTGGAAAGCCCCGCTCGAGCGTCAAATATACTTTTGTAGTACTTTTGTAGACAGGTCAAACTTCTGGAATCAAATATTCTCTGCTCGAGCGAACAAGCAACTTCTAAAGCATTTTGCCTTTTTGCTTTGGGGGCGCTGCCCCTAAACCTCGCCAGGGCGCTGCCCTAGGACCTGCCAAGGGGCGTAACCCCCTGCACTCCCGCAAGCTGATTGGGCAACTTGATCCCCGCTAAGGCGCAGCCCTTGGACCTGCCAAGAGGCGCTGCCCCCTGGACCCCCGCGAGCTGACCGGGTAGCTCGATCCTCGACATACTCAGTGAAGTGGAAAAACTGGGATCGCTACAAAAAGTACATCACTAAATTCGTCTTTCTTGGGTTAATAAAAATCCTGGTGGTATAATTCCAAAGGGAAGTATAGCGATCCAGGTCTTTGACCCGTCCTTGTGGTGTTCTGGACTCGGATTTCATGGTTAGAAAGTATTATCTACATCTTTTCTTCCTTCCACTCTTTCAGTTTGAGTTTTGGGATGTCTTCGGAGTGTTTGGAACTGGTTAGTTACAAGTTGTTCAAACTTTTGTCGTCCAAAATTTTGGATCCTCGCTCGAGCGAGCTTTGTGAGGTCCCAGTATTTTTGCAGAAAAGAGTCCTTCACTCGAGCGAGGAGTGCGCCATTTTGCTTCACTTTGATTTCCTTTTCACTCAAAAACCCTAAATCTGCAGCTTCTCTCTCTTGAAGTCACCTTCTCTCTTTGATTTCTCCAAATCCATTAGGATTTTGGCCTAAGTTCTTCACAAAAGTTGGTTATCACCTCGAGGGCTTCGTTGTGTGTGGTGGAGATCGAGTTTAGGCATCATTGATTTTGGGGTTTCATCTCAGTTTTTCTTCAAAACTTAAGGTAGGGATTTTCTTTGAGTTATATATATGTTTTTGCAAGATCTAGATGATTTTCGAAATCATCCTTTGATTAATTTTAGAAAATAGGTTGTTGATTCAACAAGATGAGTGATTTAGAAGGTGGGTTTACTTTCTAATTTTTTTTTAAAATTTATTTATAGGAATTGAGGGTTTTGAACTATGTTGCAAACAGAAAGATGTTTTCGGTGAGATCTTCTTAAATATTTGAAAATGGATGGTTTTGGTAAGAGAATTTAGAAATTGGGAGTTTTTTTTTTTTTTAAAGATGTTGAAAATCTTTGGGCGATGTTGTTATACTTATTTTGTGTGCTAAAACAAATGATGTATTGAAAAACTGTTTATTTATTTACATATAAATTATGTTTTTCATTGAATATGATGATTGTAGAAGTTTTGGAAATTGTTGTTTAAAAGTGTTGATATAGTCTTGAGATGACTAAATTGTTGAGATTGCTTGAAAGGCGGAAATTTTGTTATCCCTTAGATGAATTGAACTAAAAGTATTTATTCATCATGTGAAATTGCATTTGAATGGAGAAATGGAGATTTTTTTATTAGAATGGAAATATTGTGTGAAAATATTGAAAGTGGAAGAAATATTGTATTGTATTATTAATCATTGTATTGGTATATCAATCCATTTGTTAATGAAGAGTTTTGAAATTTGATTTGAAAGCTTGCATTGAGAAAAGAACGTTGAGAAACAAGTTTTCATGAATTGGCTTTGGGGTAAATACGGTGGTAAGTCTTGATAGGTGGTGTAGATGAAATTGAATAGGTGTCGAGCCTTCCAGTTAATACTTGTAAAATTGACAGATTATAGGTGTCGTGCCTTCCAGTCCACGCTGGTAAAAATGACAAATTGGTAGTACCTGTATAGACTACTTGCAGACACGGACCTAGGAATTACCAGAGTAGTATTTACCGCCCCTTGAATAAAATTGATAAGAGTTGAATTATTGAAATTGCATGGCATCATTGAGCATGATGGTTTTCAAAAGATGAAGATGTGTTTTATTTTCGAAAGGGCATGGCATGGCACATGCATTCATCTCTTGAGACTTGTATAAATGTGTATACTTTGTTAAGGATTTCCTACTGGGCTTTATGCTCACCCTACGGGATTTTTGTGCAGGAAAGGATGTGGTGAATCTGCCCAACTGAGAGCGTGGAATTGTATGTGTTGGGAGCACAATGCTTTCATTATGTGTGACTCTATTTTGTAAGACAAGGGCTTTATTTGTGTGGGTTTGAATAACCAATTTGTGTAACTGGGCTTAAGCCTTGGAAATTTGCAAACCCATGAGGGTATTTATTTGTTTATGATATTTGATTTGGATCATGTAATGCAAGTGTGAGGATTTATATCCAGTTTTTGTCTTAAAGAGCCATGAATATTGTGTTATCATTTGGGCATGAAAATTGGGGTGTTACAACTTGGTATCAGAGCCACCGGGTTCGAATACTTGGATCTCATGAGAAGTGGTAGTTTTACCACAATGGGTTCATGATTGCAAGATAGGAAGTTGCATGATAGGGTGATGTTATACATTTTGTGACTGTGTGATAACATGTTTATGTGGTTATATGAGTATGGAATTGAACTTTTGGGATGTTGTTTACGCTTGTTAAATTCCTTGAGGTCTTCTTAAAAGGGTACTTAATCAATACTCGTTCTACTAAGAATTCTTAGTTTTTCGTGGGACGAATTTCATCATAAAAGAATAATCCGTATGTGTTTACATGACTAAGTGCTTATGTGAAATGAAATTGAAATGTCTATATAGTAGAGAAATATATATATATAATTGTTGTGATTGGATGAGTGAGGCAAGTTTCGAGCACATATGGGTTAGTGTGCTAAATTATTTCTGTCCTTTATAGGATGTTAGGAAGAGGTCAAAACCATGGTGGAACGGGAGTGTGCATGAGATACCGGTTCATGGGGTTTTGGTACAAGAGGAAGGGACAGGCCAAGCTTATGCGGCCGAACCAATGGGTCAGATCGCAATAGGGACCCTAGCCAGAGAGATAGCGGAGGCTATGAATTTGTTGAGGGCAAAGAACCAAGCTCAAGAGAACGCCACGAGTTTCCTTACTCAAGAGTTTCTGCAGGCCAAACCGGATGAGTTCCTTGGTGGCCACGAGCCCAAGAAAGCAGATGAGTGGCTCGAACAAACTGTGAAGACATTCGAAATGCTTCACATTGAAGATAGTGAACTGAAGCTGACTCTAGTGAGTTACTATCTAAAGGGGGATGCGGGTCAATGGTGGAAGTACGCCAAGGGTGGAGTAGAACCAACTTAGGAAGCGTTTGTGATTGCTTTCCAAGATAAGTACTTGCCTCCCTCTGCTAGGGAGAGATTGAGGCAAGAGTTTCTGGACCTCAAACAAAATTTCATGTCCGTGGCCGAGTTTGAGGAGGCTTTTTCTAGTTTGTCCCGGTTTACAATGGAGTTGGTGGCAACGGAAGAGCGCTGTTGTCCCGAGTTTGAGAAGAAGATAAGAACCAAAATCTTGTACAAAATTGTCGAAAATATGATCCGGAACTATGCCCGTCTTGTGGAGGCGGCGGCGGCACATGTAGAGGTTACTGTGCAGGCTGAGGAGGAGAAACTTCGGGGTTCAAGGTCTAGGGGCCAAGAACCACAAGGAGACTATTGGCAGAATAAGAGGAGCAGGGGCAACTTTTCGTCCCAGTTCCAACCACAGTAGTCTAGATCTACTTTTCCTTTGCCTAGTTCAAGCTCGGGAAAGAGTACACAAAATGGCTTCTCTTGTTTCAAGTGTGGCCAACTGGGTCACAAAGCCTTTGTATGCCCACAGAAAGGAGGAGGGCAGTTGATGTTACCACCACCACCTAATTGATCTCAAGGCTAGCCCCAGAATAAAAGTCAGGGGTTTAATTGTTTTCAATGTGGTCAACCAGGGCACATGAAGAGGACTTGCCCACAGTTGGGAGACGCATCTGATGCATCAGGGTTGAGGCAGACTCAGAGCCACCAGTAGGCTCATTTAGCTTGTACCTCACGAGTTTACCAGGGAGCCACCTCGACTCAGTCCGTACACTAGGCCTATGCTCCGAGAGAGGAGCAAGTTTATCAGGGGCCACAGGGGCGTGTGTATGCTATCACCGCGCCAAAGCAATTGCCAGGAGCCTCAGTTGTGAGAGGTATTTTTTGTGTGTACAATACTTTCGATGATGTATTGATAGACACGAGTGCATCTCATTCATTTATATCTGCTACATTTGTTTCCGCATTGGGGTTAGAGGTGGCACGATTAGCGACTCCACTCAGAGTAGAGTCACCTGTTGGGGGTGTGACTAATTTAGACCGGGGATGTCATGATTGTGAGATAGAAGTCGCTTGGCGTTGACTTCCATTTGATTTTGTGTTGTTAAACATGTCGAGTTTCGATGTCATCTTAGGCATGGACTGGTTATGTTCGTATCGAGCCATAATTGATTGTTATCGTCAGAGAGTTACAGTTTGCACCTCGAGTGGTGACTGTTTTTACTTTTTGGGAAATGGAGTTGATAGGGTTTTGTCGCCAGTCTTTGACCATCGTAGTAGGAGCAAGCTTAGTGGCCTTCTTGCAACTCTCTTAAATAGTGAGAGTGACAGGGCGCGTGTTGAATTGCCAAGGGTAGTTTGTGAGTACTCGGATATCTTTTTCGAGGATCTTACTAGTTTGCCACCCCACCGGGAGATAGAGTTCTCCATTGACCTAGTGCCTGGCCCGACATCGATTTCCATGGCACCGTATAGATTTGCACCAGCCGAATTGCATGAATTGAAGATTCATCAACTGAAAGAACTTTTAGATAAAGGCTTCATTCACCCTAGTACATCACCTTGGGGAACATCGACTCTCTTTAGGAAGAAGAAGAATGGGTCTTTGCAGTTGTGTATTGATTATCGCAAGTTGAATCGGGTTACCATTAAGAACAACTATCCTCTACCTAGAATTGATGATTTGTTTGACCAACTTAGAGGGTCTCGTTGCTTCTCAAAAGTAGACTTGAGGTCAGGGTACCATCAGTTGAGAGTCTGGGAGGAGGACATCCAGAAAACGGCCATTCGTACACGTTATGGCCACTTTGAATTCCTTGTAATGCCTTTTGGGTTAACTAATGCACCAGCTTCCTTTATGGATTTGATGAATAGAATTTTCCGGGAATACTTAGACCTATTTGTGGTCATCTTTGTGGACGACATCTTAATTTATTCAACCTCTGAGGAGGAACATGAGGCTCACTTATGGGTAGGGCTTGAATTGCTTAAGGAGCACCGTTTGTATGCTAAATTTGATAAGTGCGAGTTTTGGCTCACCGAGGTAAAGTTTTTAGGGCACGTAGTGTCAAGTGAGGGAGTAACTGTAGACTCCTCAAAGATAGATGTGGTACATGATTGGGAGCAACCCAAGAATGTTTTTGAGATCCGAAGTTTCTTGGGGTTAGCAGGGTACTATCGACGCTTTGTAAGGGACTTCTCTAGACTAGCTACACCTTTGACTAAGTTGACTAGGAAGGGTGTCAAGTTTGTGCGGAATGAGGCTTGTGAAAAGTCTTTCCAAGAACTTAAGACTAGATTGACTACAGCACCAGTCTTAATAATTCTGGAAAGGGGTTTGGATTATACCGTCTATTATGATGCGTTCGGGGATGGACTTGGTTGTGTCTTGATGCAAGAGGGAAAAGTGGTGGCCTACGGTTCATGACAATTGAAAATTCACGAGAAGAATTAACCTACCCATGATTTAGAACTGGCAACGGTAATTTTTGCCTTAAAAATTTGGAGGCATTACTTTTATGGTGAGAAGTTTGAGATCTTTTTTTATCATAAGAGTCTAAAGTATTTGTTTTCTCAAAAAGACTTGAATTTACGTCAACGGAGGTGGATGGAATTTATGGAGGATTATGACTTTGAGTTATACTATCATCTGGGGAAGGCCAATGTAGTGTCCAACACTTTGAGTCGGAAATCGGTGAAATTTGTGTGTAGCTTGGCAAGTGTGGCCATTCAGGAATGGGAAATGCTATGTGTTATTGGCAAGTTCGACTTGCACTTGGGTGAATCCAGGGAGAGTGCTACATTATTTACTTTGAATGCTCAACCTACCCTGATTAGTAAGGTCATAGAAGCACAACAAGGAGATCGTGATGTAGAATCAATCCATGTTAAAATTTCCAATGGGAAGGAGGAGAAAGGTTTAAACATTCACTCAGATCTGAGTGTACGTTACTTAGACCGTTTGTTTGTACCAGAATCTTGTAGAGATGAAGTGCTTCAGGAGTTCCATCACTCATGCCTTGTGGTGCATCCAGGAGGCACAAAAATGTATTAAGATCTTAGTTGCCAGTTTTGGTGGAGAGGTATGAAAAAGGATGTAGCTATGTTTGTATCGAAGTGCCTTACTTGTCAACAAGTGAAGGCTGAACATCAGAGGCCAGCGGGTTTGTTGCAACCCTTACCTATAGTAGAGTGGAACTGGGAACATGTTACGATGGACTTTGTTATGGGCCTTTCGAGGACTCAACAAGGTAGTGATGCCATTTGGGTGGTAGTAGACTGGCTGACTAAGTCGGCGCATTTTATTCCTATGCGCATAAGTGACTCAGTAGAGTATCTTGCCGGCCTGTACATTAGAGACATAGTGAGGTTGCACGGGGTCCCTGTGACAATTGTTTCAGATAGAGATCCGCGTTTTGCTGCTTGGTTGTGGCAGAGTTTGCAGAATGCCTTGGGCAGTAGATTGACCTTTTGTATTGCGTATTATCCTCAGACTAACGGGCAGTCCAAGCGTACTATTCAAATCCTTGAAGATATGGTTCGAGGCTGTGTCCTTGACTTTTTGGGTTCGTGGGAGAGGCACTTGCCCTTAGTGGAGTTTGCCTATAATAATAGTTTCCAATCGAGTATTGGCATGTCACCATTTGAGGCCTTGTATGGTCGACCGTGTAGATCCCCTGTGTGTTGGGCCGAGGTGGGTGATGCACCTTTGTTAGGTCTAGAGTTGGTTCAGGAAACGACGGAGAAAGTGGTACTTATCCGTAAGAGGCTAGCTACGGCTCAGAGTCACCAAAAAAGTTATGCCAACCGTAGGAGTCGTCCCTTGTCTTTTGAAGTAGGGGATCATGTCTTTTTGAAGATATCACCTAGAAGGGGTTTGATGAGATTTGGGTAGAGTGGGAAGTTGCCCCCTCGGTTTATTGGCCCTTTTGAAATCCTTGAGCAGATTGGGGAGGTTGCTTATCGTTTGGCGTTACCGCCACAGCTTTCCAGTGTTCATGACATGTTTCACATTAGTATGCTTCGAAAATATGAGCCGGATCCATCACACGTGTTGGATTGGACCGCCTTAGAGGTAGATGAGGATGCCTCGTATGAGGAGAGACTGATGAGAGTCTGGGATAGACGGGACCAAGTATTGCGAGGCAAGACAATTCCCTTGGTAAAATTATTATGGAAGCATTATGGGGTTGAGAAAGCAACTTGGGAACGTGAGTTGGAAGTCCGAGAGAAATATTCAGATTTGTTTGTTGATGCATGAGCATGTAATGGGAATTTGGTTATGTTAGTGAATAGTATGGGCATTATATATGTTTTAACTTATGAGTTATTGTTGTTTTGGGGAAAAAAAAAAAAAAAACATGGATTCAATATAATCATGGCATATGTTTTGAGAATATGGAATATTGTGGGCATGGTATCACTTTTGGAAGCATTGTGTATGCGGTGTAAAAACTTTTGAAAATTTTGATTTTGATTAAACATCGCAAATGTTTTGGGAAATTGTAAATTTCATTTTGATTGGGACTTGTGAGTCGAGTCGTTGGGAATGGATGACCGGAGAAATGGTCATGGTGATGCAATTGTAAGAATAGCCTTGTTGTGGCTAGTGTAATTATGATTTTGGACTTAATTTGAAATTTTGGGGATGAAATTATTTAAGGGGGGAAGGTTATAGCGATCTAGGTCTTTGACCCGTCCTTGTGGTGTTCTGGACTCGAATTTCATGGTTAGAAAGTATTATCTACGTCTTTTCTTCCTTCCACTCTTTGAGTTTGAGTTTTGGGATGTCTTAGGAGTGTTTGGAATTGGTTAGTTGCAAGTTGTTCAAACTTTTGTCGTCCAGAATTTTGGATCTTCGCCCGAGCGAGCTTTGTGAGCTCCCAGTACTTTTGCAGAAAAGAGTCCTTTGCTCGAGGAGTGTGCATGAAAAACTTCTGAAGCTTGGTATTTTATGCTCGAGTGACGCTTCTTGCGCTCGAGTGAGGCAACCTTTTTGTATCTGGTCGCTCGAGCGAGAACTCCTTCGCTCGAGGGAGCCCGGCATATATCAGTCACCAGCAACGCCGTTTTGCTTCACTTTGATTTCCTTTTCACTCAAAAACCCTAAATCTGCAGCTTCTCTCTCTTGAAGTCACCTTCTGTCTTTGATTTCCCCAAATCCATTGGGATTTAGGCCTAAGTTCTTCACCAAAGTTAGTTATCACCTCGATGGCTTCGTTGTGTGCGGTGGAGATCGAGTTTAGGCATCATTGATTTTGGGGTTTCATCTCAATTTTTCTTCAAAACTTGAGGTAGGGATTTTCTTTGAGTTATATATATGTTTTTGCAAGATCTAGATGATTTTTGAAATCATCCTTTGATTAATTTTGAAAAATGGGTTGTTGATTCAATAAGATGAGTGATTTTGAAAGTGGGTTTACTTTCTAATTTTTTTTTTTTTTATTTATATATAAGAATTGAGGGTTTTGAACTATGTTGCAAAAAGAAAGATGTTTACGGTGAGATCTTCTTAAATATTTGAAAATGGATGGTTTTGGTGAGAAAATTTAGAAATTGGGAGTTTTTTTTTTTAAAGATGTTGAAAATCTTTGGGGGATGTTGTTATATTTATTTTATGTGCAAAAATAAATGATGTATTGAAAAATTGTTTATTTATTTACATATAAATGATGTTTTTCATCGAATATGATGCTTGTAGAAGTTTTGGAAATTGTTGTTTAAAAGTGTTGATATAGTCTTAAGATGACTAAATTGTTGAGATTGCTTGAAAGATAGAAATTTGGTTATCCCTTGGATGAATTGAACTAAAAGTATTTATTCATCATGTGAAATTGCATTTGAATGGAGAAATGTAGATTTTTTATTAGAATGGAAATATTGTGTGAAAATATTGAAAGTGGAAGAAATATTGCATTGTATTATTAATTATTGCATTGGCATATCAATCCATTTGTTTATGAAGAGTTTTGAAATTTGATTTGAAAACTTGCATTGAGAAAAGAACTTTGAGAAACAAGTTTTCATGAATTGGCTTTGGTGTAAGTCTTGACAGGTGGTGTGGATGAAATTGAATAGGTGTCAAGCCTTTCAATTAATACTTGTAAAATTGACAGATTATAGGTGTCGCGCCTTCCAGTCCACGCTGGTAAAAATGACAAATTGGTAGTACTTGTATAGACTACTTGCAGACATGGACCTAGGGATTACCAGAGTAGTATTTACCGCCCCTTGAATAAAATTGATAAGAGTTGAATTGTTGAAATTGCATGGCATCATTGAGCATGATGGTTTTCAAAAGATGAAGATGTGTTTTATTTTCAAAAGGGCATGGCATGGCACATGCATTCATCTCTTGAGACTTGTATAAAATGTATATACTTTGTTAAGGATTTCCTACTGGGCTTTATGCTCACCCTACAGGATTTTTGTGCAAGAAAGGATGTGAATCCGCCCAACTGAGGGTGTGGAAGTGTGTGTGTTAGGGGCACAATGCTTTCATTATGCGTGACTCTGTTTTGTAAGTCAAGGGCTTTATTTGTGTCCGTTTGAATAACCAATTTGTGTAACCGGGCTTAAGCCTTGGAAACTTGTAAACCCATTAGGGTATTTATTTGTTTATGATATTTGATTTGGATCATGTAATGCAAGTGTGAGGATTTATATCCAGTTTTTATTTTAAAGAGCCATGAATATTGTGCTATCATTTGGGCATGAAAATTGGGGCATTGCAGGAAGCATTATGCATATGATTTTTCACTTTTTTTTTTTTTGTTTTTTTGTTTTTTTGTAATTTTTTTTCAAAAACTTCTATTAGTAGCCATGCCTATGAGCTTTATATCTTAATAAATACTATTCAATAATAATTTTTTGGCACTTCAATTTCTCGTGGGATTGAATTGTGGAAGTGCTAATATGACTTTTTTCTTTTTTTTTCCGCCTCTCCTGTAGGAACATTGCTTAAGATTGGCATAGTTATGCTTATGTTTTTTTTTAAAAGACATATTTATGAAAATGTCTATGCTACGGATGTGTTGTATAATATTCGTAGGTGTGTTTGGATTGTGGATTTTGATAGGATTATGAAGAGAGAGAGAGAGAGAGAGAGAGAGAGAGAGAGAGAGAGAGAGAGAATTAGTGAAATGTGAATGGAATATAAACTAAATTATTTCTCTATTTTCCTTTCCCTTTCCAAATCCCTATTCATGATCCAAGCATAGCGTTGGCATTAAAACAAAGTAGGAATGCAATTCCAAGCATGATAAAATATTCAAATGAATGTTATCTTTTGTTGTCTATTTTGACATATATAAGTCGTGGGTATTACACTTTAATTCCATTTGTTGAACATAAATATTTCAAGTAGCTCATAATGCTTTGAGTTTTATAGGTGAGTGAAATTGCTATTCAAGCCTCTCCATCGTGGTATGTGCGAGATTTGGGTATGAACCTGTCACCAACACTATGACACTCTCATTTTGACACGGTTGTTAGAATGAAAATGAATGCCAAGTTCATAATTTAAGTTCATTATTCTTTTATTTGAAGCAAATGGGTTGACTGGTTTTGAGTTTATGGTTTTTTTTTTTCTTCTTTTAAATTGATCATATCCTTTGAATAATATTTTTATGGAATACAGTAAATTATCATCTTTCAACCAATTGTCTTCGTTGTTCTTTGTCTTGATATTTCATATGGGAATACACTTGATATTATATGCAGGATTCTTTTGATATTCTAGACAGTTAATTGTGGAGCTTTTCTTAATGGATTATGAATGGAAAATTAAATTAGTAATTGATTTATTATATTGTTACTATTAATGCTTCCATGAGAATGCTGAAACTAGCTGTTTGGTTACTTCTCTTGCATTTAAGGCAACAAAATTGAAACAACTTTTGCACTAGAAACAACTGATATTAATTAAGTAGGCACCGTTAATTAGTTTTGCTAGCAATGTTCAATTTAAGAGTATTGTAGGCATGAGTAATTTTCTATTTTGTCATTTAATTTGTCAAATTGTTAGAAGGCTAAAGGAATTTTTTACCCTATATCACTATTTGTGTATGGACAATTTCCCTAGGTGATATTTTTAGGCAAGTATTTTTAGGCACGAGTCATCCACTAGAAGGGTAAGATTAGAGACCAAGTTTTGCAACCTACAATCTCTCAAGTTGAGTCAATTTTGTAAAATATTTTGGTGACATGTCAAAGTTGTTTGACTCCTCTCTAACATTTTATTTGAAAAAAAAGGAACAGTTAAGTAAATGTTATCTAATGCAGCACTATTTTGTCATCAAGTTTAAAATTTAAAATTTTAACTTTTATTTTGCAATTTTTTTTCCATTTATTTTTTTGTGGTACTTGCTTAAATATAGAAAATAAGTGTCAGACATGTTGTCAAATTGCTCGAGACATGAGATCTCTATTTAGACACAGTAAGCTTGAATGTGCTACAAGTGCTAAGGGTATGAGATAATAGACTATTTCAATACTTGAGTTATTTATCTTTCAAGGTTCACTTGGCAGTTTCAGGCAGTTCTCAACTTTGTTCACATAGTTTTATTAGAGAGCTTGGATGTATTGTAGGAAATTATTTATGGCATATTTAGCTGTATTATTAATTAAGTTCGCATTGTTAATTAGTTTGGCTAGCAATGTTCAACTTAGAAGTATCGTAGACATGAGTAATTTTCTGTTTGATAGTTGTGTGGTATTTCAGATTTTTATACTTTGATTTTGTTAGATTTTTAGACTTTGATTTTGTCATTTAGAAGGCCAAAAAAAGGCAATTCAATATTTCGTTCACCAATTGTGTTATTCTTGGTTAGTCTACATGGAAAGAGTGGAATGTGAATGTGGGAGAGTTAGGGTAAAGGAACTCAGGTGAATAAACTTTAATGATAATGATGCTAATAGAATATTTGTGGCTGAATTACTCTTAAAGGTTTTGAAAATATATTTTTTAAGTTTTTACATATACACTATTGAGTTTTATACAATTTTTTTTTCTCATTTAATGTTGAGTTGTATACACTATTGAATGGTTAGGTTTTGTTAAGGAATTCCTTTAGGCACATGTTCTCACTATATTGTCTATGTTTTTTTTTTTTTTTTTTTTCTCGATAAATATCACTATATTGTCTATGTTGTTGTGTATCAATGTCAAAAAAATATTAATTAATCTTCTAGGAGAATACAATTTGATTTGAAATTTGCATTGTTTAAACTTATGGTTCCTACACGTTGTGTGGGTTATTTATATGTAACTTTGAATTTAGTTTGGCTGTCATGATTTGAATTTCATATTTCTAATGGATTTGTCTCAAGGGTAGTGAAAAATGTATAATCTGAATTTCGAAACATCAACAAATGTTTGCTGCATGGTAGCGATCCCGGTTTCTAGTCTTCTTTCATGTTTTGCCACTTATTTGGGCTGGTCGGGGTTATGCCGGTCATTTCCATGAGAGTCCAAGAAACGCCCTTAGCGGGTCGAGCGCCCCCAAAACAAAAATGCAAAATGCATTCAAAGTTGCTTGTCTGCTCGAGCAGTCATCTATGCGCTCGAGCAGAGAATGTTTGGTTTTCAGAAGTTTGACCTGTCTACAAAAGTACTGGGTTAGTGTATTTGACGCTCGAGCGGGGTATTCCACGCTCGAGCGGACTATGTTATATCAGTTCGTGAATCTGATATTTCATATCACTTTTTCAGTCCTCTCTCTCTCTCTAAAACTCTCCTGAATTCTAGATCGGGAGCTTCTCTCTCTAGAAGTCATCTTCTCTCTTTGATTTCTCCAAATCCATTGGGATTTAGACCTAAGTTCTTCACCAAAGTTGGTTATCATCTCGAGGGCTTCGTTGTGTGCGGTGAAGATCGGGTTTCGACACCGTCGATTTTTGGGGGTTTCATCTCATTTCTTCTTCAAAACTTGAGGTAAGGATTTTCTTAGAGTTATATATATGTTTTTGCAAGATCTAGATGATTTTCGAAATCATCCTCTGATTAGCTTTGAGAAATTGATTGTTGATTTCAAAAATATGAGTGATTTTGAAAGAGGGTTTAATTTCTTTTCCTTTTAAAATAGAAATTGAAGGTCTTGAACCATATTGATTGAAGAAAGATAATTTTGGGGAGATTCTTCTAAATATCTTGGAGATGAATGGTTTTGGTGAGAAAACCTAGAAATTGTGTCTTTTCTTTGAAAGATGTTGTCATATTTATTTTGTGTACCAAAATAAAAGGATGTTTTGAAAATTGTTTATTTATATATAAATGATGAATTTTGTGAAAAAAAAAAAATAGAAATGTTGTTTATTTTGGAAATTGTTGCCAAAATGTTGATTTAGTCTTGAATTGACTAAATTGTTGGGAGTGCTCGAAATGTGGGAATTACGTTATTCTCTTGAATGAATTGGATATAAAACTATATATATATACATCTTGTGGAATTGTGTTGAAAAGGGGATTGAGAATTTTGATCACAATGGTATATTGTGTGGAACAATTGAATATTGAAGTAATGTTGCATTGCATTATTAAGCATACATTGACATTTCAATTCATTGGACGATGTTAAGCTTTGGAAATTTGCATTGAGAATAGAATGTTGGGAAATGGGTTTTCATGAAATGGTTTTGGGGTAAATACGGTGGTAAGTCTTGATAGGTGGTGTAGATGAAATTGTTTAAGTTGGCCTGAGTGTCCTTGGTGAAAGACCAGAAAGTCGCGTAGATAGGTGTCGAGCCTTCCTGTTAATACCGGTAAAAATGACAATTGGTAGTATTCGTATAGTCTATTTGCAGACACCGACCTAGGGATTACCAGAGTTGTATTTACCGCCCCCTTTAATTAAATTGATAAATTTTGAACAGTTGAAGTTGCATAACATCATTGAGCATGATGGTTTTCAAAAGATGAAGATGTGTTTTATTTTCAAAAATGCATGGCATGGCATGTGCATTCATCTCTTGAGACTTGTATAAAATGTATATACTTTGTTAAGGATTTCCTACTGGGCTTTATGCTCACCCTACTGAATTTTTGTGGAGGAAAAAACGTGGTGAATTCGCTTAATTGAGGGCGTGGAAATTTGTGTGTTGAGAGCACTAAAGTTCTCATTTGCTGTGATCCTATTTGTAAGCCAAGGGCTATGTATGTGTGGGTTTGAATAACCATTTTGTGTACTGGGCTTAAGCCTTGGAAGATTGTAAACCCTTGGGGGTGCTTATTTGGTTATTTACTTCTTGTTGAATCAATATAATATCGCATGAGGAACTATTATTAATATGTAATGCAAGTATGGGAAGTTATATTTGGTTTTCCTTTAAGAGAGCCATGATTGTTGCATTATCATTTGGGCAAGAAATTTGGGGCATTTCATGCGTGGATTAGCATGTATCCTTATTTTGATTTTCTTGAAAAAATAGAATCTTCGAGAATTATTTCAGGATTGAAAATGGAGTGAGAGGCTATTCAAATAGAATAAAAATTATGCTAGGAGAGTCAACGAAACCATAATGCAATCAGATGAGTAAAAGGTGAGTTTCATATAATATGAGTTTAGACCTGTTTCAGCTTTGAATTGCCGCCAACAAAATGACTTATTGACTTTCATGCATTTTGCAAAGCTAAATAAAAAGTGGAGGCACCGAAGATTTTTTTTATTTATTTAAGAAAATTATAATTTCATTAATTATCTATGGTTGTGATGTTTTCTTGGATATATTCCTATCCAAAAATTAAATTAGACCTTTTGTTTTTACCCCTAACAATGCAAGTTGGGAGGTATAGATCTTTTTATTTATTTGTTATTGACCATTCATAAAAGAAATTTAGCATTACTTTATCCTTGGTTTTGTTTGGATTGGTTTATTCTATGGGTTTGTTTTTGTTTGATGATTTATGGCTTATATAATTTATTGTTTGGTGATTTCTTAATTACTAGAAAATTTATTTTAATCTAATTTGCTGGCCCTTTTGTAGTTAGAGTAGTGGAGCTTATTGTTTGTTTTCTCACATGACAATGGACATAGCTAAGATGGAGGATGTGCCAAGTCCATGGAGGGGGTGTTAGTGAACATAGTTCTAAAGCAGGGCAGCTTTATATGACAATGTCACTTAAGCTAAAATGTCTATTGGTCACATATAGAAGATGGTTTTGAATTGGTTATCTCTTTTCAATGTTAATTAACTCTCAATTACATCAATCTAATAAATTGGTTATTATGTTAATTTTATTGGGTTTATTTTTTTGTTTTACTTTGTCCTTTTTTTTTTTTAACATACCGAGCTTGAATGTGCTACAAGTGTTAAGAGTATGAGATAATGTGCTATTTCAGTGCTTGAGTTATTTATCTTTCAAGGTTCACTTAGCAGTTTCAGACAGTTATCAACTTTGTTCATATAGCTTTATTAGAGAGCTTGGATGTATTACAAGAAGTTATTTATGAAATATTTATCCGTGCTATTAATTAATGAGGCACCATTAATTAGTTTTGCTAGCAATGTTCAATTTAGTTGTATTGTAGGCATGAGCAATTTTCTATTTTGTCATTTTAATTTGTCAAATTGTTAGAAGATTACAGGAATTTTTTTACCCTATATCACTATTTGTGTATGGACAATTTCACTAGGTGATATTTTTAGGCAAGAATTGATTTATCATTTTGAATTGATTTATTACAATTGAATTTCGTAGCAGATCTGATATCAAAAATATTGTTGTTCGTGCCTTCAGGCACAGGTTATCCCTAGTATATATATAATACACTACTCTTTAAAAAGTATATCCCATAGGCTATCCTCATCAATAAAAATTAACTTGGGTTTACATTAGCAACCGTTAGCCATATATCATTTCAGAAGACATTAGCAGCTCGGTTAAGTTTATCATGAATTAAAGCCGAGACAATGTGAATCAGACAAGTATGGGACTCTAGTACTTTACAATTTTAGGCTTCGTTGGTTTGGTAACTCTATTTTTCAGTCTAAATGTCCAAAGTTATTAAACAGGTCACAAAATCAACAATATATATATATATATATATAAATATTTAATGTTCTTTTTATTTTTTTTTTTTAGTTTTGTAAAAAGTTAAAAAATCATCTCAAGCATACTAGTTTTTTTTTTTTTTTTTTACCTAACAGATTGTTCCCAAACGAGACTTTAATTATGTATTAAGGCCTTGTGAACTTTGCTGTTTTAGTTGACTTTTTTGGCTATTTTATGAGATGAAAAAAGTTGTTTTGCAATGATTTGTATTTTTTTTTTTGTAGTTTAATAGATAGTTGTAAGAAAAAAAATAATTGATTAATGTGTAAAATGTGATATTTTATCTGAGTAGCTTCCTAGAAAATGACAAAGTGTATTTTGTTGTATGAGGAAAAATTTAAAAAAAAAATTTAAGTCCCTCCCAGCAATCTACATTCACGTATAAATAAAGATTTGGGACTCACTCTTGCACCTGTAATAAAAAAATATATAAATAAAATAAAATAAAATAAAATTAAAAAAAAAAAAAATTCATCGCCAACCCTAAACATTGCACCATAGCATTCCCATTTGCTAACATTATTACAAAGGGACTACTTCCTCATTGCTCTTATCAATATATTGCTCTTGTAATACATGCTTTAGACCTTTTTTTGAGAAGATTATATTACTAACATGTTTACTTCCATTGTGGGTAATGTAGCTGGGTTCAAAGCCTTGCACGCTGTACGTCTGGAAGATCTTCAAATCTCTCATGTGTATGCTAGAACTTTCCGAGCACCTCCTCATGGCATCCAAGTTGAAAAGGATATATTGGACAAGTATAGTCGTCCCCTGTTGGTATGTACTATTAAACCTAAATTGGGATTATCTGCCAAAAACTACGACAGAATAGTTTGTGAATGTCTTCACAGTGGACTTGATTTGACTAAAAGTGATGAGAAGGGTGATGGTGAAATTAGAAAAGGAAAACGCTCGGATTTGGACGAGCTCCACTATCCCAACAATCCATATGAAAAATCTATCTGGGGAAGCATTCATGATCCGAAGAAACTACAAGCCCTGCTCGTAGCTTTTGTGGGATTGTTTACAAATCACAACAAAGAGGAGTCGTATTACAAGAAGCTACTAGCCCTAATTGTAGCTTTCATAGGATTGTTTACAAATCAAAACCAGGACGACGAGCCACATGATTACTCGGGCATGGCTGGCCAAGACCCCAAAGATATACTTACTAGCTTGGCTGATTTGTTGGGTTTATCTGCCGAAGCACATGGTGATGGCACTCCCAGTGTCAAAGGTTCAATCGAACATCACTGAGCACTACAAAGAGGCCAGAAAGAAATTAAGAGTAAAAGCTGTTTTTAATACTAGAAGTATGATTGGTGGGTACTTTTCCTTATCATTCCTCTGTTCGTCTTAATAATATTCTTCACGTTCCTTTCGAGCTTTTTATTTTTTGATTCTTTTTGAAATGTATGGAACCCTATCTCAATTTCTTCTCATAATCGATATTGGTTCTTTGTTATTTTCGTCACACTATTTGAAATTTATTTAGTATTGTCTTAAAGTGCACAAATCTGATGTTTATTCCATTTTCTTAAAGGTGCACAATTTCCATTTAATATTTAATATTTTCTTAACGAAAATTTAATCTTAAAATTAAAACTATGTAACCAGATTGGGCAGTTAATATCGAAAAATTTGTCAATACTTTGACCAACTTGGCATTATTCATCGGCTCCCTTGTCCACACACATAAGCAGAATGGAATGTCGCCATTGTTGACATAGCAGAAATTCAAAAGTTGATCATGATTTAAATAGGTGAGGAAAAAAATTGATATCAAAAGTTTGAGTGTGAAATTGATCAGAACGTTATAGTTTTTTTTTTTTTTTTTTTTTTTTTTTGGGGGGGGGGGGAGGGGTGAGGGGGTGGATGGAATGAAATTTCCTCAATAGACTGGGCTATAACTCTTTATCCTAAGCCTTAATTGAATATTAATGGGACGCACTCTGCTAGTTATATATTCCAAAAATCATTTTCCAATAGTTCTAGAACACGTGTGTATGTACAAATTGATAATAACAAAACCTTTGGAATCAAAACTAGGGCCAAATGTTTGTGTATGTATGACGTATTAATGTGAAAGAATTAGAGTTTCAAGATAGAAGCATTTAGTAGATAGATAAATATCACCATCAGTATGGTTGAAATAGCCAGAGAGAGTAGTGACGAGCTCAAAGATCTAGTGCAGAGACACATGAGTCAAGAGACGTGATCGGGTTGAGAGAGTAAGAATCCAGCAAAGAAAACTATCAACATTGGTCATTCAATAATTTGAGTAAAATAGAGAAGGTTGAGTGAGAAATAGAAAGAGCTTAGGCACAACTACAACAATCGAGGGAAAGAACATAGAAAGAAAGAAGAAAAGTTGGTAAAAAATTTAAGAGGAAAATGATTTAGTAGAAAAAAATAAAATTACCTCATAGATAAAAAAATTCAACATATTTTTTTATTAAATTTTAGTTAAATTATTTATATATATATACGTCTATATGTGTATATAGATATTTTAAAAAGTATGCTGTTTGTATATTACCATTTCTATTATGTTCAGTAGAGATATGACTAAAAATAAATCTAAAATAGAGATATGTGATCAAAATTGGTTATGAGATATTTGGTTAGTGCTTCTGAGTTGGTTATGCGCCAAAATGGTGTTGGTTGTGAGATGTGATTATGAGATATGTAATATTTGTTAGGAGATATGTGGGTAGTGATTATGAGATACGTAATGTTGGTTATGATCAAAATAATATGGTTATAAGCCAAAAGGTATTGGTTATGAGATATGTGATTAGTGGTTATGAGTAAAGTAGTGTGGTATCAGCTAAAGAGTGTTGGTTATGAGATATGTGATTAGTGGTTATGAGATATGTGATTAGTGGTTATGATCAAAGTGGTGTGATTATTAGCCAAATGGTGTTGGTTATGAGATATGTGATTGGTGGTATGTGATGTTGGTTATGAGCCAAATGGTGTTGGTTATGAGATATGGTTATGAGTTAAATTGTGTTGGTTACGAGATATGTGATTGGTAGGTATGAGATATGTGATATTGGTTATGAGCCGAATGGTGTGTTTGGTGGGTATGAGATATGTGATATTGGTTATGAGCCGAATGGTGTGTTTATGAGGCAAATGGTGTTAATTATGAGTTGTGGTTATGAGATATGTAATTAGTGGTTATGAGATATGATATTGGTTATGAGATATGTGATGCTGGCTCATAACTAGGTTATGATCAATTTGATTTCTGTTATGAACAAGTATGATTTTAGCTCATAACTATAAAAAAAAAGTGACATGTTTACTGGGTCACTTTTAATAATGTGTTTCAATCTTAGCCTTTCATTTTCTATCTACGATACATTTTTTGAATAGAATGTACTATAGAATTTTCCTTTATTAACGTATTCTGATTGTACATTCTTTCAAATTATATTAAAAAATTTCACTGAAAAAGAAAAGAAAAAAAACGTAAGTCAATTTATTTTCCCCTCTTTTGAAACGTAAACCTAAGTATTTTTTTTTCCCTTCAACAACCACAGTTTTGTTGCAACTTTGATTTATTCATTTCTTTTCAAGAGTGAACTCGGGTTTTTTATTTTATTTTATTTTTTATCAGTGAAAAAGAACTTTATTGATAAGAATAACATACATACATATGAAATAATATCAATAAAAGAAGAGAAGCGTAAAAAGTATCAAAGCAAAACAACACGATCCTAACTAAGTTGGTGTAGAGAGGAATGCCCAATCATTTGTTAGCACAACCACCAAGGGTTAGTGAGAGACCAACAACAATAAAACAAGAAATAACAACAAGAATAGAAACAAAACCTCACAAACAACCAGGACACCATTCAATTCTAGAAAAAATTCATGCTTGCAGCAGCAACATAACCTAATTTGTTGATAACATACCTGTTGGGGAAATTTGGGAATTAATTACATGCACAATATCATTAAAAAAAAAAAAAAAACAGCCACAGATGGACCAAAACAGAGCACAAACATAGCTATCAACAATCTAAATTTTTCTGCATAGATTTTTAGCTTCAAGCAAACAACTTTCAGCACAAATAATTAGAAAATAAAAACATTTGTAAACACTTATCTATGCATCAAAAATCTGCATTTTTTCCACTAAAAATCATCTTTACAAAGCTTTTTCTTCTTTTTACATAGCAAAAGCTTTCTCCTTCACCTCGTACATAGCAACACACACACACACACACACAAATCCCTTTTTTCTCACGTTTTTTCTTCTCTATTATAGAGAGTTTTTGTCTCTATTTTTTTTATTCAAAAAACTAACTGATGTAATCACTTTTCAGCCACATTTTTTCACCTATGAAATGTTCTAAAAGCACTTTTTACTTACAAGGACAAAAATATAATAATTTTACAAAAAAGACCCAATACACATGTAACCAAACACCCCAAAATGGCTTTACAATAGCTAACATCCCCACCCCCCCTTAAACCAAATGTTCAAAAGTCTTCATACCAAGCATCATCTTCAATCTATTGAATACATCATGCTCTAAAGGCTTTGCGAAAATGTTAGCAATTTGATCATAAGACTTGCAATGAAGAAACTCAACTTCCTTTTGCTTTACATGTTCGTGAATAAAATGATAACGAGTGTCAATGTGCTTACTCCTTCCAAGGTTATTATCAACAAAAATCTCTATGGGACTCTCTTGTGGAAATCCCAAGTACTTCAATAGGTTCCTTAACTATATAGCATGACAAACAGTGGCATTAGCCGCTACATACTCTGATTCACAAGTAGACAAAGTGACAATTGCTTGCTTTTTAGATGACCAAGTGAATGCAGCATTTCCCAAGAAGAAAGCAAAACCTGAAGTACTCTTTCTTTCATCCAAGTCTCTTCCCCAATCACTATCAGAGTATCCAACGAGTGCAAATCATGAGTCCATGAATAAAGTTAACCATCATTGAGTGTACCTTGATATAACGAAGAATCCTCTTTGCCGTATTGAGATGTGATTGATCCAGTGCTTCCACATATCTACTAATCAGCCCAACTCCATAAAGTATGTCCAGTCTAGTGCAAGGAAGGTACCGAAGACTTCCAACCCCACTTTTAAAGTAAGTTGGATCTTTATTGCCACCATTGGTGCTCTTCCTTAGCTCTAACCCACTCTCTACCTGAGTGTTTACCGGGTTACAAGACCCCATCCCAATTCTTTTGAGTATCTCCTTTGCATAGCCATTTTGAGAAATGAAAATTCCATCTTCCCTTTGCACAACTTCAATGCAAAGAAAGTGAGACATCAAACCAATATCTGTCATTTCAAACTCCCGAATCATACTCATCTTGAATTCCTTGAACATCTTAGGATTGTTCCCCGTGAAGATCAAATCATCAACATAAAGGCACACAAGCAATACATTTCCATTGGCATTCGCCTTCATATACAAAGCATGCTCTTTTAAAATCCATTCTCATAAAAATACTTGTCAATTCTAACATTCCATTCTCGTGGCACTACAAGAAATTGCACTTTTAGCAGCCACTTTTGGCGACGATGCCAATTTTTCATAGCAAAAAGTATATTTTTGGTGACATAGTGATCAATTTTCGTCAGTAAAAATAAACCTTTAAGAACGCAATTTACTGTCGTTGCTAAAAATGTATAATATTCACTAGGCGCCTAAATTTTTGGTTTGCATCAGAATTTTGAAAATTTTAGCGACGAAGGTTAATTTTTGGCAACATGATGAGCGTTGTTATTAGTCTGCTTATTTTTGGCGACAAGAAGTTGGCGTTGGCAAAGAATTAAACATTTAGGGACGACAAAATTATTTGTCGGCAAAAGTTGAGATGGTTTTGATTTTCTAAAACTTGTTTCAGATTTCTTTTAAAAGACTAAAAATTAGTTTCGTGAAACATTTACAAAATCAAACAGTTTGTTTGGTTTTTTTTTTTAGAATTCACTTTTCAGAAAATTTTACTTCCGTATTTTTTGTAATTTTTTTTATTTTTAATGATTTTTTAATATTTTAAGCAATTTTTTAAAATTTTTAGACACACCTAACATAAATACATTTAAAAAAGTATAATTTTTGTGAAAAAATCTTTAAAAAATTCACTAAATATCAAAAATACAAAAAAAAAATAAATAAATAAAATAAAACAAAGCAAAACAAAAAACAAAAAAACAAAAAATAAAAAACAAAAAAAAATTATGTATATTTTTTGTATTTTTGTGTGTTTATTAATTTTTTAAAATATTTTTTCATAAATATTTTACTTTTTAGATACATCTGAGTAAGGTGCATTTAAAAAAAATTACTTAAAATTTTAGAAATATTCACTAAAAACAAAAAAAACGAAAAACAAAAAAACTCAATTTTTAAAAAATTAATTTCAGAAAACTAAAACCAAATACACTGAAAAGTACTTATGAATTTTATATAATTTTACAAAGTATATGAATTATTTTTAATTTTAAAATATATTTAAAAAGAATAGAAAGATTTTTTTGGATGAGTAAAAAAATAATAATAATAATAAAGTAGAAGGTTGAACTCAAACCAAACAGGGACCTGGTTTTTTTACCTTCCCTCCCAATCCCCCCTCCCCCTCCTCCTCATTTTTTTTTTTTTGCTTCTAGGTAAAACCCCTATTCTCTCTTCACAATTTTCACCTTGCACAGCCATTCTCTCACTATTGGAAGTTCTCTCCCTCTCACAATCACATGCCTGCATAGATATTTGTCGACCGTTGAGTTTTTTCCATTTACCATTGCTGTGCTACACCATCGCCTCTTCATTCTGGCTTGGTAGGTTTGTCGCGTCTTTGCTTTGTATTCTACTTCTCTCTCTCTCTCTCTCTCTCTCTCTCTCTCTCTCTCCCTCTCTCAATTTGTTATATGAATATCTATTTTATTTATTTTGTATTTCCTTCGTTTAAGTTATTTGTTTCTTTATCAAGGGTTCCTAGCATAACTTGCAATTCTATCTGCTTTCTATTGCGTTTTGAACTATGGGAGAACCATTATATCTCTAGCTTCTAGTTAGATTGCTAGGGCTTTTTAAAGATTTTTTTTTCTTGCTTATTGGACGCTATTTCTTATTAGATTGCACTATAGGAACAATGTTTTTGATTGAATTGATAAGATTGATTCTTTTCAATTCATATTATTATTCTTTGATGCTATTTTTTTTTCTTTGTATTTCTTATTTCATTCTTATTTTTTTCTGAAATTTATTCTTATTATTATTTTTGAATATGTATCACTGACAGAATCTACAGCCCTCAATTTTTTTAAAGTCTTGAAACTGCTTGATAACTTTGCTTCTTTATTGCAATCTTCTTGTCCATGTGATTTTGGTTTAGACTAATATTGTAATTATTAGTCTTGTGTGTGTCAGCTTGCAAATCTTGGTTAGTATGGATTTGGGATGAAGATGAACTGAGAAAATGTTGGTGGAGAGAGTACATTGTGGCCTAAGTTGAGGTGTCCTTGGCATCAACAAAGTGAGAAGAAGTTAAGATGGTTGAAACAGGAGTCGGAAAAAGATATTTAGAAGCTGTAAAGAGTAGTAATGCCTACAAATCTTTTCTATAGCGATCCCGGCTTTGACCCGACCTTTGTTACATTCCGGACTCGGGTTTCATGGTTTAATATTGTATCCATGTCTTGTTTTCCTCCTTTACTCTTTGAATTTGAGTTTTGGAACTTGTTGGGCGTGTTTGGAACAAGTTGGTTGTTAGTTGGTTTAGATTATTGTTTCCAGATGTTGGTTTCATTGCTCAAGCGAGGCTTCTTGTGCTCGAGTGAGCCTTGTGAAATTTGCTTCTTCGCTCGAGCGAGCTTTCCTGTGCTCAAGCCAGAATTGAGAGTTCTCAGGTTTCTTTTCCAGATGCAGAATTTCTGGGTAAGTGAAGCTCTTTGCTCGAGCGAGGCTTCTTGCACTCGAGCGAGGTCACTTGTTATGTGTGGTCGCTCGAGTGGCAACTTCTTCGCTCGAGCGAAGGTCACGTATATCAGTTAGCGGCTGTGTCATTTTACATAACTTTTTGATTTTCTTTTCACTCAAAACCCTAATCCAGGTCCCTCTCTCTCTAAAATACTCTCTCTCTCTCTCTGCAAATACACCTAGATTTAGGGATCTCTCAACCCTAGTTCTTTTGATAAAAAGATAGAGCACCTTGTGGGCTTCCTTTTGATCTAAACAAAGTGGAGTTTGGGCATTCTTGAAGTTCTTCTTTTTCTCCTTTGGGCTTCTACTCTTGATGTAGGGATATTCTACACCTTAATATGGTTTTTAACCTAGGTATTTGTTATTTTGTATAAATGGTGGGATTTGGGAGATTTGGAAAAAGTTAGGGTTTGGATTCAAAAAATTGAAAGAGGGGTTTTCCATGTTGGTTTTACAAAATGACTATGGGGCTTGTATATAAGATTCTCTAGTGTTAGAATGGTGAACATTTAGCCTTTGGGTTGGTATTTGAAAAAGGGAGAATTTAACCTAAAATGAGTTAAATAATTATTTTGTATAAATAATGAAATTAATATGGGAAATGTGAAATTGGGAGGATGTATGAATGAATGGTGTAGTTGGATTTGTTAAATCACTCAATTATGGAAATTTGATTAATTATATGTTATAAAGATTTTCTATATGTCTAGAAATATCTGTTTTAGGCTATCGGAGGAGGATAAGTATGTGTTACCCAAAAATCAACCTAAGAGGGGGGGTGAATTAGGTTTCTACAAATTAAAATTAATAATACCCCAATAAAATTAACTACTAGTACAACAAATTATTAACAAGCACAATGATGAACTTAGCAGTAAATGATCAAGCAAAATAACAATGAAGTATAACTAACATACAGGATAAATCAAATGATTAGCACATGAATATTAGATAGATATAGCAGTTGTAGGAAAGTAAAGAGATTAGGGAAGAGGAGACAAACATATTTATAGTGGTTCGGCTTCAACCAAGCCTACATCCACTCCCCAAGCTTTACTTGAGATTTTTCACTATCTTCTAGCTTCACAGGGTGCTAGCAACCTTTTCACAGATGAAGCAATCCTCCATAGATTTTACACAGACTTTCTAAGTTAAGAACACTGAGTGTACTACACTCTTACAAGGTTGACAAGAATGTGTTTTTGCTTTCACAGAAAGCTATAATAATTATCTCTCAAAGATAGATATAAAAATGAAGCTCTGGTTTTTCTGTAAACCTCACACAGGAAAGATGAGCTTAATGCTATAAGGCTCAGTGTATAATTTCTGAGAGAGGATGTAAACAAAAATTGATGAACACTTCTCAGAGAATTTTTCAGAGAATAGATGTGAGTGATTATAGATCAAAGAATATTTTCTGATTTTTTTTTTGTAACTTGTTTATATTAGAGGCTTCGGTATATATAATGAAACTTATAGCCATTGTATTCATTTGAATTTATAGTCGTTGTATTCATTTGAATATCTTCCACTCCATCATTACTAATTTAAATATCTTCTACTCCATCATTACAAATTTGAATATCTTCCACTCCATCATTAACAATTTGAATATCTTTCACTTGAACCTTTTGAAACTTTTGGCCTACCGTCGTGCTGGGTTGTTTACACCTTTGTTTTAGGCTATTTGAATTCCTAATTTAATCAAATATTAAATACATTCTAACAACATTTAGGATAAAGGTTCAGATGAGAAATAATAGGACAAAATAAATTTTGATTCTATTTTTCTCTTTCAAATAAATCATCAAAATAAATTTCGATTCTATTTTTCTTTTTCAAATAAATTAAAATATAATTAAATAAATCATCAAAATAAATTTTGGATTCTATTTTTCTCTTTCAAATAAATTAAAACATAATTAAATAAATCATCAAAATAAATAAATCTAATAGTATGATTGTTGTAGAAATTGCATGAGAACTAGGTGAATTGAAACCGGTTATTTAAGTTATGTCATTGAATATGACAGTATGATTGAAACATTAAATATGTGTTATGGATAGTTATTGTATATGACGTTGTTTTAATATATTGTATATGTATAATTGTTTGGGAGGAGAAAGGAGATGTACTCCATTGTTTGGGAGGAGATAGGGGATGGACTCCATTTAAAATTAAGTTGGCCAGAGTGTCCATAGAGCTCTCTTTGGCTTCAATTTCCCATTCACCCAATAATGGTTTTGAGCAACCAAATATACTACATGAATCACAACGTGGCATAGAACGCGTTACCGCTTAGACTCGCCAACTTTGGCGCATGGGTCCTACCTAAAAAATATACCAAAGTTGAGGAAAAATCTGTTTTTCCAAAACTTTCAAAACCCATTTCTAACAATCCCCCACATGAATGGAATTTGATGACAACGGAAATGCAACAATATGTATAATTTGTCGAAAGAGTATAAATCAAAAATATCTTGTATCAGGATAGGTAGCTTTCGGCCTTGAACCTTCTCTAGTGATAACCTATCGAACTTACTAGCTAACCAATGGACGTCATGCCTTGAATTGTTCATCCATTTGTGTAAGCCAAGACAATAGATTTCACACAAAATATCTTCTGACACATCGTGGTTCTCACGGTTGCGTTCATTTTGGCCTTGAATGCTCCTGGTTGTTCATGAGTGCTTCTAGAGAATTTAGCCTCCTCATTCTTATAGAACCGGCCCCAGTTCGACACTCATATAGGTGATTCTTATTGTGAGTATCTCCTTTATACTCGTCTTGATTTTTATGCCTAAATCAAGACATAAGTAATCATTAAAAGCAAAGCTTATCCTTAAACTCCTACATACAACACATGTTACAGATATCACTCTCACCATAGGAATGGGTAGGGAATTTTAATCCCTTGGTGATTTCTGGCGAGCCACACATAACTTAGTTCTCCCTTTGAACTTAGTTCTTGGGATCTCCAATCATTTAAGTAAGGTTACCATTATGATGACTCTTATGTAATAGGCTTTAATCCCATCCCCTTTGATGAACTATACACTTGCTCTTTAATCAAACCTTTTGTTAACGGATTCACAATATTCTCTTTAGATTTTATATAATCTATTGAGATTATTCCATTTGAGATTGCCTTATGGTATTATGTCAACGACGAATATGTCATGACTTACCATTATACATCTGAGTCTATGCCCTGCCTATTGCAGATTGACTATCACAATGAATGCAAATAGCTGGCACAAGTTTTGGCCACATTGGAATGTCTTCTAAGAAGTGACGAAGCCATTTTGCTTCTTCTCCTGCTTTGTCTAAAGCAATGAACTCAGATTCCATTGTGGATCGTGCGATGCATGTTTGTTTCGTGAATTTCCAAGAAACAGCAGCGTCTCTCAGAGTAAAGACATATCGAGATGCACTAGTAGATTTTGAATCTTTAGTATCCGATATCCAATTGGTATCACAATAACCTTCGAGTACTGTTGGATATCGAGTAAAGCTCAAACCATGATCACGGGTAAATCTTAGATATCTAAGAACTCGAATGATCACTTTTCAATGGTCTTCGGCGGAGTTACTAGTGTACCTACTCAATTTACTGATAGCAAAAGCTATATCAGGACGAGTACAATTCATTAGGTACATTAGGCTTCCAATGATTTGGGAGTATTTTAACTGAGACACCGTATCACCTTTATTTTTCGATAAATAAAGACTGATGTCTACAGGTGTTCTAGGTACATTCATATAATCCTTGACAAATTTACCAAGAATTTTCTCAATATAATGTGATTAAGATAATGTATATCCGTCAGATGTTTTAGTAATTTTCATTCCTAATATTATATCTACGACCCCCATATCTTTCATATCAAATCTTCTATTCAGCATTTGCTTAGTTGATTTGATCATGTTTTGACTACTTCCAGTGATAAGCATGTCATCCACATAAAGACAAACTATGACATATCCTTGGTCAGTGTTTTTAACATAGACGCATTTGTCACATTGGTTAATCTTAAATCCATTAGTAAGCATAGCATGATCAAAATTTTCATGCCATTGCTTAGGAGCTTGTTTTAATCCATAAAGAGATTTCACAAGCTGACAAACTTTCTTTTCTTGCCCTAGCACTACAACCCCTTCGGGTTGCTCCATATAGATCTCTTCATTAGATCATCGTTTAAGAAAGCTTTCTTAACATCTATTTGATGTGTTTCTAAATTATGCAATGTTGCTATAGCAATGAGCATGCGAATGGATGTTATTCTTGTCACAGGGGAATACGTGTCAAAATAGTCCAAACCTTCCTTTTGTCTGTAACCTTTTACCACAAGTCTTGCTTTATACTTGTCTATTGAACCATCTGCTTTCATTTTTCTCTTGAATATCCATTTATATCCAAGAGGTTTAGAACCAGATGGCAGATCCACCAGTTCGCCAGTATGACTTTGCATAATGGATTCAATTTCATTATTAACAGCCTCTTTCCACAAAGGTGCTTCAGGACCTGTCATTTCTTCCTTAAAGCTTTGAGGTTCATTTTTTCTAATAGGTATGTTAGAAAATCTGGACCAAAGGATTTAGATGTTCTCGCTCTCTTATTTCGTCTTGATTCAACATCAGTTAAATCCTATTGGTTTAGACCATTACTAGTCTCTTGTGTTTGATTGTTATTAGTCTCATGACTTTGTGTACAATCATAAGTTCTTTTCTATGAACTTAATTCCTGTCCTTTCTTTGAACTTAATTCCTGTCCTTTCTTGTAAGGAAAGACATGTTCAAAAAGCACAACATTCATTGATTCTATAATAGTGTTCACATTTATATCAAGTATTTTTTGATTTATAAGTTAGAAACTGATATGCACTACTATTCTAAGCATAACCAATAAACACACAATCCATTGTTTTTGGTCCTATCTTAATCTTTTTCAGAACAGGAATTTCAACTTTTGCCAAACACCTCCACACTTTTAAAGATTTGTAGGAAGGTGGTTGACCTGTCCACAATTCATAGGGAGTGCTGTTGGTTTTCTTGTGAGGTATTATGTTAAGAACATAATTAGCAGACAATATTGCTGCCCCCCACAAGTTTTGTGGTAAGCCTGAACTTAGTAACATGGCATTCATCATTTCTTTGAGGGTTTTATTCTTCCTTTCAACAATCTCATTTTGCTGTGGAGAATAGGGTGCTATAGTTTGGTGAATAATGCCATGTTGTGCACAAAATTCATTTAATAGTGCATCATATTCACCACCCCTATCACTTCTAACCATTTTAATGGTTTTACCAAGTTGATTTTCAATTTCAGTTTTGTAGAGTTTAAACATTTTCAAGGCTTCATCTTTACTTCTAAGTAAATATACATAACAATATCTTGTGCAATTATTGATAAATGTTATGAAATACTTTTTGCCACCTCTAGTTTGAACAAATTTAAGATCACATACATCAGTGTGAATTAATTCTAGAGGTTAGGTTTTTCTTTCAACCAATTTAAATGGAGCCTTATCTCTCTCTCTGTGGTCTTTTATTCAAAAGCAAGGTGGAGAATCATTATATATTATTTTAAGAGAGCATTATTGTTGTTAAAGGAGGTTTGGTGGGCTCTAAAAAAGGAAGGAAATTGAGAAAGAAAAAAAGGAAGAGCTCGGTAGAGAGCAATTTTGGAGGGGTGAGGAATAAAAAAAAAAAAAAAAAAACACCACTAGATCTTTCTCTCTCGACTCTCAGTTCTCTCTCTATCTTAGATTTTTTTTTTTTTTTTTTTCTATTTTACATTTACCATGTAAAGCCTTTGATCCACCAAAATCGATTAAGTTTTAGACCCTAGTTCTTGAGGCCAAAATGAAGAGCTTGGCGAGAGCAACGTTTTGACCGGTGGAGATCGATATTCGACAAAATCAAAAATTTAGATTTTTGCTTGTTTCCTCTTCTAGCTTAAGGTAGGGATTTTTCCTACACTTCTTTATGCACTTTTACTTGATTATATGAAGCTTAGAGTTGCATATAATTTAATTAGAATTTTTAGAAAATTTCTGATTTATTTACTTAAAAGGGGAATTTTGAGAAAAATAAAGAGTTGATGCCCAAATTGCGAACGTGTAAACTTGGAATATATTTGTAAGGTTATGAAAGAGCTATGCTTTAAATTTGAGCAAAAACAGACTTCGACTCGATCGGTTTTGAAATTTTTATCGGTTTACGACCAAAAGAGCATTTTTAATGAAAATAAAGGAATTACGTTTAATTTTTGGGGCTTTTGATCAAAATAAGATGTTATAGTTCAATAATTCTTGGAGAATGAGTTTGGAAAGAAAATGATGTTTTCTTGGGCATTAACGGTATTATTTTGCTTAATGTATCTGTTGAAATAAAACCGAAACGGTTAGAAATAGACCTTGAGAGGTTACTGGACGTGATTGTGATATGAAAACTAGTGTAGTTGTTCATATTTGATGAGATGTGGAATAGATTGTATTTATCAAAATTTTTGGAATTTAATTTTAAATATCTGTTTAGAAATATATATTTTGGGCTATCGGTGGAGGATGACCATGATTGTTGTAGAAAGGCATGAGACTTAGGTAAATCGAACCATATTTCTCATTTGTTGCATTGGACATTGCATTACATTCATTTCATTGGAAATGTATCTATTTTTATGAATTTTTGTAAATGTATCTGTTTGTGAAAAGATAAATACTTGGTGAATCTGGGTAGGGGGTGTAGAATCGTGTGGTTTGGTGTCGAGCCTTCCAGTTTACTGGTAAAAATGACAATGGTAGTGCATTAGGGCCTACTTTCAGACACTCACCTAGAGATTCACAGAGCCTGTATTCATGTAACAGATATGGTTTAAAATGGAAATGGTTTTATATTTGTTGTTGCATCTCAACATTGCATACTTTATAAAAAGAGAGAGATAAATTATTTTATCATGAGCATGGCATGAGCATACTCCTCTTTAGTCTTGTCATGGTTCATATGTTCTGTAGTATATTTCTACTGGGCTGTGGCTCACCCTATAAGGGAAACCATTTTTGGTACAGGTGCTATGCCTCCGCCAAGGCATTGACTTGAGAGGACTCGGAGCTGAGGCTCCATTTTTGTTTTATTGTTATTTGTTGAATGTAAGCCAAGGGTTGTATTTGCGTTGAGTTGAAACTCCATTTTGTGTAACCAAGAATGTTCTTGGATAAATTTGTAATCTTGTAGGGCACTTATTATCTGTTTGGCTTCCATTTCATACTTGTTGTAAAATGCATGCTTGGGATTGGAACTGGGGCATTGAGATGTGAACAACATGTATTTGGCATTTGGGATTTAATGGAAATGGATGTCTGGAATAGTTAGCTATATATATGTGCTTGTCTATTAGATGGGTTTTGTTACAGAAATAGATATACCCTACCCAATTTTCGGGGTGTTATAACTTGGTATCGGAGCTACCAGGTTTGAATACTTGGGGCTTGTGGGAAGTGTTTTTTACCACAATGGGTTCATTTCGCTAGTGAGAAATGTTGCATATCTTATGTACTATGTGATAATATGTTTATGTGACTATGTGGGTATAGGGTTAAACTTCTGAGATGTGATTTGTGTCCATGAAATTCTTTGAGGTCCTTTTAGAAAAGCGCCTGGTCAATGCTATTTCTATTTGGAAGTCTTTGAATGTTTGTGGAACGAGTCAATATCTTGGAGGGATAACTCGTATGTGCTCTAAGTGACTATGTGCTTATATGGTTTCCTTATGTGATGTAGATACATGTGTAGGCTTATGTTTAAGCCGTATGCATCATGTTAGAACTAGTGTGGAGTACTTATTTCTAAGCTAAATTTTGTCTCTTATATAAGATGTCATAAAGCGGGAGAGGCCATAATAGAGGCATTTGGGGTGCCCGGGATGTTCTCATGTAGGAGGATACCTTTTCCCCAGGAAGAAGGTGTAAGCTAGAGTAATATGGCCGGGATGATTGGTCAAGATGTTGTGGAATTAGTATTAAAGCGTAGGTTAACCGATTTGCATGATTGTGGATGTAAATGTGACCTTAAAATATTAGAGTTTGTGTTGTGTAGTGACTAGTTTGTTGTTATGAAGAGTTAATTATTTTTCAAATTTATATCAAGTTTGTAGAAGTGGACTAGATGAAAAAAAATAAAAAAATCTTAGAAGTAGAGTGACTTAGAGATTAACCTTATGCTAATAGTTTGGTTTGGTTGTGACTTTAATAATGATTAAAGTAATCTAAGATAATATGCTTTGGATTGTTGACATTCGAACTTGTAAAACTAGTTCTAAATTTTCTTGGGATAGACGAAGTTAGTTATAGTTGGATTATTTCACTTGTTTGATGGATTACTTGTGAGGTTAGTGATGGGCTCTAGGCCAATTATTTTGTATGTGTTTGGGAATAAAAGTAGTCTTAGCATGATAGAAATTATATCGTGTAGTAAGAGATGTGCTTCTTAGAGAGTTTGTTTTATTCATAATTTTGCTGCAAATCCTAAGAGGGCAAATGAGATAAATAATTTTGAGATAGATTTGAATGAGGTTAAATTTGATTTGGGTTACGCCATTTGATGGGATTATTAGTAGTAACAACATCGACTCGTGAGTCGATATTTTAGAACATGTAGGCGAGTTCCAAGTGCCTTCGAGATTGGTGGAGTCCATTGTCTTAGAGTTAGTTGTTGATATTCTTGAGTGCAATAAATGAGTGTTGAGGGACATGATGTGATGGATGTTGTGGAGTTGTGTTAGCAACCAATGTTTTTAGTGGAAATTTTTAAGATTACTTTGTGAGGATATTATGGGTATGTTTGGTTTGGTTTTAGGAGAGTAGTTTTTAAAAATTGTTTTGGGGAGAGAGTTTAGAATTTTTTTTGGTTTGTTTGGTTGTGTATTTTGAAAGTAGTTTTGAAGTTTGGGAGTTTGGAATGATTTGATATTTTGTTATAATTGAGTAGATGTGTGTGAGAGAAAAATGATTGCAAAAGGAGAGAAGAGAGAGAAAAGTGATTGATTGATAGGTAAGAAAGAGAAAGTGATTTTGGAAATTGATTTGAAAATTTTGCAAACCAAACAAATTTTTTAGAAATTTTTTCCCAAAATCACTCTACAAATCCAAACCAAACATACCCTATAATTCTAAATTTGGTGCTTTAGGATAATTAGTATGGTGGTAATTTGAGTATTTCCATGAGAATTTATGCTTGACCCATCGAGAGTGATTGACGTTAACTTTTACGGTTACTTTTATGTATGAGTTAGAAATTGTGAAGATGGAAGGTATATGAGAGTGTTTTGAGTTAAATTTGGTGTGTGTTTTGAGTTAAATTTGGTATGTGTCCTTTGTCCGTGATAGTGTGGTTCATGTAATGGAAATGGAGATTATTTTGTATCCTTTGTCCTTTAGGTACAAGATTGTTTTGTATCCTTGGAGTAAGAGTTGTGAATCCCTTTTATTGATCCTTCGTTTTGCTATAAATATGGTAAGAATTCGTGTTGTTGGTATGTTGGTCTAATATTACCATTGAGTTCAATTTGATGAGTGTATTTGACCTTAAGTGGTAAGTGTTTTCTTAATTAAAATGTATTTAGTTTTGCCTAATAGAGGATGATTCCTTATTTTAATTTTGTTTCAACGTGTTTTGTGGTGATATTACCTTAGAAGAAGTTATTTGGCAGACCTCTCATCGGGGAATAAACTGGTATGAAGTACTTTCGTTATTTTGTTAGTCTTGGAAATTGTTATGGAATGACTATTGTTGACATAGATTTTTTTTTTTTAGAGTGAATGAGTGGCATCATAGCTTGTGGTTATATCTTTTAGAATTTGGGTAGAAGCGAGTTGACTAGAGACTTCAAAGGAGATTTCAAAGTCACTACAACTATGAGTATTTGTTGGGAGTATCTTAGTATTGTTAGAATGTGCATCTAGTCTTGATGAATTCTATGTGGACTCAAAGTGCATTGTGTGAGCGTTTGGGTAAATTTATTGTTGGAGTGAAATTGTGTGGGTGGATGTAGACAAGTTTGCGTAAACTATTAGTCAGTTCATCGAGTGAAAGAAATAGAGTGAATAAGTAAAAATAATACAGAAATTACTTGGTTGGGCAATTAAAGTTGTGGCTGAGAATTTTCAAGTAGTGTGTTTGTTATGATTGCATTATGTTTTGTAAGGGTTGGTGTTTCTTGTTACTCAAGTGAAGCAGTTGAGGCTAAGGTGATCTGTGAATTTTGTTTTTGGAATAATTCAGGGAAAAATATGATTGTACTAGGGAATGAGTGGAGGTTCTCATGGGATGTACTATTTGAAGTCATTGTTTGTGATAGTTTTATTCAATTGGGTAACCGCGTATGAATTCATTTTAATATTGAGATGAGTTAGTTGTCGTGTGACCGTTGCCATTACAAAATATATCATTGAATTGTGTCTTTAAAGGGAGGGTGCTCTCATTGGTTAAGAGTCTTGAGATAATCACTTTGGATGGATATTAAGTAAATTATTGCACTAGATTATGGGAAAAAAAAATTGTTTGTGGTGAGTCATCTTTCATGGTGTGTAATATTTTAATACTTTTCTGAGTTCTCCTCAAAGTAGTGGGATTATTTTGTTGCTGTGACCTGTTGAGTTAGTTGTGTGGAGTAAGCAAATTTTGTGGGTGTGGTTGAACGTGTTCAAGTGAGATTGCGAGTACGGTTGTATTCCAATTGCGAGTTCGATAGATTTTGATTAACCCCTTATATGTTGCAAGAATCACCTACGTTTTCCCTTCTATTATAAATTGTTTGTCCAAATTCTAGTACGAGTGGTTTTAAGTTGACGGGTGGCTTCTTTGGAACAATGTATCTTAATATCATGGATAGCTAGTGGGTGTAGAAATTTTGTTTTTGAGTCTATTGAAAATTTGTTACTTCATATTGGTAAAATAATTTTGCGGATGTAATTAGAATGAGATGTTATCACGATGGTAGGGCCGATTGGATTAGACCGTTCATCATTCTTGTTTGATTCAAGCGATAAGAAATAGCAGTACCATCATTGAGGAGTTACTGTTGTGTTTACAGCTCTATGATTAAAGTGAGTTTTGAGAATTTCGATTTCAGTTACGGTGTCTTTTACTATGGAAGGTAAGAGAGCGTTAAATGTCTCAATGAGCTTAGTACGTGTTTGGGGTATTGAAAGAATGTCTCAATGTGAAAATGGCTATTGAGAGTTTAAGGCTCAAGTGATTATGTTAAGAGTAAATTCCGTTATTCTTTTTATCAAGGCAAATTTCGGGGGTGAAATTTCTTAAGGAGGGAAAGTTGTAGCAAGTTGACTCAAATTAAATTTATTTACTTATTTATTATTCTTTTCAATATCTGTGTTGTAAATTATTTTTTTTTAAAATATGTTTGTGGGTTCGAATATTGACTGGAGTTGGATTGATATGAATTTTCAAATCGTTTGATTGTTTAGCTGTTATTATTATAGTTGTGATATCGTGGACCATTTTATTTAAATTGGTAAAAATAAATTATATTACTTCTTGATTTTGACTTCGTAAGGCCCGCCTGGCAAAATTATTTTTTTTAGTTTTAGTTTTAGTTATAGTGATTCTTGGGTCCTGAGTAATAAATGAGATATAAATTCAATTTTTGGGTTTTATTTGATTAGCCCATACTTAATCATTTTGGTTCATATTTAATTATGTGAATGGTGGGGACCACCTTAAGTCTTTTAAAATTTATTTATATTTTAACCTCAGTTGGAGATTTATTTTAAATTATTAAACTCCATTCATTTTGGACCCAATTGATTGAATCGTGACCCGTTAGTAACCATGTAATAGTTTTATGGTTTTGTTATTATTATTTGACTATCATAAAAGAGTTGTGAATATTTATGGCGTGTACCATTAAATAAAATATATTTTGTGGTGAGAAAATAATTATATCATTTTATTTCTTATATTACAAAATATTGTAATGTTCCTAAAATATACCTTTAGTTATATATATATATTTATAGATACACGAGTGTGGTTCAAAGATGGTGGAAGAAAATGATTAAAAAAAAACAAAGAAGTGGCTGAACCTTATCTCTCTCTCTGGTCTTTTATTCAAAAGCAAGGTAGAGAATCATTATATATTATTTCAAGAGAGTATTATTGTTGTTAACGGAGGTTCGGTGGGCTCTAAAAAAGGGAGGAAATTGAGAAAGGAAAAAGGGAGAGCTCGGTAGAGAGCAATTCGGGAGGGGTGAGGGATAAAAAAAAAAAAAAAAAAAAGGGGGGCAACACACCACTAGATCTTTCTCTCTCGACTCTTAGTTCTCTCACTGTCTTAGATTTTTTATTTTTAATTTTTTTTTTCTATCATGTAAAACCTTTGATCCATCAAAATCGATTAAGTTCTAGACCCTAGTTCTTGAGACCAAAATTAAGAGCTTGGCGAGAGCAACATTTTGACCGGTGGAGATCGAAATTCGACAAAATCAAAAATTTGGATTTTTGCTTGTTTCCTCTTCTAGCTTGAGGTAGGGATTTTCCCTACACTTCTTTATGCACTTTTACTTGATTATATAGAGCTTAGAGTTGTATATAATTTAATTAGAATTTTTGAAAATTTTGTGATTTATTTGCTTAAAAGGGAAATTTTGAGAAAAATAAAGAGTTGATGCCCAAATTGCGAAAGTGTAAACTTGGAATATTTTTGTAAGGTTATGAAAGAGCTATGTTTTAAATTTGAATAAAAATAGACTTCGACTCGATCGGTTTTGAAATTTTTATCGGTTTGCGACCAAAAGGACATTTTTAAAGAAAAATAAGGAATTATGTTTAACTTTTGAGACTTTTGATCAAAATAGGATGTCATAGTTGAATAATGCTTGGATAATGAGTTTGGAAAGAAAATGATGTTTTCTTGGTCGTTAACGGTATTATTTTGCTTAATGTATCTATTGAAATAAAACTGACACGGTTAGGAATAGACCTTGAGAGGTTACCGAACATGATTGTGATATGAAAACTGGTGTAGTTGTTCATATTTGATGAGATGTGGAATAGATTGTATTTATCAACATTTTTGGAATTTAATTGTTTAAATATATGTTTAGAAATATCTGTTTTGGATTATCGGTGCAGGATAGCCATGATTGTTGTAGAAAGGCATGAAACTTAGGTAAATCGAACCACATTTCTCATTTGTTGCATTGGACATTGCATTACGTTCATTTCATTGGAAATGTATCTATTTTTGTGAAATGTTTGTAAATGTATCTGTTTTCGAATGAATCTGGGTAAGGGGTGTAGAACTGCGCAGTTAGGTGTCGAGCCTTCCAGTTTACTGGTAAAAATGACAGTGGTAGTACATTAGGGCCTACTTGCAGACACTCAACTAGAGATTTACAGAGCTTGTATTCATGTAACAGATATGGTTTAAAATAGAAATGGTTTTATATTTGTTGTTGTATCTCAGCATTGCATTCTTTATAAAAAGAGAGATAAATTGTTTTATCATGAGCATGGCATGAGCATACTCCTCTTTAGTCTTGTCATGGTTCATATGTTGTGTAGTATTTCTCTACTAGGCTGTGGCTCACCCTATAAGGGAAACCATTTCAGGTACAGGTGCTATGCCTCTACCAAGGCATTGACTTGGAAGGACTCGGAGCTGAGGCTCTATTTTTGTTTTATTGTTATTTGTTGAATGTAAGTCGAGGGGGCTGTATTTGCGTTGAGTTGAAACTCCATTTTGTGTAACCAAGAATGTTCTTGGATAAATTTGTAACCTTGTAGGGCACTTATTATCTGTTTGGCTTCCATTTCATACTTGTTGTAAAATGCATGCTTGGGATTGGAACTGGGGCATTGAGATGTGAACAACATGTATTTGGCATTTGGGATTTAATGGAAATGGATGTATGGAATAATTAGCTATATATATGTGTTTGTCTATCAGGTGGTTGCAGAAATAGATACACCCTGCCCAATTTTCGGGGCGTTACAAAATAATTACTAACCCTATGTATTTATTGAACAAAATTTTGATCAAATCCAGTGTTTAACACTGTGTCCTTAAGACAGATTCGTCCTCTCCACGGTGCTTTCAGAATGTGGACGTCTATCTCCCAGGATAAAATGATCAACAACAAATAGTAGTAACACTACAAACTGTTTGCACAACGAACACACTTTGTGTTTATACACTTTCTTACAAGAAAATAATGTAGCAAAATACAGAGAGTAATTGTAGAATTTTTGGACGAAAATTGAAGTGAAAAAATTAAATGAGGGACTGCCTATTTATAGAAGAAAATCTAGTTGTTTGGTTTGAATTAAACTGGTGCAAACCTATTTGAACAGGTATTAAACCTGTTCAGTTTGAATGAACAGGTAAGGAACCTGTTGGGTTTAAAATTGAAATAGATATTTATCTGTTCAGGTGGGAAAAAATCGAAGCCAATTTTGAAATTAATTTTCGAAATTCAAATTCCAAAAAATTAATATTTAATTTTTAAAAAATAAAATTCAAATATTTTTTGCCCAAAAAATAATTAGTTTTGGGCCGGACAAGCCCAACCCAACCTCATACCACACACCCGTGCCCAAGCCCAGCCCCCCCGACCGACCGACCGGACGGCAGAGGCGCGCACATGTGTGTTTATTTTGGGTCCAATGGGTCTAGCCCACTTTGCCCATAACCTCCGTCCCTACAAAACTTGGGTGCCCCTTGGGGCCTTTTCCAAGTTCCAAACTTAAGTCTTATAAACCCACTCAAAGTTTGCCCACCAAATCAATGTGGGACAAGCCTTAAACCTTTAGTAAATTTCACCAAAAACACCATTTCCATGGAGCTCTCTTTGGCTTCAATTCTCCATTCACTCGATAATGGTTTTGGGCAACCAAATATACTACGTGAATCACAACGCGGCATAAAACGCGTTACCACTTAGACCCGCCAACTTTGGCACATGGGTCCCACCTAAAAAATAGACCAAAGTTGAGGAAAAATCTATTTTTTCAAAACTTTCAAAACCCATTTCTAACAATCCCCACATGAATGGAATTTGATGACAACGGAAATGCAACAATATGTAGACTTTGTCAAAAGAGTATAAATTGAAAATATCTTGCATCAGGATAGATAGCTTTCGGCTTTGAACTTTCTCTAATGATAACCTATTGGACTTACTAGCTAACCAATGGACGCGATGCCTTGAATTGTTCAGCCGTTTGTGTAAGCCAAGATAATAGATTTCACACAAAATATCTTCTGTCACATCGTGGTTCTCACGATTGTGTTCATTTTGGCCTTGAACACTCCTGGTTGTTCATGAGTGCTTCTAGAGAATTTAGCCTCCTCATTCTCATAGAACCGGTACTAGTTCGACACTCATACAGGTGATTCTTATTGTGAGTATCTCCTTTATACTCGTCTTGAGAGGCCAACAAAACTCTCATTTAGATACTCCATTTCTCATAATTGTCCTTACCCAATCTAGGAAATTGGGTTTGAAAGAAATTGGTAATAAAATCCATCATAACTTAAGCAAAAACAAACATCAACACAAGCCCTAATTTGACCACAGTATTCAACCAACACACCCAAGGCTCTGATACTAGATTTATTGGGAAAATTTGGAAATTAATTACATACACAATGTTATTAAAAAAAAAAAAACAAAACAACAACCACAGATGGACCAAAACAGAGCACAAACACAGTTATCAACAATCTGAATTTTTTTGCATAGATTTTCAGTTTCAAGCAAACAACTTTCAGCACAAATAATTAGAAAATAAAAACATCAGTAAACACTTATCTAGGCATAAAAAATCTGCTCCTTTTCCACCAAAAATCAACTTTACAATGCTTTCTCCTCCACCTTGTACATAGTAACACACACACACACACACACACACAAAAACCCTTTTGTTCTCACTTTCTTCTACTTTCTTACAGAGAGTTTTTGTCTACGTTTTTTCTATTCAAAAAACTAATTGATGTGTTCATTTTTCAGCCACATATTTTCACCTATGAAATGTTCTAGAAGCACATTTTACTTACAAGTACAAAAATATAATAATTTTACAAAAAAGGCCCAATACACATGTAACCAAACACCCCAAAATGGGTTTACAATATCTAACAATACCCTGATTTGATCATAACATCCACCAAGAATGCCCAATCACTTGATACATAACCTGATCTATTGTAGGTTTGATATAAACTGATTAATTGAGTAGTCTCTTCCCACCGTATTTGACTTCATTCACATGGCTATTCTTACCTTGATGAGATCACAAAGTTCTTCAAAATTGGGTTGTGCCTTATTGAAGATAACTTCATTTCTGTGCTTCCACACTGACCAAAACAATGCTATTGGTAATGCTTTCCATATCTGTAATTTCCTTTTTTTAAACTTCTATCCACTCTACCACAGAAGCAAACATTCAACTGTGCTTGGTACAACCCATTGCACTCCCCACCATTCGACTTGTACACAAATTTGATGTTTTTTAAGCTAAGTTAATTAATTTATTAAAGTTTGATTCTATTAATTTATTTAATAAATCATTAATGATATCCCAAAAAAAATTAAATGATAAAAGAGAAAGATGAGAGAGACATGAGAATCAAGAAACTGATATAGCTCTATATAGTACCATTTCTAAGTGAAGGAAGGAAATGATAGAGTTTGGATTGTATTAACTTTAACATTATAGATAGTGAATATGATATAAGGATAAAAAAAAATTCAACATCATTGAACAACTAATAATTTAGAGTAAATTACACTCACCCCTTGTAGTATTAAAAAATATAGTTAGAGCCACAATTTTGATATAATTACATTGATTTTCCTTAAGGTTTTAATTTACATAACACTATAGTGCTTTTTCATCAATAATTTGTTAACTGTATGAATAAAAAAAAGCATGTTATGATTTATTTCAGTATCTGTCTACCATTACATTAATTTCGGTATCTTTAACCATGCTAAAAAGCTAAATGTATTTTATTCAAATCTCAAGGGAGGTGAATGTAATTTACCCAATAATTTATATTTATATTAAATATTTTATATATTAATAAATATAATTCGGGCCTCCAAGATTAATTGGAGCATAATTCAAATTTTTGATTTTTTGTTCAATCTTGCACATACATAAAAAATGATATTTCACTGCAGGAAATACTATCTTTACCGGCGTTTCAAAAACGCCACTATAAGTGGTAAAAATGCCGCCAAAAGGTTATATCGGCGTTTTTACATTACGTCGTTGATACGATCGTCGGTAAAGGTATAAGGCGTTTTGTAAATGTCACTAATACTTATACTATCAAACATAATTGATGACGTCATAGGATGTAGTGGCGTTTTGAACAAAAATGCCACATTTTTACTTTATTTCATAATTTAATTAATATAAAATATGCTCTGAGCTGGTTATTTACATTCCATTCACATTCCAATTTGCACAAAACCACAAAACACATCATAACAGAAAATAAAAATAAAAGTTGATAAAACCATCATATTCGATATTTTACAGAAAACAATTAAACTGTACATGTTCATAAAAGCATATAAAGCATATTTAAGTTAGAAAATTCACCCCAATCTTAAAAAAAAAAAAAAAAAAAAAAATCTGAAATTCACCAATCATTACACTTGGATATTTAAATGCTTTTACCAAAAATAAATAAAAAATAAAAAATTTCCCACAAGATTTCAATTTTGGGCTTGTTACAAAAATCAAGCTGCAAATTCCCCTTACATCTAGAATCAGATCTTTCCCTCAGAAAAATTATCCTTTTGACCTACACATAAATAAATAATAGTTACAAATTATAATCTTTTTGAAGAAAATCTAGAACAAAGCAATAAATACCATCAAAATCATGAAGAGATAAAAGCTAATACATAAATCACCATCATAATAAGAACATGTATAATAAGATCTTTAAGGTAAGTTTCATCAATCAACGTTTAGATAATCAAACACCAAAAAATCACCATGAACTTTGTTTATTACTCATACTTCTTTCCATTACACGGTAACTAATATATACTCAAAAAACATAATCATCATACAAAAATTTTCAAGAAAACTTTGATTATACAATTACAAGCATCAGATTGCCGTACCAAATTAAAGTTTCCATAGCTTTGCTTGACTGGAGGCAAAGCTTGAGGTTCAAGTAAAATGATAGATTCCAAAAAGATCATGTGATGACATGTTGGAGAAGCATAAAGACCACAAAAACACTAAACCCTCTCATCTCACTGTTGTTAACATGTCTAAAGAACCGCTCAAGTAATTAACTATGTACAAGGAAGAAAGTGTAGTAAGAAAATAACTAAATAAGGATTTGGGAAACCAACAAGGTCAACCATGTGAACAACGAAAATAAGAATCCACAATAACGGATCGATATATAATGGAGTTGAGTCCAGTACCCACCATAAGTCAATAATTCATCAACCACCCTCAGGAGAACCTTTTTTGTATAACTCGATTGTTATTGACCCTTTCGAGGTATTTAAAATCTGTTATACGAGTGCTACTAGAGAGAGTTCATAGTATTGAGCCACTCTGCCTTGGCCAACTTTATACTAACTTGTTAGTTCTGCTAAAACTCATGACAATAATTTGTACATGCTACTAACTTTAATTTAGTAAACTAGAAATCGATGCCCACCAATCATACTTTTAAGTCATACCTATGAACCTATGTAAGTATAGATTTTGGAATACAACCATAAATGCACTTGTATAGACTTAAATACATATATACAGTTGTTCATCTACAAATATTGCCTCTATATATTCATATAGGTTCACTTACGCATGTCTAACCATTGCCACCTAATTAACAAACATCAGATTTAATCAAATAAGCAAAAACGTATATCAAAGTTGAAAATGTATTACCTCACTACAAGTTGGTTCCAAATCCAAACTTTTCTCGGTGATTTCTCTAGTTTGCTTAACTTCTAGTATATGAGCAATCCTTTCAGACATTGATTTGCCATTTACATAAGCTTGCAACAAAATGGGTACAATTGAAAGGGACTCTGAAATCAGATGAAATGCCTGATTGATTAATTACATAAAATCAAAACCATATATAAAACACTTTGGTACCGCTGTATTGCCTCTCCAGCCACATTTTGCTCGAAAACAAGTCCACAAAGCTAAATTCCTAACACAACAAAATGCCCATGACAGATACAGCAAGCGAACTGTCAGGCAAGAAAGCATAAAAAAATAATAATAAAAGAAAATATGCACAATTTACCCATTTGCAGTGATGAAAAGGGATAGGCTTTTCTCCACTGAATCCCCACCTTTGCACTACAATAAAAAGAAAAGCAAAACATAAATAAACATTTATACTAGAAGAAAAAAGAATGATCCAATCCACTTCTTTTCGGTTCTAATAAACAAATATATAACACACCATGTTTAATGTACTTTTAACTAATTGGTTGAATACTACTTAAATAATTTCTAACAAATAACAAGATTGTACATTCAAACAATCAAATAAACACAACTACATAATTGTAGCAGCACATATTACATAGGTTTCAGATAAAACAAACACAATATAGCTTCCAGGAACAAATTTTGGAACAAACAAAGCATACCATTGGGCAAATTAAGTGGTTGTACTGCCTTGGTTTATAGAGATTGCTATCAATTCCAAGCTCTTTCATTTTCCTCGTCAAAACCTTCATTTTAGCCAAGTCAATACCATTCTCTTCTAGGATCTCCCCATAAAGATGAGAAACTAAAGCAATTTAAAACACTATACTCTCAATAACCCTTCAAACAAAAATATATACATAAAAACAGTAAGAAACACATATATGTGGATTTAAAGGGAAAAAACCTATTGTGTGGATATTGGCATCAGAAATAGAGGAAAACCCATGATTTTTAAGAGAGAAAGGGTGAATATTTGATATGGGTTTAAAAGGAAAAGTAGAGAAGATGAGTCTTTTGGTGTGGAAGAGATGGGTTTGGGAAGAAGGGATTGGGGGGAGTACAGTGCAAGGTGAAATTTTGAAGAAAGGTTTGGAAGCCATGAAAACGTTGGAAGTGAAGAGCTTGTGGAGAGGATAGCGATGAACACACACACACACAAACACACTGTAACGCCCTCAAAATTAAACCCATTAAATATAAAACAAGACATGCATTATTAAAAGAAAACATTATACTATTTCAATCATCAGAGTCTTAAGAAATAAAAACATTATAATATTTGCCTTAAAGGCTTACATCTTGCCAAGTCAATGCTTGGACACAAAACATGAGTTCTAACTCAAAACAAATAAAGCCCTAGGCTTGAATTACATATAACTCAAATAAGGCAAATAAAGTAAAGCAAGTCCTCGAGAGTCCAAATCCTAACAAGCTAAGTCCTTGGAGGTAGTGAACCACCTGAACCTGAAAATGAAGTTCCCATATAGGGTGAGCCACAGCCCAGTAGAGAAATACTAAACCAAGCATAAGAATTAACTAAAGCATTAGCATCCGATACATGGTTAGCACAAGATAATAAATTCCCAATTTTAAGACACAAATGTCTACATTGTCTATGACACATGGTCTATGACACAATTCACTTCCCATTTATACCGACATGGCTCAGAACCTGGCCAACAACTCAACAGAGATAACAAATCAGGTTAAACCTTTCTTACAACATAATAAACACACATGCAGGTGTTACATCATTCACAATCAACTTCACTTCCATACTTCCCAACTGATACACATGGTGGTGATGTATCCTATCAACAACAAATAACAATAAGCATCCACATAAGTGATGCTACTGGAGTCCATCCCCTATCTCCTCCCAACAAAATCCGGTTTAGAGGTCCATCCCCTATCTTCCCCTAAACCGTGGAGTTCATCCCCTATCTCCTCCAAAACCAATGCATATGCAACATAAATAATACTTGCCATACACAACACATAATTAATACAAGTAATGTTCTGTATTAATTCAACAGTCAACGTAAATGACTAAATTCCAGTTATACCTAAGCCACATGCAAGGTCTACAACAATCACTGGCTATCCTCCACCGATAGCCCAAAACAATTATTTCTAAGCAAGAAATAAATATCATAATATATATAATATCAATTTAACAGATGAGTGATTAAATATTCAACTACATCAACAAATCTCAATTTCCCCAAATCTCATGAATTTAATCAATACACAATTCCCCCTTAAATTAATTACAAGAATTAATCTATGACAAACCCTAAGGTTTCTCCAAAAATTACCAAACTACTTCCCACCTACCAAAACACCAACACTTAGGATTAAAACGTATACAAGGAGTAGGAAATCCCTACCTCAAAGCAATGAACCCAAAAGAAGAAGATGTAGATGTTTGCCCAAATTTCAAAGTGCTCCAAATCCAATAATGCTCAGATTAAATGAAAGCCCTCAGTCTCCTCTACCTTTTTAATGAAGGAACTAGGTTAGAAACGCCCTCTAGATAGATCAAACCCAAGGAAAAGATGAGTTGGGAGAGAAAAGACTCGGAACTAGGGTTTCTGGATCAAAATTTGCGAAATAGGACGTTTTAAAACTGCTGCTGCGTATTTAAACTTGACAGGTCCGCTCGAGCGTACAACACACCGCTCGAGCGTAAAGAACAAAAGCAATGTCCGCTCGAGCGCAAAGATACCCGCTCGAGCGTAGAACTCTCACCTGCAGAAGTTTTGCAGGGACCAAAAAAATGCTGGGAGGGTGTGAAATCCGCTCGAGCGTAGAAATGTCCGCTCGAGCGGAAAGACAAAAAAAAACTGGGCAACAAACATCTTGACTAAGATTCAACCCACCTGTTCGAAACACGCCAAACACATCCTGAAACTCAATCAAATAGAATTAAAGGATGACAACAACAATCTGATGACAACTGAATCTACGGAACATAAGTTCGGATACAATAATCAAATGGGAAAAGACCGGGGTCGCTATACACACACACACACAAAGTACCTCAATAACTGATAACCGATGCTTTTGTTTGAATTCTTGACCTAAACACAAGTTAGCAGATAAAAGTTAAAAGCCATATAAAGCCCTCTTTGGTCTATAAACTAATGATTATTTCAAGTGGTTCTATTTTGATACTAAATAAATGTAGATACCACTGCAACAGACCTCTTGAAATATTTAAAAGCACCAGGTCCAGGATTAAATTAAAATTCTTTTGATCACTTATTAAATACATGGGTTGTTGCTAAATTTAAAATTTAGAAATCATTCCAAGAAAACCGATACAGGTCTTTCACCAAACCCACAAGATTCAAAACATATGAATTAATAATCAAACTAAAAATTAAATTTGGTTAACAACATACAGGGCGTTTGTGGACACCCCATTTTTGACTGCCCACAAGGCTCGAGCACTTTGTCCGGTACACTCGATGATGAAAGTTGTGTTGTGTGTGGTTCGAGGTCTCAACGAAGGGGCCATGTTTAAATCTCTGAAACAATCCCAAACCTTCCTTGTTCCCACTGATTGTACCCAAGAAATCCATTTTTATACATTGTGCCACCCTATGCTGAGGCTAAAACAGAAAAACAAGGGAACACATTGAGGCTCGGCCGTGCCTCAGTGAGGGCCGGCTGTGGCTATTGAGGGCCGGCCGTGCCTTAGTAGCGAGAAATGCTGTTCTGGACGGGAGCCTGCCAGCTGTCCGTTTTTGAAGATATTTATGACCCCTCTTGCTCAAATTCTATAAAAAAGACCATATATCTCTGTTTTGTGGGTTGAAGAATTTCTACAAAGCCTCTATATCACCTTGAGAGCTCCCTCTTCTCCTTCTTCTTGTGCAAACAACACTTTCAGCAAACATATCACCTTGAACCTATATCCATACACCATATACACCTTCACACCTTGGCCTAGGAACCTTGGTTGAGTCTTGAACACCATAATTCAAGCTTGAGAGTGTGGTGTGACTTAGCATGATCCATAAGCAAAATCTCACTTCTTTGAGAGGTATAAGCTTATCATCCTCTCTTCTACTTCTTGTTCTTTCAATTACTATCTAGTTCTTGTAGTTTTATGTTGTTTTGATTCTATTCCAAGTGTTTGAGTTTGGGTTTGGAGAGCTACCAAAAGGGTAGAGAGAGTTTACACTCTTTCCACACCTTTATCTATAGCTCAAACCCTTACTTTTACACTTTTTTTCTTTGTTCCCTAAACTGAGTTTCAGAGTTAAAAAGGGCTAAAAATCATGCTTTGAGGTTTCAAAAGTGGAGGAGTTAATCACCCCACCTTGTTCTTGCTTACTAATGTTATTTTCTCTCTTTATTGTTTAGCATTTTTAATCTCTTTTTATGCACTTTGAGCCACTGTTTTTCATCTCTTAAGGGCTGTTTTAGGGCTGTTATAGGTTGTTTAAATAGTTCATGCTTTGATTAGCTTGAGTGTTGTCTCATAAGTTTGCATACATAGCTTGTTCTATATTGTTCTAAGCTTTTCTTTAACTCATTTTCATGTTTAAGAACCTCATTTTAATAATCAACTTGCCATTCATCTCTTTCATTTGAGAGTTGTTTCAATCGGTTGACGATTATTCAAAATGTGAACTAGCAATTTATGCTTAATGGCTTAATCTTTACAGAGGTTCATTTCCAAATGTGCAGTCTCTTTTGCATGTTGAGAATCACCTCCCGTTTGACATATTTCTCACTTAGTGGATGTAATCCTTAGTGGACGTAACAATCATCTTGGACTTAATGGATTAAACGGTGGTAAAGACTAATGAATTTGGATTAAAATGAACCAACTCACATAAAGAAAATGAGTTATATTGCTTAGGGTTCGGCCGGACGTTATGCCGAATCCATTGTGTCAAGGGTTGTCTTGCATCAATTCATGATGTTTTGATGAATCTTGAAGCGTCTCCACCTCCCTCTTTGAGTTCACTCTATGATAGGAGGGAGGGATGGTTGTTGTTCATTGCATTTATTGATTTTTGTCCAAATTGTACCTGAAATCATCAAGCAATCAACTTGCTCATTGATGGTTTTGGAAACAATTCCAACCTTCTCTCGGGGCATTCCCATGACAGAGAAGTGTGAGAGGGACAAACAGAGTTCAGAACACTCTGTTTGCACTGTTTTCACTTCAGAGCACAAAACAAAATTTTGCATGACATTAAGGCACAGCCGGCCTTCTTTAGGCCTGGCCGGGCTTCATTGAGGACTGCCCAGTCATCAATGTTTGGTCAACAGTGTATTTTTGCAAAAAAACAGAGGGCAGTGGCTGAAGGCGAAACAGAGCAAGCCTGGGCAGACAGAGCTGTTCTTGGACATTGTGCATGCAACCCTTGCGCATCCTTGCTTACATTATGATCATTGTTGTAATTAATTAATTAATTTATTATTGTTGGTCTTGTTAATTATTAGTGTTATAATTATTATTATTATTGTTTATTTGGAATTGTTATGGCTAGTTAGCTTAAATCGTTAGTTTGCTTATCATAGTTATCCTTCTTGTAATAGAATAGTGAGCTAGTTAATTCTTCGCTTATTTATTCATTCAGTTTTGTAATAATTAGTTTAATTTAGACTTTCGAACTTTGATTCGCACCCTCTTGTACAAGGGAAATTATGTAATAAGTTGTATGTCTTCCAACCCCACGTCTTTCTCCCTTTTACTTACTTGCTTACGATGGTTAGTATAGGAACATCATTTTTCAAATTAGCATTCTTATGCTTTGCATCCATTGTCCTACATGCATCCAAGGTTCGTCTCATCATACTAACCCAATATTAAATGTTCAAATTCATTTCTTGAATACGTGCTTCATCTCATGCCTTGAATGAAATCATATGCCATGCTTATAGCCGAGCCTATAAAATACATAATGTGTGCATTGCATTTAGTCAGATTGCATTAATTAGGAACATGCATATTTGTCTAATTATTTTGCTTTGTTTTGGCTCGAAGTACTAGGCGAGCAACTTTGTGTTTTAGCATATTACATCGAATGTTTGTGTTACCATGCCAAAACATGCTTCCATGAGGCTAATTGCTTAAATGATATAACTGTTTGAATGCTTGCGGATGAAGGCTAGTTGCTTGACTTGGAATAATTTGATTAATGTCCATTTTAAGCCCACTTTTCCAAGTGGCAAATTTACAAAATAATTTTCAAATAAAACACGAAATCAAATGTTCCAATTCTTGCAAATTAGTCTATATTTGTGTCAGCTTCACATAGTAATATAGCTAATAATCGGAATAAGAGCATATAATGTAAATAAGAATCACATCATGATTAGTAGAGGCCGATCTTTGATCGGGCGAGTGGGATGTTCAATTCATGACCTTCCCCTCTCGTACCTAAGTTCCCGAGTCGAGACACTTTGGTGATGACGGACTAATGGCTTTTGGCACGAGTCTTAGGTTTCCTAAATTTTCCAAAAATATTTAGGTGGAGACTCTAAAATCTGGTAAAGCAGTCCATTTTTTGGCATTTTATTCAAAACATCGATTTTTCAAAAAGAATTGTCGGATTTGGACTATTTTTTTTGTGTTTTCATTGTTTCACATTGCACTTGTGAAATCAGATTCAGAACCACAAGTAGAGTCCGAACTGTAGGGCTTCTCATCTTTCGAAAGGAGCGTGAAAAGTTGAGCTACAGTGTCATGCTAGTCCCTCTGGATCCCACTTTATCAAAATAACAAGTATTAATTCATCAAAGAAGATTCCAACAAACCTCAATGTCTGTAAGTAGAAAACAGGAAAAACACCATTACAACTATAGTTAAGCTGTATAAAATAACTGTAGTGGCACCGATACGACTTGGACCCTTCTTCTTCTTGCTTTGTTGTAGCGGAGCTTGAGGTTTAATCCTTGCCATGATGTGTAAGCCTCAACTCCCAAGGACTACAAAATCCCAGGATCCAGCACTCAGTTTCAAATCTCACTACAACAAAATGCATCTTTGGTGACCAAAATTGGCTACTAAAAAAAATTTAGTCGCCAAAAGTTGTGAAATTGGCGACCAAAAATTTTTTTAGCCGGAAAAAGTACAATATTTTGCTACTACTTTTTTTTAGTCGGGGTAAATTGATTGTTGGTGACTAAAAAAAAATTAGTCACTAAAAATACCAGAATTGGCGACAAAAAATATTTTAGTTGCCGTATATTGAGTTTTGGCTACTAAAACCATTTAGTCGTCGAATGTAAAATAAAAAATTATTTTTTATCTTTTGGTCGCCAAAAACATATTTTCAGCGACAAAAAAATATTTTAGTCACCGTATATTGAGTTTTGGCTACTAAAACAATTTAATCGCCGAATGGAAAATAAAAAAATATTTTTTTATCTTTGGCAACCAAATTTTGGTCACCAAAAACTTATTTTCAGTGACAAAAAAATATTTTAGTTGCCGTATATTGAGTTTTGGCTACTAAAACCATTTAGTCTCCGAATGGAAAATGAAAAATTATTTTTTATCATTAGCGACCAAAAGCTTGGTCGCAAAAAGCTTGTTTTCAGCAACAAAAAAAAATTTTAGTCGCCAAAAAACTAAAATATTTGGAGGGAGACATTTCAAATTTTGGAGGGATTTATAAAATTAATTGGCAACTAAAAATATTTAGTCGCTAATGGTGTAATCTATATAACAAAACAGCTCAGATTTTGAATCCGGTGGGACTTTTGTCCCTTTGTCAAAATTTGGACATTGATTCAATCTAAGGGCTGAAAATATCTCACTCACCCTCTCTGGACCATTTTTAACACACATCCTCTCTCTCTCTCTCTCTCTCTCTCTCTCTCTCTCTCTCTCTCTCTCACATTCACCATCGGAGCCCATTCCGTGTTTCCTTGTCGGAGCCCAACCCTTGCCGTCGACTGAACCCCAAACCCCCTAATACTCTTTTCATCTTATCTGTTCCGCCCTCCCTCTCTCCACCATCCCAATCGTCATCAACAGTGGCAGCTCCAAACCCCCTTCAAGATTGACTAAAATCGAATAGAAACACTGCCGAATGAACCACTGCCAAAAGTGATCAGATAGATTTAGAGATGAGAGTCAAAAAGGAAGTCCTCACGACTGGAACCGGACCTAAGCATGTCCCCGGTTAGAGCATCACCACCCATAACACCGGCTACGGTTACCCTGCCTCTCTCTCTCTCTCTCTCTCTCTCTCTCTCTCTTTCACACAAGCCAATATCTGTGTGCATTTGTGTAATTTTATAGATGATTATGGATGTATATATATGTATATATATGATTCCAATATGTATGTGTATATATATGATTATGTACAGTGTATATATATGATTCCATTATGTGTATATATATGATTATGGATCCATGGTTTTTGTACAGGGATGTATATGTACAGTGTTTCTCTTAGTTCATATAATCTGTTTGGAGACATTAGTTTCTTAAAAAACCCTCATTTTGAGTTTTGGAAAAAAATAAAACAACGCATATAGAAAAAATTGCTCTTTTAGATATAGAAAAAAAGAAAAGAAAAGAAAAACTAAAAAACTGACACTTATAAAATTTTATTTTGATGATATTGTTTCTTTTCTCTCATCCAAGGGTTTGTTTGGAAATTGTATATTTTATTTTATTTTTTGTGGCTTTTTAATTTATATAAAATAAATAGAGTGAATGGGTTGATTTTTTGTGTTTTTGTCTTAATTTTGCAGTTTGGTTGTAGTTTGATTGTGGCTTGATTTCACTACATTTTTTTTTTGTTGGTTTCTATTGTTTCTATTGTTTGAAATGAATAAAGCATGTGGTGTCTGATGTGAATAAAGCATGTGTGGCACAAAACAGAACACCAGTGAAAGAAGAAGAAGAAGAAGTTTGATGTGAATAATTGGTTGGTCTTAATTTTGGTTGAAGTTTGAATTCAAGGCTTGGCTTGCTCTGAATTTTGCAGTTTGGTTGTAGCTTGATTTTACTACATTTTTTTTAATGGTTTCTATTGTTTCTGTTGTTTGAAATGAATAATTAATACTGATGTGGTGTCTATGTGGTACAAAGTAGAACATCAGTGAAAGAGGAAGAAGATGAAGCTGATGTGGATGTCTTTGTGGCAAGAATTTGGTTATTGTGTCCCAAGGTGTTGAAGATGCTAATAATGTTCCATTAAAGAGAAGACCAAGTGGAAGTGGTGACTTTCAAAAAGAGGACTGTCCTAATGTCAAAAGGCCTAGGCTTGACCAAGAATTCAACACCATAAGGGTTACACGACCACCTAACAAAGGTAACCTCCTGTAAAAAAAAATAATAATAAAAAAAAAAATAAATAAATAAAACAACCTTTTATTTCTATTGGTTTTGTTTCCTATGGTAAAACAGGCCTTTATTGGTTTCACTATTGTTTGTATCCACCATATTGGTTTCCACATTAGTATTGATTAACACCAGTGAATAATTATAAAAAAATAAAAAAATAAAAAAAATAGTAATAAGATGTGTTTCAGAAGATGCTTCATTGAAATGTGTCAAGTTCTTGGATTAATTAGCTTTGTTATAGGAATTCACTCAATTTTGATTGGAGTCTGATTGTGTTTGGAAGTGCCATTAAGATATCTTTGGGGATTGGCTTTATTTGTCATTTAATTTTGTTATCTTTATCTACCATATGTTATTCAGTTTTTATTTAATCTTCATTTCTTATTATTTTGAAATGGTAGGATGATTTTATTATAGTGATATGTATGATAATAATGCTGATAATAGTTTGATAGATTTGAATGGTAGGATGATTTTATTATAGTGATATGTATAATAATAGTGTTGATAATAGTTCTATAGATTTTAATAGTACTAAAATATTGATAATTGGTTTTTATTTATTTATTTATTTATTTATTTTTGTTCTTTATCAAATTAAACCAAACTAATTTGAGTGAGTGTATACAAGCAATTACCTATTTGAAGCAGATATAAAAATGGACAAAAATTTAATCAAAGCACCAGTAACAGTTATATAGAGTTCTAATCATCAAATCATCAAAAGCTAACAAACCCACTATTCAGAGGAATGTTATTAAATCAAAAGAACCATATGTTATTTAATATATAGATATATATATATATATATTGCGTTGTGTAATGAGTACATCTAACCATAAACGGATGGAGGAATTCTGTTTCTCCCCTATTTATGCTTCCATTCACCTAGCTATGTAGGGTTATTTTGAAACATCAATATTATTGAATAAATGCTAATGGTTAATTTTTTGTTCTTTTTTTATATATTGCTTTTGCATGGGCTATTGTGGATGTGTACGAAGAGCATTTATTTCGGAACAATCCTCTATTTTGGAAATCCAATGTTTTTGTATGTAATATTTAATTTAGATGGATTATACTCGGCTTGTATGGATTTATATGATATTTGTAATATGATGTTACAAGTTAAAGTTTTTGAATAGTTGATAATAAAATGGGTATTATTGATAATGGATTTAGATTATAATTGATAGATGTATTATCATGTATACGTACAGGTTACAGGTTGCATTGATAATGAAATGAATATAATTTAGAAATTAATGAAAAATATTCAATTTGTGCATTTAAAAAAAAAATTAATAAATAGAGCTTGAGCTTTTGGCGACTAAACATTTAGTAGCCAAAAAATAAAAAAGGAACTTATTGGCGACTAAACAGTTAGTAGCCCAAAAAAAAAAAAATTATAGTTTTTGGGGACTAAAAAAATGAAAGCCAAAAAGGAGTGTCGCGTTTTTAGTGACTAAAAAATTGGTAGCTAAAAGACTGAAGATGGAAAATATTTTCTTTTTGGCGGCTAAATATTTTCTTTTCGGAGACTAAATTTTTAGTGACTTTCGGCAACTTAAAAAAAATTAGTCGCCAATACCTTTCCCGACAATCATCTAGCGACAAAGCTGTCGACCAAAAAATTTAGTCGGCAAAAATCTTCGGCGACTAAAAAATGACTTTTGGCGACTAAAAATTTAGTCGCCAAAAGTGTAATTTGTTGTAGTGTCTCTATAACCAAACACCATTTAAAGGGATTCCATAACATATAAATCAAACATCGAGGTTTTGGATCCAATATGAACTTTCATAGAACTTCATATGTATCTTTCAATAAGAAACCCACACAATAACCAGAATTCAAGAGGATCAGAAGTTAAGAGATACATAGATAAATGAGAAAAATAAAAACTTGGGATTTTTTTTGAAGTTTGATCTACAACCTCATACTAACAATCGATTAGACAACTATGAAGTAACAAAGAAAATTACATAGAAAAGTAAACGAAAATGCGGCTTGGTTACTGAGAAAAAATTGAAGTTTCAAATGTTAAAGATCTCAACATAGTTCAATACTTGACACACAATAATGAACAAAATTGAACCCTAGGACCAAGATTTGGATCGAACGATAGAGATTTACGTACCGTGAGAGATTTAAAGAACGATAGCAAACCATTCAAAATTTTAGTTAGAAATCAAAGAATGTAGCCCATTCAAATCCATAACCCAACAAAAAAAAAATTCAAAAACACTAACATTAACATACACTACTAATCAATAACATTGAAAAAAAAAATCCTAAATAATTACAGATCTGAACGAAAACTTACAGAGAGAGATCCTAAATATACATTACTAAGCATTTGAGCATGTTAATATGCGCATAGGGACTAAAACTTACAGGTCTAAATGAAGCAATCAATCGATCAAATCCAGAGAGAGAGTGTGTTCGATATCGATCAATAGACTAAAAATCAATCGATCGATCGACCGATCTGTGTTCACTTTAACATAAATTAGTATATATATATAACACAAATCTGAGATCATAGATACAAATCTGTGTTTGTATATAAACAAAATAAAAAAAATCAAAGAATGAGACTCAAAAAATTAATCTTCAAATCGGACTGTTCGAGAGCTTTGAGCCAAGATGGAGAGAGTCGGATACATAGATTATAAATCGGAGCATACAATGCTCGATCGAGTGAACTTTCACCATAAGAAAGAGAAGAGTGAACAAGAGACAGAACCCTAGATCTATCTCAGGATTGAGAGAAATGAAAAAATGAAAAATGCGTGGGCCTTAAAAGGGAAATATGTTGGTACAAGTAGCACGCGTATTTTTTAAAATGAGTTGCTTGCAAAGTATTTTGAAAACTTTTGAAACAACGTTTTTTGAAAAAAATGCCATAACAAAACCGTTGTTATAGGTCAATTTTCTTGTAGTGTTTGTATTTAATTTTTACACATGCATCTAAGTGTGGCCTTCATACCTATGTGAGTGTTTGTGTCAAATATTGTCTAAAAATTAGATAAACTTAATTTTGCTGAATTAAAAAATATATTATTAAAATCCTAAATAAAATAAAATATGAACTGAACTCGAGTCGGAATCGAGGATGCCTTGTGTGCACCTATGAGCATAGTGCCGATTAACTTTTTCTCGAACAAACAACCTAAAATGTCAACATTTGTAACATTACCAGCAAATCAAATATTATTTCTTGGTGCATTTGTTGAAATTATTATTTTTTAGTTTGAGGTTTTTTTCTACATATAAATTATGCGTTGTTTATGATTTTCATCATTATGATTGTAATTCATTGATTTTCCTACTATCATATATAAATAAAATAAAACAAACAATGTTCATCATTTTATTCATATGCATTGCAGCTAACAAGTATAACAATTATTAAAAAAATATTATGGGATGTTTTAATTTACAATCGATGTAAACACACACATAAACACACACACACACACACACACACACACACACACACAAATATAAGGCTCCCTCTGAAGAAAAAAATCATTGTAATGGTGATTTCCACGTCATCATGCATATGTGGAATCATCAACTAATAATATGTTACCACCGACTTACCATGTAACTCCGAAATAAATACAATAAACCATCCAAATGATAAGTAAATAACAATATAAACCAGAGTAAAATATACTTCTATTACATGAGATTCAATCGTACAAAAGGGTGACACATGTGATATACATTCATAAATAAGACACCATGAATCTACAACACGTGTTACCAAACCACAATAATGTAATAAAAGCTAAATAAGCAGTCATATGCCCTAAACGCTTACATCTTTCCAAGTCAAGGCTTGGGTACATCAAAAGTGAGTCGCTGGCTCAATACAAATAAAGCCTTAGACTTGTACAAAAATTTAATACAAAATAAATAAAATTGAGTCGTTTGCTCCACAATCCTCCCAAGCTAAGTCCTTGATGGAGGCATATCACCAGTACTTGAAAATGATATTTCCAAGTAGGGTGAACGAAAGCCCAGTAAAGATAATCTAACACAATGTATGAATCTTAAAAGAGATATAAGTATAGCATGCATACACAATGTCTTATGATCAAATCATTTATGACTCTTTAGCAAAACCACACTATGCCAACCTTTATATCTCAATCCATTTTATCTCAATTTATGAGTCCTTTCCATTTCATTCAGACAACCGAACTAAGGTTACAACTCAATGGGTCTCTAACCAACACAGCCATTATACAAACACTTCTATTTCACATTTTACAGAAATTTCGTTCGTGGGAATCGACAACCATGCATACACATGGTTTTCGGGACTTTCACCCTGGACACATAGGCCAACTTAATTTAAGGGAGTCCATCCCCTTTCTTCTCCGAAACATAGAATACATCTCCTTTCCTTTCCCAAACATCATACCTTTACAATGTATTAAAGACATAGCCATATTCAATGACAACGGATAAGAGATGAGTTTCAATTCACCTAATCATCATGCAATTTCTACAACAATCATAACTATCCTCCACCGATATCCCAAAACAGATACTTCTAAATAGATAAAAAATTTCCATGATAGATAAATTATCAAAACTTCCATAGGTGAGAGGTAATACGCATCCAACGTCACCATTTTTATAAACACCCATCCAATTTCACATTCCCAATACCAATTTCAGTTATTTATGAAAAATAACTATTTGAGGCATTTTAGGGTAAAACTCCATTTTCTTCCCAAAATTCACCCCAAGTATCAAACTCAACAAATTTACCACAACACAATCTCCTATCTACTCCTATAACCATTTTTACCACACACATTTGAAAACCCCTCTTTTACTTTTAAGCCAAAACCCAAGGTTTGTTCAAAATCATCCCAAATTCTAACATTTCTTACACATCAACAAATAACTAAGTTAAGAACCATAGAAGAGTGTAGAAAGTCCCTACCTCAAGCTTAGGAGACTAAGGAAGAAATGGCGGAACTTCAAAGACATTGAAACCAAGCTTCATTTAGATAAAAAGAGAGCCCCCAAAGTGCTCTATCTTTTTATCGAAGAGGGTAAGGTAAAGAGATCCTTAGATCTAAGTGTATTTGTAGAGAGAAGTTAGGTTTTACACAGAGAGAGAGGGTCGATCTAGGGTTTTGAGAGAAAAAGATATGAAAAAGTGATATAAAAAGGTGCTGCTGCGAACTGATATAATTGCAGCTCGCTCGAGCGCAAAAGTTATCGCTTGAGTGACCAGACATAATAAGTTGTTCCGCTTGAGCGCATGAAACTTCGCTCGAGTGCAGAATGTACACTCCCAGAAGTTTTACAGACAAAAAACCATCGCTCGAGCGCAAGAAGTCTCGCTTGAGCGAAGAACACTGCCTCCCCAGTATCTTTGTAGGCCTGCAAAAATACTGAGAGCTCACAAAGCTCGCTCGAGCGAAGAGGCCAAATTCTAGACAACAATAGTTTGAACCAACTAGCAACCAACCTGTTCCAAACACACCCAAGACACTCCAAAACTCAAACTCAACGAGAAATGAGGGAAAAAGACATGAACAACAATACGAAACCACGAAACCTAAGTCCAAAATATAAAAAGGGTCGGGTCAAAACTGGAATTGCTATAATCTTCCGCCCTTAAGGAATTTCATCCACAAAATTATAAATCCAATTTTAAAACCATGTATAAACCAATTAAAATAATGAAGATTAATCATTTTCATCATCATGACCCATTCTCCGGTCATTCATTCTCATCAACTCGATACACAAGTTCCAACATTGGAGGTACAATCCACATTTTCTAAAACATATACAATGTTTATATTAATTCCATTTTTCCAAAAACATATACAACATAAACACTATTTCCATATTTTCAAAACATATTCAATGTTTTCATATTTCATAAACATAAAACAAACTCAATACATGTTCAAAAATCAATCAAATAAATCCAGATACTTCTCACGGACTTCCAACTTACGTTCCCAAGTTGCTTCCTCAACTCGTGATGTTTCCAAAATACTTTAACCAATGGAATTTTCTTGCCTCACAAGACTTGGTCTTGAGTATCCTAGACTCCCACCGGTGTCTCCTCATACGAGCCGTCCTCATCTACCTCTAAATCGGTCTAATCCAACATGTGCGATGGATCCGACTCATACTTCCAAAGCATACTAATTTGAAACACATCATGAATCGCAAAAAGCTGTGGCGGCAAGGCCAAATATAGCTCAACTTTTCTGCGCTCCATTCGGAAGACGAATAAGCCCTACAGTGTCGGACTCTCATGGTTCTGAATCTGATTTCACAAGTGCAATGTGAAACAGTGAAAACTCAAAAGAGTCCAAATCCGGCTATTCTTTTGGAAAATCGATGTTTTGAATCAAATGCCAAAAATTGATTGCTTTACTAGATTTACAGAGTCGCCACCTGAATATTTTGTTTTGGGAAATTTAGGAAACCAGTGACTCGTGCCAAAGGCCATTAGTCCATCATCACCAAAATGTCTCGGCTCGGGAACTTAGGTACGAGAGGGGAAGGTCATGAATTGAACACCCCACTCGCCCGATCAAAGATCGACCTTTACTAATCATGATGTGATTCTTATTTACATTATATGCTCTTGTTCCGGTTGTTAGACTAACTTTACTATGTGATGCATACAAGTATAGACTAACTTTGCAAGCATTGGGACACTTGATTCATGTTTGTTTTGAAAAAAAAATTGTTTTGAATATGTACCACTTAAAAAAGTGATCGCATATGAACATTATTCAAATTATTCCAATTTAAGCAAATAGCCTACATCCATAGGCATTCAAGCAGTTTATTAATTAAGCATTTACCCTTATGGCAAGCATGCTAGACAAGGCAATAATCACACTCATGCAACGTGCTAAAGCAAATAAAAGCTTACCGTGTACTCCAAGCCAAAAAGAGAAACTAGTTAGAAAAATGCATGATTCCTATGCGACATGTCTAATGCAACACATGCGATATGCAATTACTAGGCTCGACTACTAATTTGGCATATGGATCAATATCATGCAGTCTAAGCACGTATTCAAAGAAGTATAGGCAATAACAATGCGAGTTAGAATGATGAACCGAGCCTCGATGCATGCAGTACGGGTGGATGCAAACATGAAGTATGCTAAACGAAACGTGAAGCCCTAAACTAACCATCATAAGCTAGTAAATAAAAGGGAGAAAGACGTGGGGTTGGAAGACATACACAAATTATTACATATTTATCCTCACGCAGGAGGATCCGAATAAATGTCCGATAGTCCAAAATAAACTAATTATTACAAAACCAAGTGAATTAATAAGTAACTAAATAATAAGCTACAAATCCGAAGATGCACAATGCTCGCATGCACAACGTCCAGAAGCTGCTCTGTCTGCCCAGATTATTTTGTTTCACCTTTAGCCACTACCCTCTGTTTCTGCACAACACACTGCCTTACCATTCATTAATGCCCGGCCGGCCCTCACTGACATTCGGTCGGGCCTAAGGAAGGCCGGCTGTGGCTCAGCTTCATGTGTTTCATGTAACTCCATTTGGTGCTCTGAAGTGAAAACAGATGCAGACAAAGTGTTCTGGACTCTATTCATCCCTTTCTCACTTCTTTGTCATGGGAAAGCCTCGAGAGAAGGTTGAAATTGATTCCAAAAACCAAAAACGAGCAAATTGATTGCTTGATAATCTCGGATACAATGTTGGAAAAAAATTAATGAAATGCAATGAATATGACTACCCCTCCCTCTTGTCATGAAGTGAACTCAAAGAGGGTGGTAGAGACGCTTCAAGAATCATCAAAACGCCACGAATTAGCGCATGATCATTCTTGACTCGATTAACTTGGAATAATGTCCGACCAAGCCTAAAACAGCCCGTAATGGTTGAAAATCAGTAGCTAAAAGCAAGAGAAAGTAAGTAAAAAGAGTAGAGAAAAAGCTATGGAAAAAAGCCTAAGGAGGGGTGGCTAACCCCTCCAATTTCAAAACTTCAAAACATGTTTTTGGGCCTCAATTCAACTCTGAAAATCAGTATATGAAGGCAAGAAAAATAGAAGAAAAGAGTATAAGATGAAAGAAGAAAGTGCAAAATTATACCTTTGAAAGAGAGGTAAGCTCTTAGTTAACAAACTTGATTCCAACACCCTCAAATTTGAGTTATGGTTTGCAAATCTCAATCAAGTTCCAAGTCCAAGCTCTATGTTGATATGGTATGGATGGATGATATAAAGATTGTGAAAGTAGGAAGATGACTTACAAAAGCATATCTCTAAACCTTAATATATATATCAACCTTTCAAACTCTCAACCTCCTCAATTCAATCCAGTAGCTTCGTATTTTATAGAGAATGAGCTGCAGATCAAAATATCTGTAGAAATAGATAGCTGGCAGATATTTACACAATTTGTTTTGAAAAGTCAAGAGGCCCGACCAGGCATTGGTACCCACGGCCGGCCATCACTGAGGCACGGCTGGGCCTCAGTGTATTTTCACTGTTGCACACTTTCAAGTTCAATGCAGGTTGGTACAATGTTCAAAATTGATTTTCTGGGGTAGAAATACAGTGGATATGACCGGTTGGGATTGTTTAGAGCTTGAAATCGGATTTCTTTGTTGAGAATTCAAACCATTTACACAATGTAACCTTCATCATCGAATGCTCGGAATCAAGCGCCTAAGTCTTACGAGTTGTCAAAATTGGGGTGTCTACAGTTGCCCCTCTTTGATAGAGCTCGAAATCATTTCATGACGTGAGTAAATGTCAAAGCCCAAAGATGACCCATTTTGTCGAGGCTGTAAGACTTGGGCAAACAAACAAAATGCAGATGAAGTTGGTTGAACCCAAGGGTTGCCTAGGTATCCCTTTGCAAAGAATCAAACCTGCGTAGTTCAGGGGCAGAAATGCAAAACGATATGCTAAACATAACTTATGATCATGCAATGAAATAATCAAAACAACAATGTAACGAGAATTCAAATGACATACAATGTAAGCAATCTAAGCCACGAGTAGTGCAAAACACACGAATACCATAAAGGAATGGGGACGCAAATCAAACTACGTTTTATATAGAGAAGAAGTGGCAGCATGAGCCAAACGACGCCTAACATAGGTTAAGTGCCTACATCCTCAATACTGGCCTCAGCGCAGCATGGATGCTTACACATATCAAAGCCATGTTTTAATGTGAGAGGGGGTGCGAGCACCTGTAAAATTATGTGTTTCGTAGAAAGAGAAAGAGTACAAGTAACTGGGTGGTCTAATATAAGTGAGAAATGATCTGCTGAGGAAAGATAATGATCCTAAATGCTAAATGCAATAAGACAAAGTACGATGCCATGGATGCAATAGATGAAGTGAAAGGCGTAAGCCAAACCACATCTTACCTAGAAAAACATGAACACAAATTAAACCATGTCTAACATAGAAAAGGTGCCGACACCCTCAATACTAGCCTCAGCGCAGCATGGGTACTTACACATGACAGAACCATGTTTCAACGAAGGAAATGTATGAGCACATGCCAAACTAAGCTTAACATGGAAAGAATGCAGGCGATGAAATGGATGATGATGTAATGGATAATGCAGTAGATGTATATGAGAGATGTAATATGTAATGCTATAGAGGTAATAGATAATACTAGATAATAATGGGTATGATGTGGCAGCTGGGAAGTAAAAGTACCTTACAGGGGCAATTGGCAATGACTCACCTCATGCTGCTAGGGGATCTTCCTCTTCTTCTTTATCTTGCGCTTTGAAACCATGGGTATTGCGTTTCTTTTTTTCTTTTTTTCTTTTTTTTTTTTTGGTTATGTTTATAACTTTCCCCACTCTCCAACAGGGTGATAGACTAGGTTGGTTCAGTACCCAGAGTTGAGGCACATACAAGCCACCTTAACCTATGGGGCTGCCGTACAGATTTCAAGCCGAGGATACACCTCTGGGTATTTAAACCAGACTTTAGCCTCAGAAATTCCAAACCTTTGCATTCTAGGCATTGCCATTCGAACTCTAGTTTCCACCGTCTCCGTTGGTCTCCTAGGAACTCATTGTAAACACAGCCAGGGTAATACACAGATATTTACACATGGTATACACATGTTCATATACAGACAAAATGCATACAGATATGTACATATGGTATACATATATACATAGACAAACAAAATACATACAAATATGTTCATACGGTATACATATATACAAAGACAAACAAAATACATACAAATATGTACATACGGTATACATATATACAACGACAAACAAAATATATACAAATATGTACATACGATATAAATATATACAAAGATATACAGATATATACGGTATATGATAGCATGCGTATGCAAAACACGCAAAAAGAAAGGAAAAACACAAAAATGCATGGATATGGGGATACGAGGTTTCAAACCCCTAACCTCAGGCTTAGTCTTTTGGTTCCTCAACCACTGAGGCAAACCACTGAAGCAAGCTACTCTTATGACAAGATATGCAAACAAATATATATATACATAGATATGAGACATATATACATATATATACATAAAAACAAAACAAAAGAAACACTCGTTGTGGGGTTCGAACCCCTGACCTCAGGCTCAGCCTTTCACTCCTTAGACGCCGAACCAGACCACTTAACCAAGTCACTCTTGTGACCAAAAAAAATCAAATATAAATATATTACATATATACACAATACAACATAATACGAAAACAAAACAAAAGAAACACTCGTTGTGGGGTTCGAACCCTTGACCTTGGGCTCAGCCTTTCATTTCTTAGACACCGAACCAGACCAGTTAACCAAGTCACTCTTATGACTATATATTCAAACAAATATGTATATAATACATAGATATACAATACATATATATATATATATTTATACAACTCTCCCGCTTCTCTCTCTTCCGTCAAAAATCGCATTTGACACGTGGCCTCACCTTTTCCGTCTGCCGACCGACAATTGCCTCGGCTCTCTCTCTTTCTTTTTCTTTCTCTCTCGTCTTCTTCGCCTTCTCCTCCTTTGTCTCCATCTTCTTCTCCTCTTCCTTCTTCTTCTTCATCATCTCTTCCGTCTTCTTTTTCTCTTCCTTTGTCTCCTTTTTCATCACTCCTTGAGAGAGACAGAACAGAGAGACTTAGAGAGATAGAATTCAGTCTGCTCTCGGACATTTCTCTGTGATTCCTTTCTCTTACACCTCTCTCCTCCCACAAATGGCTTCATCTCGTCCGCTCACTTTCTTTTCGGACATGAATATTCCCTTAAGTTCCCCTGGGTAGAGTACCCCTGCTCCTACTCATCCTAACCTTCCTACACTGACAGTCGAACAAATAATGGCTACTCAAACTGACATTGAAGCCAACCACTACATGCTGAAGTCGTGTGTGGAGACAGTGGCCACGGTCTCTAACTTGTCTCACCAGCTGCAAAACTCGACATGCGAGGTACACCGGGTCAACGCCCAACTCTCTCTACTCCAGGGTATGTACAAGGATGCGCAAGCATAGATTTGCGCGCTGAAGGCGGAGAATAAAGAGGTAAAGCGGCAGGCCACTTCCGTGGCCCGATTCGGAGCACCGTCGTACTTTGCCTTTGATGGTCGATGATGGGGGCAACTATTCCGGCGGCCATGGAAATACTGAGGTAGGGCCTTCGAAGGTCTCCCAAGATGAAACCGAGATGAAGAAATCGGTGGGAGAGTCAAGCAAGTGAGATCAGCGTGTGGCCGTTATCGAAACTTGGCGTGTGGCCGTTGCCGAAGAAGAAAGAAGAAAAAGATCCCCCTCTCTCTCCCTTCTGATTTTTTTTTTTGTATATATGTTTGTACAAATTTGATCGAGGTTAATCCCTGATATGAATAAAATGAGTTTGTTTTTGTGCAAATCCGAATGGTACGAATTGAGTCTCTCACTGATCATAACACACACTAAAACTCGATGACATGACAAAAACTCGATAAAATGGACACAAAATGGAGCAATACCAGTCAATTACCTAGTCGGTCGCTCATCGGAAAAGCATCGCTGGCGATGAGTACTGCACAGTTTTCGGTGATAAAAATTTGATAGTACGGACACGGGACAAAATAGCAACTTATATTTTATCGGATAAAACAACAAAAACAAAACAAAATAAAAGTAAGGTGTGAATGTAACACACATGAACTAACAGAACAATTTATCGGAACAAAACAAAGTTCCTCCTTTCTTCTTTTTTTTTTTTTTTTTGATATCTAACATCTTTTTTTTTTCTTTTTTTTTTTAATATTTAAAACACACACATATATATTTTTTTAAAACTCCCTCTTATTTATTTATTTATTTATTTAAACAAACCCTTTTTTTGTTTCAGAAACCATTTTCTAATTTCTTAAACTCTCTTCTTTCTTTCTTTTTTTTTTTTTGAACATTTTCTTTTCTTTATTATATTTTTTCTCACAAACACACATTTTATTATTTATTTATTTTCCAAAAAAAACACATTTTTTTTTGGTCTTTTTGAAAACTCTTCTTTTCTTTATTTACATTGTTTCCTCACAAACAAAATTTAAAAACACACATTTATTATTATTTTTTTATTCCTTTTGAAAACTCTTCTTTTCTTTATTTATATTTTTCCCAAAACTATTTTCTTCTTCTTTTGTTTTCTCTCAAAACATTTTTGCTCTCAAAATTTATTTATTTATTTATTTGTTTTTCTCAAAACATTTTTGGTCTCAAAAACTTTTTTTTTCCTTATTTTTGTTAACTCTCCAAGTTTTTTTTTTTTTTTTGGTATATATTTGTTTTTTATTTTCTTTTTCTTTGTTTTACATACATATATATAGATATATATATTCAAATTAAAACAAAACAAAATAAATAAATGTAGAAAAGAAAGGAAAAGAAAGCATAACCAAAAACAAATCTGGACTTTTCATTGAAGCTCAGCCGCGCCTTGGTGAAACACGGCCGGGGATATCGATCACCGGCCGACCTTCGATGGCGGCAAGGGCAGATTGGGCACTTCTTCAACATTTTTGTTTTAAAACAAAACAAACCCTTCATTTCTCATTCGATACTTACCCGAAACCCCTTTCTCTCTCTCTCTCTACACTCCCTCTTTCTCTAGATTTGCCCTTTCCTTAGATTACCCAACAAACCTCACAAATTTTTCTTTGAAAACTTTGTTCTTCTCTACATTTTGAACCGAACAAAATTTGATTTGGTTGAGTTTCTGGTTTTCTCTTTGATTTCCCTCATATTTACCCACACTTTCCTTCCTCTCCCTTTGATTTTCACATTTTTCTTCATCTTCTCTCTCCTAGGGCTTGTATTTTGGGGTTTTCACTCATTTTCACACATCCTCTCATTTTTCCTCACTTTTTCTCTACTTTTGCTTCGCTTTTCCTATGGCTAGTAATGAGATTCCCATGCCTGACCCTGCCATTGGCATTGGGGCCGCCCTTGGTGTAGACATGGAGGTGGAGGAAGCCGCTGCACTGCTTCCCCTTGCTCAGAGGCCTTTTGATGCAGCTACATATCAGCCGCGTACACACGTGCCACCTCCCAGTGGTATTTTGAGGTTTGAGGGCTTCATCCCAGGGTTAGATGAGGACACTTTACTGCGAGAGCCCACGGAGCATTTGTCATCCAATGCCTCCACGGTAAGCAATTTTCCTTTGTTTTTTCCCTCTTTGTTTTTTCCCATTGATCTATATCTGGTCCCATATGCTGGTACGAGAGGCTACCCACAGAGGTCCACGTAGTGGTTGACGCAGCTGGCTCTGGGCCCTTCTGCTCCGGGCTTATTCTGATGAGGGCAGAGTCATGGCTCTATGGGGCCCTAGTTGAGTGATGGTGGGACACCACCAATTCATTCCATTTCTATTTGACTAGGGAGACGACGCTGACCCTGTATGACTTGTCGATGCTGACCAGTCTGAGAGTTGGGGTCGGAGGCCCATGCACAGCGCCAACTTCCAGGGGCGATCCCAAACATTATCAGTCACGGGATGGTGCGATAAGCTGGTTCTTGGAGCGCTTTTCCGACACTCAGCCCACTACTGCAGAGGAGGTCGCTTAGTACACCTGTGGTTTTCTCATATATCTCCTCAGTACCACCATGTTTGCTAATACGAAAAATACCGTGGGGCTATATCTTTTGGGGGCACTAATGCACCTCCCCCGAGTAGCAGATTATGATTGGGGTGGCGCTGACCTGGCCACCTTATACTGCTACATGAGCTCTATTTCCTGCCACAAGGTGGATTCACTCGGTGACTACTAGAGGGTTTGTGAGGTATGTCTCACACTCATCTTTTTTGTTTTTGCATTTTTTATTCATTTGCATTTCATTTTCTGTTTAGTTACTTCATCCATCTATTTCTGTATGCAGCTCTGGGTGTATACCTACTTCACTTCTTTGGCCCCAGTCCCAGTGAGGCCTATCGAGTTGTCAGTACCCCGCTCTCGGTACTACAACTCGCGGTTTGAGCAACATCGCCTCGTAGACCACACCTTCCCATACTTTTGCCGCTTCTTCGATACGATCACTGCAGATCAGGTGACAAAACATCATGCCTTAACTGTTCACATCCTATATGCATACTGTATTGTTTCCCATACACTACATGGTCTTTCTCATACTGTTGCATCTGTACCATATTGCCTTTCTCATACTGTACTGACTTGTGATATTGCACATTCCTTACACTGCACTGATGTCTATCATACTGCATTGTTTTTTGTCAGATTGATTGGCACCTATGGGCGAGTATTCCCTAGGTGTCGAGGACGACCTATGCTGCTGCATGGCATGCCTCCACCATGCAGATTTTATTTGAGGGCCTCTTCGACCAAACTTATTATCTGGGGGAGAGGTTCATCTGCCAGACATGAGGCGTTGCTGATCCTGATGTTCAATTTCCTCTTCCACCGATTATGAGGGTAGTTGATGAGCTGCAAGATGGTCCTCAGATCGACCTTCTGATGTCCGGCGATGACGGTGACTGACATCAGATGCTCGGCGACTTCACTACCTTTTTACACTCCCGGGTGATGGCGCTTCTTACCCCAAGCATAGCCTGTGTTGTTCCGGAGATTGCTGTTGCCACTGCTGTTGGTGGTGATGTCCCTACTAGGGGTGTGCCTGCTGGAGGTGCCCCTGCTGTTGGTCTTCTTCCTGGGTTCCTAGCAATTCGTACTGCAATTACTTTCATACGTCCAGATGGAGTGATCCGGCAGATTTCCCTTGATCATATTGAGGAGAAAGATAGCAGTATAGTATTTGCTCCTGGCATCGAGCAAGTATACAGTCTTCTATACTTCTACTCACTGTACTTTTCTATCAATTTCCATGCATTGTTCAATGTTGTTTCTCATCTTATCCCTTTTGCAGATACCCTAGGCATTTGGTGATGAGCTTGCTCAAACGATTGACTGACTACTTCTCATGGTACGGAGAAGAGAGACCGCCCTAGTCACCCGTGGGATTGAGGTACATTTTGTTTGCAGTTTTGTTGTTGCCATATTGTAAACTTCTGTTAATGCATACTGATATCTGTCCTTTTTTCAGCTTGAGCCAGCAGTACCTGCGGGACCTTCCACAGCTAGTAGGTAGAGACGGGGCCGAGGGAGGGGCCACGGAGGAGCTGTTCCGGGGAGAGGTTAAGTGAGGCAGCGTTCGCCTTCCGAGGAGTCCATGGAGGAGTACACGACCTCCGAGGGTGAGAGAGAGAAGGTTGACTTGCAGTCGAGTAGCCCGATTGATGATATTGATGTGCCTTCTCCGCAGCCGAGGAGGAAGAGAGCGAGGATGGGCTACTGATGCTGATGCTGTTTTGCTTCTCTTTTTTTTCTTCTTCTTTTTTTTTTTAAATACTAGCTTCAAAGAGACCTTTTGTTTGTTTTGTTTATTTTATTTTTTTTTTTGTTTGAAGACTTTTCTTTTGTTATTTTGTGTTTTTCTTTGTAAAACAATGACCGGGGTTGGTTCCATTGGTTTTAAAAACAAGTTTTTTGTTGAATGATTTCTTTGCATAATATGATGATTGGCACTTGCATATGATGAGCGGTGTAATCTTTGCATTGTAACCTGGGATCTGTGAATGCTTTGTTCTTAAATTGATCATGAATCGGATAATGACTTACAACCAGTCAAAATGTAAACTACAACTCTATAGTAGAAAAACGAAATGAAAATAACTCGAAAAAGCTAAAACACACTCGATATAAACAAAACAAGACTCAAAAGTACAGTTCTAGTGCACTCAAATGAAGGCCACTTCTGCTGTAACTGCATTGAGCTGGACAAACACCAAGACCCGGTAGACCATCACTAATGCACGGCCGGCTGTCGGTCAGTGTTGTCCAGCTGTTATGCACAACTTCCTCTCAAAACTCTATAAATGGTGCTCTCATGCTGTTTTTCTGGCAGATTCACAAATCCTTGATATTTTGCTCTCAAGATGGAGATGTTACTTGTCAATAGGCTTCGAGACTGGATAGGAACTTTGGATGGCTCAGAAAAGGTGAATTTTCTCAGTTTCGGCCTAAACGCCCTTTTTCCTTTGAGTTGCGGTTCGATGTTGGAACCCTATCACACACGTATTTCAATTTGGATCTCAAGAAGTATGTCCAACACTCGAAGAATTTCAAGCACTGATGGAATCTCGACGTGGTGAGGAAATTATGCCTCAATCCCGTTTCGGCCATGCCCAAGCTTTGGGGCAAATGTGTGGGTTATCAGTGCACAAGGCTCGGTCTTTGGCACACGATGAGGAGCTAGACATCCCCGGTTTAGTTCATTAGTTTTCTGCTATTGGGGATAAGACTGACCTTCTTTGGCGCGGCCACCGACAACATGCTCTCTGTTTATGCCTACTTGCGTAATTCCTAATTGCCCCTAGTTTTGGTGGAGCTAGTATCCGGTTGATCGAAGTGACCCAATGCCTGAAAGAGAGTAAGAGTTGTATTGGTTTGGCATTGGCCGAAACCTTGATGGGCCTGGATGCTGTTCATCGATGGGAGACCACCAGGTTTGCAGGAAGTCCGCTACTTCTCCAGGTATAATTTCCCACCCTTCTGATTTATGATTCTAATGTCACTCAATGCTCAAGCTCTGTTTTTCTCTCAAACCCTTTACTTTTTTTTTTCTTAACATACACCTCTTTATTCTTTATTCTCTCTGATTTTTCATCTCTCCCCAGGTACGGTTGATGTACAAACTGAGAGTAGTAGACCCTTGCACTGAATACTCGGCTTGAGGTTGCTTCATTCGCCAACGGTTAGTTGATTTCCCTTCAGAAAGGTTATGGAGTGACCGGATGTGTAGCCGATCCGAAGCTGACATAGCTTGGCGTTGCTCCTGGCTTGATTTGGCCGAAATGAGTTACAGCATGACATGTCAGCCCGACATACAGTTGATTGGTCTGACGCACTGTGTGTTCTATTTCCCCTTCCGGTTCAGATGTCAATTTGGATATAATCAGATTTGTCCAGATGAGGGAGTAAAATACCCAACTTCATTCCCTGTTCGTGGTTTAAACTCGACTCGGTACCTCACTGCTTGGAGAACAAGAGAGCTTCTAGCCCCTGCCCTAAATTTTAGTTACATCCTTTCAAGTGAGTGCTTGGCTTGGCTCAAGGATGAGGAACGTATTGGGTCAACTTTGGCCACAAAGACTTCCACAGAGACTTCCACAGATGTGGGTGTGAAGAAAAGGAAAAGAACTGCCACCTAACTCATCTATGCCCCTAGTTTTATTGCTTTGATCTTTCTTTTCATGTTTTATGTAAAAGCGACTTTGATTTGTATCAGAGAGTTTAAGAATGTACTTGATGTTGAAATCAATAAAAATTACAGTTGTGAGCATTAAAACTTTTCCTTTTGGTCCAAAGAAAATGGTCTCAGTTGTAAAAGGTGAATTTTTGATAAAAATCAACTTTGATAAAACTTTTCAAAACCACTAGTCGCCTAACACGCATGGAATCAATCCTTAAGATGCACAGCTCCAAATCATACCATAATGAAAATCACAACCGAACTAACAAATAATGAACACAGATCAGATAGGACAGTTGAGCTGGAGATAATTACGACTGAACTTCTGGATGAAGTTGCCTACATATCCCGAAGGTGGGAATCAGGTCATACATAGTTTCGGTTCGGGTTCACTCAAGTACTAACTTTCTCCTTTTATGCTCTAACTTTTGCCATCGGGTTTTCAACCTTGCGAGCTAAATTTTTCTTTATTTCTAATTTTTCATGCTCTAACTTTTGCCTGGGTCACCCTTTCGGGTTTTCGGCCTAGCGAGCCTCTCAGGGGTAATATTTCTTCAACTTGTCCATGTTGATTGGTTGCAAAAATTCTAGGCCATCTAGGTCCATGAGAATGACTGCTCCTCCTGACCAGACAGACTTGATGATGTAAGGACCAATCCAATTGGGTCTGAACTTGCCCCTAGGGTTATGGATGGGAGCTTGGTTGTCTTTGAGTACCAGATCTCCTTCCTTCAGATTCCTAGACCTAACCTTTTTGTTAAAAGCCTTAGCAATCCTGCGTTGGTAGCCTTGAATATGATAAAATGCCTTCAATCTCCTCTCATCAAATAACATCAATTCCTAAAATCTACTCGGTTGCCAGCCGGCCTCTGCTATCGGACACTCAACCATAACTCGCGGTGATGGTACTTCAATTTCAATTGGCAGAACCGCTTCCATGCCATAGACAAGAGAATAAGCAGTCGCCCCTGTAGATGTCCAAATCGACGTTCTATAGCCCCAAAGTGCAAACAAGAGTTTCTCTGGCCAGTCCCTATAGGTTTCCACCATTTTTTCCAAAATTTTCTTGATGTTCTTGTTCGTAGCATCAACGGCTCCATTGGTCTGCGATCTATATGTTGATGATTTATGGAAAACCACGTTATACTTTTCAAGAAGGTTTATCACCTCTTTCTTGAAGTGCGAGCCGTTGTCTGAGCTGATCTCGTTGGGCACCCCATACCTACAGATGATGTTGTTCTTGATGAAATTAGCCACGTGTGACACCTTTAGCACAAAATAGGACTGGGCCTCTACCCACTTGGTGAAGTAGTCGATCGCTACCAGAATGTATTCATGCCCATTTGACCCTTTTGGTGTGACTGCACCGATAATGTCGATTCCCCAAACTGAGAAAGGCCATGGCAAAGTCATATTATAGAGCTTTGATGGCGAAATGTTCATGCGATTGGCATGGATCTGACATTTGTGGCATCGCTGTACAAAACCAATACAATCCTCCTCTGTAGTGGACCAGTAATACCCTTGTCTGAGAATCTTTCGGGCTAACATTACTCCGTTCATGTGCGCTCCGCACTCTCCTCTATGGATGGCCTCCATCAGGCGCTTTGATTCCTCTTCTTCGACACACAACTTGTGCATTTCCAGCTAGCCTCTCTTGTACAACTTGCCTCCGCAAATGATGAATTAGATGGCCATACGCTGTATTCTTCATTTATCCTTGGCATTTGCCTTTGGTGGATACATTTCCTTTTCCAAAAAGTTCCAAATGTCGTAATACCAGAGGTTCGTGTCTTAAACCTCATCTATTGCGGTGATGGTCTCATAAGCAGGCGTATACCTCTGTTCAACAATGATCGAACGCATCTTCACTCCAAGTGGTATGTCCACCATGGAGGATAGAGTTACTAACGCATCAGCAAATCGGTTGTTCTCTCTCGGTAGATGTGTAAATGTCAATTTTTCAAACCTTAGAATTAGAACATCCAGGGCCTGATGATAAACTTTCATCTTCTCTTCTTTGACTTTCCAATCTCCATTTGATTAGGAAATAACCAAGTTCGAATCTCTGATGACGTCCAACCTTATTGCCCCTAGTTCTAGGGCAACTTCCAAGCCAGCAATACACACCTTATATTCTGCTTCATTGTTGGGCACTTTGAACTGGAGTTTGAAGGCTAAAGTTATATGTGAAACATCAAGTGCTATGAGCAGTACACCTATCCCATAACCATATTGGTTTGATGCTCCGTCAAAATACATTGTCCATGTTTCCTCTTCTATCTGTAGGATGTCTTCATCTAGGAAACGATACTCTACTGCTTCTTCTTCTTCTACTGGGTGGTCTGTTAGAAATTCTGTGATAGCTCTCCCTTTGACTGATTTACGAGTGACATACTTAAGGTCAAACTCAGAGACAAGAAGCAACCAATGAGCTAGCTTACCCATAAGTGTTGGTTTCTCAAAGAGATATTTGATGAGATCTAATGTCGAAACCAGAATTACAGAATGAGCTGACAGGTAGTATCTTAACTTCCTTGTTGCCCAAACCAAAGCTAAACAAGCTTTCTCGAGGGGAGTGTAGTGGGTCTCATAATCCAGCATCTTTTTGCTTAGATAGTAGATGGCATTCTCCGCTTTAGTTTCTGATTCTTGCGCTAGCATGCATCCCATGGTCGAATCTGTTACCGATAAATACATGATCAGTGGTTTCCCCTGGCTCTGGTGGCAACAATACATGTGGATTCTGAAGGTACTGCTTGACTTGTTCAAAGGCAAACTGTCATCGATCATCCCATTGGAACTTCTTTCCTTTCTTCAACAGACCAAACAGTGGTTCACAAGTCAATGTTAATTTTGAGATAAACCGTCTTATGAATTGCACTTTGCCCTGAAAGCCGCACACCTCATTTTCAGTCCTTCGTGGTGGCATTTCTAAGATGGCCTTGATTTTGGAAGGATCTACCTCAATTCCTCTTTGTGTGATCAAGAATCCTAGCATTTTCCCTGTCGTTATGCCGAAGTTGCATTTTTGCAGGTTCAACCTCAATCTATACTCTCTGATCTACTCAAAGAATTTCTCCAACGTGGTGCAGTGGCCTTCTCACTCTTTAGACTTGACAATCATATCATCCACTTATACCTCAACCTCTTTGTGGATCATGTCGTGTAGAATGGTAGTTGCAGCCCTTTGATAGGTTGCGCCGGCATGACTCGGTGGCAGTAGGTGGCCTATGGAGTAGTGAAAGCTGTCTTCTTCCTATCTTCAGGTGCCATCAGAATTTAGTTATACCCAGAAAATCCGTCCATGAACGAGAGTAATGGATGGCCCGCGGTGAAGTCCACTAACTCATCAATATGCGGCAACGGAAAATCATCCTTCGGACTAGCCTTATTTAGATCCTTGAAGTCGACACAAACTCTAATTCTGCCATCTTTCTTTGGGACTGGAATAATATTGGCCAACCACGTTGGATACTCATATACAAGTAAGAACCTTGCTTCAATCTGTTTGGCAACTTCTTCTTTGATCTTCAAAGCCTAATTTGGGCAAACTCTGTGCAACTTTTTCTTAACTGGCCGAGCCTCAGGGTCAAGAAGGATCTGGTGTTGTACAATCTCAGGATCGATTCTAGGTATGTCTTCGTAGGACCATGCGAAAACATCTTTAAAATTTTTTAGTAAAGCGATTAAACGCTCACGTTCCTCTGAAGACAGTGTGGACCCGATCTGGACCAAGCAATGATCTTCCTCAGTACCCACATTAATTGATACGATTTCTTCTGTACATGGCTTAATACGTCTCTCCTCCTCATGATCAACCAAAATTTTCAAAACCCGAGGAATTTCTTCTTCTTCGTTTATGTTAAAATTTTGAAAACTAAGATCAGTACAACAAACTAAAGGCATAGAGAAGTAAGCAACATTCACAGCATTTCCATTCAAAAAGTCCGGATCTTCGGTTACAGTGGGCTCAAAAGAAAAGCTAAAAGACGACCTAGACAAGACTTTGGTATCTTGGTTACCACTCCCAGAAGTACCAGACTTAGAGGAACTCGAATCTTATCCCGACTCCACAGACTCAATGGAATCAGATTCGGACTCATTATCCGATTCAGGACTACTAATGGCACCTTTCTCCAACTTCTAAACCAGGTGTGGAGCCTCAGACACATCCACAATAAGATTAGAAAAATCCTTTGCTGGGTTATCCCCGATCATTGAGATAGTAAAACTATCCCCCAAGTTGGTGGTATCAGTTTCAGCAATAAAGCCTATCAGTAGGTCAGCTAGTGCTTTTCCCAACAGTTCTTCCTCTTTGATGTCCAAGCTTGCAGTCCTCCCTTGATCTATATTAATGCTTAGGTCTGTCTTTTCATCCTCCTCTTCTGGTAATTGGTGCCCGAAGAAGATCTCGAATCCTGGATACCTTGTCCTTGTCTTCTGGTCAAACCAAGGCTCTGGCAATCCATAAAATGGGAAATCTTCCACTTGGCGGACAAAGCTTCCTTTCAGGGTTCCCCGTATTGGTTTGTGGACTAACTCATACTGCTTCCCAGTCCTCTTTGCTTTCAGCCTTTCTCTCAACTCCTGCCCTTTTCTTTACTAATCTGCAGCTGTAGGTTTGTATCCCAGCCTAAAAGAATGGGGGTTATGGCTCACTTCCTTAGCAATAGTGCTCCCATGTCTGCCACTTTGGCCTAGTCCCGATCCAGGCATATGCCCCTATTTGTTCATCATATAGATGGATTAAGCACTCACATAAGTTCTGTTGTCTTCTGCCATGATGGATTGGACCACCTGGGCCTCTGTCAACGAGAAGCTAGAGATGTATTCCTCTCTAGCGTGGTAGTTCCCTAGGGAGGATGAATCGCAGAATTGTCGTACATAGGGAGGATGAATCACAGAATTGTCGTACATCCTCTTCTCTATGTATGATTTCCAACACTAGCGTGGTAGTTCCCTAGGGAGGATGAATCGCAGAATTGTCGTACATAGTAGCAATCCCACCTTTAAAGGGGTATTTCACCAACTGATGGACTGTTGATGATACACCCTTTATCTGATGCAGCCAAGGCCTCCCCAGCAGTAGATTGAAGGTTGCCGGTACATCCATTACATGGAATTCCACCTCATGTTCAGATGGGCCGATTAGGATATTGCTTTTGAACGTTCCCAAAACATCCCGGCTTGTATTGTCATAAGCTCGGACAGCTTGTGATGTGGGTGTAAAGTCAATCGGCCTCAAACTGATGTCATAGGTAGTCCTCACTGGACACACATTAATTGCCAATCTGGTATCTACTAACACCACCGGGATCCATTTCTTTCAGCTTTCCAAGGCTACATATAAGGGACGGTTGTGGTTAGCGCCCTCAGGTGATAACTCCTTATCTATAAAAGATATCACTGGTGTAACGTCCACAGTCGTAACCAACGGCACCAATTAGTCTGCAATGGAATGGATAGGTAGTTTAGTCTGGTTCATTGCCTCTAACAGTGCCTGCCTATGCTCCCGAGATGCCATTATCAGTCCGCAGATTGATATGTCAGCCCAAATCTTCTTGAGCTGTTTCAAGACTAGGTTTTCTTCACCATCCTTCTCTTTTGATGTCTCAACCTCTTTGTTAGAGGATTCTGGCTGATCTAAAGCTGTAGGTTTGAAGTATCGACCACTCCGGGTCATATGATTAATCTCATCCGTATACCATGTATCGTCACGAGTAGAGTCCCCCTCCTCATCTGTGTATGCGTAACTCAAATCATTATCGTCCCACCACTTCCCTGTAGTCATGGCCAAGTTATTGTCAGGCTCCACCTGGAGCATGTTCATATCACACCTCTCAACACACCATTCATTTTCCATGACGGTTTTGGCTTCTGCATCCCAGTATTGTTTGAACATTCTGAGCTTTCTAGGCTCCTATTCAGTCTTTATGGTTGACTTAGCCTCTTCTTTCCCTTTTCCTTTTTCTTGTTTCAAGGTCATCTACCCTTGGATCTCTTCTATCTTTTCCTACTGGAGCTGCTCCAACACTTGTTCTTTTTTAGTTAAGGGTATTGCCTTAGCCTTTTCTTTCCTAGTCTCTCTTGTTTTATCTATCTCCTCATCATGAAACCACCCATTGTTTGTTCTTGGCTGGCTTGGATCCCACCAACACATCTGGACACTGCTTGTATCCTCTTCGTCAAAGAAGTAGAGATCCTCCAGATCTTCTTCCAATTATGTCTGATCCTCTTCTAGGTTTGCTAAGTCATTCTAGCTTTGCTTGGACCACTAATTCTGATTCTGCACTATTTGGTTTTCCCTGATAGCATTAATGCTGAGAAAGTCCGGCAGTATGACTATTGGTTTTTGTTGATCAATGGCCACAATGTGTAAGCTGGGGTCATATTCCTCTACAAATGAAGTCCCCTTCTCTATGACATGGGTATCAGACAACCCTGTCTCTAGTGCATTCTGCTCTCTCTTCATTTTACTGTCACAGGTTTGGATTGGGTTTGTGATGTCAAATCCATCATGTACATGTCTGTGTTTTTTGGAATAACCACCTCCGGTTTTGGTAGGTGGGATGAGATAATGTATATGCTAGGGTTGAAGGTGGGTAGTAGTGTATGGATATAGTTAATATTTCTGGACAGGGGGACTTGGTTATGTGCATGAAGTGGGTTAGTTGTTACGTTTGGTTTGGAAGGTGGGGCAATGATTTTGTTGTCAATGAGATCCTGGATCTCATGACACAAATAGTAGCACATATCGGTGGGATGGCCATGTTGTTGGTGGAATATACAATACTGGGTGGGGTCATGTTTGGGTGGCAATGGGTCTGGATGTGGACGAGGATCGAGAGGCTTAAGATGTCCCTTTTTCATTAATATCTTGAAGGCATGGGTCGGGGTCATATGGAGGGGGGTAAAAATTCTTCGATTTCGGGGTGAACCAGTATTTTGTGAAGGTTGTGAGGTTGTGGCAGCACCAAAGGGATCGGCCATCTTGGCCGATGTAACAACGGTACTAACATCTGCAGGCTGTGGAATAATGATATTACTAGCATTGGTACTCCTGGTGAATGGCCTTCTTGCAGGTTCGCTAGTTCTGTGGATGATCCCCTTTTTGAATGCACTTTCAATTTGGACCCCCAACTCGTGTAGTGAAGCAAATGTAGACAACAAAGGTGCGAGATCATTCTTGCGAGGTCGTGCTCGAGATTCAAGACTACTAGCCAAGCTTGCTCTCTTTCAGAAGGCCTATTTGTCATCCGAGTTGCCTTGGCTCTCCACCTAGCGACAAAATCGATGAAAGATTCTTTAGGGTTTTGGGTAGTTGCCTCCAACTCACTGATGGTTACCTCTATCTGAGTGTTATAAGAGTATTGGTTCATGAACCCTTCAGATAACTGTTCGCAATTCCTTTTAGTAGATTCTTCCAATTTAGCATACCAAATGGTTGCTACATCAAACAGAGTTCTCCTGAACAATGACAATTTCTGAACACGAAAAAGACCCATAGGCCTTAGAACATCCGAAAACAGGCGGACGTGTACAATTGAATCCACATTTCCATCAAATCTGTTGATGTGGGGCATCTTAAACTTCTTCTGTAATCTGACCGAAGCTTTAGTGTTCCCGTCTTCAATATCTAGAATGGAATTAAAGCCTTGGGACTTTTTCAGTGCTTTCTCTGGCCTGGCAATTTTTATCATAGCTGGATCGTCGTTAATGTCAAAGGGAAAGAGTTCCCCATGGGGCTATGCCGAGGGTCTATATGCTAGAGCCTATTGAAATATCTCCTGGGGATTTGGGACTTGGGGATTTTCCACTGGTGGAGGGGGATCGGGATTTTTCCTGTGCATCTATCCTTTGATCCATGGTTCTCAAAGTTGCCATCATGGAAGTAATTTCTTCTGTATTCTGCGCCATTCTTAGTCTAGGTGGGTGAGCTACTGGTGAATTGTGGGTATGAACAGGTGTTTGTAGAGCGCTTTGTGCTGGTACTGATGCCTGTTTGTTCCTTCTTTGTTGAGTGACAGGTGGGAGTGAGACTAACACTAGCTGACCACCAACAAGGTCTTGAATTTTGCAAAGCCTACCAGAATGAGTCCACACAACTTGGGGAATATTGGGTTTTTCTGAAGCTACAATGGTAAACTATCTACCAAAAAGAAAGAAAAGAAAAATAACAATAAAAAATCGGGCAGCACTTTGGCCCTAATTCTCAACAATCATAGCTGAACTGTAATCCCCACTGAACTCTGTTCTCAAACTCATACTGATATGAACCATTCTGTCTAGTCTCATTGTAAAAGCACATATCAAGTAAAAGAGCCAAAACACCCCTATGAGGGGGGTAGGGTCACCTTGTCCTAGATTTTTGGCATGATCTAGGCTGCACTATTTCAAACAATGAGTTTCACGCAATACTGTATTTGGGTGAACATCTTATCCTCGTTTGGAACAGTCACTATAGCTTTACTATATGCAACTAGGTCGAATGGTCAAAATAGGGTACCTCAGCAAGATTACCTAATATACCTCTCACACCTAACACCGAGAAGTGAAAGGAGAATCAAATGGTACAGCGGTAATCCAGATCCAAGGGTTATGTTCCTAACATGGCAGAGCCCACGACCGATTAGCCTTTTGGCAAGCTTTTGGGCAAGCCTCTGGCAAACCGTCTAGGATAACAGATGGCAAATACAGTGACTTAAGCGCACCAATGCAAATGCAATGCAAAGAACAAATATATGTAGATAAAATTTCACATCATGAAGTTCGAGTCAAGTTCTCTAATTCTCCAGTGGAGTTGGAAGAAACTGTAGCTCGACTTTTCTACGCTCCTTTTGGAAGGCAAATAAGCCCTACAGTGCCAGACTCTTGTGGTTCTAAATCTGATTTCACAAGTGCAATGTGAAACAGTAGAAACTGAAAAGAGTCCAAATCTGGCAATTCTTTTGGAAAATCGATGTTTTGAATCAAATGCCAAAAGTGGATTGCTTTGCAAGATTTACAGAGTCGCCACCTGAATATTTTATTTTAGAAAATTTAGGAAACCCGTGACTCGTGCCAAAGGCCATTAGTCCGTCATCACCAAAGTGTCTGGCCTCGGGAACTTAGGTACGGGAGGAAAAAGGTCATGAATTGAACACTCCACTCACCCGATCAAAGATCGGCCTCTACTAATCATGATGTGATTCTTATTTACATTATGTGCTCTTGTTCCGGTTGTTAGACTAACTTTACTATGTGATGCATACAAGTATAGGCTAATTTTGCAAGCATTGGAACACTTGATTCATGTTTGTTTTGAAAAAAAAAAAAGTGTTTTGAATATGTACCACTTGAAAAAGTGATCGCATATGAACATTATTCAAATTCTTCCAATTCAAGCAAATAGCCTTCATCCACAGGCATTCAAGCAGTTTATCAATTAAGCATTTAGCCTCATGGCAGGCATGCTAGACATGCCAATAATCACACTTATGCAACGTGCTAAAGCAAATAAAAGCTTACCTTGTACTCCAAGGCAAAAAGAGAAACTAGTTAGAAACACTGCAACAAAACTGACTTTTTACGGCACCACATCAACGACATACAATAAATGCACGCCGTAGTTTCTCACTTTTACGACTTGCTTTTTTTGCGTCATAAATACTTTTTCAACCACGGCGTGTCTATTTCACAGGCCGTGAATGATAATACCAATAATTTTTTTACGGCTCGCAATGCACGCCGTAAATAATAAAACTTTCTACGACGTGCATATGATGTGCCGTTAATATATCAATTATACATGACGCACATACGCCAACCGTGAAAAGTGAATACTTTTCATGGTGCACACAATGCCCACCGTTAAAAAATATTACCTTTTTACGACGCACACAACGCCTGCCGTTAAAAGTATTGCAATTTTTACGACAGACAATGTATGTCGTAAATTATATGGTCAAAAACAAAGAAGCGCGAAAATGAAATTTCCGGTGCCAATTCACCAAAAAACCAAAAAAAAAAAAAAATTATTTAGGAAAAGAAAATATACATCAATTGTTTGGGTTTCTAATAGGTTCTAATCATCAAACATTGGTTCGAAGGGCATCCATCCCGGTACAACTCTTTTCTCTCTCTCTCTCTCTCACACACACACACACACAGATTTGCCGTAAACACATCTCATTTGGGGCATCTCTCATCTCTTTCAGATTTGCGCATGAGATTGAGTCAAGCCGAGTTGAGTTGCAGAGTCACTCTGACGAGTCGTCGCTCGGGTGGGAGACTGTATCGAAGAAAAGCCAGACCTCGTTTGGGTCGGCAGCAAAGACAAAGCATGGCGAGGTCGAGAGGAAGAAAGGAACTCCATGGAGAGAAGAAGAACATAGGTACATTTTTCGGGTTGTCTAGATTCTTTTCTTGGCTACTAAACAGAGTGTTTTCTTGGGGGCCAAACAAAGCATCTAGTTATGTGCATGAGTTTCTTGATTGAAATGTTTTTTTTTCCCTCTTTTGATTTTGTGTTTTATTAAGAACTATGGTGATGCGCATAGCCTCCTGAAAAATTTCACTAATATGATGCAACAGAAATGCTGAAGTAGTGATGGTGCTCTCACTAATGCTAAAGGTCTGGTGATGAGAAATGAGAAATGATGAGAAAAACAAGTATTTTTCATGTTTGGTTTAGAAATTAGGTAGGAAATGGTGAGAAATTATTTTTATTTTGTTGCTAATCTGGAATGAACCAAAGCAAATCAATCCTTTGTGACTGTGTTCTAATTGATTGAGAAAGGCTGCAAGAACTTCAAGGCCTTGGATCTTCGATCTCCATCGACTCCTTGGTTGTATGATTTGAAAATTCTTGTTCTACACTGATTTGAGCGTGAGTCTGTAATATCGTTTGAATTCCTCTTACCTAAGTCGATCTAGGGCTTAAGGCTAGAGTTTTCTGATATGGATTTGCTACATTCACACAAGATCTGTAAACTTTCATGGCTTAAACTTTCATGACCATAAAAGAAAGTTTTCCCTAACAACCTCTTCGTTAATTTTTTTGTTCCCTGGTTGTTCTTTCAATTATCAAAGACATGTAGGAGCTCAAAGATTTTGCTAAAAGTCAAGGCGCTGTAGAATCTGAAGAATTGACCCACTGGGACATTAATTTTTGGAGTGAGAGACATCGAGAGTTAGGTTATAACTTAAATGAGGTAGGCCCTCTCTCAATATGTCTTACAATAGTAACACAAATATCAAGTGAATTGCAAAAGGGGAATAAACTTCACAGGCATGAAATTTGGATGAGGTTAGCAAAATCAACACATGCTATATTGGGCATCAAAATGCTGACAGCATAAGAGAGCAACATGTATCAAGCATTGACAATTACTTTTTTTTTTTTTTTTAATTTTTAAAATTTTTACCTCTATGGATATACTTTTGTGTGGAGAAGTCTAATTTCCTTTCCTGCTGCATCTCAATTCTACAGGAAGAATTACGTCCTTATTTCTCACTACCGGTGGTTATAGATGGTCTTTTCAACCTCTCAAAGATGCTCTTTGATATTGAGATTGACCCAGCTGATGGCGTAGCTTCAGTAATGTCTATCTAACTTCTTCATTTTCTCGCTTCTTTCTGCTAGTGATGATATCAAACAAACCTCATCCTATCAATATACAGTTCATTCCTTCCAGGTTTGGAACAAAGATGTTAGATTTTACTGTGTCAAAAATTGCTTAGGCATTCCAATAGCTTACTTATATTTTGATCCATATTCTCGTCCACTGGAAAAACATGGGGGGACATAGATAGACATCGTTGCTGGTCAGAGCCGTATTTTGTGTGATGGTACATCTTCCAGGTTTCCTATTTGATCCATTATTAGGCTTTTCTAATTATATAGTTGCATTGTTAGTGCCTCTAAGAAGGCTGTAATTGATCTTCACAAGTAATAATGAATAGTTTGTCGGTGCTAAAACAACTGCATCATTTTATTATTTATTATTTCTACGTAATTAATGTGTTCTTGCATTAATAACATTTTTTTTTTACCTTTTAACAAGTTTAGGTAGTGCTCTTCATACTCGAATTGTCTGTAATCTCTTTTATGAGTATATATTTATGTGATGAATGTGAAGTTTGAATGTGGGTGCTTGCAAGTGGAGGTGAGAGTTTTAAACATGGATTGTGATTGATGTGCTAACTTTTTGCCAACTTTATTATTGGCAATGATTATAATTTGCTAACTCTTTATTTTATTTTATTTTATTTTTTGTGGTTAGTTTCTCTATTTTTTTTTTATTTTTATGATTGATTCCAGTGCTTTTTTGTAGGAGCATTGGCTAGCGTGTTCCTTGAAATAAGCATGGGCCCATGAATGAGTTATCCAATATTTTGATGGTTTTATTAACATTTTTTTGGGGTATGGTTTGTGGTTAAATATAAATAGGTAGGAAATGTTACAATTTTTCTTCTATTATTTGTCAAATGTAAAATTTTAGCAATCTGGAAGAGGAATTAAACTTGGTTGGATTATTTTAGTTTGTGTTTCGGTATAGAATCCTTGACTTTTAGAGTTGACCTTATTTAGCTAATAGTGCAATTTGATAATTGAATGCTTATAGTTTAAAACTTCCATTTTCATGGAAGAAATCTAATTCCTAACCATTAATTTGAGCAGTGAATATTGATACTAATTTTTCTTTTTCTTAGATTTGATTTTAATTAAAGTTATGGCTTTACTAAAGAAATGTTCTCAAGTACTTAATTGAAGAGACAGAGAATTCTCATGTTATTATGCAGGGTCTAAAAGCCATTGATTCTACTGTTGCATGTATTTTAATGACTTCATTGCGAGTCTTTTTTTTTTCAGGTTAGAAGGGCTAGCAAGACAGAAGTTGGAGAAAGGAAAGATTGGGTTACAGATGCTTTAAATGCAACAAGAGCAGCTGTGGAAGAGGGAATTGTTCTAGGTAATGGATAAACTTGTAAATAATATAGACTCTAATTTGACTTGGACTCTTTATTTTGGAACTTACAATGGTAATGGATAAAACCGATATAAACCTAAACCTCATACATAGAGATCCTTTAACATAATTATGCAAGTCCCAAGTAGGTGCTGCATTGAAGTAAATTAATTCCACCTCTTCCTCTTTTTAAATTTAATTTTTCTCTTGAGCTTCTTACGGCCTGGATTTAGTAGCAAACTATCTTTTCCTATACAAACTTAATGGTTTGTTTGAAGATTCCTATTCATTTCCCTCTAGAAACATTGCAATAAAAGAGGTAACTTCATTTGAGGTATGAAAAAAAAGGTTTTGCTTTATGTGGATTTTATTTGCATATACGTTGAGACTATTGAGATCTTGAATTTTTGCTAATTTTTCATTATGACATTGCTTTTATGGGGCCATTGAATTATCTTATTAATTCTGGAAATGTTTTGTGGATGTTTTAAAATTTCCTAATCATTTCTTAATACCTCAAGAAATATTTGTGTCAATGAGTCGTTGGTTCTTGTACTTATGTGAAGTTTCCTTTGTCATGGAGACAAGAAATACAACAGGGTTATTTGCTCCAGCTATTACTGCGGGTTTAGGTGCCTTAACACATACACTGAGCACCCTCGTTCCTGTGATAGAAGCAAGTGGATTTGCTACAGCTGCAGCTGCAACTGCTATTGGAACTGTTGTCGGTAGTTTTAGATAATCTCTTAATAGTTGTCGATATGTTTAGAAAGTTAGATATGCATAGTTTTGGATGGTTTAAACTTTCTGTACAGTTTAAAACTTAAGGATATAGTTTTTGAATATCTGGAATATGTAGACAATTGTTGAATGTTTATAATTTATGGATATAGTTTCTTTTTGATGTTTCAAACAATATTTTGGTGGTTGATTAATGTTTTGTAATATTTGTTAGACTGTACAAAATTGGTCAAATGGAATATGCTGAATTTAAAAATTAAAAAAAAAACTACATATTCTACGACAGGCATAAAAAGTCATTGTATTACATATTTTACGGTGCGCAATCAGCGTCATTATTTGTCTCACCAATTAACGGCGTGCAAAAGTAGTCGTAAAAAAAGTAACAACGACGCATACTTGTAGAGAACGAAAGCGAACCCAGATGGCCGCCAACGTCCCGCTGGCCACCAAATAGGTGAAATCTTCCAACAATGTACATGCGTCCTATTGGAATATCAACATCAACGATGGAATCCATGTTCTCCATAGCATTGGAGTTAGGGGTGGTGGACTACACTGCTTTGGTTCGTTCTCCATAGCATTTTTCCCGCTGGCCATCTGGGTTCCTCTTTGATCTAACTCCAATAGGATGGCCGCCAACGTCCCGCTGGCCACCTTTCCACCATCGTCCCGCTGTCGCATTTTTCCCGCTGTTAAGGCACAACGACGCATACTTGAAGCATGCTAGGGTTTCCCTGTTACTCTAAAGCGACTAAGCGCTCGTGTTCCTCCGAAGATAACGTGGACTCGATCTAGACTAGCCGCGGGTCCTCCTCAGTACCAATATTCACGGTAGTGATTTCATCCATTAAGGGTTTAACAAATCTTTCCTGCTTTTGTTCAATTAAACGTCGTAAAATCGGAGGAATTTTTTCCTCGTCGTTTTCATCAAAATTTTGAAAGTCTGAGTTAATGCAATAAATCAAGGGCACAGAAAAGTACTCAGAAACCACAGTCACATCATTCTCATTAAGCACATCCAAATTGTCCGATTCTTCGGTCGCAACAGACTCAAAAAGAGAAAGAAAAAGATGACCTGGATAAGACTGTGGTATCCAGGTTGTCACCCCCAGGAATACCGGACTCAGACTCAGTCGAGTTGGAACCTGATTCCGACTCAATAGATTCGAAGGAATCAAATTCCAGCTTACTACCTGACCTGGTGCTGCTTGACAAAAATCCCTCTTCATACTGCCAAATGAGAGTGGGTGCGATAGATGCATCCAAAATGTTTGCTGGTAGGCTGTAGACATCCCATTTTTGACCGAACTTAAGACTCAGATGTCACCAATTGAGCGCTTCGTGATGTTGCATATTGTGCTCGTTCTGAGGTTGTGGAGTCACGGCTGTGAGCCTTGTCTCCGAACTTCCGGACTCTTTTGTGCTTTGCCTCGGTTTGTGAACCAGGCCCTGTTTTCTTTGTTTTCTCTTCTTGAAGGAAGAGAGAAGTCTCGTAGACTATCTCTCAGTGGCCGTAGGCTACGTTTCGTGGTCATAGGCCATTTTTCCCGTTTGGAGCTCGGTTTTCGATTTTCGGAGCCGTCGACCGTGTGCCTCGGTTCGGGACCGCTTAACTGCCTTCATTTGCTCCGGTTTTTGGCACACATCTTATTTCCTCCCTTTTGAGGAGGGACACTGGTCGAAAAGACCAACCAGAGTCGAACGCCACCTCCGTGCTTAATCGCTGCTGGGCCCCGAACTGCGTGTTTCGGCCCCCGAACCTTTGTTTTGCATCCGTCTTGGTCCATTTTTGGCAGGGACCTTATTTTCATTGTTAGAAAGGTTGTATAAAGGTGGGAGGCCAGCAATTGTTCTGAAAAACCAGTTTTATTTTTTCATCGCTCTTCATCGCCCGTTTTCTTCACTAGAAAGCTGGTTTTTCCCATTCCCGGGCCACTTTTTCTGACTTTCCACCACACCATTGTGTTGTGCACACCTAGGAGGCCACCAATATGGGTAGGCCAGCCAGTAATTGTCCTTGACCCTTTTGAACCCCTCTAAAAAGCTAGTTTTTCTCTTTCTTGGTTCACATTTTCTGGGTTTTGACCATACAGTTGTGTTGCACTCATCTGGGAGGCCACCTTTTTGGGGTGGCCGGCCAGCAATTGTTGTTGACCTTTTTGACCCTTGGTCGGCCACCTGGACCTTTTGCACCTGGTCAGCCAGGTTTGTTCCTCTTGGTGCATTCTAGCTGTGCCAGCTGTTTTGCACCAGATCCTCTGCCCGAGGGTCTGTCCTTTTGGGGGGAAATTTGAATTGGTTTTTCCCCGCTTTTCTTTGGCTCCTCTCCCTCTATAAAACCAAGCCTTGAGCTTCATTTCTAAGGGTCAGAAAACTAGCTGGGGCATTGATACATACAACCATATATCTATCTACTCCAAGCATCCAAACACCTTGGTTCTTGGCCATTTTACCCTACACCTCATAGCCTACCACCTCCACACTCCATCCCAGAAACTTGGAGGCCATTTGCAGAGGTTGGAAGCTCAGAATCTTGGACCAAAGGTTGTTGCTTTGTTGTGCTACAAGGGTGAGTCCCTATTTCTCCTTTTCTTGCCTTATTTTGCTCTATATCTTAGCCCCTTTTGCAAGCATTTTTGGGCTTCGACCTGAACTAAAAATAGTCTTATTTTGATCTTATATTCATGTTTGATCAAGACTTTTTTTCTGTTTGAGATCTTCTACTCTCCCTTTGCGCTTTATCTCTCTTTTAGGGCTTATCTTGCATGATATATTAGCCTTACTTGTGAGCATTTATGGGCTTCGAGACAAACTGTAAAGTGTCTTATTTTGAGACCTTATTCAACTTTGTTGAAGGGCACTTTGCTGTTTGAGACCATCTGCTGCCCCTTGTCCTTTATCTCTCTTTTAGGACTATTTTTGCATCATATTTTAGCCTTACTTGTGAATATTTTTGAGGCTTGATATAAACTGGAAAAATTCTTTTTTTGGCCTCCTCTTTGAGTTTGGTTAAGGTCCCATTTCTGTTTGGGGTCATCTTCCCCTATGCATGCTTCATTCCTTCATGATTAGGGCTATGCATTAGAGCACTTGCATTGGTCATGGTTTGGCCTCTTAGCCACTGAAATCTAGTGGATTTTCAGTGGCCTTGATGTGTCTTTGAGCTCCAAAATCATGGAGGGGTGACCCTCTCACCCCTCATTCTCTTTACTAGCATTATTGGCCTTCCAAAGGGACCCTATCTTGCATGCTTTGAAGTCACTTTCCCGGCCTCATTCTGAGGGTTTTGAGGTCTTCCTCGGCCCTTTCCAAGGCCCTTTTGGCCAAATTTTATGTCTATGTTGCATGTGTAGAGAAGTCCCGTTTAAGGCCTTTCAAAGAGGCCTTTCTTTGCGTGCTTCCGAGACTGATTTTAGGGCCCAATTGGTTTGTTTTAGGGCTATCATATTCCATTTCCAGAGGTGGTCTCATCATGTTAAATGTCTATCTTGTATGTGCTTAATAACTCCTTGCATGGCCCTCTAAAGGAGCTCATCATTTTTGCACATGTTGGCTACATTTCAGTGATTATTTGGGCATATTTTCACATGTTTTGTTCACTGATTTTTTCTGGTTTGATGAGATCTCACATGCTTCACATACATGCCATGTAAACCATATTTGCTAGTCAAAGTTGCATGCTATTTTAATCCATCATGCTAGCATCTTTTGGTCATGCTTTGAACTGGAAATGTTCATGTTTTGGGACTGCCTTGGCTCTGTCTTTATGCTTCATAGTCAAATAATGTATGCTTTGTATAGCTATAAGTCAATGCATGTGCCTAGTTTTGAGTTTCGGGGGCTCATCTCATGCATCGGGTGCCATATATCCATGATTTGGGATCATTTTGCATCATGTTTTAGTGCTGGAATTTGTATGTCTATATGCCATATTTCATGCCTTGCCATGCCTTGTTAGAGTGGCATTTGGTGCCTTAGGTTCGGTCCTCGGTTTGCGTGCATGTGTGCACGCATTTCGGTTGCCTCATCTTCATCTTATGGCCACTGATGTGAGTGTGGCTGAGGTCCACTCATATTGGTGTAAGCCTATATTGCATTGTGTATGCCATCTTAGTCTATAGCATTATGTACGCTAGGTTGTATGTTAGAGCATTGTGTATGCCATTTCATAGTATTGTGTATGGTAGGTTACATGTTAGGATTGCATTCATGCATGTCATGCATATTGCACTGTGTTTGGGATAGGGGTCAGCCCGAGCGTGGGAAACGGGGGACGTTTCGTACTTCGAGTGACGGAACGTGTCTCAATTCCCAGTTGCCGACACTCCAGATTAACCATGATGGAGTCTCGGTCTTGCTATGTTTATATGTGCATTCATTTCATATAGAGTCGTGCAATTCGACTCCTCAGCCATCATGCATCGAGATGCGTGATTGATGGCACGAGGATCGTGGCAAGCATACATATGTGAAAATACATTGCCATGCCTCTTTCTTGCTCTCTGTTGCAGCGAATCAGAAATCGACAGTCTTTTGGAGCTTCGTGCAATATTCCGGGCTTAATTGTAAATAGAGGCTAATTGGGGCATCGTAATGGATTTCCGTGCAAGGCAACTGAAGCATGCATCATTCATCATTCGGAACAGAGCTAAGGCGGTCCATGAGCTTGCATGCTAATTTACTGCTTTCCTAGTTAATTTGATTCATTAATTAGGGTTTTGTACTTATACGGACTGTATTATTCACTCGGGACTGTATATTATTTATTCGGACCCTCCGAGCGAGGGCAGAATTGTAAGAAGTGTGCGTGTACGATGTATGCCTTCCAACCCCACGTCTTTCTCCCTTTTATTTACCAACTTATGATGGTTAGATTAGGGCATGTTTCAATTGGCACACAGTATGATAGCATGTTTGCATTCATTCATCTGTTTTTCATGCACCAGGCTCGGCGCATCATACTAACTGCATTTGTATTTCAATTTCGAGTTGAATACTTGTTAGCTGTTGCATCTCATATGCCATGTTTAAAATAGCCGAGCCTGCTATAGTTGCATTTTCGCATGTGTTGCATTAGGCATTTCTGTATAGTTAGGATCACGCATGGATTTCTAACATAGCTTCTATTTTGGCTTGGAGTACTCGGTAAGCTTTTATGCTTTAGCATCCTTGCATGCGTGTCAGTGACTGCCATGATAGCATGCTTACCATGAGGCTATGTGCTTATGTGATATAACTGTCTGAGTGCCTGTGGGTGAAGGTTAGGTTATTTGGATTGTAACAAATCATCGGCTGTGAGTTTTAAGCCCACTAGATAGTGGCAAAACCATCTTTTCCAAGCCCATAAAAAATAAGCAGGAAATGTTTTGTTCCAATTCAGGCGACTCAGTCTATACTTGTATGCTGTGCGCATCACATAGTAAATCTAGGCTACTAACCGGAATAAGAACGCATAATGTTTTCAAAACTAGATATCATGGTTAGTAGAGGCCGATCTTTGATCGGGTGAGTGGGGGTGCTCATGAAGTGACCTTCCCCAATCGTAACCAAGTTCCCGAGCCGAGGCAACTTTGGTGATGACGGACACGTGGCCTTAAGCACGAATCAGGGTTTCCTAAATTTCCCAAAAGAAAATATTTAGGTGGCGACTCTGTATCTGGCAAAGCAGTCCATGTTTGGCACTTCTTTCAAAAAATCTGTTTTCTCAAAACGATTTGTTGGATTTGGACTCTTTGGTTCAGATTGAGAACTGTGACAATTTGAGTCCGAACTGTAGTGAGCCCAAAATGAACAGAACGGGACTCATCCTCCCGGGGCGTTCGGGGACGTCTATAGTTTCTGGCGACTCAGCTGGGGTTTTAGAGAGCTTGACTCAAACTCATGATATCTTGTTTTGATTACACTTATGTGTTTCTTTGCATTGCATTTGCATTGGTGCGCCTAGGACACCGTGTTTTCCATCTGCTATTCTCGAAGTTTGCCGTGAGGTCGTGCCATAAGGCTTACCAGTTACGGGCTCTGCCAGTATAGGAACACAAACCCCGGTTTTACCGGGGCACCCTTTTGACCATTCGACCTAGTGCATATTCGGAATCCATAGTGACCATTCCAAGCTAGGACAGGTTGCTTATCCGATGTTAGGTTGTTCGAAACTGTTGCGTGCATAGTGAAACCCTAGCTCCTGACAAACTAGGACAGGGAAACCCTACCTCAACATAGGGGTGTTTTGGCTCTCACTTATCTGTTATGTGCTTTTACAGTGCGTCTCTACAGGGAAATGCATGTATCAGTTTGCCAGTTTGGGCACCAGGCCTCTGGGCATCAGTTAGTGTTTGGGAATCAGTTATCTGCGGGTATCAGATTCAGTTTTGAGGCAGTAATTTGGGGAACAGTAATTCAGTTATATCTGCGGGTATCTGTCTTGGTAAATTAAATGAGAGTCTTTTATTTTCTCTTTTAGGGGGGGAAGGGTTCAGAGATTCAATTCAGAGCAGCCAGTATTTTCCTTCGCTGAGGCAAGTTAAAGAAAGGCCTGTCAAGGCTTCCTGGTTCATCTGATCTGTCAGTCACTAGTCACATCACCTTCGTTCAAACTTTGCAGACCGTGATGGCACAGAGCTCAGAATAAATTGTGGCCATGGCAGCCGCATTGGACCAAGGAAACATCTTGCGGGATGAGACCAATGTTGAAGTACCATACCCGCCCAAGTTGCCTGCCGCACGCCCGGTCTGGGCGCCCCAGTTGTGTCAAACTCATGAGCCCACCACGTTTGAACTGATGGGAATGATCGGCAATCTTCAGTGATTTGTGGTAGATCTTGCCTACGGAATGTTGGCTTCGCCACCAACCACATCCTACATCGGGAATTTTGTACCGCAGGAGCCCCCGCTATTGGGGCGAATTGTGATCGAGCTTAGCCAACCCGAGGTTGTCTCAAGCTATGGCCATGGCATGGTAACAACAACTGGGTTTCGCTCTGATATAGCAATCCAAACCCTCGATCAAGCTGAGGGCAGAGGTAAGAATAAGGTGGGAACAGATGCCGATCCCGTTGAACAACTGCTGTGTGCAATCGAGGCTTTGAAAGCCGAAGGATTGAGTAAACAGCAAATATTCGCAGTGGTGGCTAAAACTGTGGATGATGCTTTTCCCACTCCAACCGAGGGGAGTTCCAGCCAGACAGAAAATCGGGATAGGCCCCGTCATGCCAGAACAGTTCCCTCCAATTCTAACCCTACACCGACAAAAGATCAGAAAGCCAAGGCAGCACCTGCCGATCCTTTTGCCAGTGCGTCCGACAAAAGTCAGCAAACTTCAAAGTATCTACCCCGAGGGCACAGAGTCTTCCACGCCCTTTATATGCCTTTGTCTGAGGCACTCCAGATCCTTGCTGATAGGGGGCACCTTAGACCCCTGGAGCCTCGGCGTCTACCCGATCCTCTCCCTCCAAAGCATGACCAGACTAAGTACTGTGCCTACCATCAACAAACTGGTCATGACACTGATAGTTGCTTTCGTCTATGCCATGATGTACAAGATCTGTTTGACAACAGGGTCATCGCCGCATCAGTCTTGCAAAGTCTATCGGCACTTGATCAGTGAATTTACGGGGGATAAGGTGACTATGTGATCGAGGGATGAACCACCTACGGGCGGCACTCAGTTCACTCCGTACTAAGTTAGTTGGGTCTATCTTGTTGTGTCGGAGTCAGGTGATTTCGGGGGTGTTACCTCGGACATCACTTGCTTGTTTTGTGTTTGTCTTTTTTGCTTTCTTTTGAGTCTGTTTTTGCCGGGGAGCTAGTTACACTAGAAGATCTAATTGAAACAGCTGTGGTTTTCATGCTTTTGTGCTTGTTTCTGCTTTAAGCCTGTTGTGCCAGCAAACTTGAATGAAACGGCAGTGCATTTCACCTGCTCTTTTGTGCCTTGAATTCATTACATCGACCTAATTTTTTCAAAAACTCTTTTTTGAACACTGTGGTGAAAACAAAGAGGAAGGAATTCCTTGGGATTTGCAAAAATTTGATCAATTGAGAGAAAGAGAGGCATGCTAAGCCCTTAACGAATGAGATCATGTTTGTTAACGTGAGTACTGAGAAGGATCCTGGCTTGATCCAGATTGGCTCCATTGTCTTCCGCGCGAGCGATTAGTCGCTTTCTTAAAAGATTTCAAAAAAATATATATATATTTTGCGCAGTCCTACGAAGACCTGTGTGGAATCGCTCTCGAGATTGTGCAGCTTAGGATCGCTCTCAGCCTCGAGACTTGACCCCCTCTTTTGCTTTCCAACCTTGAACCTTAACTCATAATGTTCAACGGTCAACCACAATGTGAGGCCTGTGTGGCCAGATTCGAAGCAGCCCTCGACCTAGGGGCAGAAAAATGTTAGATGTGCTCGAAGAGCCGAAGATGGATCATCCTGCAAATCAATGAAGACTAGCAAGAATGCCAAATCCCAGAAGGGAAGAAAGAAGAAAGCATTACTGAAGAACAACTGAGTTCCTATCCACAACACTAAGGGCAAATTCAGTTCCCATGGGATGGACTCCTGCATCGTCAGCAAACAGCAGTCGTTCTTCTGGATTTAGACGGCTTCGAGATCTCAAACCATTTGACATGGACAAAGCTACACTTTTACCCTTGAGAGGCTCGCTGGGTCGAAAACCCAGAAGGGCGACCCAGGCAAAAGTTAGAGCAAGAAAAAGAAGAAAAAGAAGAGAAAGAAAAATGAAAAAAATGAAAAAAAAAAGAAAAGAAGAGAAAATGAAAAGAAAAGATGAAAAAGAAAAGAATTGAAATGAAAAGAAGAACAAAGCTCGCAAGGTTGAAAACCCAGGAAGGGCGGGCTTGGCAAAAGTTAGAGCACAAAAGGAGAGGTTAATACCCGAGTGTACCTTAACCCCGAACTATGTAAGGCTTGATTCCCATCTTTGGGATACGTAGGCAACTTCATTCTGAAGTCCAGCCGTAAAACACTTCAAACTCGATTGTGTCCATGTGATGGTTTTGGTCATCTTTGTCTTCTCTGTATCCCAGAGTTCGGTTGTGATCGTCACTCTAAAGACTAGTTACAGTGTGTTGCGGTGCTATTCAAACAAGGGGCAACTTTCCGTTGCCATACAGCGCGCTGCGGTGCCATTCAAACAAGGGACAACTTTTCGTTGCCATTCAATGCGCTGCGGTGCCATTCAAACAATGGGCAACTTTCCGTTGCCATTCAATGCGCTGCAGTGCCGTTCAAACAATGGGCAACTTTTCTTTGCCACGCAGCTCCCCTCAAGTAAGGGGCAATTTTCCTTCGCATCTGAGGTTGTGCATCTCGAGAGTGGGTTCTATGCTCGTTGAGCAGTGGCCGTTTGCAAAAATAGTTTTTGAGAATTTTTAATGAAGTTGACTAATTCTCTCGAAAAGTATTCCATTTTTCCAAAACTGGACCATTTCTTGGACCTAAAAAAGGAAAATTTTCAGTGCTCATAACCTAACTCCCGTGATTTCAAATCAAAAAATCGAACAAGTGCATTAATCTAACTCTCATTTTGGTTAAAATTGTTTTAAGTAGAAGCCAAAAAAACAAAAATAGTCAAAATAATGAACTAGGGGTACACTTGAGTCAGGCTTCCTGTCTTTTCCCCGTTGTCAGTACATTTGCCAGAAAGGGCACCATACTTGCCAGAAAGGGCACTCTATCTGCCAGAAAGGGCACAGCTGAGGTTAATAACGAAGGGATGAAAGCTCTCTCACTCTCCGAGCAACGAGGTATCAAGCCAAGTGCGAGGCACGATTTGGAATGGATCAATATATTCCACTCCCTTATCCGAGGCATCGACTAAACGTCATCGGAGGAAATAGCCATGAGCTGATAATGTTGGGCATGAACCCACAACTTCCTATTTATCCATCAACCACGCAGGGAAGGGATAAAAAAAAAAAAAAAAACTGAGAGATTGAAGAATAAAGAGATGCGCGTGGAGAGAAAAAGTGAGAAACGGGTTTTCAGAGAAAAACAAAGCCTGAGGGTCGAGTGATGTGAAAATCACAAATGAGAAAGGGTAGGAAACAATACCTAGAGAAACTGGCTCCTCGCAATCTGAGAGTTCTCTTGTCTTTCCAATACGTCTGAGTGTCGTGTCTTTTGCTTTCTCTCGATTCTTGTTTTGAGTCGTTTCGAGTGTCACTTGGTGTGTTTAGGTTGTTTTACCTTGTTTTTCCTTTGTTGAGTTGTGTTTAGGTTGTTCTACCTTTGTTTTCCGTTGTTGAGTCGTTTTGACTGTGGTCAGTTGTAGGCTCAATACCCGGTTGAGAAATCATTCTCAATTTCAATTTAAAAAAAAAAAAAATCGCTTTGTGCTCAAAGTGTTGTGCCATTCTCTATGCTTGTGCAAAACGAGAATTTGTTCTTTCAAAAACCCGTAGGGTTCAACCCGGGTCATGTGAAAATAGTAAAATCGGGACCTATATGAAGCTATATATGTTCCAGACTTCGAAGCAAAAGAAAAAAGGAAAACATGTCAGGCATCTGAGTTTGTTTCAACTTCTGCAAGTTCCGTCGTCGCATTCTGTATGTTCAGAATGAGCTGTGTGTTCAAAATTAAAAGAACACTGTGTTATGAGCCGTGTGTTCAGGTCGAGCAGAGTTGTGATATGAGCTGCGTGTTCAAAATTGAAATGAATGAGCTGCGTGTTCAGAAATGAAACATAGAAGCTGCGTGCAAATGAGATGAATGAGCTATGTGTTCGGAAGAGAAATGTGTGAGCTGCATGTTCCACATGAAGTATATGAGCTGTGTGTTTAGAATTGAAGTTCGAGCTGTGTGTTCAACATCAAGTGTTTGAGCTGTGTGTTCAGCATCGAAATGTGTGAGCTGCGTGTTCAAAATGAAGTGAATGAGCTGTGTGTTCAAAAATGAAAATTTATAAGCTGTGTGTTCAGAATTTAGAATGAGCTGCGTGCAAGTCAAAATGTATGAGCTGCGTGTTCGGAAGCGAAATGTGTGGGCTGCATGTTCACAAGTGAAATGTCTGAGCTGTGTGTTCAAAGTGGGATGTATAAGCCGCGTGCAAATGAAAGGTTTGGGCTGCATGTTCAACTTCTTTCAACAAGTGTGTGCTCCGTGTTCACATTCAAAATATGAGCTGAGTGTTCCGAAATTCAAAAGTTTGGGCTGCGTGTTCAACTTCTTTTAACAAATGTGTGCTGTGTGTTCACATTCGAAAATGGGTTGCGTGTTCAGAAATTCAAAAGTTTGGGCTGCGTGTTCAACTTTCAACAAGTGTGTGTTGCGTGTTCACAATCAAAAACTGGGCTGCGTGTTCAAAAATTCAAAAGTTTGAGTTTCAAAAATTGTGGGCTGTGTGTTCACGACAACAAGTTTGAGCTGTGTGTTCAGATTTCAAGAAAATGTGGGCCGCGTGTTCACCGCAAGAGTTTGGGCTGTGCGTTCAACATTCAAAAACTATGGGTTGTGTGTTCATAATCAAGAGTTTGGGTCGCGTGTTCAGATTTCAGAAAATGTGGGCTGTGTTAACCATCAAAAGTTTGGGCTGCATGTTCAACGTTCAAAAACTGTAGGCTGTGTGTTCACCTCAAGCGTTTGGGCTGCGTGTTCAGATTTCAAAAAAAAAAAAAAAAAAAAAAAAAAATTGTGGGCTGTATGTTCACCTCAAGAGTTTGGGCTGCGTGTTCAACTTTCAAAAACTGTGGGCTGTGTGTTCACCTCAAGAGTTTGGGCTGCGTGTTTAGATTTCAAAAACTGTGGGCTGTGTGTCCGCCATCAAGAGTTTGGGCTGCGTTTTCACGACAAAAAGTTTGAGCTGTGTGTTCAGATTTCAGAAATGTGGGCTGCATGTTCACGAAACAAAGTTTGAGCTGCGTATTCAGATTTCAAAAATGTGGGCTGCGTGTTCACAACCAAAAGCATGAGCTGCGTGTTCAGAAATTCAAGTGCTTGAGCTGTGTGCTCAAAATGCAAACCAAATGTCAGACATGGATCGAGTGTTCAAATTGAGCAGTTGTTACGAAGTAGGTCTTAAAAAAAGTGTCTGCAAGCGAGCTATTTGCCCGACATAAGCCGTGTGCCCAAAAAAAGAGCTGTGTGCCCGAAAAAGGAGCTGTGTGCCCGAAAGCGAACTGTGTGCCTGAAATGAGCCGTGTGCCCAAAATGAGCTGTGTGCCCGAAAATGGAGCTGTGTGCCTGAAAGCGAGCTGTGTGCCCGAAATGAGCCGTGTGCCCAAAGAAGGAGCTGTGTGCCCAAAAAAGGAGCTATGTGTCTAAATGAGCTGCAGTCTTAAAATGAGCTGCAGTTCAAAGTGAGTCAGTGTGCGAAATGAGCCGTGCAGTTCAAGAAGGAGTCAGATGTCTAAAAATGAGTCAGTTCAAAGCGAAGCAGGTGCTTGAAATGAGCCGTGTGCCCAAAAATGGGCCATGTGCCCGAAAATGAGCCGTGTGCTTGAAAAAGGAGCTGTGTGCCCGAAAGCGAGCTATTTGCCCGAAATAAGCCGTGTGCCCAAAAAAAGAGCTGTGTGCCTGAAAGCAAACTGTGTGCCCGAAATGAGCCGTGTGCCCAAAATGAGCTGTGTGCCCGAAAAAGGAGCTGTGTGCCTGAAAATGAGCCGTGTGCCCGAAATGAGCCGTGTGCCCAAAGAAGGAGCTGTGTGCCCAAAAAAGGAGCTGTGTGCCCGAAAGCGAGCGATGTGCCCGAAATGAGCCATGTGCCCAAAAATGAGCTGTGTGCCCGAAAATGAGCCATGTGCCCGAAAGTGAGCTGTGTGCCCGAAATGAGCCGTGTGCCCGAAAAAGGAGCTGTGTGCCCGAAAGCGAGCTGTGTGCTTGAAATGAGCCGTGTGCCCAAAAATGAGCCATGTGCCCGAAAATGAGCCGTGTGCTCGAAAAAGGAGCTGTGTGCCCGAAAGTGAGCTGTGTGCCCGAAATGAGCCTGTAGACACCCCATTTTTGACCGACCTTAAGACTCAGACGTCACCGATTGAGCGCTTGGTGATGTTGCATATTGTGCTCGTTCTGAGGTTGCGGAGTCTCGGCTGCGAGCCTTGCCTCCGGACTTCCGGACTCTTTTGTGCCTTGCCTTGGTTTGCGAACCAGGCCCCGTTTTCTTTGTTTTCTCTTTCCGAAGGGAGGGACAGGTCTCGTAGATCATCTCTCAGTGGCCGTAGGCTACATTTCGTGGTCGTAGGCCATTTTTCCCGTTTGGAGCTCGGTTCCCGATTTTCGGAGCCATCGGCTGTGTGCCTCGGTTCAGGACCGCTTAACCACCTCCGTTTGCTCCGGTTTTTGGCACGCACCTTATTTCCTCCCTTTTGAGGGACACTGTGGCTCAAGAGACCAACTTCGTGGTCAAACGCCACCTCCGGTGCTTAATAGTCGGGCTGGGCCCCAGATCAAGGCGTTTTGGCCCCCGAACCTTCGTTTTGCATCGGTTTGGGTTCATTTTTGGTGGAGACCTTATTTTCATTGTTAGAAAGGTCGTAGGCAGGTGGGAGGCCTAAAATTGTTCTGAAAACCAGCTTTATTCCTTCATCGCTCTTCATTGCCCGTTTTCTTCACTAGAAAGCTGATTTTTCCCATTCCCGGGCCACTTTTTCTGACTTTCCACCACACCATTGTGTTGTACACACCTGGGAGGCCACCAATATGGGTAGGCCGGCCAGCAATTATTCTTGACCCTTTTGAACCCCTCTAAAAAGTTAGTTTTTCTCTCTCCTGGGTTACATTTTCTGGTTTTTCTCCATGCAGCTGTGTTGCACTCATCTGGGAGACCACCTTTTTGGGGTGGCCGGCCAGCAATTCTTTTGACCCTTTTGACCGCTGGCCGGCTGGCCAAGGGAGGTGGCTGGCCGGCCACCTGAACCTCTTGAACCTGGCCGGCCATTTTTCTCTCTCCTGGTTCATTACAGCTATGCCAGCTGTTTTGCACCAGACCCCTGCTCGAGGGTCTGCCCTTTTGGGGGGGAAATTTGAATTGACTTTTCCCCCCTTTTCTTTCACTCCTCTCCTCTATATAACCAGCAGTAGCAAAATTCTTAGCCGATCATCCAGTGGAAGGGGGTGAAGCAGTCGAGTATTTATTCCCAGACGAAGCCATTCTGCACATCGACGATGAAACTTGGACGATGTACTTTGACGGAGCGTCAAACCAGTACGGGTATGGGATAGGAGTGTTGCTGATAGCACCCAACAAGTCCCGTATCCCTCCAGCCTTCAAACTCCAGTTCAAAGTCTCGAACAACGAAGCAGAATATGAGGCATGCATTGCCGATCTAGAAGTAGCCCTGGAACTAGGGGCAGGACGGTTGCACGTCATCGGGGACTCGAACCTTGTTGTGTCTCAAGCAAAAGGAGACTGGAAAGTCAAAGAAAAAAAGATGATGATGTACCACCAGGCCTTGGACTTGTTAATTCCTCGGTTTGAGAAGCTAAACTCTGCTCATCTACTAAGAGAGAACAACAGGTTCGCAGATTCTTTAGCAACTCTATCTTCCATGATAGACATCCCGTTCGGAGTCCGGATGCGTCCAGTCATCATTGACCAGAAATTTGCGCCAACCTATGAGTCGATTGCTGCTATAGATGAGGCTCAGGACGAAAACCCCTGGTATTACGACATTTGGAATTTCTTGGAGAAGGAAGCATACCCGCCAGGGGTAAATGCCAAGGATAAAAGGGCAACCAGAAGAATGGCCGTTCAGTTCATCATCTGTGGGGGTAAGTTGTATAAGAAAGGTCATCTGGGAATGCATAAGTTATGTGTCGATGCCGAAGAATCGAAGCGCCTAATGTAGGCCATCCATGGAGGGGAATGCAGTGCACATATGAACGGAGTAATGCTAGCACGGAAGATCCTCAGGCAGGGTTACTACTGGTCCACCATGGAAGAGGATTGTATTGGTTTTGTCTGGCGATGCCACAAATGTCAAATTCATGCAAATCGCATGAACATTCCGCCGTCGAAGCTGTACAATATGACTTCCCCATGGCCATTTTCAGTCTGGGGAATTGACGTAATCAGGGTTGTCACTCCGAAGGGGTCGAATGGGCATGAGTTCATCCTGGTCGTGATAGATTATTTTACAAAGTGGGTTGAGGCCCAATCCTATGCGGTGTTGAAGGCTTCACATGTTGCGAAGTTTATCAGAAACAACATCATTTGTCGCTACGGAGTCCCAAATGAGATAATTTCAGATAACGGTTCCCACTTCAAGAAGGAAGTGATTGACTTGTTGGAAAAATACAACGTGACTTTTCATAAGTCATCTACCTATCGGCCGCAAACCAATGGAGCTGTTGAGGCCGCCAACAAGAACATCAAACACATACTGCAAAAGATGGTGGAAACCTACCAGGACTGGCCAGATAAACTGTCGTTTGCTCTGTGGGGCTACCAGACTTCAATCAGAACTTCTACTGGGGCGACTCCGTATTCATTGGTTTATGGGATGGAGGCCGTTCTACCTATCGAAATTGAGGTTCCGTCTTTGCGAGTATTGGCTGAGTATCAAATAGCCGAAGCAGATTGGCAGCAGAGCAGGTTTAAGGAACTCATGCTCTTTGATGAGAGAAGGCTGAAAGCACTGTACTATGTTCAAGGTTATTAGCGCAGAATTGCCCGGGCTTTCAACAAGAAAGTTAAGTCCAGGAATCTAAAAGAAGGAGATTTGGTGCTCAAGGACAACCATGCTCCTATCCACGACCCAAGGGGCAAGTTCAGACCCAATTGGACTGGTCCCTACATCATTAAGTCTATCTGGTCAGGTGGAGCTATGGTTCTGATGGATCTAGATGGCCTAGAGTTCTCACAACCGATCAATATGGACAAGTTGAAGAAATACTACCCTTGAGAGGCTCGCTAGGCCAAAAACCCGAAAGGGCGACTTACGCAAAACTCAGAGCACAAAAAAATTTTGAAATTATAAAAACTGAGCTCGCAAGGTTGAAAACCCACAAAGGGCGGCCTTGGCAAAAGTTAGAGCGTAAAAGGAGAGTGAAAATACCCGAGTGAACCCTGGCCTGAACTACGTAAGGCTTGATTCCCATCTTTGGGATACGTAGGCAACTTCATCCTGAAGTTCAGCCATAAACTTTTTCCCTATCAACTTTGTCCATTTGATCATCTCAGTCATCTTTGTCCATCAACATTCATCGTGATCTCCGGTGCAGTGCTTTTCAGACTAGGGGCAACTTTCCGTTGCTGTGCAGTGCCGCGGTACTATTCAGACTAGGGGCAACTTTCCAGTTTCTAGGATCCGGGGTTATGCATCTCAGTGACGGATCTCAGGCGTGTCCAGTTCTGATCCATATCGAAAATGGTTTCGAAAAGTTTTAATAAAAGTTGACTTTGTTCAAATTAATCTTTTTACGACTTAGACCATTTTTGGACCAAAGCGGAAAATTTTCAGTACCCACAACCTTCAATTTCATTGATTTCAAAACAGAGTTCTCCTGCTCTTGCATACAAATTGAAGTTGCTTTTTATTACATTCATAAAGAAAACTTGAAAGTACTAGTAAAGCAATAAATCCGGGGCATAGATGAGTTAGGTGTCCCTGCGCCCCCTCCTAGAGCCGGTCGAAGCCCCTGATGCCAAGCTGGGCCCAATCTGTGCCTCTTCATTAAGCTAATCCAAGCACTCGTCAGAAAAACTGCAACTAAAAGTGGGAGCGGGGGCCAGCAGCTCTCTAGTCCTCCATGCTGTGGCATACCGGGCAAGCTGTGCGCCTCAGACCGGGAATGCAGCCGGGTACTCTATCCCCTCCGGCGGGCAAGTCTGATCATGACCGAATTGGCACTGGAACCAGAACGGAAAGTAGAACACACACTGAGTCAGACCAATCAACTGGATCCCAGTCTGTCGGGACATGCTATAGCTCATTGCCGGGAGATTGAGCCAAGGACAGCGCCAAGGAATGCGATCTGTAGACAAATTGCACATTCAGTCAAACCACCACCCCTCATCAGGGGTATCGACTAGGCGTTGTCGAAAGAAGTAGCCACGAGCCGAGTAGGCTGGGTAAAAGTCCATAACCTGCAATTTATCCATCAACCATACCTGGGGAGGGATGAAAAATGAGAGAATAAAGAATAGAGAGATGTACGATGAGAGAAAAGTAAGGAAAGGGTTTTGTGAGAGAAAAAAACCGAGCCCGAGGGCCGAGTGATGTGAGCAACATATATGTGAGATTGGGTGGGAAACATTACCTGCAGCAGTAGTGGACTCCCCGCAAATCTGGTCGTTTCCCGGCGATAGAAAGTATCTAAGCCCATCAGTGTCTCGGCCAATGTCATAGCGATGCAGCTCTTTCCTTCCTTCAAGCCTTGAGCAACTTCGATCAGACGAATGCTAGATCCACTAAAGCCTGGGGCAAGCAAAAAGTGAGATAGCATGCACAAGCAAAGGGCGTGTTGCCGAAAACCTTGCCAATGATGGTTGCCGCGGTCACCGGCATCAGAAAAGCGATGAATCAAGCCAAGGATGCCCAGTTCCCTGCTGCAGATCAGAGACCGAGCGTCATGCATGGTGAGCCCACACATCCGCCCTAAAGCTTGGGCGTGGCCAAAGCAAAACTGAGGCAAAATTTCTTCATAGCGTTCAGATTCCATCAAAACTTGAAAATCTTCGAAAGTTGGACATACCTCTTGCCCGCCGAAGCTAAACACATGCGTTACCGAGTTTCAAAACCTCGCCGCGGCATGAAGGAAGGGAAGGTGCAGCGGAGTACGGCTCAGCGTGAATAGTACATTCAAGCCGAAGCCCCGAAAGTTCAACTTTTCCGAGCCATCTAGAGAAGCAATCCAAGCTATGAGATTTTCGACAAGAAACGCCTCAATTTTGGTGCAAAACTAAGATGAAATGAATCAACCATGGAGCCAGGACTTTGAAAGAGGATAAGACACTGTTCAGGGGACACGTGTCGAAAAACTGGTGGTTGCTGAGCTAGGTGGCCGGCCGGCCACCTTTTCTGGTAGGCCTGCCACCCCTCTCCCCTCCAATGCAAAAAGCTGGCCGGCCAGCTCCCAAAGGTGGCCGGCCATGCTGCAAAGTGTGTCCTTGGCCCTGTTCTACCCTCTAGAAGGAAGTTCCCAGCATTTGCATGCATCAGGAGTGTCGAAGGCCTCCATTTCACTCAGTTTCGGATGCGTTCCATTACCCAGATCGTCCAAAATGCACTTTGTTTATAGAGTTGCTGTTAAGTCTTGCTTATCGAGTTGTTGCTTTGCTTATCGAGTTGTTGTTTTGTTGGTTGAGATGTCTTATTTATCGAGTTGTCAAGTTTTGTCGAGCTGTCAAGTTTCGTGCATTGAGTTGTTACTTTTTGTTCAAAGAATTTTGTTGTGCCTTACTTATCGAGTCATCAACTTTGTTGTGTTTTGCTTATCGAGTTGTAAACTTGCTAAAGTTTTGTTATTTCTTAGTAAGTTAGGTTGTTTAGTTTGTTGCGTCGGTTCACTACCGGACTTGGCAAATACACCATGCACAATTTCATTCGATCTCATTTTGGTGCAAAATGATGCGATGCGATGCTGAGAACATAAAATACAACACCTTTTCAATTCCATCATGCCTCCTTTGTTACAACCTTATTTACAACAAGGGTACAAGTTTTACAAAAAATAAAACTGCCTAACAATGTACAATGTGCTACAACTACTAGGAAAAAGGTAAATAAAGCAGGGAACAGCTGCATCAACGCTCGCAAGAGCAAGAATAAGAGGCCGTCTTCATCCTCTTCTGCGGAACAACCTATGCGCCATCATCACCATCATCTGAGTCGGGGCTGCCATCCTCGGAACCCTCCTCAGCCTCATCTCCACTACCGGAATCGGTATCAGAGCCACCCTCTCTGTCAGCAGATGTCTTTGACTGGGGATCTGCAGCCTCCTCCTCCTCGTTGGACTCCTCCTCTATATTGTGCGCTCTGCGTCCACCATGTCCGCGAGACAACTCCCCTCTCCCAGCTCCTGGAGAAGGCCTAGATGGCCCAGCTCCTCGGGAAGGCCCAGGTGGCCCGGCCTGTGGCCCGATATATATCGGAAGCATCTGAAAAGAAAGAGTGTAATTTAGACACATCAGCTCAAATATGTATATCAGATGCAGATACAAGGAAGCTACATGAAATGGGCACATATAGGTACAATACGTAAATGTGGTGTGTGTCAAGTGTGTGTCAGATGTGCTCAACACAGGCAGTCTATTGATGCAATAAAATGTTCAAGATCAGCATGTCACCAGAAGTATGATAAACGCAAGAAAACTAAAGAGTACCTGGACACCCATGATGGACAACTGCGCCTCTCTCCGCAGTACCATACCCTCAAGTGAAGCCATCAACCTGAGCATCTCATCCATATACTTGACAGGGGGCTGCAGATGCAAAGGCAAGAGTATTAGTAAAGGAATGAATGTCCAAGTATCTGAGTGATAAATCAAAGCTGTAAAGCATACCGGTAGCGAGTCGGGGTCTCTGACATATCAGTGATCAGGCATCGGAGGCTCTATCGGAATCGGGTAGGGAGCCCTATATCTCCATCTCGTCAACTTAGTCGGCATATCTGGCCATCCAGGATAATGATGAGTTGGGGGATCGGGGGAACCAGTCCAGCCCCACCTTTGGATGTGCCAGCCCTACTGGTCAAAGGAATGTCTCTGGCATGGGCCCGGCTCGATGAGGGCATACCAGCAGACCTCCTCATCGGAGTACGAACTCCCATCAATGGAGGCATCAAGTACGTGTGACGGTAGGTCGCATACTCCCCCTGCTCCAAATGAAGTAGTGCATCGTTACCTTGCATAGCACTAACAACACTCTGGGAATGAAGCCTATCAGCGGTCTGCATATCATCTGGAGGTGCCGAAGGAATGTCCTGAGCAGGGTGGCCCCATATCTGACACAAGAAGCGGTCCCCCAGGAACCAGGCTCTACCAATTGGCCCCTCGAACAGGATCCTATACTGAGAGGCACCCCATGCTCCGGCAAACTGGAATCGGAGGTCTCCACCTAAAGGCGCCCAGGGCTGCCACGTGATCTGCGGATAACCGATGCATGAGCTAATCGAAATTGTGAATGTGCAAGATAAATCAAAGATTGGAAACTTGAAGAACTGAGAGTTCTGAAATACCTCTGATGGCCGCACTGTATCAAAGTACTGCCGTAGGTAGAGGAAAGACTCCCGAGGCCTCGGCTGGTACTGGCCCTCAAACATAAGTGAGTAAGGGGTCGTGAGAGGCACCACCACCTCAAGCTCCAGGGCTAACGTCGGGAAGTACACGTAGACCCATAGCTGTGGAAAATAGAGTAGTAGCCATCAGAATACAGAATGCTGAGTGCAGAATGTAAATACAAAATGCTGAGAGTGAAGTGCAAGGTACAGAGTGTAAAGCGCACTGTGTGTGCAATATACAAATAATGAGAAGCAAAAATGTAAATCAAGAGGGCAGAAAGTACCTCCCAGGCCCTCCAATAGCCGCCAACCATGCTCCCCCGTCCGCGGGAGGTCGCGCTCATATAGCAATAGATAGTAGCCAGGCTGGCGCCACCCCAATCATATCGGCTGACTTGTGATAGGTCCACTAGAGCACTCAACAGGTATAGCCCGACAGTGCTCCCCCTATCGGCGACCAGAGTGGTCCTGAAGTGGAACATCATAAATCCGCAGGTGTACTGTGCTACCTCCTTAGGAGTCTCAGGCTCCATCTCTACCCTTCTGAAATGGAAAGAAAACCAGGTATATCGGACTCTGCCCGAAGATCTGTCAACTGGCGGGCGAGCTCCCAATAAGTATATCCAAGCGGCCTCCCACTGGCCCATGTCCTCATCATATGGGATCGCCCAACCTCCCACATCAAGGCCAGTCAATACTGCGAAGTCAAACGGGGTCATAGTCATGTCCCCAGTAGCAGAGAAATAGAAGGAGTTGGTGGTGTCCCACTATCTCTCTACTAAAGCACCCATCAGCGTCCTACTGGTCGGACAGCGAGATATCCCAGTGCAAAAGGGCCCAAACCTTGCCACGTCAACCAAATCCTGGACAGCCTTTGGAAGCTCTGCGTACCACTCTCTCGCCACGATGGAGCCATATCCTCGCACAGTACGAGAAGCCACCTGCATTCAGGATGAACACATGTATTCAGTTTCAGGATGAAATGTATAAGCTGCGTGCAAATGAAATGTATGAGTGGTGTGCAAAATCAAATCAGATACAGAATCTGGGCCGTGTGTCCAGAAAATTCAAAGTATGGGCCGTGTGTTCAGAATTTAAGTGTTTGGGCTGTGTGTTCAACTCTCAATCAGTGTGTGCTGTCTGTTCACCTCAACAATGGGCCGTGTGTTCAGAATTCAAGTGTTTGGGCTGCGTGTTCAACTCAAAATCAGTGTGGGCTGTGTGTTCATCTCAAAGTTCGAGCTGTGTGTCCAACATCTAGTATTTGAGCCGTGTGTTCAGATTTCAAAGTACGAGCTGTGTGTTCGACATCAAGTGTTTGGGCTGCGTGTTCAACTCAAAATCAGAAAAATGGGCCGTGTGTTCAGAATTTAAGTGTTTGGGCTGCGTGTTCAACTCTCAACCAGTGTGTGCTGTGTGTTCACCTCAACAATGGGCCGTGTGTTCAGAATTCGAGTGTTTGGGCTGCGTGTTCAACTCTCAATCAGTGTGTGCTGTGTGTTCACCTCAACAATGGGTCGTGTGTTCAGAATTTAAGTGTTTAGGCTGCGTGTTCAATCGTCTACAAAGTGTGTGCTGTGTGTTCACCTCAACAACGAGCTGTGTGTTCAATATCAAGTGTTTGGGCTGCGTGTTCAACTCTCAATCAGTGTGTGCTGTGTGTTTACCTCAACAATGGGCCGTGTGTTCAGAATTTAAGTGTTTAGGCTACGTGTTCAACTCTCAATTAGTGTGTGCTGTGTGTTCACCTCGACAATGAGTTGTGTGTTCAGAATTCAAATGTTTGGGCTGCATGTTCAACTCTCAAACATAACATGGAATGCATGGAAAATGCAGATTACATCGCAGGAAATATGAAAGCGAAGAACATACCTCTTGTGCTTGATGGGAGAGGTGGGACTCTGGCTCCCGCAACAAAAGATCCCTCGGTGCTCGATCATCGAAATCAGTAAAATGGTAGAAAACCGCCTGAGGGAGAATGTGAGTCGGAGGGTCATACCTCTCAGGAATGAATGGCCGAACCCTCGGAGGTAAAGACATGATTTCTGGCTCACCTCCGGCGCCTTGGAGAACCTCCACCTTGGGGAAAATGACCCACCATCTCAAAAAATCTGCAAAAAGGAGCAAAAATTAGCAAAATGAGCCAAAATTGGAAAAAGTCAACAAAAGTCAACTCCCGAGAAAATCTTCCAAATGTTGAGATAAACTTACCTCAAGTGGTGAAAATGGGGAAAGAAGCACCGAAATCAAAATTTAATCGGTTCAAAGTGAAGAAAACTTAAAGTTTTCGCGAAACAACTTGGCGTGGGGCGTTGGAAAATGCGTATGGAGCACAAATCTGAGAGGGAAAATGCTCTAGGAAGGTATAGGGGCTGATTTCGGAGTTGGAGTTGCGAGGAAAAGGTGTTTGGCCGAGTGGATTTAAAGAAATGAGAGCAAAAAGACCAAACTGCCCCGGATTTGGGCTAGGTGGCCGGCCGGCCACCTTTTCTGGTAGGCCAGCCACCCCTCTCCTTCAAACCTGGCTGGCAGCCTCCCCCTTGAACCAAACATGGCCGGCAGCATTCCCGACATGGTTTACAAGGCCTCTGCAAATTTTGGTGATGATTGGAGTCCCCGGCACCTGAGAAAGTACAAGGAAAGTGCACTTTTTGTCGCGAAATCCCTCTGCAGGAACTTCAACTCCAACTTTCGATGTGTGTCCCATTGTTACTCATCAAAAGCAAGGTGTATCCTTTTTGAATACGTTGTGACCTTTCCGGGAGGTAAACCGAAGGTTGCGATTGAGCCATCTTCGTCAAAAGTTGCATTGCTTTGCTCGTTGTTTCGTATCAAAATGTGCATTCGAGTTTACACTTATCCTGCATTGTTGTGCACGATTACTTGCATACTCATGCATACCACTTGCATTGTTGTGCACATTTCACGGGTATTGTCATGCCCTCATGCTTAACTTGCATTGTTACGCACGTGCTTCTCGCATTGCGATGCACTTTCCCATCGGCACCGCTTTTGTCTGCATTCGATATCACACTGAACATATGTTGCTAACTATGTTGTGCTTGTTGAGTTTCTTCTTTTTTCAGGCACGATATTGTATGTACGGTTCATTTGAGGCTGGTGCGACCAGACGAGCCACACAGGTATTGTATCCCCTCCGTGTGAGACGTGGCGTGAATTCAATGATTCTCTGCATTCTTCAACTGCATGAAATGTAGTTTTACTTTTCATTCTTGCTTAAAACTGTTGCATCTATTGTGAATATTTGCTTCATTACAGCTTGTTGCTTCGCATGATCATTGAGTTACCTCCGGCTTTGTGCATATCATTCTGCATTTTGCCCCCTACCTGCGGGCATGCCTGCGGGCACATTTCTCTGTTATCTAGTATGTTTGTCTAAGTCTTCGGCCTTGTCAAAAATGGGTCGTCTCTAGGCTTTGACATTCACTCCCGTCACTTATGACTTTCGAGTTCTGTCAAAGAGAGGCAACTGTAGACACCCCATTTTTTACTGACCTTAAGACTCAGATGTCACCGATTGAGCGCTTGGTGATGTTGCATATTGTGCTCGTTCTGAGGTTGTGGAGTCTCGACTGCGAGCCTTGCCTCGGTTTGCGAACTAGGCCCCGTTTTCTTTGTTTTCTCATCCTGAAGGGAGGGAGAGGTCTCGTAGATCATCTCTTAGTGGCCGTAGGCTACATTTCGTGGTCGTAGGCCATTTTTTCCGTTTGGAGCCTGGTTCCCGATTTTCGGAGCCGTCGGTCGTGTGCCTCGGTTCGGGACCACTTAACCACCTCCGTTTGCTCCGATTTTTGGCACGCACCATATTTCCTCCCTTTTGAGGGACACTGTGGCTTGAGAGACCAACTTCGTGGTCAAACGCCACCTCCGGTGCTTAATAGTCAGTTTTCGGGGCCCCGGACTACGGGTTTTGGCCCCCGAACGTTCGTTTTGCATCGGTTTGGGTTCATTTTTGGTGGAGACCTTATTTGCATTGTTAGAAAGGTCGTAGGAAGGTGGGAGGCCAGCAACTGTTCTGAAAACCAGCTTTATTCCTTCATCACTCTTCATCGCCGGTTTTCTTCACTAGAAAGCTGATTTTTCCCATTCTCGGGCCACTTTTTCTGACTTTCCATCACACCATTGTGTTGTACACACCTGGGAGGCCACCAATATGGGTAGGCCGGCCAACAATTCTGGGAGGCCACCTTTTTGGGGGTGGCCGGCCAGCAATTCTTTTGACCCTTTTGACCCTTGGCCGGCCGGCCAGGGGAGGTGGCCGGCCGGCCACCTGAACCTCTTGAACTTGGCCGGCCATTTTTTTCTCTCCTGGTTCATTACAGCTGTGCCAGTTGTTTTGCACCAGACCCCTGCCCGAGGGTCTGCCCTTTTGGGAGGAAAATTTGAATTGATTTTTCCCTCCTTTTCTTTCACTCCTCTCCTTTATATAACCAGCACCCCACCTCCATTTCTAAGGGTTAGAAAAAATCAGTTGGAGCCTTTGCATACAACCCTCCCTCTCTCTATCATCCAAGCTTAAAACCACCTTATTCTTGCACCATTTATACACCAACTCATAGCCTATCACCTCCACACTCCATTCCAACATCTTGAGGCTGATTTTCAGAGGTTAGGAGCTCCTTTTCTTGGATCAAAAGCTGCTGGAAATCTGTGCTACAAGAGTGAGTCCCTATTTCCTCTTTTCTTGTTTTATTTTCCATGATATTTTAGCTCCTTTTGCTTACATTTTTGGGCTTCCATATAAACTGAAAATAGTCTTATTTTGAGCTCATCTTCATGTTTGATTAAGGACTTTTTTCTGTTTGAAGTCTTCTACTCCCCGTTTGTGCTTTATCCCTCTTTTAGGGCTTATTTTGCATGGTACATTAGCCTTATTTGTAAGCATTTTTGGGTTTCAAGCCAAACTATAAAGTGCCTTATTTGGAGCCCCTCTTCAACTTTGTTGAAGGGAACTTTACTGTTTGAGGCCAGCTACTACCCCTTGTCCTCTATCTCCCTTTTAGGGCTATTTTTGCACCATGTTTTAGCCTCACTTGTGAACTTTTTTGAGATTTGTTATAAACTGGAAAAAGTCTTGTGTTGAGGCCCTCTTGATGTTTGATTAAGGGAATTCATTCGTTTGAGGTCATATGCTTCCTTGTATGCTTGATTGCCTCTTATTTTGAACCTTACAACTAAGCCCTTGTTGCATGCTTTGTTTGGCCTTCTAGCCACTAAAATCAAGTGGATTTTCAGTGGCTAACACACTGTTTTGAGCCTCAAAAGCAGAGGGGGGGTGACCCCCTCTCACCTTGTTTTGCTTGATGGTCTTTTTGGCCTTCCAAAGAGGCCCTATCTTGCATGCTTCGTTGACTGATTTCAGGGCCAATTTGATGAGTTTTAGGGCTATAATATTTGATTTCTAGAGTTAATTTTTCCATGCTAAGTGTCCTTGATGCATGTGATTAATAACCCCTTGTATGCCTTTCCAGAGAAGCCCCACATTTTTGCATGCATTGGCTGCATTTTAGTGATTATTTGGGCATATTTTGGCATGTTTTGTTCACTGATTTTGACTGTTTTGGTGAGATTTCATATGCTTCATATACATGCCATGTAAACCATGTTTGCTAGTCAAAATTGCATGCTATTTTAGTCCATCTTGCTAGCATCTTTTTGCCATGCTTTGAACTAGAAATGTTCATGTTTTGGGACTGCCTTGGCTCTGTCTTTTTCCTTCATTGTCAAATAATGCATGCTTTGTATAGCTATACGTCTACATGTGCCTAGTTTTGAGTTTCGGGGCTCATCCCATGCATCGGGTGCCATATTTCCATGTTTTGGGGCCATTTAGCATCATCTTTTATTGCTGGAAATTACATGCTTGTATGCCATGTTTCATGCCTTGCCATGCCTTGTTAGAGTTGCATACTTTGCCTTAGGTTCGGTCCTCGGTTTGCGTGCATGTGTGCATGCATTTCAATAGTCTCATTTTCATCTTATGGCTACTGATGTGAGTGTGGCTGAGGTCCACTCATATTGGTGTAAGCCCATTATGCATCGTGTATGCCATTTCAATTCATAGCATTGCGTATGCTAGGTTGTATGTTAGAGCATTGTGTATGCCATGTTACATCGAGCATTGTTTATGCCATCTCATAGCATTGCGTATGCTAGGTTGCATGTTAGGATTGCATTCATGCATGTCATGCATATTGCATTGTGTTTGGGATAGGAGTTAGCCCAAGCACGAGAAACAAGGGACGTTTCGTACTCCGAGTGGTGGAACGTGTCTCAATTCCTAGTCGCCGACACTCCGAATTATCCATGAGTGGCGGAACGTGTCTCAATTCTCATATTAAGTCATGCAATTCGACTCATCGGCCATCATGCATCGAGATGCGTGATTGGTGGCACGAGGATCGAGGACTACACTCCCTGAAGAGTAGTCAAGCATACATATGTGAAAATACATTGCAATGCCCCTTTCTTGCTCTCTGTTGCAGCAAATTAGAAACCAGCAGCCTTTTGGAGCTTCGCGCAGTATTCCGGGCATAATTGTAAACAGAGGCTAATCGGGGCATTGTAATAGATTTCCGCAAAAGGCAACTCAAGCATGCATCATTCATCATTCGGAACAGAGCAGAGGCAGTCCATGGGCTTGCATGCTAATTTACCTGCTTTCCTAGATTAATTTGTTAATTAATTAGGATTTTGTATTTATTCGGACTGTACTATTCATTTGGACAGTATATTATTTATTCGGACCCTCCGAGCGAGGGCAACGTTGTAATAAGTGTGCGTGCGTGTGATGTATGTCTTCCAACCCCACGTCTTTCTCCCTTTTATTTACCAGCTTATGATGGTTAGATTAGGGCATGTTTCAATTAACATACAGTATGATAGCATGCTTGCATTCATTCATCTGTCTTGCATGCACCGGGCTCGGCGCATCATAACCCACTGCATTGTATTTTCAATTCCGAGTTGAATACTTGTTAGCTGTAGCATTCCATATGCCATGTTTAGAGTAGCCGAGCCTATCTTAGTTGCATTTTGCATGTGTTGCATTAGGCATCTCTGTATAGTTAGGATCATGCATGGATTTCTAACATAGCTTCTGTTTTGGCTTGGAGTACTCGGTAAGTTTTTATGCTTTAACATCCTTGCATGCGTGTGAGTGACTACCATGATAGCATGCTTACCATGAGGCTATGTGCTTATATGATATAACTGCCTGAGTGCCTGTGGGTGAAGGTTAGGTTATTTGGATTGGAACAATTCATTCACTGTGAGTTTTGAGCCCACCAGATAGTGGCACAATCATGTTTTCTAAGCCCACCTGAGGGTGGCAAATTCACGTCTTAGCCTACTTGCGAGTAGCACCATCAAACCATTTTTCAAAACAAACATGAAATGTTTCGTTCCAATTCAGGCGACTCAGTCTATACTTGTATGCTGTGCGCATCGCATAGTAAATCTAGGCTAATAACCGGAATAAGAACGCATAATGTTTTCAAAGCTAGATATCATGGTTAGTAGAGGCCGATCTTCGATCGGGTGAGCGGGGGTGTTCACGAAGTGACCTTCCCCAATCGTACCCAAGTTCCCGAGCTGAGGCAACTTTAGTGATGACGGACACATGGCCTCAGGCAACGAGTCAGGGTTTCCTAAATTCTCCCAAAATAAAATATTTAGGTGGCGACTCTGTATCTGGCAAAGCAGTCCATGTTTGGCACTTCTTTCAAAAATCTATTTTCTCAAAACGATTTGCCGGATTTGGACTCTTTGGCTCAGATTAAGAATCGTGACAATTTGAGTCCGAACTGTAGTAAGCCCAAAATTAACAGAACGGGACTCGTCCTCCCGGGATGTTCAGCGACGTCTACAGAGCCGTGTTCCTGAAAATGAGCTGTGTGCCCAAAAAAGGAGTCGTGTGCCCGAAAGCAAGCTGTGTGCCCGAAATGAGCCGTGTGCCCAAAAATGAGCTGTGTGCCCGAAAAAGGAGCTATGTGCCCGAAAGCGAGTTGTGTGCCCGAAATGAGCCGTGTGCCCAAAAATGAGTCGTGTGCCCGAAAAGGAGCTGTGTCTTAAAAATGAGTCAGTGTCTTAAAGCGAAGCCAGAGATGAGCCGTGTGCAGTTCAAGAAGGAGCTGTGTGTGCCCAAAAAATGAGCTGTGCTTAAAATGAGCCGTGTGCCCAAAATGAGCTGCAGTTCGAAAAGGAGCTATGTGCGGCCAAGGTGTGTGCCCGAAAATGAGCTGTGTGCCAGAAAAAGGAGTTATGTGCCCGAAAGCGAGCTGTGTGCTTGAAATGAGCCGTGTGCCCAAAAATGAGCTGTGTGCCCGAAAAAGGAGTTGTGTGCCCGAAAGCGAGCTGTGTGCCCGAAATGAGCCGTGTGCCCAAAAATGAGCTGTGTGCCCGAAGAAGGAGTTGTGTGCCCGGAAACGAGCCGTGTGCTCGAAAATGAGCTGTGTGCCCGAAAAAGGAACTGCGTGCCCGAAAGCGAGATGTGTGCCCGAAATGACCCGTGTGCCCAAAAATGAGTTGTGTGCCCAAAAAAGGAGCTGTGTGCCCGAGAAATGAGCTGTGTGCCCACAAACGAGCCGTGTGCCCGAAAATGAGCTGTGTGCCCGAAAAAGGAGCTGTGTGCCTGAAAAAAGAGTTGTGTGCCCAGATTAAACAGAGTGTTGTGTTTCGAGCTGCGAGCCAAACGAACAGAGTGTTGTGTTGTGAGCTGTGAACCAAATGAATGGAATGCTATGTTGTAAGTTGTGTACCAAGTCTTGCATTGTGCATGCATTTCATCGCGCTATTTTGCGCATCTTAGCTATATCTCACTATTTTGTGCATTCACCCTACTCGCACTGTTTCGTGCACCTCTAGCTCGCACTGTCTTGTGCACTCACCTAGTCTAGGAGACCTTAAATCCTGCATCTTTATTCGTACTGTCTTGTGCACTCTCTGGTCTAAGAGACCTTAAATCCTCTAAAGGTGCAATTCCTTTGGTGTTTGTCGTGCCCGAACGACTTCTGGTGGTCTGGTATAACCACCTGCCTATGTTTGCGATGAGTTCCTAGGAGACCAACTGAGACGGTGGAAACTAGAGTTCGAATGGCTCATGCCTAGAACGCAAAGGTTCGGGATTTCCGAGACTAAAGTCTGGTTTAAATACCCAGGGGTATATCCTCGGCTTGAAATCTGTATGGCAGCCCCATAGATTGAGATAGCATGTGTATGCGCCTCAATTCTGGATACCGAATCAACCTAGTCTGTCACCCTATTGGAGAATAGGGAAAGCTGCGACCATAGCCAGGGAGAAAAGTAGTACATGTGGTTCAACTAAGAAGAAGTGAAAGACCCCCAGCAGCATGAGGCACGATATTGTATGTATGGTTCATTTGAAGCTGGTGCGACTAGACGAGCCGGACGGTATTGTACCCTCCATGTGAGACGTGGCGAGAATTCAATGATTCTCCGCATTCTTCGACTGCATGAAATGTAGTATTGCTTTGCATTTTTGCTGAAAACTGTTGCATCTATTGTGAATATTTGCTTCATTACAGCTTGCTGCTTCACATGATCATTGAGTTACATCCGGCTTTGTGCATATCGCTTTGCATTTTGCCCCCTGCCTGCGGGCATGCCTGCGGGCACATCTTTGTTTATCTCGCCTGTTTGTCTAAGTCTTCGGCCTTGTCAAAAATGGGTCGTCTCTAGGCTTTGACAGTCACTCCCGTCACTCATTGACTTTCGAGTTCTGTCAAAGAGGGGCAACTGTAGACACCCCATTTTTGACCGACCTTAAGACTTAGACGTCACCAATTGAGCGCTTGGTGATGTTGCATATTGTGCTCATTTTGAGGTTGTGGAGTCACGGCTACGAGCCTTGCCTCCGGACTTCCGGACTCTTTTGTGCTTTGCCTCGGTTTGCGAACCAGGCTCTATTTTCTTCGTTTTCTCTTCCCAAAGGGAGAGAGAGGTCTCGTAGACTATCTCTCAGTGGCCGTAGGCTACATTTCGTGGTTGTAGGCCATTTTTCCCGTTTGGAGCCCGGTTTCCAGTTTTCAGAGCCGTCAGCCGTGTGCCTCGGTTCGGGACCACTTAACTACCTCCATTTGCTCCAATTTTTGGCACACATCTTATTTCCTCCCTTTTGAGGGACACTAGGGTCCGAAACACCAACTTCGTAGTCGAATGCCACCTCCGTTATCAGGAATGGCTGTTTCGGCCCCCGAACCTTCGTTTTGCATCCGTCTTGGTCCATTTTTGGCAGGGACCTTATTTTCATTGTTAGAAAGGTTGTAGGAAGGTGGGAGGCCAGAAATTGTTCTGAAAAACCAGTTTTATTTCTTCATCGCTCTTCATCGCCCGTTTTCTTCACTAGAAAGCTGGTTTTTCCCATTCCCGGGCCACTTTTTCTGACTTTCCACCACACCATTGTGTTGTGCACACCTAGGAGGCCACCAATATGGGTAGGCAGGCCAGTAATTGTCCTTGACCATTTTGAACCCCTCTAAAAAGCTGGTTTTTCTCTCTCCTGGTTCACATTTTCTGGGTTTTGACCATACAGCTGTGTTGCACTCATCTGGGAGGCCACCTTTTTGGGGTGGCCGGCCAGCAATTGTTGTTGACCTTTTTGACCCCTGGTCGGCTGACTAGGGGAGGTGGCCGGCCGGCCACCTGGACCTTTTGCACCTGGTCGGCCAGGTTTGTCCCTCCTGGTGCATTCCAGCTGTGCCAGCTGTTTTGCACCAGATCCTCTGCCCGAGGGTCTGTCCTTTTGGGGGGAAATTTGAATTTGTTTTTCCCCCCTTTTCTTTGGCTCCTCTCCCTCTATAAAGCCAACCCTTGAGCTTCATTTCTAAGGGTTAGAAAACTAGCTGGGGCATTGATACATACAACCATATATCTATCTACTCCAAGCCTCCAAACACCTTGGTTCTTGGCCATTTTACCCTACACCTCATAGCCTACCACCTCCACACTCTATCCTAGCAACTTGGAGGCCATTTGCAGAGGTTGGAAGCTCGGAATCTTGGACCAAAGGCTGTTGCTTTGCTGTGCTACAAGGGTGAGTCCCTATTTCCCTTTTTCTTGCCTTATTTTGCTCTATATTTTAGCCCCTTTTGCAAGCATTTCTGGGCTTCAACCTGAACTGAAAATAGTCTTATTTTGAGGTTATCTTCATGTTTGATCAAGAATTTTTTTTCTGTTTGAGGTCTTCTACTCTCCCTTTGCGCTTTATCTCTCTTTTAGGAATTATCTTGCATGATATATTAGCCTTACTTGTGAGCATTTCTAGGCTTCGAGCCAAACTGTATAGTGTCTTATTTTGAGCCCCTCTTCAACTTTGTTAAAGGGCTCTTTGCTGTTTGAGACCATCTGCTACCCCTTGTCCTTTATCTCTCTTTTAGGAATATTTTTGCAACATATTTTAGCCTTACTTGTGAATATTTTTGAGGCTTGATATAAACTGGAAAAAGTCTTTTTTTGGCCTCCTCTTTGAGTTTGGTTAAGGTCCCATTTCTGTTTGGGGTCATCTTCCCCTATGCATGCTTCATTCCTTCATGATTAGGGCTATGCATTAGAGCACTTGCATTGGTCATGGTTTGGCCTCTTAGCCACTAAAATCCAGTGGATTTTCAGTGGCCTTGATGTGTCTTTGAGCTCCAGAATCATAGAGGGGTGACCCTCTCACCCCTCATTCTCTTTACTAGCATTATTGGCCTTCCAAAGAGACCCTATCTTGCATGCTTTGAAGTCACTTTCCCGGCCTTATTCTGAGGGTTTTAAGGTCTTCCTTGGCCCTGTTCGAGGCCCTTTTGGCCAAATTTTATGTCTATGTTGCATGTGTAGAGAAGTCCCATTCAAGGCCTTTCAAAGAGGCCTTTCTATGCGTGCTTCCGAGACTGATTTCAGGGCCCATTTTGTGAGTTTTAGGGCTATCATATTCCATTTCCAGAGGTGGTCTCATCATGTTAAATATCTATCTTGTATGTGCTTAATAACTCCTTGCATGGCCCTCTAAAGGAGCTCATCATTTTTGCACATGTTGGCTGCATTTCAGTGATTATTTGGGCATATTTTCACATGTTTTGTTCACTGATTTTTTTTGGTTTGATGAGGTCTCACATGCTTCACATACATGCTATGTAAACCGTATTTGCTAGTCAAAGTTGCATGCTATTTTAGTCCATCATGCTAGCATCTTTTGGTCATACTTTGAACTGGAAATGTTCATGTTTTGGGACTGCCTTGGCTTTGTCTTTGTGCTTCATAGTCAAATAATGCATTCTTTGTATAGCTATAAGTCAATGTATGTGCCTAGTTTTGAGTTTCGGGGCTCATCTCATGCATCGGGTGCCATATATCCATGATTCGGGATCATTTTGCATCATGTTTCAGTGCTGGAATTTGTATGTCTATATGCCATATTTCATGCCTTGACATGCCTTGTTAGAGTGGCATTTGGTGCCTTAGGTTCGGTCCTCGGTTTGCGTGCATGTGTGCACGCATTTCAGTTGCCTCATCTTCATCTTATGGCCGTTGATGTGAGTGTGGCTGAGGTCCACTCATATTGGTGTAACCCCATATTGCATTGTGTATGCCATCTTAGTCTATAGCATTATGTATGCTAGGTTGTATGTTAGAGCATTGTTTATGCCATGTTACATCGAGCATTGTGTATGCCATTTCATAGCATTGTGTATGCTAGGTTGCATGTTAGGATTGCATTCATGCATGTCATGCATATTGCATTGTGTTTGGGATAGGAGTTAGCCCAAGCACGGGAAACAAGGGACGTTTCGTACTCCGAGTGGCGGAACGTGTCTCAATTCCCAGTCGCCGACACTCCGGATTAACCATGATGGAGTCTCGGTCTTGCTATGTTTATATGTGCATTCATTTCATTTTGAGTAATGCAATTCGACTCCTCGGCCATCATGCATCGAGATGCGTGATTGATGGCACGAGGATCGAGGCAAGCATACATATGTGAAAATACATTGCCATGCCCCTTTCTTGCTCTCTGTTGCAGCGAATCGGAAACCGATAGTCTTTTGGAGCTTCGTGCAATATTCCGGGCTTAATTGTGAACAGAGGCTAATTGGGGCATCGTAATGGATTTCCACGCAAGGCAACTCAAGCATGCATCATTCATCATTCGGAACAGAGCTGAGGCGGTCCATGAGCTTGCATGCTAATTTACTGCTTTCCTAGTTAATTTGATTCATTAATTAGGGTTTTCTACTTATTCGGACTGTATTATTCACTCGGGACTGTATATTATTTATTCGGAGCCTCCAAGCGAGGGCACAATTGTAATAAGTGTGCGTGTGTGCGATGTATGCCTTCCAACCCCACATCTTTCTCCCTTTTATTTACCAGCCTATGATGGTTAGATTAGGGCATGTTTCAATTAGCACACAGTATGATAACATGTTTGCATTCATTCATCTGTTTTGCATGCACCGGGCTCGGCGCATCATACTAACTGCATTTGTATTTCAATTTCGAGTTGAATACTTGCTAGCTGTTGCATCTCATATGCCATGTTTAGAATAGCCGAGCCTGCTATAGTTGCATTTTCGCATGTGTTGCATTAGGCATTTCTGTATAGTTTGGATCATGCATGGATTTCTAACATAGCTTCTGTTTTGGCTTGGAGTACTCGGTAAGCTTTTATGTTTTAGCATCCTTGCATGCGTGTGAGTGACTGCCATGATAGCATGCTTACCATGAGGCTATGTGCTTATGTGATATAACTGCCTGAGTGCCTGTGGGTGAAGGTTGGGTTATTTGGATTGTAACAAATCATCGACTGTGAGTTTTAAGCCCACTAGATAGTGGCAAAATCATCTTTTCTAAGCCCATCAAAAATAAGCAGGAAATGTTTTGTTCCAATTCAGGCGACCCAGTCTATACTTGTATGTTGTGCGCATCACATAGTAAATCTAGGCTAATAACCGGAATAAGAACGCATAATGTTTTCAAAACTAGATATCATGGTTAGTAGAGGCCGATCTTTGATCGGACGAGCGGGGGTGCTCACGAAGTGACCTTCCCCAATCGTACCCATGTTCCCGAGCCAAGGCAACTTTGGTGATGACGGACACGTGGCCTTAGGCACGAGTCAGGGTTTCTTAAATTTCCCAAAATAAAATATTTATGTGGCGACTCTGTATCTGGCAAAGCAGTCTATGTTTGGCACTTCTTTCAAAAAATCTGTTTTCTCAAAACGATTTGCCGGATTTGGACTCTTTGGTTCAGATTGAGAACCGTGACAATTTGAGTCCGAACTGTAGTGAGCCCAAAATGAACAGAACGGGACTCATCCTCCCGGGGCGTTCAGGGACGTCTACATAGGCCCGCAGCCGTTTCATTCCCGATCACGCATACCGAGAAGTTATCCCCCAAGCACTTCTGTTCGATCGGAGGATCTGAAAGTAAACATGCTAGCGCTACCCCCATTTCACTTTCGGTGTCCTCAGACTCCACTTTCTTGCTCTGTTTAGCCTCAGCTAATGGTTCCGTCTGCTCTTTGGCAACGTCATCCCCGGATAATTGCAGGTCAAAGAAGATCTCAAAACCTGGCACGCCCTGCCTCTCCGCGTTCAGCCACGGCTCTAAGAAGACACAAAATGGAAAGTCCTCTCTCTCCCGGACGAAGCGTCCATTTAGCGTACCCTGAATGGGTCTATGCATCAGCTCAAAAGGCTTCCCACCTGCTTCGCTCTGGCTCTCCTAGCCATCTCCTTACCTTTCCTTATCCAATCCTCTTTGGTGGGCAGATAACCTAAGCCAAAGGTGTGGGTTGTGTGGCACTTCGGTCAACGCTGCAACGCCCTTCCGGCCGCTCTTTCCCAATCCCATCCCGAGGATGTGTTGAAGCTTGTTCATGAGGTATATTGATTGAGCACTGACATATAACCCCTCATTAATAGCCATGATGTTCTGCACGACTCGGGCCTCAGCCAGGGTAAAACCGGATAAGAACACATCCTCCATACCGTGCTCAATTTCCAAAACTGGCGTAGATACTTCCGGCGGTGGATGGTTCGATGAATTCCCAAAAACAATGGCTACTCCTTTCCCATGGGGGTATTTCACCATCTGATGCAAGGTGGACGAAACTGCCTTCACTTGGTGCAACCACGACCGCCCCAAAAGCAGATTAAAGGTCGCAGGAACTTCTAAGACGTGGAAGTCTACCTCATGCTGTCCTGGCCCAACCTTGGTATGATTTCCGGCCCTTCCGGCCACAACTGATGTTCTTGCCCCTGCTAGGCCCTGTTCCAACTGAGTTTCGTCGACGACATCTGGTAGGTCATCAAGCCATCCGGTGACCATTGCTGACTCCTCAAAATCTGACCAGTTGACTACCATGCCCTCTGGCTCTTGTTCATTGAAAAATTGGAGGTTAGCAAAGTCCTCTTCCACAACTGCCAAGTCATCTGTCCTCTGACCAGATTCATTCCCCTGTGTCATACAAAGCTCTGCCCTTGCCGGAAATTCCACATTTGGCCCAACCTGGCCCATTGACAGAATGTAGTCATTCGGACTGTATACCCCCTCAGCAAAACTCCTAGATTCCTCAGATTCTGTCTCAACAATCCTATTCTCCTCTGAAATCTCCCCTATTCTGCCTTCAACAGTCACCACCATTGATTCGGGTTGGGTTCTGGTGATGTCCAACATGCACAAGTCAGTGCAGTCAGGAAGAAGCACCTCCGGCTTGGGTAGGTGAGAAGGAGTATATGCTAGGATCGTAAAACATGACCCCAGTCTGGATAAAGTTGATTCTTTTGGGAGGTGGAGCTTAGTTGTGCAGTGGGAGAGGGTTTGTTATGACATTGGATTTTTCTGGAGGCACAATCACCTACTTGTCAACGAGATCCTGAATCTCATGACGCAATCTAAAACATTGGTCAGTGTCGTGACCATGTTGTTAGTGATATGCGCAGTATTTTGCTGGGTTATGAGAGGGAGGGAGTGGATTGGGCAATGGCCTCGGCTCCAGGGGCTTTAAGTGCCCTTTCTTGATTAATACCCCCAGAGCCTTGGACAGGGGCATATATAAAGGCGTGAAGGTTCTTTGGCCTCTGGGTTGGAATCTGGTGGCTTATGTGTTACTTCCGGACGCACCGGAGAAAGGCGTAGCTGCCATGGGTTTTGGAGAGGGGATGGTGGTGACCACGCTTACCTCCGAAGCTCTAGCATTTGTGGCATTGATGGTGCCTGTATTTTTGTTGCGGTTGAAGGTTCTTCGGGGTTGCTCTTTGTCTTTGTCAATCAGACCTTGTTTCATAGCATCCTCAATTTGTACCCCCATCTCGTGCAAATCTGAAAAGGTAGGGAAGGGGAGCACAATCATTTTCTGCACCAGTTTTGGCTGGAGATTGCGTACAATCATTCGAATTTGATCTTTATCGGTAGGCCTTAGGGTCATCATTGAGGCCTTCGCCCTCTGCCGGGCCACAAAATCCGAAAAGCTCTCCTTAGGCTCCTGCCTTGTTGTCTCAAGATCACGGGTTGTAATCTCGATTTGAGTGTCATAGGAGTACTGTGCAATGAAAGCCTCGGCCATCTCGTCCCAGTTCCGCTTAACCTCATCTTCTAATTTTGCATACCAGATAGCGGCCACACTTGACAAGGTTCGGCCGAATAGTGAAAGCTTCTGCGGTTTGGTGAGGCCCATCGGTCGTAGTATATCTGAGAACAACTGAAGATGGACCATGGGATCCCCGGATCCGTCGAAGCGGTCGATTTGTGGCATTTTGAACCTATCTGGCAGCGTCACAGCCACATCGGTATATCCATCCTCGATGTCTGGGATGGACTTCACCCCTTGTGATTTCTTGAACAACTTCTCGAGCCTGCTCAATTTCAATGTTGTATGGTCCACCTCGAACTCAAAGGGAGAGTCAGGTTGATTGATAGGCGTAGGTGCCTTGGATAGTTGAGGTAGAATCGGGGGCGGAGCCGGCCCCGTCGGGATGTTCGTATCTCCCTGGACATTTGGTGCCTCCCTGGGTGGCGGAACTCCTGGTGGGGGAGGAGCTTGGCGGGAAGCAGATGCCCCAGTTTGTTGTTGCAGCCTGGCAATTACCTCTGCCTGCTGGGCCATGATCTCAGCCTGTTGCTTGGCAAACTCATCTCAGCGAACAGCGTCTTGCTGCATAGCTCTCATGGTTTCCTGCATCTGACGCATCATTTCCTCAACTCCTGTCATTCTTGCCATACTGTCCTGATCTGTCTGAATTACTGGCAGGTCTATCTCTATGGCAACAATTGGGACCTCAGTCCAACTATCCACTGATGGGGTAAACCACTGCTCTGGCAACCTCTGCTCGGATACACTGCGTCTTCTCAACCTCCGTCTGATAACCAGGGATAGGGAATGATACACTGGTTGTCCGTCGACCAGATCCTCAGATCGATGGAGTCAGCGACCCCTTGTCCAGAGTGCTTGGGAATATCTGCTTGGCCTGAAGCAATTGTGCTAAACTACCTAGCAAAAAGATAAATAAAGCAATAATAAGGAAACATACAACCAGATAAACGGACAGCATAACGGCTTAAAAAAACACAACACACAGTCGGGTATAATCAACACGCAGTTGATGAGCTGAATACACTGTTCTCTGACACTGATCATTGTTCCCAAATCACTGCCCCCAAAACAAAATCGGATACCCGCAAATAACTGATTCCGAAAGTACTGAACTGGTGCCTACAGGCCTGATACCCAAACTTGTAAACTAATACATGCATTCCTGTAGAGATGCACTCTAAAGCATATAACAAACAAGTGAGAGCCAAAAACACCCCTATGTTGGGGTAAGGTTTCCCTGTCCTATTTTGTCAGGAACTAGGGTTTCACTACGCACACAGCGGTTTCAAACAACCTATAAACGGGTAAGCAACCTGTCCTAGTTTGGAATGGTCGCCATGGATTCCGAATATGCACTAGGTCGAATGGTCAAAAGGGAGCCCTGGTAAAATCGAGGTTTGTGTTCCCGTCATGGCAGAGCCCGCAACCGGTCAGCCTTATGGCACGCTTCTCGAAGCGAGCCTCCAGCAAACTGTTCAGGAATAGCATACGGCAAACACGGTGTCCTAGGCACACCAATGAAAATGCAATGCAAAGAAACACACAAGTGTAGTCAAAACCAGATATCATGAGTTCGAGTCAAGTTCTCTAACTCCCCAGCAGAGTCGCCAGAAACTGTAGACGTCCCCGAACGTCCCGAAAGGGAATCCCGTTTTGTTCATATGGGGCTCACTACAGTTCAGGACTCAAATGTCATGGTCTTGTATCTAATCTCGCAGAGTGCAATGTAAGACCGATGAATCATCAAAGAGTCCAAATCTGACAAATCATTTTTGAAAATAGATTTTTTGAAAGAAGTGCCAAACATGGACTGCTTTGTCAGATACAGAGTCGCCACCTAAATATTTATTCTGGGAGAATTTAGGAAACTCTGACTCGTTGCCTAAGGCCACGTGTCCGTCATCACCAAAGTTGCCCCGGTTCGGGAACTTGGGTAAGATTAAGGAAGGTCACTTCATGAGCACCCCCGCTCGCCCGATCAAAGATCGGCCTCTACTAACTATGATATCAAGTTTTGAAAACATTGTGTGTTCTTATTCCGGTTATTAGCCTAGAATTACTATATGATGCACACAGCATATAAGTATAGACTGGATCGCCTGAATTGGAACAAAACATCTCATGTTTGTTTTGAAAACAGTTTGCTACTCGCAAGTAGGCTAAAATGTGGATTTGCCACCCTTAGGTGGGCTTAGAAAACGAGATGATTTGCCACTCTCAAGTGGGCTTAAAACTCACAGTCAATGCATTATTCCAATTCAGATAATCCAACATTCACCTATAGGCATTCAGGCAGGTATATCACATAAGCAGTTAGCCTCATGGTAAACATGCTATCATGGCAGTCACTCACACGCATGCAAGGATGCTAAAACATAAACACTTACCGAGTACTCCAAGCCAAAACAGAAGCTATGTTAGAAATCAATGCGTGATCCTAACTATGCAGAAATGCCTAATGCAACACATGCAAGAATGCAACTACAATAGGCTCGGCTATTCTAAAGATGACATGTGAAATGCTACAACTAACAAGTATTCAACTCGGAATTGAAATACAATGCAGTTAGTATGATGCGCCGAGCCCGGTTCATGGAAGACAGATGAATGGATGCAAACATGCGAGCATAAGGATGCTAATTGAAACATGTCCTAAACTAACCATCATAAGCTGGTAAATAAAAGGGAGAAAGACGTGGGGTTGGAAGACATACATCACATGCACGCACACTTATTACACAATTGCCCTCCTCGGAGGGTCCGAATAAATAATACGGTCCGAATAAGTACAAAACCCTAATTAATTAACAAATTAACTAGGAAAGTAAAATAAACTAATATGCAAATCCGTGGACCGCCTCAGCTCTGGTCCGAATGATGAACGATGCATGCTTGAGTTGCCTGGCACGGAAATCCATTGCGATGCCCCGATTCGCCTCTGTTTGCAATTAATGCCAGAATGTTGTGCAAAGCTCTAAAAGGCTGCTGATTTCTGATTTGCTACAACAGAGAGCAAGAAAGGAGGGACATGGCAAAGTATTTTCACATACGTATGCACACCTCGATCCTCGTGCCACCAATCACGCATCTCGATGCACAATGGCCAATGAGTCAAATTGCACGACTCGATGTGAAATGAATGCACATATAAACACAACAAGGCCTAGACTCCATCATGGTTAATCCAGAGTGTCGGCGACTGGGAATTGAGACACGTTCCGTCACTTGGAGTACGAAACGTTCCTCGTTTCCCGTGCTTGGGCTAACTCCTATCCCAAACACAATGCAAATGAGCTGGCATACACAATGCAACTAACATGTAACCTAGCATACGCAATGCTATGGACTAAAATGGCATACACAATGCACGATGGACTTACACCAATATGAGTGGACCTCAGCCACACTCACATCAGTGGCCATATGATGAAAATGAGACAACCGAAATACATGCAAACATGCTCAAATGCAATGGACCAATCCTAAGGCATAACATGCAACTCTAACTGAGCATGGCAGAGGATGAAACAAGGCATAGAATGGGACATGATACAACTCTGAAATGGCATAAAAGATGGTCCCGAAACATGCAAATATGGCATACAATGCATGAAATAGGCCCCGAAACTCAAAACTAGGCAAATGCATTGAACCACAAGTAGGCAAAGCAAGCATTATTTGATCATGCGGCATGAAAATAGAGCCATGGTAGTCCTAAACATGCACTAAATCAGTTTCAAGCATGGCCAAAAAGTGCTAACATGAAGGGCTAAAACAACATGCGACATAGGCTAGTAAGCATGGTTTACATGGCATGTACATGAAGCATAAGAGAGGTCACCAAACCAGCCACAAATAGGAACATGGTATGCTAAAATATGCCCAAATAACCACTGAAATGTATCCAATGCATGCAAAAATGATGGGCTCCTTTGGAGGGTCATGAGGTGGATTACTCAACGCATACAAGATAGACATGTAAAATGGAAAAACCAACTCTGGAAATCAGTTATGACTGCCCTAAAACTCACCAAAAAGGCCTTGAAATGGATCGATCAAACATGCAATGAAAGGTCCCCTTGAAAGGCCTTGAGGACGATTGCTCCACACATGCATGAGGGACACAAAATATGGCCAAAAGGGCTCCGGACAGAGCTAAGGTAGACCTCAAAACTCACATAATAGGGCCTAAAACAAGACTTCAAAGCATGCAAGATGGAGCCCCTTTGGAAGGCCAAAAGGGCCAACAAACAAGACAAGGAGAGAGGGAGTCACCCCCCTCTGATTTTGGCTCTCAAAATAGTGTGTTAGCCACTAAAAATCCACTGGATTTCAGTGGCTAGAAGGCCAAACAAAGCATGCAACAAAGGCCTAGATGCAAGGCACAAAACAAGAGGCAAACAAGCATTCAAGGAAGTAAATTACCTCAAACAGAAAAAAAATCCCTTAATAAAACTTCAATAGGTGCTCAAAATAAGACTCTTTTTATTTTATGACAAATCTTAAAAATGCTCACAAGTAGGGCTAAGATATGAAGCAAAATAAGCCTACAAAGAGGGATAGAGCATACAAGGAGGTATATGACCTCAAACAGAAAAGTGTCCTTAATCAAACTTCAAGAGGAGCTCAAAATAAGACACTTTTCAGTTTATAAAAAAACCCAAAAATTCTTGCAAATAGAGCTAAGTTATGAAGCAAAATAATGCAAAAAAAGGGAAAATGAGGACTTACCCTTGTAGCACAGCAATATAGCTAGTTCTGGACCAAGAAGGTGAGTCTTCAACCTCTAAAAAACAGCTCCAAGATGATTGAATGGATGGTGGAGGTGGTAGGCTATGAGAGGTGGTGTAATGGCCAAGAACAATGGGGTATTTGAGCTTGGATGAGAGAGTTATGGAGAGTGGAGTGTATATGCCTTGGCTGGTTTTTCTAACCCTTACAAATGGAGGGGGAGTGTTGGTTTTATAGAGGAGAAGAGCCAAGACTTCTTGGAGAAGCCTTAAGAGAGGGCAAAGCTTCTCAAAGAAGCTTAACCAAAGGGGTCAAGCTTCTTGAGGAAGCTAGACCAAAAGCGTCAAGCTTCCTCAAGAAGCTTGACAAAGGAGTCAAGCTTCTCTAAGAAGCTAAGCAAAAGGGTCAAAACCAACTTAAAAAGACCAAAAAGAGGGTCAAAATCCCGGAGGAAGGGTCAAGTGCTTCACAGCTGGCAAAGGTGTGTTGCACTCAAAAAGTCCAAAAAGCAGAAAGCTGGCCGACCAGCTTAGGTGGTCGGCCGTCCACTCCTCCTGGTCAGCCGACCAGGGGTCAAAAGGTTCGAGGTGAAATGCTGGTCGGCCATACCAGAAAGGTGGCCTTCCAGATGAGTAGAATACAACTGTATGGTGGAAAACCAGAAAATCTGACCCAGGAGAGAGGAAAACCAGCTTTCTAGCAAGGTTCAAAAGGGTCAAGAAGAAATACTGGTCGGCCTACCCATATTGGTGGCCTCCCAGATGAGCACAACACAATGGTGGCATGAAAAACCAGAAATTATGGCCCAAAAGTGAGAAAAACCAACTTTCTGTCAAGAAAATTGACTGGAGGAGAGAGAAAATGGTTTTCAAAAGAATTGCTGGTCTTCCACCATCCTACCACCTTCCTAACAATGAAACAAGGGTCCATACCAAAAATGAACCCTAACCGATGCAAAACGAGGGTTCGGAGGCCAAAACGCGCGGTCCGGGGCCCCGAAAACAGGCTGTGAAGCACCGGAGGTGGCATACGACCACGAAGGTGGTCTCCCGGGCCATAGTGTCCCTCTAAGGAGAGGAAACAAGGTGTGTGCCAAAAACCGGAGCAAACGGAGGTGGTTAAGTGATCTCGAACCAAGGCACACGGCCGACGGCTCCAAAAATCGGAAATTGGCCTCCAAACAGGAAAAATGGCCTACCACCACGAAACGTAGCCTACGGCCACTGAGAGATGGTCTACAAGACCTCTCCCTCCCTTCGGGAAGAAAAAACAGAGAAAACAGGACTTGGTTCGCAAAGCGAGGCAAAGCACAAAAGAGCTCGGAAGTTCGGAGGCAAGACTCTCAACCGAGACTCTGTGACTTCAGAACGAGCACAATATGCATCATCACCGAGCGCTCAATCGGTGACGTATGAGTCTTAAGGTCGGTCAAAAATGGGGTGTCTATAGATATATATGATATTATATGGATAAAATTTTTTCAAAACATTTAAGGATAAAATATTTTTAAAAGTATAAAAAAAAAAAAAAAGAAAAAAAAAAAGAAGAGTTTGGCTCTAAGTCAAATTTCTCCATCAGAGAGTTTGACTCTAATTCAAATTTCTTCATCAAATTTATATCTTACCCAAAGAAATTTAATTTCTTTGTCAGATTTATATCTTATCCAAAGCTATTTCAAAAAATAAAAAAATAAAAAAAATTAAACTTATAAATCTCAAAACCCAACTTTCATGACAATATGAAATTAGGCAGAAAGATTGGAGAATGGAAATGACACTATAGAGAAATTAAACAAGTGATTTAACCAATTATGCAAAAAATTTGGCATCATATGTGAAAAGAAGCATATGTTTTAAATCTCAGTGTTTATTTTTTTGCTTCATAATCTAAGTTAGTCGTTGAAATTATAATAATGTAGTCGATGTGCTTATACCTCCAAAATCTATTATTCATTTTTTAAAATTTTTACAACTACAATGCATAGGAAAAGAATAACAGTAGTAACGAAGGTTAAAAGACCAACACAAAAGAGTGATCCTTTGTGATGCAGTTGGAGTTCACACTTTTTTTTTTTTGGAAAAATATTACCAATCGAGAAGAGTATTTGGAACACATTCATGAGTTTAAAGGAAGTTTTTCTTTAATCCCATTTATTTTTCATTATATTTTTTTTCTTCAATTATATAAATTTATTTGTTGTAATATATAAGTAGGGCACTCAATTTAAATCCAAATGTAACTAAATTTAATTATGTAACTCTACAATAATTTTTGCTTACATTTTTATTTTTTAATAATTTGAGATATTCATGAGTTTAAGTTTATTTCTTTGCATATATGTAGTAAGTACACTAATTAAGTAGGATTAGATTTTTAAATGATGAGTTTTTCTTTTGTAGTAAAAAGTCCTTTACACAAAGGAACATTTAAATCGAAAGATTGGATCTAAAATTCCTTAACAAATATGCAAATAAACTATTTTATTTTCAACTTCTAATAGTCTTTACATATTAATAACAAAAAATCGATGTTTTTTATTACTTAATTTAATAGTTAATTTCATTTATGTTATTGAATATCATGTAATTTTTAAATAGATTGGATTCAATATGTGAATACTTCAATAAAATTTTGGTTGATTTCTTATGAACAAAATTATTATTCAACTATGTTGAAATTATAAACAATTACATATTCATAATCAAAATTTTAAAACTTAATGTAAATAAATATATTTTATGTATTTAAACAAAAATCATAGGTGAGAAATTTTTTTCTATGATTGTTGAATTTTATATTCACATGCATAATACGTGTCACTCACAAAGAAATATTCAAGTCATGCGCATTTTATGATTAAGGCAATGTTATTTAAAATGAATGATTGTATTACCATATAACACAAAGTAAAAATAAAATTAATTAATATTTTTTTAAAAAAAAGTGATGCTATTTTTTTTTTTATTTAGCTGTTTCAAAATACAAAAATTACTAAAATTTATAAGTTATAGACACAAAACAAAATTAAAAAACAAAAAAGGTAATCCTTTGATTTTTTATATAATTTTTTTAATTAAGTAACTTTAGAATACAAAAATTGTTTAGAATTATAGGCAGTAGACACAAAGTAGAGTCAAAATTTATATAATAAGATAACATAATTGCTTATTTTTTAACGACAAAAAATTTAAATTTAAAAAAAAAAATTATAAGTGGCACTTAAATCTTATCTAATTTTTAGCCGACTATCTCAGTTCTTTTTTTTTTTTTTTTTACAAATTTTAAAATATTATAGGTGTTATTTCACTCTTATCCAATTTTAAACTACTACCTTCTCCGGTTTTTCTATTATTAGAATTATATTATATTTTATTTTCTTCTCAAGTTTATCTTATTTTATTTTTGAATATTTAAATTTCAACTTGGTTTTTTTTCTTCTCAATCTTCTTTCGATATTTATTGACTTTCTCCTACCTCATTTTTCTAGGATTTATCTAATTTTCTTCTTCTATATTTTTATAGTTTATTTTCAAATTTAAACTCAATATTTTAATCTTTATCTTATATTTACAAAATCCACTTCTACTCTTGATTTTCAGTTGAATTTATTTATTTATTGTAAAACTTATCTAATTTTCACTTTCTATATTCTTATAGTTTATCTTCGAATTTAAACTTATATTTATAGAATTCCACTATTGCTCTTAATTTTCAGTTGAGTTTATCCGATTGAGTGTGTTTCAAAAAATTGAATTAGGGGTGCATGCCTATATAAACATAGTGAGATCACTCAAATATATTATTTAAATACCCATCTAAATTAATATTATAGTATTTAGTTGTTAATTCTTAGCATGTTCAACATTATTTATCATTTTTTGTTACTTGCCCGTGCATAGCACGAGTTACCACTAGTATATAATGGAGACAATGTAGATCCTATAAAAAAAATTATTCATATAAAAAATTTATAAGAATGATGTGCTAATGTTATTATTGTAAATAAATCAATTTTTAATGGTTTTTGTTTTGAAGTGAAAAATTCGCAATAAGTTACATTATTATGTATGAAAATTATATATAATTATTTATTTATTTATTTGTATAGCATTGCTCCATCTCGTGAAAAAATTATGTACAATTTTTTGGGTAAGTAATATGGTTAGGTTTTAATGATATTTTATTTTGATTTATGTAGGTTCCATTTCAATTTTATTTCCATTTTAATGTGGTTATTCATTATTATTCCAGGCATAAAAAAATAAATGTCAAACTAAATAAATCAAAATGGAATTTTTTTTTTCTTTCAAAAATGTTAGGGAACTTAAAATTATCAAGGGTAAATTATGCAAATAGTCTTTATAGTTTACACGATGTGTCAATTTGATCCATGTAGTTTCAATTTGCTTGATTTTGCCCCTTAATTTAATGGATTGTGTCATTTTAGTTCAATAAATAACGGTTGTTAAGTTAATTTAATGGGAGGTCAAACAATGTGTCAATTTGGTCCCTGTACTTTACACGATGTGTCAACTTGGTCCATGCTGTTTCAATTTTCTCGATTTCGACAGGGACTAAATTGACACGTTGTGGAAAATATAGGGACCAAATTGACACATTATTTGACTTTTCATTAAATTAACTTAACAACCGTTATTTATTGGACTAAAACGACACAATCCGTTAAGTTAAGGGGCAAAATCGAGCAAATGGAAATTACAGGAACCAAATTGACACATCGTGTAAACTACGGGGACTATTTATATAATTTTCCCAATTATCAAATATCAAATATTCTACACAATACTTGCATGAATGTACGGCCCACATCACATGGGACACTCATAGGTCCCACACCATGCAGCGTCGAATATATGATAATCGGTTTGAGATTTCTAATATTACTGTTGCTTCTTTTTTTTAATATATATATATATATTTTTTTCTCAACAATAAAGTTATCTCTTTATTTATTTATTTATTTATTTATTTTTTTAATCAGCAAATAGAAGCTTTATTGATGAAGAAAGCAATATACGTGCAAAAACTTACATCAACAAATAAGGAAGTGCAAAAGCATCATAGTTGACCTAATAATTCCAACTAGGTTGGCACCGCTAGGGAAGCACAATCATATGCTAACACTTGACCCAAGATTGGTGAGAAACCAATCAAGAGGAACCAAAAGAAAAGGAGACAGAGACAGAGACAGAGACAAAAACATAACAACAAAAACCAGCAGCAGTTTTCAGTTCTGTGGTTCATAATCTAAAGGGGTGAGCAGCAGCTGCTGCATTCTTTCTTTGTGTTGGGCAAAGTGTTATGTTATTTTCATTGTTTTGTTTAGTCTGCTACTGTTGTTTTGTTGTTCTTTTACTTGTTTTCTTTGGTTGATCTTGATTGGTTTCTCTCTAATCTCGGCTTTGTTGATGTAAGTTTGCATGTCTCTAGCTCTTTTCATCAATAAAGCTTTTTTTGCCGATAAAAAAAAAAAAAAAAACTAGCAGCAGAGCAAGAAAGCACCAAAGCAGCAGTTGCATCAACAAAACAACAAAGCAGTAGGCAATAATACATTTGAGCTCCCCTGTGTCACAATTTCTACACACAGTAGCAGACATGCTTCAGGTTATAGATAACATCTTGCACCGAGTACTTAAACTCTTTCAAAAAGAAAAAAAAGCCCACCAACTCAGCCAAACCAGTCAAAGCTGGATGTGCCTCATTAAATATGCACTCATTCCTGATTATCCACACTGACTACATAACTGCTAATGGAGTTGTCTTCCAGATCTCTTTCACCAATTTCTTCATTTTTGTACCTATCCACCAATGTAATACTGCCTCTACTGAACCAAGAATAACCCAACTCAAGTTCCACCAATTCACAATATTGGCCCATATTCTCCAGATCTTAGGACAATGAAGTAGAACATGGTTCAAAGACTCCACCTCAGATTTACAAAACACACAAAGTGCACTGGCATTTGAATTCAACACCCCAATCCTTTGCAAAAACTCAGAGGACTTAATCCTACCTCTCCAAGGTAACCAGATCAAAAACTATACTTTAGGAGGAACTAAATTATTCCAGATGCTTTTAGTGACTGTAATAGTTGGTCCTTTACAAACTTGCACCCACTTCCAGATTGATGCCACAGTAAAAGCCCCAGAGGAATGAGTTAGCTAAGAACAAAAGTCTTCATCCCCTTCATTTAGCCTAGGTGCACTCTGTAGTAGGTCATTAAGATTCAGCACCTCCTTGTCTTCCCAAGCAAAAAAAGGCCTTCTAAAGGCAAGATTCCAATCGCTACCCACTCATCTTCTATGGAAAGAATCAAACAAAGTGCCATCTTTTTCAACTGACAATCTCTTGATAATAAAGATAAGGATACAATCCTTAAATACATTTACACACTATTTAAAGTTTTTTTGAACAGCAAGACATAGAAGCTTCATTGATGTAAAATGAGGTACAAAGTACAAGACAGATACATCAATAAAGAAAGGGAAGTGCAGAAGCATCACGATGGACTGAAACATCCCAACTAGGTTGGCACGAAAAAGCCCATCCTATCATTTGCAGCACCCCCAGAGTTGGTGAGCAACCAACCGAAGAAACAAAAATAAAAAAGGACCACAGACCAAATTGAATAGCTAGAATAGTATAGTGCAGATTCAATAGTGCAGCAGTCCAAACTTTAGGCCAGCAGACAAGCCTAGTGCAGACACACAGCCACTGGGCCAGCAGACAAGCCCAGTGCAGATCACGTTAGTGTAGCAGACCAAACTCCAGAAGACCATTCCACATACATAGAGCACCAGACCACCAAAACATCACCGGAACAGATCAAGTTTTACAGAGCCAAACCCAGAAGCATTAGAACAGATTCACCCCCTCAGACGTTAGCGCAGCAGTGCTACCTCCACAAGACCAATCCATATTAGAATAGTAAAGCGTAGGCAGCAACTGCTTTCGAAGCAGCAGATGAGGCTCAATAAAATTATTGAAGATGTTTATGACGATCAACTAGGAAGACATCAGCAAACACCACTCATCTGCTTAAAATTACATTTTTGCATTGCAAATATGGGCTCCAAGCAATAGATTAATCAGACAAAGGCAAAGTAGACTCAAATAAAATGAGTACTCCAAAGTATAGCACCAATCCTGCATGCTTCACCAGCTGCAGATAAAGTCATATGCTAACCAAATGCAAAGATGAACACCAAACCCTCAGTAGCAACAGACATGCAGCCCAGCAATACCAGATTGAACAGCCAAAGCTGCTACACCCATACTCCGATTAAAATCAACCCAGCAAGTCAGTCCAGATCAGCAGTGAAACACAGATCAGATCACTACAACTAGAGCAAAACTAAACCAGATCAAACAGCACTCCAAATAAAGACTAAACATCCCAGCAAGCTGCAACCGTGGGAACAGATCCCTAGCCAATAGAGCAGATCAACAAAACAGAAACAAAGGCAAGAAGTGCAACAAAACCAACCCAAGAAATCATTCAATACCAGTGCAGCCACTGAAATAATGACAGTTAAGGCTGTAGCAGACCACGTCTCACCCCTGAAATATTGTAAAGAAAATCTGAAACCGAGAAATGGAGTTTGTTAGAAACAGCCTTAATCCAGAAAGCCAGCCGAATGAGAATCGAATCTTGGAGATCTTGCAATTTAGGAGAAGATGCATTGAAGCAACAGTCATTTCTGTGATTCCAAATCGACTAGAGTGTTACCAGGGGTATTGCATGCCAAATTCATTGCTCACTTTCCTCTGAGTGCCACGACCACTGTGAGCAACAGACCTTGGGACAGAATGAGGAGCGGCCAAGAGACACCCCACCACCGCAAGACTGCACTGCACTTTCCAAACAGGTGGGCAGTGGATAAGAACATGCTCGATAGATTCCTGATGAGATTTACAAAAAACGCAGAGTGTAGAAGCAGAACTGTCCAAGACTCCAATCCGCTGCAATAAAACAGAGGTTTTGATCTTGTGCTTCGAAGCTAGCTAGCCGAACAATTGTACCTTAGGGGGAAGATATTTAATCCACACCAGATGATAGAAACTATCCGTACCTCCATAAGCACTGCAGGTGTGATTGTAAAGGTTGGACACAAAAGATTGCCCAGGCTTGAATGCTTTCCAAATTGCACTATCCTGGGACTCACTTTGAAAGGAGAACCTTGAACCTACAATGCCATGAAGTCTGAGCAGTTCATTCTTTTCCCAAACAAATAGAGGCCTTCTAAATGTGAATAACCAGTTCTTAGAAGTGCCAGAGACTTCCACAAATTCCTTTAGCAGACCTTCCTGTTGTGAAGACAAACTGAAGAGCCTAGGGAATTCCTCTTTGAGGCAAACATTACCACACCAGGAGTCAAACCAAAACCTAATATGACAACCATTGCCAACTGTAGACACCCCATTTTTGACCGTCCTCAAGACTTGGACGTCACCGCTTGGACACTCGGTGATCATCCATGTGTGTGTTCGTTTGGAGTTCCCGGAGTTCTCGGCTCGCGTGCCGTGCCTCAGGACCTCCGAACTCGACCGTTTGTGTTTGGTTTTGCACCAAACACCTGTGATTTGCCTTTGAGGGGCAGGGAATGCCTTCTGAGGCATCCCCACACACCACCGGCTGGCTGTAGTTGTCACCGGCACTATATTGTGCCGGTCGGCACTATTTTGTGCCGGTCGGCACTGTTTTGGGCGAAATGACCATTTTGCCCTGCCGACCACTGTGCACTTGCTTGGTGAGATATTTTCTCACAGGTGTTTGCAACTTGTTTCCTCCATACACGTGTATAGAGGGATAGGCGTGCTTAGTGGCCAAGCTTGTAAGCTTTTGGCCTATAAGAGGGAAGCTCTCCCTCTTGGCTTGGGGGTTAGCAATTTTCAGAAGGTTAGCCATTGTTAGAGAGTTGAAAGCTCTGGTTTTTAGGGTTAAGTTAGATATACACTTTGTATCTCTCTTTTTCTCTTTGAACTCTAGGTGTTTAGTCCATACTATTGCACTAAAGCACCTAGTGTTCCACCTTTCTCTTGGAACTGAAGCTCCAGCAGGTTGTTCTTGGAGTTTTTGGTGGTTTTTGAGCTCAAGGAGGCAACAACATCAACCTTTGTGAAGGTAGTCAACAAGGGTAAGAAACTTACACTTTATTCCCCATTTTTGCAACTTGTTTTTACCTAGTTTAAAAACAGTTTTTGGCCTAGTGTTAGGCACATCAAATCTCTGTTTTTAAGTCCTCTTTATTGTATATTAAGAGTGCTTTGTGGTTTGAGGAACTTTGACCACCTTTAGGCCTTGAAAAGGCCACTTTTTGTGCCATTTTGGAGAGATCCGAGATTTTGGTCTTGGGATCTCTTCACCACTGAAATCTTGAGGGATTTCAGTGGTGAAGAGCATGCCTTGAAGTCTCAAGAAGGAGAGGGCCACCCCCTCTCCTTGATGTCCTTGAAAAGGACAAGTTTGGCTTCTTGTGAGAGTTCCATGTTTAGTTGTGTATTGAGCATGTTTTGGTTGTTTACCATGCTTATATTGCCATATTATAGCATGTCTTCAAGTGGGTTTTAGTACTCTTTGCGTGATTTGCATAGTTACTTTGTAATGCCTTAATATTGCCTTAGCATGACTAGCTTGTTAGCCCTAGTTTTTAGCATGTTTTAGGCTTAGACTTGTGAAGTTTATAAGCTTATTTTATCATGCTTTAGCTCTGTCCATGATCATTTTGGTCATTCTTAGCATGCATTTTGTAGCTCCTTTGTATTTGGCTTGTTGGCCTTAAAAGCATGAATGTGTGGTATGCTATTCTAGCTTTGTATTTGATGGTTGGGACTATCTTCCATGCTATTTCAGTCCCCCATACATGCTTATTTGATTGCCTAGCATGCATCTTTAATGCTTTGGTTACATGTGTTGTACATCCCTTTGAAAGTGCATGTGTGCATGCCCTTGATTTTGAGCCTTTTAGATGCTATCTAGGTGTGCCCCTAGCCTTGTTTAGGTTTGCATGTGGCCTGTTTTGAGCCCCCTTGGCCTTGTGAGGCTTGGTGGGTTTGGCCTTGGTTTAAGCCTTCATGGCTTGTTTCAAGTACTTGGGCCATTTATTGTGTATTTGGCTTGCTTTGTTGTATGTTTTGGCAACATGTTTTGCTTGATTTTCAGAGCTTACAATGCATGCTATTAGTCCATGTTTGGCCTGTTTAAGAATGCATGAGAGTTGCTTATGAATGCCTAAGTGTTGGACCATAATTGTATGTATGTGTGTGTGCATTCTAGCCTTCATTTTCGAGCATGTTGGCCAACGTTTCTTGGGCCTTTTAGAGCTGTCCAATTCATGTGTAAGTCCATTCCTACTTTGCTTTGCATGCTTGTATGTTTACACAACAATATTCTTGCATTGCATTGCCATATTGCACGCTAGATGACATGCTTAGGGTTGCATTGACATTGTGCATGTTGGACCTCTTGAAGTGAGTTTGATAGAGGTTTGGCACCTTTGTTTGCATTGCATGCATTTGAAATCAAAGTTGTACTCTTGGTTCTTAGGGCCATCACGCATGGAAATGCGCGATTGGTGGCTAGAATCGAGGCACATGCCCTCTTAAGTTCATAGCATGATTTGGGATGTGTTTGGTGCATATATACCTTGAATTGCATTGCCTTGCCTTTTGTTCCTCTCTTCTTTGTCGATTCTGGGTTTTGAACAATTTGTGCCGACCGGCACCTTTTAGTGCTTAATCGACCGCCTTTGGCAGCCGATAAGAGAATTCAGGCCGATGGAAATTCTTCTCGGGTGGCCCTGTCTGAGCCGATGATGCTTCTCGGTGTTCGGGAGGCACTCAAGTTTTGGGAATTTTCTCGAAATAAGAGCAGAGGAAACAGAGGCAACCTGCACGCAGCGTGATTCCGAGCGAACCGGGCATGCTTGTGCGCTTAGCCCTCATCCCGAGGCATTTAATGCTTAATTAGATTAATTAGTCAGATTAATTAATTTGGTTAATTTGTAATATATAATTAGCTAGTTTAATTAATTATTTATTTGGTTTTGTATATTTATTTGGTCCCTCCGTGTGAGGGCGAAAAATGTAATAAGCGTGTGTGAGTGTGTGCATGTCTTCCAATCCCACGTCTTTCTTCCCTTTTATTTACCTGCTTATGGTAGATTAGGGCATACTTATTTTTAGCATACCTCATGCAACGCATGCGTGCATTTCATGCATTTGTTTACATGCACCGGGCTCGGTACATCATACAAACTGCATTGTAATTTTCAATTCCAAATTGAACACGTGCTCCGTGAAACATTTCACATGCCATGTTTATGGTTAGCCGAGCCTACTCTAGATTGCATTTATGCTGTGTTGCATTAGCCACTTAACATGAACTAGGTCATGCACGTTTTGCTAACTAGTTTACTTGTTTTGGCACGAGTACGATGTAAGTCTTTTTGCTTTAGCATATCGCATGCGTGTGATTGTTTGCCATGACAATAGGATTGCCATGCGGCTAAATGCTTACATGATAAACTGTTTGTATGCCTGTGGGTGGAGGTTGGATTGCTTGAGTTGGGAGTACTCATTGAAATCCGCATTTTAGCCTACTTGCGAGTAGCAAAATCTAACACGTTTTTCGAGACAAAACGGATACGCAATGTTTATTTCCAAATTAGGCAATCTAGTCTATACTTGTTTGCTGTGCGCATAACATAGTAATTCTAGGCTAATAACTGGAATAAGAACATCTAATGTTTTCAAAAAAGGATATCATGATTAGTAGAGGCCGGTCTTCGGACCGGGCGAAAGGGGATGCTCATAGCTGACCTTCCCCGATCGTACCCAAGCTCCCGAGCCAAGACACTTTGGTGATGACGGACATGTGGCCTTCGGCACCGAGTCAGGGTTTCCTAAATTTCCCAAAAAAAAAAAATATTTAGGTGGCGACTCTGTAATCTGGCAAAGCAGTCCATGTTTGGCACTACTTTTTCAAAAATCTGTTTTCTCAAATGATTTGCCGGATTTGGACTCTTTGGTTCAGATTTAGAACCGACACAAAAGGGAGTCCGAACTGTAGTAGCGAGGTCCCTCCGCCGGACGTGCTACAGTTTCTGGCGACTCTGCTGGGGATTTAGAGAGCTTGACTCGAACTCGTGATATCCTGTTTTGACTACACTTATGTGTTTCTTTGCATTGCATGTGCATTGGTGCGCCTAGGACACCGTGTTGGCCATCTGCTATTCCTGAGCGGTTCGCCGGAGGCTTGTCTTGTCAAGGCATGTCCATAAGGCTGACCGGTTGCGGGCTCTGCCAGCATGGGAACACAAACCCCGGTTTACCGGGGCACCCTTTTGGACCATTCGACCTAGTTGCATAGTCGGAATCCGTAGTGACCATTCCAAACTAGGACAGGTTGCTCACCCGATATTAGGTTGTTTGAAACCGCTGCGTGCGTAGTGAAACCCTAGCTCCTGACAAAATAGGACAGGGAAACCCTACCCCAACATAGGGGTGTTTTGGTTCTCATTTATCTGCTATGTGCTTTTAGAGTGTATCTCTACAGGGAATGCATATACCAGTTTGCAAGTCTGAATACCCGGCCTGCGGGCACCAGTATTAGTATTTTGAGAATCAGTTATATCTGCGGGTATCAGATTCAGATTTGAGGCGATGATCGAGGAATAAAGGATCGTTAGAACACTGCTCACCGCAGATCTGTTTTGGTGAAGTTGAGCTGAGATGCTGTCTGTTTTCCCTTTTGCTAAGTAGTCTTGGAACCATAGCTTCAGAAGGGTCTGATATACCCCGGGTACTCTAGACCTGTGTTGTTATGTGATCAGGGGATGAACCACTTGCTGTCAGTGCTCAGTTTACTTCAGATGTGATGGATGGCACGCACTATTTTGAGCATTTGTGAATGCTGTTTATCCTACCTTCTGACTTGGGTATTGCGTCTGCCTTGTTGTATCGAGTCACCCCAGTTGAGTCTGTCTCGTTATATCGAGTCACCCCTGTTGAGTCTACCTCGTTGTATCGAGTCAACCCTGTTGAGTCTGTCTCGTTGTATCGAGTCAGTTCTGTTTTGTTAGAGTCAGGTGATTCTGGGGGCGTTACCTCAGGCATCACCATTTTGTTTTGTGTTTGTCTTTTCATTTCCTTTTGAGTCTGTTTCTGCCTTGGAGCCAGTTATGCCAACAGATTTTGAATAGAACAAAGATGATTTTCACGCTCGCGTGTGCCATTGTGCCGGAAGTTCGAATGCGATGATAGTATTTGACTAGAAGTCAGCCTTTTACGTGCCTTGAATCATTGCATTGACCTAAGTTTTTCAAAACTTTTTCAAACACTGTGATGAAAACGAAGAGGAAGGAATTCCTTGGGATTTGCAAAAATTTGATCAATTGAGAGAAAGAGAGGCGTGCTAAGCCCTTAATGAATGAAATCATGCTTGTTAGTGTGAGTACTGAGAAGGACCCTAGCTTTGATCCAGATTGGTCCTACACTGTCTTCAGCATGAGCGATTTGTCGCTTTCTTAAAAACTTTCAAAAAATGTTTTGCGCGGTCCTGCGAAGACATGTGTGGAATCACTCTTGAGATTGTGCAGCCTAGGATCGCTCTCAGCCTCGAGACTCGACCCCTCATTTTCAAACCTTGGACTCAAACTCAGAATGTTCAACGGTTAACTACAAGGTGAGGCCTGTGTGGCCAGATTTGAAGCAGCCCCCGAACAAGAGGCCACCAAAGTCAGATCAAGAGGATCAGATGTTGTCAGAAGAAGCTTGCAAAGCTAGATCAGAAGCACCCCTCGAACTAGGGGCAAAAAATGTCCGATGTGCTCGACGAGCCAAAGGTGGATCTTTCTGCAAATCAATACAACAGCCACTCTCCTGGATACAGAGGGCTTCAATCTCAAAACCATTTGGCATGGACTTGTTATACTTTTACCCTTTGAGAGGCTCGCTGGGCCGAAAACCCGGAAGGGCGACCCAGGCAAAAGTTAGAGCAAGCAAAAAATACATACAAAAGGAAAAGAAAAAAAAAGAAGAAAAAAGAAGCTCGCAAGGTCGAAAACCCGCATCGGGCGCCTTGGCAAAAGTTAGAGCCTATAAAGAAAAAAAAAAGGAAAGAAAAAGAAGAAAAAGAAAAAATGAAAAAGAATTGAAAAAGAAAAGAAAAACAAAGCTCGCAAGGTTGAAAACCTGCAACAGGCGCCTTGGCAAAAGTTAGAGCATAAAAAGGAGAGGTTAAATACCCGAGTGTACCTTAAACCCCGAACTACGTAAGGCTTGATTCCCATCTTTGGGATACGTAGGCAACTTCATTCTGAAGTCCAGCCCTAAAACACTTCAAATTCAATTGTGTCCATGAAATGGTTTTGATCATCTTTGCCTTCTCTGTATCCGAGAGTTTGGTTGCATTCGTCGCTCTGAGGACTGACTACAAGTACGCTGCGATGCTATCCAAACAAGGGGCAACTTTCCGTTGCCATTCAAAACGTCATGTGTCACTTCAAACAAGGCAACTTTCCCATGCGCAAAGGTCCTTCGCACAAGGGCAATTTTCCATTGCTTATTGATCCGAGGTTGCACATCTCAAGAGTAGGTTCCGTGCTTGTTGAGCATTGGCCGTTTGCAAAATAGTTTTTGAGAATTTTTACTGAGGTTGACTAATTTTCTCAAAAATTATTCCATTTATCCAAAACTGGACCATTTTCTTGGACCGAAAAGGAAAATTTTCAAGTGCTCACAACCTAACTTATGTGATTTTCAAAATCAAAAACCTGAATAAGCATGTTAATCTAACTTTTATGTTGGTCAAAATTGTTTTAAAACCCAAAAAAATGGTCAAAATGATGAACTAGGGGCACAGTTGAGTCAGGCTTCCTGTCTTTCCCCCATTCTCAACATACTTGCCAGAAGGGCACTCTACCTGCCAGAAGGGGGCACAATTGAAGTCAACAGCAAAGGGCTAAAAGCTCTCTCATCCTCTAAGCAACGAGGTATTAAGTCAAGTGCGAAGCACGAATTGGAATGGATCAAGATGTTCCACTTCCTCATCTGGACAGATCTAACCACGTCCAAACTCCCCAGCAGGGCATCATCAACCGATGTCAACTACAGATTTGCTACACACCCAGTTGTGGCGCAACCCCTCTGTGGGAAAATCCACTGCTGTCCGCAGAAGAAGAAGAATCTGGCAGAATGCTAGGGGCACGAGCCCACAACTTTCTGTTTATCCATCAACCATCCAGGGGAGGGATAAAAAATGAGAGATTGAAGAATAGAGAGGTGCGCGATGAGAGAAAAAGTGAGAAAAGGGCTTTTTCAGAAAAATAGAGCTTGAGAGCCGAGTGATGTGAGGATCACAAATGAGAAAGGGTGGGAAATAATACCCGGTGAAACAGGCTCCCTGTGCACATTTGAGTCTTGTGTTTTGTTTTGTCTGTTTCGATTCTTGTTTTGAGTCGTTTCGAGTGTCAATAGATGTGTTTAGGTTGTTTACCTATCGTTTTCCGTTGTTGAGTCATAGCTACCGTGTTCAACAGAGGCTCAATACCCGGTTAAGAACTCATTTCTTAATTTCAAAAATCATTCATTTTGTGCTCAGAGTGCTGTGCCATTCTCCACATTTGTGCAAAAAAGGAATTTGTTCTTTCAAAAACTGTAGGGTTCAACCTAGGTCGTGTGAGAACAGTAGAACCAGGACCTACCTGAAGCTATTATGGTTCTGGGCTGCCAAGCAAAAGAAAAGAGGGAAAATTGAAACATCTGAGTGTGTTTCACCTTCAGCAACTTCCGTGATTGTACTCCGGATGTACCCCTTCAAGCTTGTCAATGCCACCGAAGTATGAGTGCGCTTCTACTTCAAGTGTAAGCCTGCTTCAAGTCAGAATGGCAATTAAAGCAGCAGCAGATGTTATCTCTTGCCAACATAAACACGGTGTCCCCTTTTCGAGCTAAGTGTGTTGCAAAACCCTCCAAGAGGTAAATCAGGGACACCAGAGTGCCTGTTAAATGCCCCCATACTTGCATAGAAAATGCATTTTATCACACCGCTTTCTTGCACCTCATAGCACCGTCTTGTGTACCTATATTGCGTTGTTATGCACTTCTCATGCTTGCACCGTGATGCACACACCATAATTGCATTGTTATGCACCGTTACACCTGCATTGTTATGCACATCTATCTAGCATTGTCATGCTCATTACTTGCATTGTTATGCACCCACTTCACTTGCATTGCTATGCACTCTTCACCGGTCTAGGAGACCTTAAATCCTTCGAAGGTGCGAAACCTTTATGCATTGGTATGTATCATCATCTCGGCAGCCGCGCATCGCCGCGCATTTTGAAACCATGCACCCATCCGGGTTCGGCGGGACCGAAAACACGCACGGTCCGGTGAGACCTTAAACACGCCCGGTCTAGGAGACCTTAAATCCTCGGGAGGTGCAAGACCTTCGGTGTGTTAAGTCTCCCCTCATTGCATTTGGCACACATTTCATCGCGCCGTTTAGCGCACCCTCATTTGCATTTCATTTCCCATCCTTTGAGGCACGTGTACCTCATTGCACTTCATTTTCCATCTTTTGAGACACGCACGTCTCAATTGCCCCATTTTGCATCGCATGCCCTTGAATACTGTGTAACAGTTGCCCCCCGGTCTGGCGAGACCTTAAACACACACGGTCTAGGAGACCTTAAGTCCTCGGGAGGTGTAAGACCTCCGGTGCATTACAAGAGCACCTCATTGCATTTGGCATGCATTCCATAGCGTTGTGTTGTGCACCTCATTGCCTTTGGCATGCATTCCATCGCATTGTTTAGCGCACCTCATCGGTTGCCCCCCTAGGTCCGGCGAGACCTTAAACCCGCTCATTTGCATTATCATGCATCTCAAAGCCGCGCGTTGGCGCGCATTTCAAAAAAAAACATGCATTGTCATGCATACGTTCGCATCCCGGTCTAGGAGACCTTAAATCCTCTGAAGGTGCAATTCCTTCGGTTTTGTCGTGCCCGAACGACTTTCGGTGGTCTGGTAAAGCCACCTGTCTATGCTCGCGGTGAGTTCCTAGAAGATCAACTGGGACGGTGAAAACTAGAGTTCGAACGGCTTATGCCTAGAACGCAAAGGTTCGGAATTTCCGAGACTAAAGTCTGGTTTAAATACCCAGGGGGATGTACCCTCGGCTTGAAATCTGTATGGTAGCCCCATAGGTTGAGGCGGCGTGTCTACGCCTCAATTCTGGATACTGAACCAACCTAGTGTATCGCCCGGTTGGTAAGATAGGGAAAATCGCAATCATAGTCATTGCATCAACACGCATTGTCATGCATCATTGTAAATATTGCATATGTCATGCATTGCATTACAAAAAACAAAACAAAAAAAAAAACAAACAACATATGTCATGCATCATTGTAGTATAGTGCATATGTCATGCATTTCCTGTAAATACCCATTGCATTGTAGTTGCATGCATCCATTGCATCACCTTCCATCTATGGCTTGCGCCTTTCCAAGTTGAGCTTGGTCTGGTATGTGCCCATATTTTTCGTGTCGAAGCACAGTTGTCGAGCTTTTGTGTCCGAGCCTAGAGGGTAGCGGCACCGTTGCTGTGTTAGACATGGGTTGTATGTGTACATGCCTTTCCTAAGCAAGATTTGGTTTGGCCCGCGTGCCATATCCATTGTATCTATTCCATTGCATGCATCCATTGCATCACCTTCCATCTATGGCTTGCGCCTTTCCAAGTTGAGCTTGGTCTGGTATGTGCCCATATTTTTCGTGTCGAAGCACAGTTGTCGAGCTTTTGTGTCCGAGCCTAGAGGGTAGCGGCACCGTTGCTGTGTTAGACATGGGTTGTATGTGTACATGCCTTTCCTAGGCAAGATTTGGTTTGGCCCGCGTGCCATATCCATTGTATCATTTATCCATTTCCATTACATTGTAGTGTAATTGTTGCATCCGGCATTAGGATCATTGTTCTTTCATCAGCGGGTCGTCACCCCACTTATGTTAATCCACCCAATACTTGTTCTTGTCTTGTGTCCGTGCGAAGTACTCATAGATCAGACATCGATCTATGGGAGACGGACTTGTTACCTCCATCAATCTATTTGACATTTGTGAGGTTTTGAACCGCTCATGATTGAATCATGATTCAATTGCCCTGCATGTAGTTCGCATTTAGTTTTAATTGCACTACATTTTCATTTGCATTATCTATACATAGTTTTGTATATATTGCATACCATTCAGCATTCACATTGCATATGACATGCATGTTGCTAATCATATTGTACCTGTTAAGTTTGTTTTCTTTCCAGGCACGATATTGTATGTACGGCTCATTTACCGCTGGTGATACCGGACGAGTCGCACAGGTATTGTATCTCTCCGAGTGAGACGCTTTTGAGAATTGCATAATTCTCTTACATCCTTTCTACATTGTAGTGTAGATCGTTGCATGTTAGCTTATAACCTGTCGATGTGTGCCTCATTCTGACTTTCTTTGCATGATCATAAGTTATGCTTGGCTTGCATTTTCAGTTGCATTTTGCCCCTGCCTACGGGCGCATATCTTATCGTTGGCATGTGTGCCTCTTGCATGAACTACGCTGGTTTGATTCCTTGAGGGATACGTAGGCAGCTTACGAGTTCAACCATTTGCGCTTTGCATGTTTGTCCAAGTCTTCGGCCTTGTCAAAAATGGGTCGTCTCTGGGCTTTGACATTCACTCCCGTCATTGTTATGACTTTCGAGTTCACAAAGAGGGCAATCAGAGACACCCCATTTTTGACCGTCCTCAAGACTTGGACGTCACCGCTTGGACACTCGGTGATCATCCATGTGTGTGTTCGTTTGGAGTTCCCGGAGTTCTCGGCTCGCGTGCCGTGCCTCAGGACCTCCGAACTCGACCGTTTGTGTTTGGTTTTGCACCAAACACCTGTGATTTGCCTTTGAGGGGCAGGGAATGCCTTCTGAGGCATCCCCACACACCACCGGCTGGCTGTAGTTGTCACCGGCACTATATTGTGCCGGTCGGCACTATTTTGTGCCGGTCGGCACTGTTTTGGGCGAAATGACCATTTTGCCCTGCCGACCACTGTGCACTTGCTTGGTGAGATATTTTCTCACAGCTGTTTGCAACTTGTTTCCCCTCCATACACGTGTATGGAGGGATGGGCTTGCTTAGTGGCCAAGCTTGTAAGCTTTTGGCCTATAAGAGGGAAGCTCTCCCTCTTGGCTTGGGGGTTAGCAATTTTCAGAAGGTTAGCCATTGTTAGAGAGTTGAAAGCTCTGGTTTTTAGGGTTAAGTTAGATATACACCTTGTATCTCTTTTTTCTTTGAACTCTAGGTGTTTAGTCCATACTATTGCACTAAAGCACCTAGTGTTCCACCTTTCTCTTGGAACCTAAGCTCCAAAGAGGTTGTTCTTGGAGTTTTTGGTGGTTTTGAGCTCAAGGAGGCAACAACATCAACCTTTGTGAAGGTAGTCAACAAGGGTAAGAAACTTACACTTTATTCCCCATTTTTGCAACTTGTTTTTACCTAGTTTAAAAACAGTTTTTGGCCTAGTGTTAGGCACATCAAATCTCTGTTTTTAAGTCCTCTTTATTGTATATTAAGAGTGCTTTGTGGTTTGAGGAACTTTGACCACCTTTAGGCCTTGAAAAGGCCACTTTTTGTGCCATTTTGGAGAGATCCGAGATTTTGGTCTTGGGATCTCTTCACCACTGAAATCTTGAGGGATTTCAGTGGTGAAGAGCATGCCTTGAAGTCTCAAGAAGGAGAGGGCCACCCCCTCTCCTTGATGTCCTTGAAAAGGACAAGTTTGGCTTCTTGTGAGAGTTCCATGTTTAGTTGTGTATTGAGCATGTTTTGGTTGTTTACCATGCTTATATTGCCATATTATAGCATGTCTTCAAGTGGGTTTTAGTACTCTTTGCGTGATTTGCATAGTTACTTTGTAATGCCTTAATATTGCCTTAACATGACTAGCTTGTTAGCCCTAGTTTTTAGCATGTTTTAGGCTTAGACTTGTGAAGTTTATAAGCTTATTTTATCATGCTTTAGCTCTGTCCATGATCATTTTGGTCATTCTTAGCATGCATTTTGTAGCCCCTTTGTATTTGGCTTGTTGGCCTTAAAAGCATGAATGTGTGGTATGCTATTCTAGCTTTGTATTTGATGGTTGGGACTATCTTCCATGCTATTTCAGTCCCCCATACATGCTTATTTGATTGCCTAGCATGCATCTTTAATGCTTTGGTTACATGTGTTGTACATCCCTTTGAAAGTGCATGTGTGCATGCCCTTGATTTTGAGCCTTTTAGATGCTATCTAGGTGTGCCCCTAGCCTTGTTTAGGTTTGCATGTGGCCTGTTTTGAGCCCCCTTGGCCTTGTGAGGCTTGGTGGGTTTGGCCTTGGTTTAAGCCTTCATGGCTTGTTTCAAGTACTTGGGCCATTTATTGTGTATTTGGCTTGCTTTGTTGTATGTTTTGGCAACATGTTTTGCTTGATTTTCAGAGCTTACAATGCATGCTATTAGTCCATGTTTGGCCTGTTTAAGAATGCATGAGAGTTGCTTATGAATGCCTAAGTGTTGGACCATAATTGTATGTATGTGTGTGTGCATTCTAGCCTTCATTTTCGAGCATGTTGGCCACTGTTCTTGGGCCTTTTAGAGCTGTCCAATTCATGTGTAAGTCCATTCCTACTTTGCTTTGCATGCTTGTATGTTTACACAACAATATTCTTGCATTGCATTGCCATATTGCACGCTAGATGACATGCTTAGGGTTGCATTGACATTGTGCATGTTGGACCTCTTGAAGTGAGTTTGATAGAGGTTTGGCACCTTTGTTTGCATTGCATGCATTTGAAATCAAAGTTGTACTCTTGGTTCTTAGGGCCATCACGCATGGAAATGCGCGATTGGTGGCCCGGGAATCGAGGCACATGCCCTCTTAAGTTCATAGCATGATTTGGGATGTGTTTGGTGCATATATACCTTGAATTGCATTGCCTTGCCTTTTTGTTCCTCTCATTGCCGCTGTGTGTTTTGCAGAACAATTTGTGCCGACCGGCACCTTTTAGTGCCGACCGACTGCCCTTTGGCAGCCGATAAGAGAATTCAGTGCCGATGGAAATTCTCCTCAGCCGGTGGCCCTCTGTCTGAGCCGATGATGCTTCTCAGTGTTCTGGGAGGCACTCCTGAAGTTTTGGGAATTTTCTGAGCTGAAGAGCAGAGGAAACAGAGGCAACCCGTGCACGGCAGTGTGATTCCGAGCGAACCCCGGGCATGCGCTGCAGTTAGCCCTCATCCCGAGGCATTTAATGCTTAATTAGATTAATTAGTCAGATTAATTAATTTGGTTAATTTGTAATATTTAATTAGCTAGTTTAATTAATTATTTATTTGGTTTTGTATATTTATTTGGTCCCTCCGAGTGAGGGCAAAAATGTAATAAGTGTGGGTGAGTGTGATGCATGTCTTCCAACCCCATTTCTTTCTCCTTTTATTTACTCGCTTATGGTAGATTAGGGCATACTTATTTTAGCATACCTTATGCAACGCATGCGTGCATTTCATGCATTTGTTTACATGCACCGCCTTGTACATCGTACAAACTGCATTGCAATTTTCAATTCCAAATTGAACACGTGCTACGTGAAACATTTCACATGCCATGTTTAGGGTTAGCCGAGCCTACTCTAGATTGCATTTATGCCTGTGTTGCATTAGCCACTTAACATGAACTAGGTCATGCACGTTTTGCTAACTAGTTTACTGTTTTGGCACGGAGTACGATGTAAGTCTTTTTGCTTTAGCATATCGCATGCGTGTGATTGTTTGCCATGACAATAGGATTGCCATGCGGCTAAATGCTTACATGATAAACTGTTTGTATGCGTGGGTGGAGGTTGGATTGCTTGAGTTGGGAGTACTCATTGAACTGCATTTTAGCCTACTTGCGAGTAGCAAAATCTAACACGTTTTTCGAGACAAAACGGATACGCAATGTTTATTTCCAAATTAGGCAATCTAGTCTATACTTGTTTGCTGTGCGCATAACATAGTAATTCTAGGCTAATAACTGGAATAAGAACATATAATGTTTTCAAAAAAGGATATAATGATTCGTAGAGGTCTTCTGACCGGCGAAAGGTGCTCATAGTGACCTTCCCGATCGTACCCAAGCTCCCGAGCCAAGACACTTTGGTGATGATTGGACATGTATTCTTGACCGAGTCAGGGTTTCCTAAATTTCCCAAAAAAAAAAAATATTTAGGTGGCGACTCTGTAATCTGGCAAAGCAGTCCATGTTTGGCACTACTTTTTCAAAAATCTGTTTTCTCAAACGATTTGCCGGATTTGGACTCTTTGGTTCAGATTTAGAACCGACACAAAAGGGAGTCCGAACTGTAGTAGCGAGGTCCCTCCGCCGGACGTGCTACACCTACCTTTAGTTGGAGGTTGTTAGCAAAGAAGAGTGATAGAGACTGATTTTGCTCACCTGCTGCCACTATGCCATTCCAAATATAGGAGGATGAGGTGTTTAAACTTGGGTTTGGAAACCATTTCCCACCAAGGAACTGATACTTGCTACATAATACCCTATACCAAAGGGACTCTAGTTCAGTAGCAAATCTCCACCACCATTTGAGGAGTAGACACAAATTCACATCACCTAGTCCACCTTGCTTTATGCTCTTAGTAGCCTCTGACCATTTCACTAAATGGATTTTACGCTTTAGATCTGGCCCACCCCATAAGAATGAGGCTTGAAGTCTGTCTAGCTCCTTGGCAATCCCCTCAGGAAGCTTGAATAATGATAAGTAGTATACAGGTATGCTTGATAAAACTGCTTTCACCAAGGTTAGTCTTCTTGCAAAAGATAGTAGCTTCCTTTTCCACCCGGCTAGCCTTAGTTTCACCTTATCAACTACAGGTTTCCAAGTATTCTTTCTTTTGGGGTTTGCACCCAAGGGCAGACCTAAATACTTGATTGGTAAAGATTGGGTCTTGCAGTTCAAGAGCCCAGCAAATTCAGGAAGGGCAGATCCGGAGATGCCAATCCCACAAAGCACACTTTTGTGGTAATTGATTTTAAGCCTAGAAGCCACTTCAAAGCATCTAAGAATTCTTTTCAGGTTTAGCACCTCAGACAAATTAGCATTACAGAATAAGAGGGAATCATCTGCAAATTGAAGATGGGACAAATGCACCTCATCATTTGCCCCAATAGATACACCTTTAATCAATCTTAGGTCCATAGCTCTCTGAAGGAGGATATTTAAAGCCTCAACAACCAAATTGAATAAGAATGGAGATAAGGGGTCCCCTTGCCTAAGCCCTTTTTGGGGATTAAATTCTGTTGTTGGAGATCCATTAATAAGGATAGAGATTCGAGCAGTAGAGACACACTCACGTATCCAAGAGATCCACTTGACGCCAAAACCAAAGTTTGCTAACATTGAAAAGCGGAAATTCCAGTTGATGGAGTCAAAAGCCTTCTCAAAATCTATTTTAAAGAGCAATCCGGCTTTCTTGGATTTGACCCAGCTATCTGCAACTTCATTTGCAATCAGGGCCCCATCCAAAATGTTTCTACCTCCCACAAAGGTAGATTGAGAGTCACCAATTAACGAAGGCATAACTAACTTCAAACTACTTGATAGGACTTTAGATAAAATTTTGTAGACGGACCCAATTAGGCTAATAGGTCTGAAGCCAGATAGTGATAGAGCTTTCTCCTTCTTAGGGACACTTCCCTCCCCACCTGAATTGGCCCAAGTGGAAGTTGACTGAAATTATAAGCACTTTTGGTAAAATATTAGGACACTTATCAATCAGTTTTATTAATTAGATTTATTTACTCAGATTACTTGACTGATAAATTTATCAAATAATGATAAATTTATCAATATGACTTAATGGGTAATAAATCCCAAAAATAGGAGATATTAGTAATTTATCTTAAAAGGGGTTATTCAAGCGAGTTGAACTTTTTTTTCAGTTGAAATCACTACGCCAGAATTTTCCTTTAACGGCGGTTTTATTCACGGCGGTTACAAGACTGCCGTTAAAAATATACTTAAAATGGCGGTAATGATACCGCCTCTAAAAATTAAGTATTAACGGCGGTTACGAAAAACAGCCGATAAAAAGTGAGGGTTAATGACGAAAAGTGTAGGAACTGAAGGGTCAGTCTTTTATGGCAGTTGTTTGAAGACTGCCGTAAATGTAGTTCACATTTTTTTTAATACCCTCTCAAAAAAAATTGGATTCCCTCCAATTAATTGTTAAATGGCATCGTATTTGACCTACTTCTTCTAATTGATTAGTTTTTTTCCCTTACATCTCTAACTTCTGGAAGAGAGGCGTTGCAAAGTGAGACGAAAAGTCACCATTGTCGCTTGAAGGTCGTACACCAGCATCGAAGGTCGTTCGAAGCACCATTGTCGCACTATAGCACCATCGTTAGAGGTAAGAGATGTTTGCCTACCTTCTGATTCCCCTATTGGCTTCATGTTGCCTCCATTGGTTTCTTTTTCCATGCTTTTCCTTCTCTTTCTATTGCCATTCTACCTTTGCTGCTAGTGTTTCTATTAAGCTATCAATGATTAGAGGAAAGGTAATTTCATTTTAGGTTTTGTTTCAATGGAATCAAGTATGAACTATACATTTCTTAAATCTCCCTCTTATTATTAGTTTTGATACACATACATATACATATATATACATATATATATATAGGTTAACAAAGATTAAAGAAGCCAAATTAGTTTTGTGGGTTCACAGATTAGAGACACTGAAATTGGAGATTTTTGTGGGTTCACAGATTATATACATGTATGTTCAAATTTTGAATTTTAGTGGCGCTCACCACCTGTTTGATGAAATGCCTATTAGTGTATCTAATTCTATAATATAGGCAGAGAGACAAATAATTAGTTTTACCGGCCAAAAGCACTTAGGAACATAATCTGAACAGTACCACTGTGTTAGGCATCATGGAATCCATGCATTAATTTTGGAATTAGAGGACATTGAATTAAAATTTTGAATTTTAAAACAGTATACAGAATTTTTAAAACAATAAGTTTAAAAATATATATGATGATACTAAAATCAGAATTCTTACATAACATTAGAGAAAGAGAAATTAATGAGATTAAAGTGGTACCATATTTTTACAAAATTTATCAAATTGGCATATCCTTATAAATGTGTCATAGATGTATCCCATATCCTTATCTATGACTGTTTAGAAAGCAAGGATAATTAAAAATATATATATATGATGATACTAAAATCAGATTTCATCAGTTAAAAAGCAAGTAAACTTGCGGATAATACTTTGGAATATAACACATTTACGTATGAAAGGGGACAGTACAAGAGCAACAAAAACAGTTTAGACTTGATATTGAAATGAAATTTTCATAAGACTTCTAAAAAAAAAAGTAATGGTTGATCAGTGGCTCTTAAACTAATACATCTTAATTTCTAAAGAAGTATCCTTGTTGTACACATGTCCTATTTTTTAAGGTTGTATCTGTATCCATGCTTCATAACACTTCGGATACTTGAGAGATATATTGTCCATTGCTTAGACACACATAAAAACATATTTTCAGTTGAAGAAAAGAACTTGGGAGCCAATGATTAAAATCAAAACAATGTAGAATTATACCTCTTAATTCATCCTTCTTGTGGCTTTTCAATTTGAGGAACTAGTATAAAACTTTCAATTTGTTTGTGATTTAGAGCTTTTTACGATGGATATTACTTCTCCTGTCCCAAATTGTTTGTCAGGCATGGAGAGCAAGAACTTAAAAATAATACTGAAATTTTCAATTTATTTTCACCTAGTAAAAGATATCATACCCACCCCGAGTCTTGTGTCCTATATGGGCACTGAACAAATTTAGAAGAGTCCATGTAACATATAGCATAGTTCTTTGTGACCATAGAATAATGTGTGGGAGTGTTATTATCCTTCTCCAAGCTAATGAACACAGCTCTAACATCATCTTCCAATGAGAGATATCAGATATGTAATGATGATTCACTGAACTGGATTTCTAATGTTGTTCAAATGATAAAAAAATCATAATAAATTTCATTACACAGTGTGTTGGGTTAGTTCAAAGAGCTTGGGAAGTTTTGTTGTTGATATTATATTACTATATCCTGTGGATCCATGGTTTTGAATAGCATTATTTTTTTTTTAAGAAATACCATTTCCATAGCCAATGGCTCCTTTCACAACCCAGCACTAACTAACATTGGCCATACACATTAACGTTAGTGTGTGGATCTGTAAAAGCAACCATATGACTGTTGAAAATTTGAAATAATTGTTGTTTTTTTAAATAACTAATGTGACTGTCAATGCAGTTGAGGGAGAAGATTATTCTTGGTCACTATAGTGCTTTTTGTACAATTTGAAGGTGAAAAATGGATATGTAATAGCCAAATCTGGTGTAGCAATGTAACTGAATAAAGTGGCAAAGAATCGCCGCTAAATATTTTAACAAATTTAATGCGGAAACTCTTCGCCACCATTTCATTGTTGCACTACGCATCATTTTCTTTGGGCATAATTGTTGTTGATTTGGTTAAATTTTTTTATTGTGTGTGCATAAAAATATTCGACAAATCTTGGTTATGTGACAAAGATTGAACTAGACTCACCAATTTCTCGTAGAAATTAACCATCTAATTTTGATGGATATCGACAAATTTATTTTAGCAATATCTTTGTAATGAATTTGGTTGTCTTCCATACTTGAACAGTTTTGCTTGGAAGATCTGATGTATCCGGTCAGGGGCTTTCTTGAAGGTAGATATTACCTAATATTTGTATGCTTTTTGGCTTTGTTTTTCTCTCGTTTGTGATTCATCTTTGGCTACTCTCCGAATAGTGTTGGCAAACATGAATACCTTGGTGAGTATACTGGTAAATATTGCTCGAATTTTCTCAAATGTAAGATTTAAAATTCTAAATTTTAAACAAAGATACAAAAATTTTTAAAACAAGAAAGTTTTAAAATTTAAAATTCATAAATTTTCTCAAAACAAAGATCATAATTTTATAAACTTCTAAATTTTAAACAAAGATACGTAATTTTATGATAAAACAAAAGTTTTCGTAAAATTTAGAAGTTTAAAATTATGTTTAAATGAAGTTTTAAAAATTCGAAAATTCAGAATTTTTAAGGACAATTTCAGATACGTAATTTTCAAGGACTTCTTAAACAAATTTTGTTCTTAAACATCTCCCACAAATTCAGAATTCAGCTGTTTTGTCCTTAAACATTGTATCATAAACATTGAAAAAATTTTGTCCTTAAACATGCAATCCTGGAAAAAATTCTATCCTTAAACAAGACTTCTTGGAATTAAGGTGCCAACTGTCCTATATTTATGATTCTTTCTTTTTGTGTTGATATGTATCAAAATAAGTTATTTGAAGACACTCGGCAATCCAACTAACTAAGGCAAATGATTCTCTATGTTTATATTCAAACTTGCACCTTCCTTTTTTTTTTTTGAATTTCTTTATTGTATATAATCATGCTAATTATATGTTGACTCATACTTTTTAATTTCTTTGTTATATACGTGTTTACATATACAATTTCAGGTAATCTTGAAGATAATTGGTATGGATAAGGATTGGATTCATATAAAAAATTGGTTAGACCCTACATATGTGGAAGGGGTTGAAAAGTTTATTGAGTTTGCTTATGCTAATAAGCCTTTAGAGTCGAAGATATATTGTCCGTGTAGGAAATGTGTTAACCTTAGATACGAGACACGAAATGGCATAAGAGAGCATATCATCATAAATGGGTTTAACACTAACTACATAAGATGGACAATTCATGGGGAGGCCTTGGCTCCATGTGGTAGAAATGAAGTGAATGAAAATCAAGAATTCGATGTAATTGATGATATGATTGGTTTGGTACATGACACATTTCGAGTTCCAATGGAAGATGGTGTCTTTATTGAAAATCAAACACATGAAAATATGGGATTGGGGCCTAATGAGGAGACAAAGAAATTTTTTAAACTATTAGAAGATGCACAACGTGAGTTGTACCCAGGTTGCAAGAGGTTCACAACTCTTTCTTTTGTTGTTCGATTGTTGCACATAAAGGTACTTAATGGATGGACTGATACATCATTTGATATGTTGCTTGAGTTGTTGAAGGAGGCATTTCCCGAGGTTGAAACATTGCCGGACTCATACTATGAAGCAAAGAAGTTCAATGAAGCCTTAGGCTTTAGTTACACAAAGTATGATGCTTGTCCTAAGGATTGTATGTTGTTTTGGAATGACAAAAAAATGCTTGATAAATGTGAAATTTGTGGGAGATCAAGATATAATGAATCGAACTTTCGTTTAGAGGATGGAACCACTAAAGTAACACAAATTCCTGCCAAACAAGTAAGGCATTTTCCTTTAAAGCCAAGGCTCCAAAGGCTATTCATGTCAACAAAAACAGCATCACTCATGACATGGCATGCAAATGAACGCACCGATGATGGGATATTGAGACATCCAGCTGATTCACTTGCATGGAAAACATTTGATGAAAAAAATCAAGATTTTGCTAGTGACAGTCGAAATGTCAGACTTGGATTAGCATCTGATGGTTTTAACCCATTTAGGACAATGAGCATTGCTCATAGCACGTGGCCTGTTGTGATGATGTCATATAACTTGCCTCCTTTGTTATGCATGAAGCAACCATATTTCATGTTATCTTTGCTTATTGATGGGCCTCGTGGTCCTGGAAATGATATTGATGTGTATTTGCAACCTTTAATTGACAAGTTAAAGGAATTATGGATTGATGGCATACTTACTTATGATGCATCAAGCAACCAGATGTTTCATATGCGTGCAGCTTTGTTGTGGACCATAAGTGATTTTCCTGCATATGCTAATTTATCTGGATGGAGTACAAAAGGAGCATTGGCTTGTCCATCTTGTAATAAAGATACCCATTCTAGATGGTTAAAACATAGTCGAAAGTATTGTTATATCGGCCATAGGCGGTTCTTAGATGAAGGGCATAAGTTTCGGAAAGATGCAATAGGTTTTGATGGAAGTGTTGAAACAAAGAAAATGCCACCTCAATTATCCGGTGATGATATTTTCAAACAAATAGAATTCATTGAGAACAAATATGGGAATGGTGATGGAAATGAAAAGACACATGTGTCTAAAAAAAGAAAAGTTGTTGAGGATGGGAGAGGCATTGATAAAACCTTGAGGGAAGAATATAATTGGAGAAAGAAAACTATTTTTTTCCAATTACCATATTGGAAGGACAATTTAATTCAACACAATCTTGATGTTATGCACATTAAGAAAAATGTGTGTGAACATATACTTTCGACCCTATTGAATGTCGTGGGAAAAAACAAAGGATAGTCTAAAAGCTCGTCGTGACCTTCAAGAGATGGGACTTCGTAAAGCTCTTCACCCTCAACAACGGCCAAATGGTAAAGTTTTTTTACCTGCAGCTTGTTTCACAATTAATAAAGAGCACAAAGAAATATTTTGCAAGGTGCTAAAAAATGTGAAAGTCCCGGATGGATACTCGTCAAGTATTTGACGCCGTGTACAAGTCAAAGAGAGAACTATTTCAGGGCTTAAGAGCCATGATTGCCATATTCTAATGCAACAACTGTTGCTTCTAGCTGTGAGAAGGACACTACCTAAGAATGTTTGTGAAACCTTGATTGAATTAGGTACTTTTTTTAGACAATTATGTTCAAAAGCAATCCAAATGATTGTGGTTGTCTTGAAGAGAAAATTAGATTGACTCTTTGCCATCTTGAGAAAATTTTTCCACCTTCTTTCTTTCATATTATGGAGCATTTGCCTGTTCATTTAGCAGAAGAGGCAAGACTTGCTGGACTAGTGCATTACCGATGGATGTATCCTATTGAGAGGTATGCATTAATTTTTCAATTTTATGTACATATAAATGACGTGCGCTGATCAAGCTTATCTTCTAACTAAATAAATTTTATTTTTTCATAGGTATTTGCTTACACTTAAAAAGTACATGCGTAATCGAAGCCATCCAGAGGGTTCCATTGCAGAAGGGTATTTAGCAGAAGAGTGTTTGACATTTTGTAGTCGATATTTGCATGATGTTGAGACAAAATTAAATCGGCCGATACGAAATTATGAGGGTGAACAAAGGGGACGTTCTTTAGGGAAAGGGAAATTATTCCTACTTGATAAAACTACATGGGAACAAGCACATAGATATGTGCTAGCCAACTCTAATGTAGTCACTCCATTCCGAGAGTAAGAAATCTACTAAATTAAATATTCAATTTCTAGTCAATTAAATAACATATTTAATATCCTATACCTGTTCTCAATCATGCAGGAAACACATTCAAGTGCTTAAAGCTGATAGACATCGTTTAAGTGAGCGTGATCTTATGAGGAAGCACAACGAACAATTTCCTCTTTGGTTTAGAGAGCATGTAAGTCATACATGCAAACATTGGATTAAAATAGTGGTATATGTATATGTAATGGTATCTTTGATATGTGATTTCTAATACATTGGATTAAAATGTAGGTTCAACACTTGCAACAAACTGAAAATGCAAACATCTCAAATGAAGTAAAAATTTTGTCCGTAGCACTAGACAATTGGGCAAGAAGATACAGGGGGTATATTATAAATGGGTTTAGGTTTCACACTAAACAACGTGAGGAGAGTAGAAAAACTCAAAATAGTGGAGTGTCGTTGACTACATATACACAAAGTTATGCAAGTTCAAGAGATAGACGACCAATTAGTGGAGAAGTTACTTTCTATGGGGTTTTGACTGATATAATTGAGTTGAGATATTCTAATGACTTCAAGTTTGTGTTATTCGAATGTAATTGGGTTGATAACAATGTGGGGAAGAGGCAAGATGAGTTCAAGTTCACATTTTTGAATTTTAAGCATCTTTTGTGTCAACAAAATCGAATGGTTCACACTTCTGATGAACCATTCATCTTTGCATCCCAAGCACAACAAGTTTGGTATATACAAGACCCTATTGAGAAAGATTGGCATATAGTTATGAAGATGACACCCAGGGATTTGTATGATATGCGTGGGAGGGAATCTTTTGAAGATGCAATAACATGTCCGCAAGTTGAGCCATATTCTAGTCAACATATACATGATTCAACATACATTCAGGAGGATGATGTTGATTGGGTTCGGTCAAATGTGAATGGAACAACTGTTGATTGTGGTGATGATGCCACTATAGATCATAGTGGTGAAGAAGAGGATTATGACGATGATAGTGATGAAAAAGAAGATGATTATGATGATGAAAGTGATGATGACAGTGATGATATTTATGTTGATGGTGGTGACAGTGATGATGACGACTATGATAATGATTATTAGTTCTTCTTTTGTGCATGATTCTATGTTATCCTAAAAGTTAGCATATGTAAGACAGTGAGACTTATTTAGTTTTTATTTAATTTGTGTTCATTAGTTAGTGTTCATATATTCATTAGTATCTAACTAATAAGTATTCAAATGTGTTTTTTTTTTTCTTTTTTTTTTTTTTTTAGATGACTATGAAACGAAAGAAGCCTTGTTGGACAGCTGGCTCCATGGCCAATGTTTCACAACCAGCACCTACTACTAATCAACACAAGATACGCCCTTGCCTCGGCCTCACCACAACCGGCCATAGCTTGCAACCACGACCACAATCACAAAGAATAAAGAGGGCACTACAACCTTGCATCCTTGCATAAGTTTGCATATATAGTTTCATACTTATTTGCTCATCCTTTCATCTAACTAATAAGCATTCAAATGTGTTTTTTTTTTCTTTTATTTTTTTTTAGATGACTACAAAACGAAAGCAGCCATGTTGGACAGCTGGCTCCATGGCTAATGTTTCACAACCAGCACCTACTACTAATCAGCCACAGCCACAACCGCAGGCACTACATCCTTGCATAAGTTTGCATATATAATTTCATACTTAAGTTTGTAACACAAAAGTTTGCATACATAATGTCATACTTATTTGTACATCCTTGCATCCAAGTAACAAGTGTTCAAATACATTTATGTTTTGTTTTTTTCCAGATGACTATGAAACGAAAGCAACCCCGTTGGATACCGGCTCCATGGTCGATGTTTCACAACCAAAGATCTACTACTAATCACCCAAATTTCACCGCCACAATCGCAATGTAATCACAACAGAACCACTACAACCTCTTTGCAACAATATAACTCCAACCTTGAGCTCTTCCCAACAAAGTAATCATGAATTGCAGTCATCAAGTGGAGCAGGTAATTTAATTTGAATAGCCATCAAATATAGAGCAATTACCATTACATGCTATGCTATGAATTGGAACCTTGAGCTGAAATTCACATGTTTACTTAATTTTTGCTTTCTTTTATGCCTATTTTATAAAAGCCTCAATAGGTACCAGCACAGGTCAATCAGCAAGTAGACAGCCAAGAGGGCCTGGTTGTCCTTTTGTCGAATGGGGCACGGGACAAAAGTTAAAGGTTACATTAAATGAAGAGAATCAACCTATTGGCGATGAAGCTGCAAAATTACAAAGTCAGTTAGGCATTCTAGCCCGGAATTGGAATTTTGCACCATTAACTTTCAATGATTGGAGAGCTCCACAGTTAAACCCCTATAAAGAACGTATATGGCAAGAAGTTAAGGTATGAAAATGCAAGCACTATATAAATCTTATTCTCGTACTCATACTTTAATTAACAAATATATTTGTTTGACATCTCGTTATATATATAGGAAAACACTGATGCACCAGATATTTTCAAGCATAATTGCTTGATGTCAGTTGGAAAGAAATGGAAAGACTGGAAAGACCAACTGAAAAGAAAGCACTTCAACAAGTACAAAACTAATGAAGAACGCTTAGCAAATTGTCCCGATAGGGTGGATCCTAGTCAGTGGAAGATTCTCGTTCAATTTTGGAATAGTCTAGAGGCACAGGTATTAATTGTTGGCCTTGAGAACTGCACCAAAAAACACCTGACTGAGCAATTAAAATTGTTAGATAGAATGAAAGAATGTAGAACAACTGTGCATAACTGACAAAATAGGCAGTTGAATGGGTAAGGTGAAGGAGATATAGGAAGACACTGCTCTAGATCGAGTGGCTTGGCAAAGTATAATTCATGCAGCTAGTCCCCTTATAGTTGATAATGAGCTCTGCCAGCAAACAAATTTCAATTAAGACAGATTTCATCTGTCAAGATTGTAGACTCTAAATTGAGTCATTTGATCACCTTTTGAACATCGGTTATGAGTACTTCAAGAGTAGATTATGTCTCTATTATTTTATTGTTTTCATTAAATTATTTTGTTGTAGTATATTTATCAGCATCCTCTGTTGTGATCTGTGATTCTGTGAATGAAAAAGGTTTTTAATTGTTCCCCAAGGTCTCTTTCTTTTTGGTAGAACTGAGATCATCATAAAAACCACAACTAAAACAAGAATCACTATACTGCCCCTTACCTCTATACTCTATTCTCTATCTTTTAAGTTATAATAATACCAATAAGAAGCAAGTTATGTGATAAATGTTGCCACACTGTACACATACATTTACAGGCGTCTACACAATAGAGTACGTAAACTATACATGTGTTACATAAAAATACATGAAAACACAGTTGTACATCCCACATATGCATGTGCTATCTAACTGTCAATCACATTTCTTGATTCAACCTTCCCACATATGCATGTGCTATCATCATCATCATCATCATCATCATCATCATCATCATCATCACCATCATCACCATCATTGTTGTCATCTCCTTTTTTATCGTTGCCAAGATCATCATAATCATCATACTCATAATTGCTATCTCCATGAATTGGGGAGGCAATATACATAGTCCAACCAGACTCATCACGCCACATTCTTCTCGAACCTCCAAGGGCACTCCATTATCGCACTAGAGAAACAAACTAAAAGAACAAAGAATAAACCCAAACAAAAGGTAGAAACCTCCAAGAGGGAGCAGAACCTCGGTTTACTTATAGACAACTGACAATCCTCTTCTCTTCACCCTGAAAACCCAATGATATCTCTTGCTCTATATGAAGACCTAATGGCAGCTAAGGTGATAGCACAAGAAGTATACAAGGAAGAAGATTTAGGTGAAAATAGCAAACAAAGCATGTTACCTGGATGATCCATTACCAAAGCCTATCAATAAAGAGAAACACTATTTTAAAATATGATATTATAGTATTTAGTTATATAGTTCTTGCATTTTTATGTACACGTCGGATGCTAATTTCCTTTTCTTTTTAAAAATTGAAATTGAAATTAAAATACAGTTACTTTATGTTGTGTATATATACTTGTACCAAATCTCGATATCTATTTATTGTGACAGGAACGCAAAGACAACCAACAAAGGACAATCGAAAAAAATTGACAATGAGCCATACAAGTGGGAGAAAGGCCCATTGTCAGGTAAAGGATGAGGTAAATGATAGGTTAACAATTTTTTCTCAATATGCATTGTATTTGGTAAAGTTGTAATATGTATTTATTGTTCCTAATAATGAAGATGTATAAGAGAGATAAGGTGCAACCAGATCGGATAATGGTCTACATAGAGACACACACAAAGAAGAATGGAGATCCAGTTGATGAGGCATCAGATGTAGCCATTGTATGTGTAATAATGTGAATGTTTACGATTAATTATTTACCTATTCATGTTCTAATAATTTTTTTTTCTTATATTTTAGTCTCGTTTGGAAGAGGGATTGTCTCAAGTGCCCGAGTCCTTACAACTGAAAAATTTCGAGAGGAGCTATTCACTGAGGTCTTAGGAGTAGATGGGCATGGTCGTGTACGTACCTATGGATTGGGACCTTGCCCATCTCAGGTGTTTGGGACAAGATATTCTGGACCTCGACAATTTATAAACATGGATAAATTGCGCACAGATATACGAGAAGAGGTGCGACATGAATTATTAGCTGAGTGGGGTGAAAGGTTTACTCAGTTAGAGCGCAAGTGTGACAAAATGCAAGCTCATGTGGAAACTATGGGATATCCAATGCCTCAATCACCATCAATGCCTTCACATATTGGAGGGGTAATGTGTATTTAATCCTAGTTTAATTTAAGTATGTTTTACTATAATAAATTGGATATTGTAAAGTTAGTTAATTATGTGGATATGTTTAAACAGAATGGTTCCAGACCATCATTCAATATGCAACAGGTTCCAGATGCCTCTAGTTCTCACCAGTTGAATGAAGAGCTAATGGTTCCATCACATGAAGTAAGACAATGTTTACACATAATGAGTATGTAAACATAGTTATTAAATTTTTTGATAAACATTATTATTAGTTCTATTTCTTCAAGGAATACTAGCTAAATTTTTGGGTTAGTTAGAAAACACATTATTACCTCCCTATAGTTTAAAAATATACACATCTCTAGTATGGAGTAAAATGCAAACGTTATTTTCTTTTGTTTTTGAGCTAAACTAGAAGGGGGTAAAGTGTATTTAATCCTAAATACTTTAATGTGATTGCTTTCATACACAACATTTACACATTAATTTTTTTTGAAGGTTGGACAAGAAGTAGAATTACTTACTTCTAAATTGCCAAAACAAGTTGTGGCAATTGGCATAGTTATTTCTAAGGACCCATCCAAAGTGGTAGGTGGACAACGATTGGGGCCAGAGTTTTGGGAAGTTCAGACATTAAAGTTTATAAAGCCTCATCAAAATTTGGTGAAAGCTCTTGAAGGTGTCAAAACAATTGGAGATGCACTTCACAAATGTGTAGCTTGGCCTTCGGTTGATGTAATGCATATGCAATAATACTATATTTATTATATTTTTAAATCTTAGTGGTAGCTAAATTTATATGTTTTTATACATGTGCAGATTGAGGATCCATTTGCAGACTTTACAGATTGAGGGGAATTAGATGGACCATGTAGATAAAGGACATACTTTTTAGAACTTTTATTTTGGCACTCGTGTTTTGAGACATATTTTGCAACTAATTGCTACATTTGCAGGTTTGAAAGGAGCTAGATAGAATATGTAGATGATGTACATGCTTTTTGGGACTTTTTATTTTGGCACTTGTGTTTTGAGACAATATTTTCGAACTAGTTGCAGCATTTTGCAGATTGGGGGAGCTAGGTGGACCATGTAAATGCAAATGTCTTTTGGGACTTTTATTTTGACACTACATATTTTGAACTAATTGCTACAAGTGACATGTATTTTGGAACTAATTGCTACAAGTGACATGTATTTGGAACTTTGCTACATGTGACATGTATTTTGGAATAGATTTTGTTAACTGAATATGGTGTATGGATTTGTATGGCTATAAATTGTATTGTGGCAGCTTATATATTGTTATATTGAATGTATGGAAGCTTTATTAGGTTATATACTTTTATTGAATGATTTTCATTGAGTACACTAGCAGGTATTGAATATAAATGTATAAACAAAGTTTAACAAATGGTTCATAATTTTCAAGCATAATTTTTGTCGCTAAAAGAAAATTATATTTCTTTTGAAATATATTTAACGACAGTAAATAAATGCCGCTAATTGTTGTAATCTTTTGCGGCAGTAAAAAAACTACCATTTTTTACTCTAAAAATACTGTCATAACAAATGGTTCATAATTAACGGCGGTTTAATTTTGTCGCTAAAAGAAAATTTTATTTAATTTTAAACATTATTTAACAGCGGTAAAGAACTGTCGTTAATGTTTGCAGTCTTTTGCGGCAGTAAAAAACTGTCGTTTTTGACTATCAAATACCGTCGTTAAAGGCATGACATTTACGACGGTTCTACAAACCGCCTCCAATTTCCAAAATCGTCGATTTTTGATGTGGCGGTTAATAACCGCCGTGAATACCACCATATTAATAATGGCGGTAAAATAACCGCCGTTAAATTATTTCCGACACTTATATAGACGACGGTTACACTTTTTGTCGTCTTACCGCCGTTAAAAGTTTTTGCAACGGTTTCATGGTTATTAACGACGGTTACAAACCGCCGTTAAAGGCAAATTCTGGCGTAGTGAATGCTAATCATTTTGAAGCAAAAATAAAAACGGTGTTAAAATTATTAAAATTTTAATAAATTTTTTGCCTTCTAACTTTACAAAGATAGTAATGATGGGTAACTATTTCGAAACAAATATAAAAATGGTGTTAAAATTGATAAAATTTTAATAAATTTTTTGCCTTCTAAATTTACAAAGATAGTAATAATGGGTAACTATTTCGAAACAAATATAAAAATGGTGTTAAAATTGATAAAAATAAAATTTTGAGGCTCAAAAAAAATAAAAATATATATATATATTTTAAATTTACAAAGATGAATGATGTAATTTATCAAAAATCAAAGTGGGAATTGTGAAGAACCACAACACAATTTCCATGGGGTGTAAATTTTTATTTTCTTCTAACAATCAGGATAATTCTATTTCCACACACATATTATTTTTGATTCACACACTTAATAAATTTTTTCTTAATATAATTTTGTCATTGAATAAAAATATCATAACACCTTTATTGTTTTCCATCCAAACCCTAATTTTTTTTATATTATTTATTTATTTATTTTTAACAGCAATCCAAACCCTAATTCTAATACACCACAACCATCATTTATAGCTAGCGTCAACTCTCCGACATCCCCTCCCGTCGCCTCTTCTCCCCTCCACTTGTGACCACCTTCTCCCATGAACCATACACTTCCATAAGCCCCCGCCGTGAACCACCCACTTTTGAGATTCACTATGTAGGTCTATGATAAAGCTGGGAGTGGCAACGGTGAATGGAATGTTGAGAGTGGCAATAACGGCTTCGAAGTAGAGGTGAGTGGATGGAATAAAAATTAAGATTTTAAAATTGAAAATGAAGATATTACTAAAATAAAGAGACGTGTTTTAATTTTTATTTATTTTATTATATATATATACTGAGAAGATATTCATTAGTGTGTATTAAAGATAAGTGTGTGAAATTATAATTACCGTCGCAATCCTAGTTTTGTCATTATCTTAAAGTTGGCTAATGCTATTCTCCAAAAGAGTTGACTAAAGATAGAGTGTATACAAGGATAATTTTTTTTCTTTTCTTGATACAAAACATGGCATGTGGTAAGCTGAGTACACAATTAAGATTAAAAAGTCAAGTTTACAAGTAGTTAATGATATTTATTTTTTTTCTTGATACAAAAAATGGCATGTGCTAAGGTGAGTACACAATTATGATTAAAAAGTCAACTTTACAGCTAGTTGATTGATAACAAAGTCGGTAGGTTGAGGTAGAATATTATAATGATTTCACGTGTTTAATAGATATAACAGTAGTAAAATTGGCCTGGTTAATATGATAATGTGAAGATGACAATAACTCGTCAACAATTAAAAATTGTGAGTTATTAGGACGAAAAATTATTCTTTGTTTAACACCAAAATGAAGTGCTTTCCTACCTTTCAACAACTACAGTTTTGTCTTTGTTCTGATTTAAGTATATGTAAGTAAACCTAATAATTGAGTGACATTAAAATAACTACATTGATTCAGAATTTTAACAATAATAATATAATAAGAAATTTTATGATACACATTCCTTTTTATTACAATCTTTGGTTATAATTGAGTGACATCAAAATATGCACATTTGGTTATGATCCAAAAGTTGTTTAATTATACTTCATGTGATATTTGATTATAACTATTTTTTTAAAAAAAAGTTATGACTCTTATTTTATTAAGTTATAGTATTTGTGATAATCAAACTCAAAAATAACATAACTTGCATATGTACCATGGCATTATCATATCATACATATACAAAAATCACTCAGGCAGCATTTGGCATCTCTTTTTAAGGTTTTATTTGGTTACAATTTTCAAACAATATTTTCAGATATATTTTTGTTTGTCCTTATTGAATATATTTTTCTAAAAATATATATTTTAGTCAGTTTTTTTTTTTTTTTTTTTTTTTTTACGGTAATCAAGTTTAGATACATCTAAAAAAATTTAAAAAAAATATATATATAAAACAATTGAAAATCCGAATAAAAATACATACAGATTTTTGTTTATTTTTAATGGCTTTTTTTAAAAAATGTTTTTAGTCAATTTTTATTTTTTATTTTTTTTAGATACATCTTGATTAAAGACAATTAAAAAAAAAAGTTAATTAAAATATAAATAAAAATAAACATGATCATTTCAATGAAATTTTGTCTTTTACTAATTGGCAATAGAATAATAACCCCCCCCCCCCCCCCCCCCCCCCCCCCCCTCTCTCTTATATTACGAGATCTTTCTCCGCATGCAAGAAGAACCAAAAAAAAAACGAAGAAAGGTAGAGAAGAAAGTGAATTGCCTCTTTCTGTTGATCTATAAATCATGTGTTTGAATATCATCGCCGTCGTGGGAGCCCTCTTTCGTCGTCGGAGCCTCGGAGTTAATTTCCAACAACGTCCTGTACCATGCTGTGGACAACTGTTAGGCCCACCATGGGACAGTTGGAGCCTCGGAGTTAATTCCCAACAAAGAAGCGCAGTGTCAAATCCTTTACTCGGAGTTGAAGATGAAGATAAATCCGAAATGATTATTTACAAAGAAATTGCAGAGTTATGTGTGGAACTCAACTTACCACCTGAAAACTTCAACATCGACCACTCAGACTGGGGTAAAGCTCTTTTCAACTTTTTTCACCCTTGGCTTTTTCTCTTACATGGCGTCCACCAAAAAGATATATTGTAGTCACTTTGGAATTATTGAAGCAAACAATTACTAGATCTACAAACAAATTTTTGGAGATGGCTATTGAGCGAAATTTAAAATAAAAATATAATAAATTCTTCATCCCATCCATTTTTAGAAAGTTTTATTAATTATTAGACAAACGATGTGAGTCCGAATCCTCAGCCGCCCTCCCTGGGGTCCATCTTGCGGTGCCCCAAAACGATGTGGTTTTGGGATGAATTTTCAATTAAAAAAAAAAAACAGAACAGCAACAAACCAAAGAAGGAGAAGAAGAAATAAGGGAGAAGAAGGAACCACAGAGGGAGAAGAAAAAATAAGGGAGAAGAAGGAAGGCAACGGCAGACCTTCGGTCTCTTCCCACCATCTCGATCTAGATTTAGGGTTTGGCCGCTTTCATTCCCTAGCTGCCGCCGTTGCCCAACCACCTCACCTCTCCCTTCATTCTCTTTCCTCTCAGACCCTCGGTATCTTCCCTCTCTCTCATCTTCTCTGAAACCTCTCAAACTCTGAAACCCACCTCTCCCTTCACTGCCTTCTCTTCTTCCACTCCAAGAAACGGCAAGGCCATTCCCGTCCTCTCAATCTCACCCCACCTCTCCCTTTATTCTCTCTCCTCTCAAGTATGTCTGTTTCTATGCCTATATATATATATGTATGTATATAGAACTGATTTTGTAGTATTCTTGGCTCTTGGTTTTGATTTCCATTTCCTAATCTTAACTGGGTTTTGGTGAAAGTGTTTATCGGACAGTTGGTTCAATTGAGAGAAAGGTCCTTTTAATGTTGGTGCCATGTATTAATTTTGTTAGATTTTTTGTTTTAGTGTTCTACAAGAACTGGACATATGGAATTTTCCTTCTTCTCCCTTCTTTCTTCTTCTCCTTTGGTTTGTTGCTGTTTTGGTTTTTCTTTTATTTGTTTTTTTTTTTTTTTAAATTGAAAATTCGCCCCAAAACGACGTTGTTTTGAGACGTCGTAGGAAGGGCTGTAGGAGAGGGCCGTCGACGATCCGGACTCAAATTATGTTGGTAGTCCTATAATTTGTCTCTTGTATGAATTCACAATTTGTTATTCTAATTGTATTAATTTTAAGAAAAATTTCAATTCAGTTGAAATTTTTAAAAATAATTACAAATCAGTGGTATAAATAAATTTTAATAATTAAAATATGGGTTTATTACACTTTATACCCCCCAACTATTTTTATCTATTTGATCCTTATACTATCGATTGAGTCTATTAAATTGTTAAAATGTATATAGATTAAAGTCTATTAGTCTATAAACTATCGATTGAATTTACTAAGTCTCTGAAATATTTAAATCAAACCTATTTAGTCCCTGAAAAGATTACAAAAATAAAGTACAAATCCATAAGTATTATAAATTAGTAAAAGACACTATCTAGTTAAAATTTATTTCAAAAAAATCTTAAATTTTTATTATGTCTTTGAAAAGTGGGCGTTAGCGCTTATGGTGAATTTCTTTAATAAGGATAAGTGTAATTATCTATAGTATTTTATTATTTATCTTCTAAAGTTGATACGTGCTTGCCTTTGTCTAGTATTATCTGTTAAATTTTGTTTATAATTTTTAATTGATTGTTTTTTAATTTTTTGCTAAATTATTTTTCTAATTTAATTAATATATTATTTTTCTATTATTATTTGTAGCGAAATATAATTATTTAAATTATCTAACTCTACTTCTTTAGTATATCTAATATTCATATAATTTTATTGGCAAAATTGAGAAATCAAACTCTAATATTAATTTAATTACATAATCAAATAAAACACGTTCTAAAGATAAAATAAAATTTTAAGATTTTTTTGTAATAAAAATTTAATTAGTTATGGTTTTTCACTAATTTATAATACTTACAGGCATAAAATTTAATTTTATATTCTTTTTAGGGACTAAATATGTTTAAATTAAATATTTTAAGGACTTAATAAATTCAATTGATAGTTTAAGGATTAAATAGACTTTGATTCATATATTTTACGGACTTAATAGACTCAATTGATAGTTTATGAACTATGACTTCGTTTGGAAACAAGTTATTTTAGTAACTTTTTAACTTTTTACGAAAAAATGTGTAGAAAAGTGGAGAGAGTTATGTGACAATTTATAATTTTTTTTGACTTTTTTGCTAAAACATGTGGCTTCCAAATGAAACCTAAATCGACAGTTTTAGCAATAGTTTAAAGGTATAAAGTATAATAAACCCTCAAAATATTAAACTTTTCTATGAATATATAATTATTTTATGAAAAGTCACCTTAATTGTAATTTTCCCTTAATTTTACTCTTTAATTTTCCACATTAATAACATATGCTACAAAATTGGAAAATCGTATGTATGCACCCTACCGCAAAAATATGTAATTTTTTTACAAAATTTCATAATATCAATCACAAAATGTATAACCTTACCTTACAAATTGTTGTGTAATAAACTGTTCAAAATTTTGTGGTTGATATTGCAAAAGTTTGTGGCTTAGTTACAACATTTTTTGTCACACCTATTTATGGCAAGATTATATATTTTATAGTTTATATTACGGAATTTTATGATAAAATTACACTTTTTTTTTCTGGTAAGGTACATATGGACCATACCATTTCTCTAAACAATTAAACAAAAATCAACGCAAAATTATTTAATTCAAAATTAAATAAATAATTTCAAATTGGATGACAAATCTTTAGAGTAAATAAACTATTTTGTCTCATGGGTTCAATCTAAATTTTAAAAGCAATTTATTAATTTTACTAAATTGATACAATGTGAAAAATTTAATAATAGAATTGATTGCAATTAGAACTAAAATGATCAAATTTACATAACACAAGCTACAAATATAATTTTGGGCAAATTACATAGATAGTACAAACCTTTTGTTACTTATGTCATTTTGGTCCCTACATTTTCAATTAGATCAATTTTGACTCTTAATTTTAGATTTAGTGCCAATTTGGTCAAATTGATAATACCGTTAGTATTTTTGATGAAAAATTATCACTGAATTAATTGAAGTTAACTCACAGATTTGAACACGTTTATAATTTTGCCTTTGAAAGCATGAAATATGTCACTTGTGTACATATCTTTCATTAAAAAATGCTAACAATTATAAACAATTGGACTAAATTGAGACAAAATTAAAAATTCAATGTTAAAATCAAGTTAATTAGAAATTATAAAAATTAAAATGACACAAAAATCAAAATACAGAGACTATTAACGTAATTTGCCCAATAATTTTCTTTTAATTTCCCTGGTATTTGTCGAATGAAGCTTCAGGTATATACTTATTAGTAACAAAAAATTTCCAAAAAAGTGCAGGATGAATGCTTTCTATGCGTGTTTTCTTTTTTGGCACAAGTAAATTTTTTTTTTTTTTTTTGAAATTCATGTTTTTTGCAGCACTTGTCATGCAGATTAAACCCAGGAACGAATCATGGCATTACCACCCTTCCGTCACATAAATGCTTTCACTATTGACTATAAAAACTGATATTATAACACATACACAGGTCTACGTGAAATTCTTTCCCATCTCAAGAAATTGAAAGCAAATAAGGAGGCTGGCCAACCATCTTCTCAGCTATCGATCCCTTTTATTTACAAGGTCCATGAGGAGCTTCTTGCACAAAAGAAAACTGCGGATAAACCTAATGTTATTTATATTGGGCCAATTCACAGCAATCACGAATTAGAGGAAGGACAAAAGAAGGCGAATGAAAGAAAGAATAGTGTGTTCTCTGCTATTAGTAAAATTTCAAAGCGGTTCAAGTGAAATTGAGACCTTGAATTGGAAATTAGCCTTTTGGGGTATGCTTTCGATTGGTTCCTTGCGAACCGAGTTTTCATCTATGTTTGTTTTCTTTTTCCTCGTCTTTGGGGCCCGTTGTTTTAACAGTGCATTGTGTATCATCTCTTTATATTCAATAAAAGGGTAATTTCACCTTTTAGTTTGAGCAAAATTTTATTTTGTCTTTGTAAGAGGATTAACTTAAGCCCACTAATTAATTGGGCCCAGTCGGAGCCCAATCGAAAAGTCCAAAATTAATGGGTCGGGAGAAATTATTGCCAAATGGGCCCAAGTGAAATCCATTGAACGGGCCCATGAGAAAGCCAACAAACTGGGCCGAGAAAGACTCATCAAGTAGGTCTTTTTAAAGAGAGTCTAACAAGCCTATCCGAGGAGGCCCAGATCGTACGGGCATTCCAGAAGGTTAACCGTTACTTTCAGAAAAGATGAAACCCTCAGAGGAGATCCAGCCTTGAAAGGGTTCGAAACCACGAACCTAGAGACCTATTTGAGCTCGGACTCGAATGAGTTCGGATCCACGAACCTAGATATTCAAAGCACTTGGCTTCGAATGGATTAGAATGAAATCTAGAAGTCGCTCCGTTAATGAGTCTCAGAACACTTGCAGGCTCAGAGCTTTTCGGGATCTACGCACCAGAACCATGGACGTGATGGAGTTCGAACAAATGACCCGATCCCGAGGACGGTGAGTGGAAATAAATTCACTTTTCGGTTAAACTAGCCTATACCCGAGTGGAGGTGGCACGATCTAAGGGGTCCTTAGACTCGACAATATTTGCGGCATGGCGTTTTCTTGAACTATCCCTGACCCTTCTACGGCAGGACGTCCTCTGGGACTACCCCTGACCCTTTGGGATGATTGGAGATCATTGGTTAGGTGTGGCTAAGAAAAAGGGTTCGCCAAGAGGTTGATTTCCTTTTCGAAATTTTCCTCATCGTCGGAGAGGTCACCTCCTCGGACAAGGTTGTTAGAGAGAATATTCCTTATGTGCCTAGCACATGGGCTCCATCCTACATCATGAGGTACCTATAAATAGCACCCCCCTATAGCTTTACAAGGGATGGATTTTAAAGAGATAACTCTTTGAAAAGAACTAATTTCCCTTCTCCATTATCAACCTTAAGAGTGAAAGTGGGAGATCCATGGGAGAGCCTTGCCATTATTCTCTCTTTAACTACTTTGCCTTCTTCTTCACCCAATCTCTAATCCCCATCATCTCTTTGCATTCGTGTTCTTAGTTGTGACTATTGAAGAATCTAAGCCTCTCATCATTTTCTAGAGAATTGAAATTTTTTTCTTCAAAGATCTTCGAATTTTCCAACGACGTTCTTGAACCCACTCATACATTTGGCGACTCCACTGGAGAGGCAGATTGGTTAATGGTCTCAACGAGATTTGGAACCCACACAACTCCAGCAAGGATGGCAAGGGACGATGAAGTTCACCAACAAAGATCCTCTAATGGTGGCGATGACAGGACCATGGCTCCCGATCAACCCCTTTTACTCGAAGCCATTCAATGACTTCAAAATACTCAACAGGAGTGTAGCTCGGCCTTTCACGCTCCCTTTCGGAAGGATGAATAGCTCTTACAGTTCGGACTCCACTTGTGTTGGTTCTAAATCTGATTTCACAAGTGCAATATGAAACAGTGGAAACAAAAAAAGAGTCCAAATCCAGCAATTGTTTTTGAAAAATTGATGTTTGAATCAAATGCCAAAAATGGACTACTTTGCCAGATTTCAGAGTCGCCACCTAAATATTTATTTTGAAAAATTTAGGAAACCCGTGACTCGTGCCAAAGGCCATTAGTCCGTCGTTACTAAGGTGTCTTGGTTCGGGAACTAAAGTATAAGAAGGGAAGGTCAATAATGAGCACCCCACTCACTCGATCAAAGATCGGCCTCTACTAATTATGATGTGATTCTTATATACAGTAGATGTTCTTATTTTATTTTTAACATACAAGTATAGACTAATTTCACGAACAGTTGGAACGTTTGATTTCATGTTTGTTTTGAAAAAGTGTTTTGAATATGTACCACTTGAAAAAGTAATCTCATATGTATACATTAATCAAAGTATCCCAATGTCAGTGAATAGCTTTCATCCACAAGCATTCAAACAGTTTATCATTTAAGTAATTAGCCTCATGGTAGTATGTTTGATACGACAGCAATCACACTTATGCAATATGCTACAGCATAAAAACTCACCTTGTACTCCGATCCAAAAAAAACAAAAAAAAGAATTAGTTAGAAAAAAATGCATGATTCTAACTATGTATTATGACTCATGCAACACATACAATATGCAATTAATAAGCTCGGCTACTAGCATGGCATGCGAGTCAATACAAGGCATGTGATAGTGCATGTATTCAAGTAAAGAGTTTGAATTTGATATTTGAAATAATATGTTGAGCCGAACTTTTATGCATGCAATACAAGTGGATGCAAACATGAGTATGCTAAATTAGACATGTCATGCCCCAAAATTTGAGACCGCAAGAGAAATATATAAAGTACAACTCACACAAAAGAGGTAACCACAATATGTTAATATACACAAACAACTAGAGTTATAACATAGATAATTGATTTGAGTTCCACTAGAGGTTTACAAACATTGTCAAACCAAAAGGTAAAAGAAGAGAGAACACAAAAACAAACTACTAGTCTAAATTTTTAAGTGAACCACGGCTCTAAAACCTCATCTTGATTGTCTTCGGGATAACCTTCTCCGTCGTAAGCTGCTTCTTCACCTGGCGTGACACGCCATGAGCTTGGAATGCCCAGTAAAAACACACACACCCCCATATCTTCTATCAATCAATCATACACAAAACAAATCAAGTAACATAACATACTTATATTAAGGTTTTATGAATTAGTAGTTAGACTAGGTGCTTAAGACCCCCCAAAGAGATCCTTCTACCCAACCACAAGGACTGAATGCCAGACTATTCAGAACTCCCCCTTTTGCTGCTTTGCAGACCTTACCACCCATGCCCACCTCCCGGTTATTTATCTGTCGATGGCATTGATGGACCTCAAAAGGGACGGCCAACAAGTGGGCTCGCTTACACCCAAATTGTGCCTCGGGCTCGCTTACAGGCTGCACATACCATACCAAAGGGCTCGCTTACACCCTGCACATACCATACCAAAGGGCTCGCTTACACCCTGAAACCACCGCATAGAGTCTGAATACATCCAGGTCAACCTAGGGGCTCGCTTAAACTGCTTACGCAAGACTTAACTCATTTGGTATTAACCCCATCATAATTCATGTCATGCATCTGTATAAAATTGTTTTACAATACTAAAATAAACGTCACCCATTGCCAACCCCTTATCATTTCCCGTTTATTAGATCTTTTGCTAGGTAAGTTAGTCACATTTGGTAATTCGGTCATTTAAACGAGTATGGGAAAAACATACTAGAGGAAATATAGTCTATGATCATCATACATAAGTATAGTTAAGCAAGAAAATAACATTAAAAAGAATTGAAACACTTAGAGACAAATCACATAGTAGAACACAATTTCTAGCCCCGGTCGGTCCTGCAAGGCTAACAAGAACGCTTTGGTAAAAATACTTCTAGGTCAAATTAGGGGCTGAAATTGCACAAAAATAATAATTAACCTGTCTAGTTTCATTTCCAACTCACAGAATGTGCATAGCACCTCCAGAAATTCATCCACAAGCTATATTCAAAAACCTGTCCAGATTTGTTACCCATTGGGAAAACTAGCGTTTCTCTCAATCTACCTGATGGTTTTCACTCAAATAAAATCTGTTAGAAAGGGGACTCAGAGTTCTAAATTTTGACGAAAGATCCAACACGAGATGATTTTTCTAGAATTTTATAAAATTACTAAAAGGGGACTGTTTTTCAGGGATTCAGGACCAGATTTTTCAACAAATTATCCAAGCCCTAAAAACACACAATTAGGGGCTAATAAAATTTTCACAAGCTTTAAACACACCAAATATCTTACAATAAATTCAGATTAGAGAAATAAACAGGTTTGATATTTCTTTTAAATATTAGAAATTGCAGCAGTGCATATTTTGAATAAAATTGTAAGATAATGTCACCAATTCACACCCACACATGCATACACACCAAAAACTCAATTTACCATTAATACATAACCCAAGGGAGCATCTAGACAATAGGAAGAGGTGGGTAAAAACAATATGTGAGAAGACAAGGGAGAGGTGTATTTTTTACCTTCAAGAAGTCCTTTTTTTTTTTTCTTCTCACTTCTCTACTCCCCTTGACTTCCCTTGAGCAAACTTTCCCTCTCTCACCCTCTCCTTGAGCTGATGAAAACCGTGGGTGTGGATTTGGACCAACTCTCAATTTATATAATATAGGTAGCTTAATGGCTAAGGGACTAAATATCTAGATATTTATTTATTTTATTTACTTCTTTGTTGTTATCAACCCACTCTTCCACAAATATTATATATATATATATATATATATTTAAACTATGTATATATTCAAGTACACAATAGTATTCCATTCAAATAAATAATTAATGAAAGAACACTAATAAAAAAAAATTAGAAATAAGAATAAAATGTGTGAATTAATTTAGAAATTATGAGGTAAATAAATAAAACCAAGTTTTAGGATAGTTCCAATTATAAAGTGGTGTTCTATGATTTAATTATGGTAACACACGGAGAAATTATTCTTTACTTGGGCCCTTACACAGATTTTTTTATTTTTTTTTATTTTATTTTATTTTTTTTTTACGAAACTAGGGCTAAAATGCTATTAACCTAAGGCTCAAAGTTTCAAGTGTAATTAAAAAAAATTAGGGTCTCTACAAAACATGATGTCCTTATGCTAACCATCATAAGCAGATAAATAACAGAGAGAAAGAATGGGGGTTAGAAGACATACAACTTATTACATATTTGTCCTCGCAAAGGAGGGTCCGAATGTCCAAGTGTCCGAATAAATAAATATTACAAATCCAAATAAATAATAAGGAAAAGGGGCTGTCTAATTTATTACAACAAATAATATGTAATGATCACGTGATACTCCTCAGGAATTACTCTATCTGCCTTGTTGAGATTTGTTTTGTTTCATCTTATCATTGCTTTCGACCAAAAGTGTATTGTTTACAATTTATTGAAGCCTTGCTGACCCAAAACAAGACTTAGTTGAGCCCCAAATAAATCCAAGCATACCTTGTTTTCTTTGCAGAAATCTGTTTTTTGTGCCTGAGGTGAAATAGTGCAAACATGCAGATAGGGTATTCCTAGCCATGTTTGTCTCTTCTACTCTTCTCTATCGTGGAAAATGCTCAAGAGAGAAGCGAACTCGGTTCCCAAACCATCTATGGTTGCAAGTTGATTTGCAAGATGATTTTGGACAAAATAGGGCAAAGATCAATAAATGCAATGCATGACAACCACCCCTCCCTCCTATGATGAAGCAAATTCGAGAAGGGAAGTAGAGACGCTTCAAGATTCGTCAAAACATTATGGACTAATGTAAGACAAGCCTTGACACAATAAACTCGGTATAACGTCCGGCCGAATTCAATCAATCATATTGGTTCTTTATGTTGGTTGATTCATTTTAAACTCAATTTTATTAGCCTCTTTTATATTACCTCCCCTTTTCTTTAATCCATTAAGTCAACGGTGATATTTACATCCACTAAGTCCAAAATGCAATAAAGGAAAATAAGTGTCGAATTAACCCGAGTAAATAAACTTTATTTTCTTCGGAGGAAATTACAAAGGAAGAGTCAAACTTATTTACAAGTTAAAGATTTCAAGTCAAACTCAAGATGGGCAACAAGAACTAGTCAAACTCAGAAGAGTGATAATGACTTAGAAAAACTCAAAGTGAGCGATAATGACTAAAAATCCAGACTTGATAATGAGTGATAATGACACTTTCCTTGGTAATTTTCAAGGGTCAATTAATCCCTTAACAGTAAATACACTGATGATAAATTTTTCAGGGGAAATTATAAAGGAAGAGTTAAACTTTTTTACAAGCGATAAGGGATTTCAAGTCAAACTCATGATGCACAACAAGGACTAGTCAAACTCCAAATAGTAATAATGACTTAGATAAACTCATAGTGAGCGATAATGACTTGAAATCTAAACTTGATAATAAGTGAAAATGACACTGTCCTTGGTGATTTCCAAGGGTCAATTAGTCCCTTAAAAGTAAACACGCTGGTGACTAAAGAGGAATAAAAAATAAAAGGTTGTGCTTTAGTATAAGAACATGTAAACGTTTGGGGCAATGGACCGCGAAAGAGATTAAACCATTGCGCATAGAAGGTTTTATGTCTTTAGTAGTGAACCCCCTAAAAGATTAAACCATTAAACCTAGAACTTTTTATGCTTTTGGTAGTGAACTTTTTATGCCTTTGGTAATGAATCCCCTAAGAGATTAAACCATTAAGCATAGAAGAGTTTCTTTCTTATACGTGAACCACAATCTTTTATTTTTCACAGCTTTTTAATCGAAATAAGCAAAGAATGGAGGGAGGTTGCAGAGTTGATTATGCGAAGTTGATTAATTGGTTAGTACAACCAAACATGATATTTAAAACATGAATCATTGAAATAAATTAAACAGCCCCCTAAATAGCATACAATAGTGCCAAAATTAAGCTATAGAAAGTGAGCAAAATTAAATAGGATCAAGTTAGTAAACAAGTAGAAGGAAGTGTGGCCAACCCTTCCACTTTTACAACTTCAAATCATATAGTTTAGATATTGAAAAATAGCCCCAAAACAGTGGGAAAAATTAGCGAAAACAAGTGGGAAACACAAGGATTCAAGCTTGGAATAAGGTTCAAAGAAGGGTGATTAACCCCTCCACCTTTGGGTAGCTTTTAATCACAAGTTTTAGCCCTCAAAACAGTCCTAAAACAGTCCCAAAATAATATGAAAACATAAGAAAAAGATGAATAAAGATTGAAATGAAAATAAGGAAGCATTACCTCTTGTAGAGAAATGTTCTTGTTGTAAATCAAACTTGATTCCAAAGCACCCTCAAGTTTGAGTATGATTTTCAATTCTCAAATCAAGATCCAAGTTCAAGCTCATGTATGGTATGAATGGATGGAAGAACAAGGAAGAACAAAGATTGTTTCAAGCTCTTGTATGCCTAACACCTTGATATTTCTCTTTGTTGTATGAGATTTCTAACTTGATGTTGTTTGATAATGTTTTCTAACTCTTCTCACCAATTCTAACCCTTGATACAGCAGGATAAGGTCTGTATTTATAGAGCCCGAGCAATTTTGCTCAAAATATCTGTAGAATTGTGCAGCTGGTAGAACACTGCTGAATCTGTCTAAAAAGTCAAGAGGTCCGGCCGGATGTTGGTATCTCTGGCCGGATATCACTTAGGTCCGGCCGGACTTTAATGTATTTCCACTATCTCTTACTTTCAAGTTCAATAGAAGTTGATACAAGGTGCAATACTGAAGTTCCGGGGTAGAAATACAGTTGGTATGGCAGGTTGGAATTGTTTAGAGCTCGAACTCAAATTCTTTTATTGAGAATTTAAACCACTAACTCAATGTAATCGTCATCATTGAGTGCTCGGAATCAAGCGCCTAAGTCTTACAAGCGGTCAAAATTAGAGTGTCTACGGTTGCCCCTCTTTGACAGAGCTCGAAGTCATTTTACGACGTGAGTCAATGTCAAAGCCCGAAGATGACCCATTTGACAAGATCATAAGACTATGGCAAAAACAAATAGATGCACACACAATTGGTTGAAGCCGAGGGTTGCCTACGTATCCCGTTGCAAGGAATCAAACCTGCGTAGTTCAGGGGCAAGATGCAAAATGATATGCAAAACGTAACTTATGATCATGCAATGAAATGCAATCAAGACAATGATGTGACACTGAACGAAAGCATATATCAGAGCAAAATAAATCCAACCATGTTTCACACAAGGAATAGTGAAATCCAATCACTCCATTCGTGAGAGGAGGAATAGTGAAGTCCAAATGCATTTTTTCGCGGAATAATGAAGTCCTAACGCGTCTTTTCGCAAGAGGGGGATAATGAAGTCCTAACGCGTCTTTTCGCGAGAGGGGGATAATGAAGTCCTAACGCGTCTTTTCATAAGAGGGGGATAATGTAGTCCAAGCGCGTCTTTTCGCGAGACGGGGATAATGAAGTCCTAACGTGTCTTTTCACGAGAGGGGGATAATGTAGTCCAAATGCGTCTTTTCGCGAGAAGGGGAAAGGTATGGCAGAATGATTTCTTTATTTTTGTTTTTTTGATCGATTGATTTTTTTTTTTTTGAATAGTAACATATGTTTACAATTTTTCCTATTTTCCAACAAGGTGACAGACTAGGTTGGTTTAGTATTCAGAATTGAGGCGCGTACAAGCTACCTCAACCTATGGGGCTGCCATACAGATTTCAAGCCGAGGATACACCCTTGGGTATTTAAACCAGACTTTAGTCTCGGAAATTCCAAACTTTTGCGTTCTAGGCATCGCCGTTCAAACTCTAGTTACCACTGTCTCAGTTGGTCTCCTAGGAACTCATTGCAAACATAGTCAAGTGGTTATACCAGACCGTCGGAAGTCGTTCGGGCACGACAAACACCAAAGGAATTACACCTTTAGAGGATTTAAGGTCTCCTAGACTAGTGAAGTGATAAGATAGTGCGATGCGCAAAATAGCACGATGCACAGTACAGCGCGATGTGCAAAATAGCGCGATGGATTGAGGTTGTGCAGTAGACGCTTGAAGTGAAATCAGTGTGCGATAAAATGAAAGAAGGAAAGATGGTATGAACACCAGGCGCACCTACTCCTCTTTCTTTTTTTTTTATATATTTTCTTTTTTTATTTTGTTATTTTTTGAAAAATAAACACATGAATAAAATGAGTTGACTTGGTAATTTTTTTTTTTATATAGGCAAAGATATAAAGTATAAGCATATTGTTATTATTATTATTATTAGTATTACATATATATATTGTCATCAAAGTCCGACCGGATTTCAATGAGGTACGGCCGGACATATGGACATCCGTCCGGACTTCGACGACGGTAGGGGCATAATTGGGAAACCCTCGGCTTTTCTTGTTTTAAAACAAAATAATCCCCTTATTTCCTCACACCTCCATATCCAAAAATCACCCTTCTCTCTCTCTAGCATCCCTCTCTCTCTAGATTTCTCTTCCCTTGCTTTTACCTAACGATCCACGCCATTTTTTCTTTGAAACCCTTGTTTTTCTGTACATTTTGAACCGAACAAAAATCGATTTAGCGCAAGTTTGGGTTTTGCCATTGTTTTTCTCATTTTACCCACATTTTTCCTCTTTGTCCCTTTGATTTTTTTCATCCTCTCTTTAGTTTCTCTTTCCTAGGGTTTGCGATTTTGGGATTTTTACCCATTTTCACTTAGTTCTCCACTTTTTTCTTCATTCTTCTCTACTTCTCCTCATGGCTAGTGACGAGGTTCCCTTTCCGGGCCCGGTCATTGATATTGGTGCTGCCCTTGGTGCAGATGTGCAGGCCGAGGATGCCCGCGCTTTGTTTCTCCTCGCGGATAGGCCATTTGATGTGGCCGCTTACTAGCCACGTACTCACATTCTCCTGCCAAGTGGGATTTTACGATTTATGGGCTTCATCCTTGGGTTGGAGGGGGACACACTTCTACCCAAGCCCACGGAGCATTTATCCACCGAGGCCTCTATGGTAAGCCACTTTCCTTTGTTGTGTACATATGTTGAAACTTATGAACAAAGCATTAGTCTCTGTTGTATATATATTGATGCATTCCTTATTTACAGGTCGTAGCTAGGAGGATTATCGACTATGGAACCATATCGGGCCCTCGATGCTAGTATGAGCGACTTCCCACGGAGGTTCGCATAGTAGTGGATGCTGCCGGCTTTGGGCCCTTCTGCTCCAGGCTCATCCAGATACGGGCTGAGTCAGTGATATATGGAGCTTTAGCGGAGAGGTGGTGGGACACCACAGACTCATTCAACTTCTCTTCAACTGGGGAGATGACGTTGACGCCGTATGACTTTTCCATGCTGACCGGCCTGTGAGTCGGAGTTGGTGGCCCTATCCCATTTGATCCAGATATGGCGCAGTAGAGAGCTACACAACTCCAGTTTCTTGGAGCGATCCCAGACATCAGCAGTCAGGGGATGGTGTGCTACAGCTGGTTCTACGATCACTTCATTGATCGTCAGCCAGCTACTGCAGATGAGATTGCCCAGTACGCTCGTGGCTTCCTTATGCATCTTCTTGGTACTACCCTGTTTGCAAACAGGGAGAATACGGTGGGGATGTATCTTCTTGGAGCACTGGTGCGTCAACTACGGGTGGCAAAGTATGACTGGGGTGGCGCCAGCTTGGCCGTCTTATACTGCTATATGAGCTCCGTGTCCTGCCGTAAGGTGGATTTACTCGGTGGCTACTAGAGAGTTTGGGAGGTACGCGTCTCACCCTTTTACTTTTCTATTTAAACTTTGTATTCTGGGCTTTGCATTTCCTGTTCATCTTCATTGTGCATTTCATACCTGCTCATCTGTTTACAACTCTGGGTTTACACGTGTTTCACTACTCTAGCTCCAGTCCCAGTGAGGCCAATTGAGTTGTCAGTACCCCGCTCTCGGTACTATAACTCGCAATTCAGACGCCGCTGCCTAGTAGACCGGACCTTCCTATACTTCCGCCGCTTCTTTGATACGATCACTGCGGACTAGGTAACACAATATCATTCTTTGCATTACATATCATTGTTCCCATTTGGTACTATCATCCTCATGCTGTTGACATCGGCCACTGCATTGGTTTCTGACACTGAGTGATATCTGACACTACAATGTCGTTGCACTGATAATTAACACTGTACTGACACTGACACTGTACGAATTCACAAGTTGATTGGCATCCCTGGGCGGACATCTCCGCAGCGTCTAGAGCGACTTATGCTGCTGCCTGGTATGCCTCTACCATGCGGATTCTGTTCGAGGGTTCCTTTGGTCGTGCCTATTATTAGGGGGAGAGGTTCATCCGCCAGACCCGAGGCGTTTCCCATCCAGACGTTCTGCATCCTCCTCCTCCAGCCATAAGGTCAGTTGATGAAATACAGGACGGATCTACGATCGACCTCTTGATGGAGGGAGAGGACGGTGATAGATATCATATGGCTGGTGACTTCACTGTCTTCTTGCACACTTGGGTGATGGCACCCCTCACCCCGGGTGTGGCCCGTGCTGTTCCGGAGGTCACGGCTGCTGCAGCTGGTGCTGGTGATGCTCCTGCTAGAGGTGCCCCTGTCGTTGCTCCTATTCCTTGGTTTCCTGTGATTCCCATGGAGATCACATACATGCGCCCAAATAGGGTGCTCGAGCAGATTCCGATCGATGAGATCGAGGAGACGGACCGTCGGATAGTTTTTGCTCCAGGCATCGAGCAGGTACACATTTCCGTGTTGTTTCCACTCACTGCATGCTATCTCGTTTTATTGCTTTTGTTTATGGCTATATTTTTCGAACTCTGCTATTTCTTTTGATGGTACCCCGGGCATTTGCAGATGACCTTGCTTGGACAGTTGACCGGCTACTCCTCATAATGCGACGGAGTCAAACCACTCTAGTTGCTCATGGGCTTGTGGTAAGCTTTGCCCCTAGTTCATAGTCATTTCATTCCGATTCTGTTTGTCATTTTATAACTATCTGCACTCTTTTTTCCTTTCTTCTTTTCAGCTTGGACCAGCACCAGTGGCACCTGCAGGACCTCCTCCAACTAGGAGACAGATGCGGTGGCCCAGTGAGGGGCAGAGGAGGAGTTGATCGAGGGAGAGGCCGAGTGAGGCAGCGCTCACCTTCTGACGAGTTCTTTGAGGGCTCTCCGACCCCTGAGGAGGAGGGAGAGAAGTTTGACATACAGTCTGGGAGTGCCAGTGATGACAGCGATGCACCTCCTCTGTAGCTGAGGAGGAGGAGAGCTAGGACAGACTATTGATGACGATGATGATCCCTTTTCTTTCTTTCTTTTTTATTTTTAGTTTGTAGTTTTAAACACTAGCTTCAGGGAAGACCCTTTATTTTTGGAAAAACCTTTCTTTTGTGTTATGTTTTATTTTGTAAAACAATGATCGGTGTTGGACCCACTAATTTATAAAAAAAAATAGGCTCTTTTGTTTTGGATAATCTCTTCTTGCGAATTTCTTGTATTGTGTTTGCATATGACAAATGGATAGCAATTTGCATGATGATCTTCCCAATACTTGTGCTTGATTCATGAATCGAGTAACAACTTTCAAATGGACAAAATGTACAATACAACTTGATAACAGGAAAACATAACAGAAACAACTCAAAACCATTACAACAGACTTGGTATGAGAAAAACAAGACTCAATACATCCACAACACAAGAGGACAAAGAGTGGCCTTTTCTGCTAGTGCACTGTCTGGCCCACCACTGAGGTACGACCAGACCACAGTGGGCACGGCCGGACTCCACTGAGGTACGGCCGGACCATGATCAGAGGTTTGGTAGGTGCCCAGCTATCACCTACTCCTCCATTCGAAATTTTATAAATGGTGTTCCCACACTGTTTTTTCTGGTAGGAGAGCAAGTTTTTTACAATTTGCTCTCAAAATGGAGATGTTGCCCATCCATAAGCTCCAAGACTGGATAATCACTTTGGATGGCTCGGAAAAGGTGAACTTTTGCGGTTTTGGCCTAAATGCTCTTTTTCCATTCAGCTGAACTTCACTTTGTTTTCCATTTCTCCATGCCACTGCCCAATGCTAGAATCCAATTACGCATGTATTCCGCTTTGGTTCACAAGAGATGTGGTTGACACTTGAAGAATTTCAAGCATTGATGGAATCTCAACGTGATAAGCAAATCATGCTTCAACCCCGTTTTGGCCATGCTCAAACTTTAGGACGGATGTGTAGGTTTACTTTGCACAAGGCTCGATCCTTGGCTCACAATGGAGAATTAGGCATTCCGGATTTGATTAGTCGGTTTTCCCCTACAGGTGATAAAGAAAACCTCCTTTGGCAGAGTTATCGTCAGCATGCCCTCTGCTTATGCTTACTTGCACACTTCCTTCTTGCACCTAGTCACGGTGGAGCTAGTATTAAACTGATCGAAGTAGCCCAATGTCTTAAGGAGGGTAAGAGTTGTATGGGCTTAGTCTTGGCCGAGACTTTGACAGGTTTAGATGCTTTTCATCACCGAGAGACTACTCGTTTTGCGAGGAGTGCATTAGTTCTCCATGTATTATTCTTTACCCTTCTTATTAATGTTCCTCACATCACTTGGCACACGATCTCTGTTTTTCTCTTGAAATCCTTTTCTTACTTTTCCCTCAACGTACATCTCTCTATTCTTTTGTTCTCTCTTATTTTCCTTATCTCCCCAAGTATAGCTAATGGATAAGCTGAAGGTAATAGACCCCTGCCCTGAGTACTCGGCCAGAGCTTATTCTCTTCGCTCACAGCTAGTGGAGTTCTCCTCATAGGGAATGTGGTGTGATTGGATGCGCAGCAGGTCTGCAGCTGACATTGCTTGGCGTGCCCCCTGGCTTAACTTGGCTAAGATGAGTTACAGCATGTTCCGGCAACCAGGTATATAGTTGATTGGCCTTACACACTGTGTGTTCTATTTTTCACTCATGTTCAGATGCTAGTTTGGGGATGATTAGACTTGTCCGGATAAAGGGATAAAGTACCCAGCTTCATTTCCTATTCGTAGTTTGTACTTGCCTCGATACCTCGCTGCTTGGTGCACAAGAGAATTTCTGACTCCGGCCCTGAATTTTAGTTGTATCCTTCCTATCAAGTACTTGATTTGGCTCGAGGACGAGGAACAAGTTAGGCCATTTTCGGTTACAGAGACTTCCATAGGTACGAGAAAGAGACAAAGAATTGACACTTGACTCAACTATGCCCCTAGTTTATTGCTTTGTCTCTCTTCTTTTATTTATTTATTTATTTATTATTTTATAAAAACAACTTTGCTTTGGAGAATGTACCTGTGTTAAAATCAATAAAATTAAAGTGAGTATTGAAAAGTTTCTTTTTTCTGAAATGGTCACCACCGGATACACACGGAATCAATCCTAAATTGTGCAACCCCAAATCGGCAAATCAGAACTGCCCCTCAAATTGCATTGATCATTGCTGCTTCATCTTGTGACTGGCCTTTCTGCCCGAATGGAAACAACACAACCAAGCCGACAAACGATGGAGAATGATGGATTGATTAAACTAACTGAACAGGATAGTTGAGTTGAAAATGGTTATGGCCGAACTTTGGGAAGAAGTTGCCTATGTATCCCAAAGATGAGAATCAGGCCTTACGTAGTTCGGTGAGGGTTCACTCGAGTATTTATTCTCTCCTTTTGCGTTCTAATTTTTGCCAAGGTTGCCCTTTCAGGTTTTCGGCCTAGTGAGCCTCTCAGGGATAATATTTCTTCAACTTGTTCATGTTGATCGGTTGTGAAAACTCCAGGCCATCCAAATCCATAAGAATAATTGCTCCTCTGGACCAAATTGACTTGATGATATAAGGGCCAGTCCAATTGGGTCTAAACTTGCCCCTGGGGTCATGGATGGGGGCTCGGTTATCTTTGAGCACCATGTCTCCTTCCTTGAGATTTCTGGACTTGACTTTCTTATTAAAAGCCCTACCAATTCTACGTTGGTAGCCTTAGATGTGATACAATGCCTTCAACCTCCGTTCGTTGAACAACATCAATTCTTCAAATCTGCTCTGTTGCCAATCCGCCTCTACTATCTGACATTCGGCCATAATTCTCAGTGACAGTACTTCAATCTCGATTGGCAGAACGGCTTCCATCCCATAAACTAGAGAATAGGGGGTTGCCCTTGTAGATGTTCGGATTGACGTCCTGTAGCCCCAGAGTGCAAATGACAATTTCTTCGGCCAGTCTCTGTAGGTTTGCACTATCTTCTGCAAGATTCTCTTGACATTTTTGTTTGCAGCCTCAGCAGCTCCATTGGTCTGCGGTCTACATGTTGATGACTTACGAAAAGCCACATTATATTTCTCCAGTAGGTCTATCACCTCTTTCTTGAAATGCGAGCCGTTATCTGAGATGATCTTGTTGGGTACCCCATACCTACAGATGATGTTGTTTTTGATGAACTTGGCTACATGCGACACTTTTAGCACGGAATAGGACTGGGCCTCCACCCACTTTGTGAAGTAGTCGATTGCTACTAAAATGAACTCGTGCCCGTTTGACCCCTTTGGCATGACTGCGCCAATAACGTCGATTCCCCAAACTGAAAAAGGCCATGGCGAAGTCATATTGTAGAGCTTTGACTGCGGAATGTTCATGCGATTAGCATGGATCTGACATTTATGGCATCGCCGTACAAAGCCAATATAGTCCTCTTCCACGGTTGACCAGTAGTAGCCTTGTCTAAGGATTTTCCGCGCTTGCATTACATCGTTCATGTGAGCTCCGCACTCTCCCCCATGAATAGCTTCCATAAGGCGCCTTGATTCTTCTTCCTCAACACACAGCTTATGCATTCCCAGATGGCCTTTTTTGTACAACTTGTTTCCGCAGATGATAAATTGGATGGCTAGTCACCGTATTTCCCTTTTCTCCTTGGCATTTGCCCCTAGTGGATGCGCCTCTTTTTCCAGGAAATTCCAAATGTCGTAATACCAGGGTTCCGTATCTTGAACCTCACTTATTGCGGTGACGATCTCATAAGCTGGCGTATACTTCTTTTTAATAATAATTGGACGCATCTTTACTCCAAGCGGAATGTCCACCATGGAAGATAGAGTTGCTAAAGCATCAGCAAACCGATTGTTCTCTCTTAGCAGATGGGTGAACGTTAATTTTTCAAACCTCAGAATTAGCATATCCAGGGCCTGATGATAAACCTTCATTTTCTCTTCCTTAACCTGCCAATCTCTGTTGGCCTAAGAGACAACCAAATTCGAATCCCCAATGACGTCCAACCTTATTGCCCTTAGTTCTAGGGCAGTTTCCAAGCCAGCAATACATACATCATATTCTGCTTCATTGTTAGATACTTTAAACCGGAGTTTGAAAGCCAGAGGTATATGTGAATCATCAGGTGCTATGAGCAATACACCTATCCCACAACCATATTAATTTGATGCTCCGTCAAAGTATATCGTCCATATTTCCTCTTCTATTTGTAGGATGTTTTCATCTGGGAATAAATACTCCACTGTTTCATCAACTCCTTCTATCGGGTGTTCTGCCAGGAATTCCGCTACAACCCTCCCTTTGACGGATGTGCACGTGACATACTTGAGGTCAAATTCGGAGAGAAGAAGCAACCAACGAGTTGGTTTACCTGTAAGTGCTAGTTTCTCAAAGAGATATTTGATGGGATCTAATCTTGAAACCAAAATTATGGAATGAGCTAACCGGTAGTGTATTAACTTCCTCGTTGCCCAAACTAAAGCTAAGGAAGCTTTCTCAAGGGGAGTGTAGCGAGTTTCGTACTCCAGCATCTTCTTGCTTAGATAGTAGATGGCCTTCTCCACTTTAGCTTCTGATTCTTGCGCTAGCATGCACCCTATGGTCGAATCTGTCACTGACAAATACAAGATCAGTGGTTTCCCTGGTTCTGGTGGCGACAATACAGGTGGATTCTGAAGGTACTGCTTCACCTGTTCAAAGGCGAACTGACATCCATCATCCCATTGGAACTTCTTTCCTTTCTTCAACAGACCAAATAGTAGTTCACAAATCAAGGTTAATTTTGAGATGAACAGTCTTATGAATTGTACCTTGCCCAGAAAGTCACGCACCTCCTTTTCAGTCCTCGGTGGTGGCATCTCTACGATGGCCTTGATTTTGAAGGGATCTACTTCAATTCCCCATTGTGTAATCAGAAATCCCAACAATTTTCCTGCAGTCACGCCGAAGGAGCATTTCTGTGGGTTCAACCTCAATCTGTACTCCCTGATCTGCTCAAAAAAAATTTCCAATGTGGTGTAGTGGCCTCGTCGCTCTTTGGACTTGACAATCATATCGTCAACATACACCTCGACCTTCTTGTGGATCATGTCGTGCAAGATGGTGGTCGCAGCTCTCTGATATGTAGCCCTGGCATTTTTCAATGCACAAGGCATAACTCTATAGCAGTAGGTACCCCATGGCGTGGTGAAAGCAGTTTTCTCTCTATGCTCTGGTGCTATCGAAATCTGATTGTGCCCAGAAAACCCATCCATGAATGGAAGCAAAGCATGACCAGCTGTAAGGTCTACTAGTTCATCAATATGGGGTAATGAAAAGTCATCTTTCAGGGCTAGCTCTGTTCAGATCCTGGAAGTCGACGTAGACTCTGATTCTGTCATCCTTCTTTGGAACCGGAACGATATTAGCCAACCAAGTCGGGTACTCAGATACCATTAAGAAACCTACATCAATCTGTTTGGCAGTTTCTGTTTGACAAGTCGGGCTTCAGGGTTAAGGGGGATCCGGTGTTGTACAATCTCAGGATCGATTCTAAGTATGTCTTCGTAGGACCACGCAAAAACATCTTCGAATTTTTTTAATAAAGCGATTAAACACTTGCGTTCCTCTGAAGACAGTGTCGATTCGATCTAGACCAAACGCGGATCCTCCTCACTACCTACGTTAATTGCAGTGATTCCATCTGTGTAGGGTTTTACGCGCCTTTTCTCCTCTTGGTGAACCAAAATTTTCAAAGCCCGAGGAATTTCTTCCTCTTCGTTTAAGTCAAAATTTTGAAAATCAAGATTAGTACAACAAACTAAAGGCACAGAGAAATAAACAAAGTCTACGACATTCTCATTAGTACAGTTCGGGTCCTTGGTTACAGTTGACTCAAAAGAAAAACTAACAGACGACTTTGACAAGACTTTGGTACCCGGGTTACCACCCCCGAAAATACCAGACTTAGAAGAACTCGAATCTGACTCAGACTTAGTGGAATCAGATTCGGACTCGTTATCCGATTCAGAACTGCTGATGATGATCCCCTTTTCAAATTTCTAGACTAGGTACGGAGCCTCAGATGCATCTACAAGAAGATTAGAGAAATCCGTAGTTGGTTTATCCCTGATCATTGAGATGGTAAAACTATCCCCCAAGTTGTCAGACTCAGTTCCAACAGTAGAACTCGGTAGTAGGTCAGCCAGTGCTTTTCCTAACAGTTCTTCTTCTTCAACATCCATATTTGCAGTCATGCCTTGATCTGTATTAATGTTCAGGTGCTTCTGCCCATCTTCCTCTTCTGGTAACTAGTGCCCAAAGAAGATCTCGAACCCGAGACACATTATCTTTGTCTCCTGGTCAAACCAAGGCTCTGGAAATCCATAAAAAAGGGAAATCTTCCTCTTGGCGGACAAAGTGTCCGTTCAAGGTTCCCCGTATTGGCTTGTGAACTAACTCGTATTGTTTTCCAGCCTTTTTTGCTTTAATTCTTCCTCTCAACTCAGCTCATTTCCTTTGCCAATCTTTTGCAGTAGGTTTGTATCCCAGTGTAAAAGCATGGAGATTGTGAATCATCTCCTTAGCGGTAAGACCTCCTTGTCTACCGCTCCTGTCTAGTCTTGATCCAGGCATGTGTCCTTGCTTGTTCATCATATAGATAGACTGAGCACTCACATAAGTTCTGTCACCTTCTGCCATGATGGTTTGAACCACTCAGGCCTCTGTCAGCGAGAAGCCAGAAAGGAATACATCCTCTTCCCCATGTATGATTTCCAACACTGGTGTGGTAGTACCCTGGGGAGGATAGATTGCAAAATTACCGTACACAGTAGCAATTCCACCTTTAAAGGGGTATTTCACCAACTGTTGAACTGTTGATGACACAGCCTTTATCTGATGTAACCAAGGACTTCCTAACAGTAGATTGAAAGTTGCCAGTACATCCATTACATGGAATTCGACCTCATGTTTGGAGGCGCTAATTAGGATATGGCTTTTGAACATTCCCATAACATCCCGGCTCGTGTTGTCATAAGCTTGAACGGATTAGGCTGTGGGCATGAAGTCAACAAGCCTCAAACCTATGGCATAAGAAGTTCGTGCCGGGCACACATTAATTGCTGAACCCACTTTTTTTTCGGCTCTCCAGAGTCACGTACAAGGGTCGGTTGTGGTTGGCACCCTCAAGTGGCAGCTCTTTATCCGTGAAAGATATCACTGGCGTAAGATCTCCAGATGTGACTAACGACACTAGTTGATTAGTGGTAGTGTCAATAGGTAGCTTGATTCGATTCATTGCCTCTAGCAGTGTTTGCCGATGCTCCCGGGAGGCCATTATCAGTCCCTAGATTGATACATCTGCCTGAATCTTCTTGAGTTGCTTCAAGACCAGGTTCTCTTCACAATCCTTCTCTTTTGTGTTCAAAACCTCTTTGTTGGAGGATTCCGGCTAATCTAAAGCTGCAGGTTTGAAGTACCGACCAGTCCGGGTCATGTGATTGATCTTGTCCGTATACCACGTATCGTCGGGGGTATCAGATTTCCACCCTTCATTCGTGTATGCGTAACTCAAATCATTATCTTGCCACCACTCCCCTGCAGTCATGGCCAGGTGTTTATCAGGCTTTACCTGGAGCATGTTCACATCATGCCTCTCATCAATAGCATGCCATTCCTTTTCCACTATGGTTTTGGTTTCTGCATTCCAGAATGGCATTGTTTTGTTGTCATTTCCTCGCTTTGAGGCCATCTTCCTTTGGATTGCTTCCATTCTTTCACGCTGGAATTGTTCCAACACTTGTTCTACGCTAATCAAGGATATAGCCTCGGCCTTTTCCTTCTTGATTCCTTTTGTCTGTTCTGCCTCATCCAGCTCTTCGGTACTGATCCAACCGTTGTTTGTTTCTAGCTGACTTGAATCCCACCAGCCTATTTGGACACTGCTTGTATCCTCTTCGTCAAAGAAGTAGAGATTGGCTAGGTCTTCTTCCATCTTGGCTAGGTTTTCCTTCTACTCGGCCAAGTCATTTAGGCTTTGTTCAGGCCAATCGTCCTGGTGTTGCCTTAATTGGCCTTCCCCAATAGCATTGACACTGAGAACATTTGGTAATATGACCACTGGTTTTGGCTAATCAATGGCCTCAATGTAAAAGCTGGGATCATACTCCTCTGCAAGTGAGCCCCCCTTTTCTCTAACACAGGTACCAGACAGCCCAGCCTTTGGTGTATTCTCCCATTTCTCTATTTCTGCCAGCACATTCTTGGGTTGGATTTGTGGGGTTAAGTCTATCATGCACATGTCCGTGCCTTCTGGAATAACCACCTCCGGTTTTGGTAGGTGGGACGAGGTAATATATGTGCTGGGGTTGAAGGTATGTGGTAGTGTTTGGATATGGTTAATATTTCTTGGGGGGAGGGGACATGGTTGTGTGCGGGAAGTGGGTTGGTTGTCACATTTGGTTTAGGAGGGGCGATGACTTTGTTGTCAATGAGATTCTGGATCTCATGACGTAGACGAATGCATGAGTTCGTAGGATGGCCATGGTGTTGGTGGAAGGAACAATATTGAGTTGGGTTGTGTCTAGCTGGTATTGGGCTTGGGAGAGGTCGTGGATCAAGAGGCTTGAGATCTCCCCTTTCCAGCAACATGTTGAGAGCGTGGGTCAGACTCATATGGAGAGGGGTAAAAGTTCTTTGGAACCAAGGTTGACCATTTTGTGCAGTTTGTGAGTTTGTAGTAGCAGCAAAGGGATCGGCCATCTTGGCCGACGATGTAGCCAAGGTACTAACATCTGCAGACCGTGGAATAGTGCTGGTACCAACATTTGTATTCTGAGTGAATGGCCTTTTTGCAGGTTCACTAGTTCTATGGATAATCCCCTTCTTGAATGTACACCCCCAACTCGTGTAGTGAAGCAAATGTAGATAACGGAGTTACTATCATCCTTTGTAGCATATCCAGCTCAAGATTGTGGACCACTAGCCTGACTTGCTTCCTTTCAGAGGGTCTATTTTTCATCCAGGCTACCTTTGCTCTCTATCTGGCGACAAAGTCAATAAAAGGTTCTTTGGGGTTCTGGGTAGTTACCTCCAACTCACTGATGGTTACCTCGATCTGAGTGTTATATGAATACTGGTTAACAAACCCCTCAGATAGTTCTTCCCATTTTTGCTTCATAGAATCCTCCAATTTTGCATACCAGATGGCTGCTACATCAAACAAAGTTCTCCCAAACAAGGACAGTTTCTGAGCACGAGAAAGACCCATTGGCTTCAGAACATCTGAAAACAGGCGGACATACACAATTGGATCCCCACTTCCATCGAATCTGTTGATGTGGGGCATTTTAAACTTCTCTGGTAGTCTGACTGAAGGCTCAGTGTACCCATCTTCAATGTCTGGAATGGAATTGAAGCCTTGGGCTTTTTTTAGCGGTTTCTCTAGCCAGGCAATTTTTATCATGGCTAGATCATCGTTGATGTCAAAGGAAGGGAGTTCCTCCTGTGGTTGTGGCAAGGGCCTATAAGCTGGAGCCTGTGGAAACACCTCTTGGGAATCTAGGAACTGGGGATTTTCCACTGGTGGAGGAAGATCGGGATTTGGCTGAGCAGTAGGGATTGGATGTACTGTAGATGCAAATGCCCCAGATGGGCGTTGTAGATCAGCGATGACCTCATCCTGTGCGGTCATCCATTGATTTACGGTATCCATGGTTCTCTGAACAGCTGCATCATGGTAGCAAGTTCTTCTCCATTATGTGCCATCCTTGTTCTAGGTGGGTGACATGGTAGTGAATTATGTGCACGAACAGGTGTCGGTGGAGCGCTCTGTACCGATGCTGATGCTTGTTTGTTCCTTCCTCGTCGAGTAACTGGCGGGAGAGAAACTAACACTGGCTGACCGTTAACAAGATCTTGAGTTTTACACAGTCTGCGGGAACGAGTCCATACAACTTGAGGGATATCGGGTCTTTCTGAAGATATGATGAAAAACTACCTAGCAAAAGTAAGAAGGGAGAAAAAAAAAAAAAAATCAGACAGCACTTCGGCCCCAATTTTCAAAAATCAGAACACGCGGCTGAATTGTGATCCCCACTGAACTTTATTCTCAAACTGACTGCTCATTTGTAACACTAATTTGAACCACCTGTACAGTTTCACTGTAAAAGCACATACCGTGTAAAAGAACCAAAACACCCCTATAAGGGGGGTAGGGTTACCCTGTCCTAGATTTTGACATGATCTAGGTTGTACTATTTCAAGCAAATGGTTTCATAAAATCCTATAGGGGGGGCATCCTGTCCTAATTCGGAATAGTCACTAGAGCCTACTATATTCATTAGGTCAAATAGCCACAGAGGGTACCTCAGCAAGACTACCTAATATACCCCTCACACCTAACACCGAGAAGTGAAAGGGGGATCAAACGGTACGGGGGTAATCCAGATCCAAGGGTTGTGTTCCCAACATGGCAGAGCCCATGACCGGTCAGCCTTTTGGCAAGCTTTGTAGGCAAGCCTCCAGTAAATCATCCAGGAATAGTAGATGGAAAACACAGGGACTTAAGTGCACCGATGCAAATTCACATCATAATTTTCAAGTCAAGTTCTCTAAATTCCCCAGCAGAGTCGCCAGAAATTGTAGCTCGGCTTTTCGTGCTCCCTTTCGGAAGGATGAATAGCCCTTACAGTTTGGACTCCACTTGCGTTGGTACTGAATCTGATTTCACAAGTGTAATATGAAACAGTGGAAACACAAAAAGAGTCCAAATCCAGCAATTGTTTTTGGAAAATCGATGTTTGAATCAAACGCCAAAAATGGACTACTTTGCCATATTTCAGAGTCGCCACCTAAATATTTATTTTGGAAAATTTAGGAAACCCGTGACTCGTGCCAAATGCCATTAGTCCGTCATTACCAGTGTCTTGGTTCGGGAACTTAGGTATGAGAAGGGAAGGTCCATAATGAGCATCCCACTCACCCGATCAAATATCGTCCTCTACTAATTATGATGTGATTCTTATATACAGTATATATGTTCTTATTTTATGTTTAATATACAAGTATAGACTAATTTCATGAATAGTTGGAACGTTTGATTTCATGTTTGTTTTGAAAAAGTGTTTTGAATATGTACCACTTGAAAAAGTGATCTCATATGTATACATTAATTAAAGTATCCTAATGTCAGTGAATAGCCTTCATCCACAGACATTCAAACAGTTTATTATTTAAGCAATTAACCTCATGGTATTATGTTTGATACGACAACAATCACACTTATGCAATATGCTAAAGCATAAAAACTTACGTTGTACTCCGAGCCAAAAAAAAGAACTAGTTAGAAAAAAATGCATGATCCTAACTATGTATTATGATTAATGCAACACATACAATATGTAATTAATAAGCTCGGCTACTAGCATGGCATGCAAGTCAATTCAAGGCATGTGACAGCACATGTATTCGAGTAAAGAGTTTGAATTTGATATTTGAAATAATATGATGAGCCGAACTTTTATGCATGAAATACAAGTGGATGCAAACATGAGTATGCTAAATTAAACATGATGTCCCTATGCTAACCATCATAAGCAGATAAATAAAAGGGAGTAAGAATGGGGGTTAGAAGTCATACAACTTATTACATATTTGTACTCGCGAAGGAGGGTCCGAATGTCCAAGTGTCCGAATAAATAAATATTACAAATCCAAATGAATAATAAGGAAAAGGGGCTGTCTAATTTATTATAACAAATAATATGTAATGATCACGCGATGCTCCTTAGGAATTACTCTGTCTACCTTGTTGAGATTTGTTCTGTTTCACCTTATAATTGCTTTCGGCCAAAAGTGTATTGCTTGCAATTTATTGGAGCCTTGCCGACCCAAAACAAGACTTAGTCGAGCCCCAAATAAATCCAAGCATACCTTGTTTTCTTTGCAGAAATCTATTTTTTGTGCCTGAGGTGAAACAGTGCAAACATGCAGACAAGGCATTCCTAGCTATGTTTGTCTCTTCTACTCTTCTCTATCATGGAAAATGCTCAAGAGAGAAGCAAACTCGGTTCCCAAACCATCTATGGTTGCAAGTTGATTTGCAAGATGATTTTGGACATAATAGGACAAAGATCAATAAATGCAATGCATAACAACCACCCATCCTTCCTATGATGAAGCAAATTCAAGAAGGGAAGTAGAGACGCTTCAAGATTCGTCAAAACATTATGGACTAATGTAAGACAAGCCTTGACACAATAAAATCGGTATAACGTTTGACCGAATTCAGTCAATCATATTGGTTCTTTATGTTGGTTGATTCATTTTAAACTCAATTTTATTAGCCTATTTTATATTACCTTCCATTTTCTTTAATCCATTAAGTCCACGATGATATTTACATCTACTAAGTCTGAAATGCAATTGTAACCACGCCCGCGGGGAGCCTCGCTACAGCTCGGACTCGATTTTGTTGCGGTTCTAAATCTCGAACCAAAGAGTCCAAATCCGGCAAATCGTTTTGAAGGAAAACAGATTTTTGAAAGAAGTGCCAAACATGGACTGCTTTGCCAGATAACAGAGTCGCCACCTAAATATTTTAAAATGGGAAATTTAGGAAACCCTAACTCAGTGCCAAAGGCCACGTGTCCATCATCACCAAAGTTGGCTCGGGAACTTGGGTACGATTAGGGAAGGTCACATCGTGAGCACCCCCTCTCGCCCGGTCAAAGACCGGCCTCTACTAACCATGATATCTGATTTTGAAAACATTGTATGCTCTTATTCCGATTATTAGCCTAGGATTACTATGTGATGCTCGCAGCAAACAAGTATAGACTGGGCCGTCTGAATTGGAACTAAACATCTCATGTTTGTTTGTGAAAGATGGTTTGCTACCCGCAGGTAGGCTTAAAATACAGATTTTGCCACAATCTAGTGGGCTTAACAAACAATTGATGAATTGCTCCAATTCGATAACTCAACCTCCACCCACAGCATTCAAGGCGCTTATATCACATAAGCATTTAGCCTCATGGTAAGCATGCTATCATGGCAACACTCACACGCATGCAAGGATGCTAAAGCATAAAACTCACCGAGTACTCCAAGCCAAAACAGAAAATGATTAGAAATCATGCATGATCCTAGGTATACAGAAATGCCTAATGCAACACATGCAAGAATGCAAACTATAGCAGGCTCGGCTATTCTAAATATGGCATATGAAATGCTACAACTAACACGTATTCAATTTGGAATTGAAAATACAATGCGCTTTGTATGATGCCGAGCATATGCGTGCAAAAACAGATGAATGATGCAAAGATGCTGTCCTACTATATGCTAATTGAAGTATGCCCTATATCTAACCATTCAAAGCGGGTAAGTAAAAGGGAGAAAGAAATGGGGGTTGGAAGACATACATCACACTCACACACCCTTATTACAGTTGTGCCCCCGCGCAGACGGTCCGAATAAAAGAATAATACAGTCTCAAATATTACAATCCAAAATATTACAAATTTCTAATTAATTAAACAAATTAACTATGAAAGTCAGAAAGTGGCATGCAAGCCGTGGACCGCCGCGCTCAAGGATGATGTATGTTGTAGTCCGGGCGCAGAAATCCACCGATGCCCCAATTAGCCTCTGCTTGTAATTTACCTTGAAACGCGTGCCATGCTCCTAAAGTTGCCAACTCTGAATTTTGCTGCAACAGAGAGCAGGAAAAGGGCACAGCAGTGTATTTCACAAATGTATGCATGTCTCGATCCTCGCGCCACCAATCACGCATACCGATGCATGATGGCCGAGGAATCGAATTGCACAACTCAATATGGGATGAATGCAGATGAATGCTACAGCAAAACCTAACTCCATCATGGGTAATCCGGAGTGTCGGTGACTTGGGGATTGAGACCCGTTCGTCACTCGAGTACGCAACGCGCGTTTCCCGTGCCCGGGCTAACTCCTATCCCGAACACGATGCAATATGCATGAGATGCATGAAATGCAACTAAGATACAACCTAGTATGCACAATGCTGATGCAAATGAGATGCCTCGAAATGCGTGCCCACTGGCACGCAAACCGAGGCGATGACATAAAGGCATGAAATGCAACGATGGACTTACACCAATATGAGAGGGCCCCAGCCACACTCACACGGGATGCCAGAATGATAAAAATGAGGTGCCTCGAAATGCGTGCCCATTGGCACGCAAACCGAGGCAATGCAAAAATGATGCAAATGTCATGGGAAATGATATGCAAGCATGGTAATGGAATTTCAGCACCTAAATAAAGGGGAAAACAGCCCCGAAACAAATCGAAACGACACCCGAAGCATGCATTCATCCCGAAAGTACGAAATTAAGCCCCGAAATGGCCTATAGCCATGCTATACATGCAAAATATGATCATGGAAGCAAGAACAGTAGCAAGGCAGTCCCAAATATGGCATTTTTTCAGTAATAAACATGGCCAAAATGCAAGCATAGATATGGCAACAAAAGCTCGCAAGAATACGGTAAAAGAGAGGATTTTCAAAGCAAGTAGTATATAGAAAATTCAAATAGAAAAATTTTCTTCTACAACATGAAAGAGGGCCCAAAAATAAGCATATATGCAGAAGATGGCAGCCTCTAAATCATAAGACAAGTATGCTAGAAATAGAAGACAAAAATGAAGCCACAAGAGGGTATAACACAAGACATGCAATCTATACATCAAATGACCAAACCTTCTTCATGAAAAATGTAAAGGGGGTCAAAATAAGACTAAAACCAGTAGGGGTCGAGGTCCCAAAAACAAACACAAATAGGTCAAAAATTGCATACAAAATATGGCCTACTTGATGAAATTGAAGGAAGTGATAGATACAAAGGCCAAATGAAGTTGATCCTATCTACAATGTTGTAGAGAGGCTCATTTTAAGCATAAAATCAGTAGGGGTCGGACCCCCAAAAACCAACACAAATAGGTCAATTTTAGCATGCAAAAATGTTACCAACTTGAAGAATATTGAAGGAACTAGTGTATAAAAACACCAAATGAGGTTGGGCCCTTCTACAAAGTTGTAGAGGGGCTCATTTTAAGCACAAAATCAGTAGGGGTCGGAGCCCCAATTCTCAACCAATTAAAGGATAGAAAAGGATCAAGAAAATGCCCTAAAAATTGGTTTTGAATACTTACCCTTGAAGACTTGTCTTTCTTTGCTTCTTGGCTTGGATTTGTGGCTTATCAACCTCTGAAATCCACTTCCTTGCTGCTGGAATCGAAGTTGGAATGGAGAGGCTTAGGGTTGATGAAGGAATCAAGCAAGAACTTGAAGCTTTTTTGGAGTTTTTAGCTATGAAGATGGAGGTTTTTGCCTTGGTCTTCTTGAAGAGATTTTTTCCAACCTAAGCAAAGGGGAAGGAGGGGCCTTCAAATAGGCAAGAAAATGGGGTGTAAAAGGGGAGGGAAAGCACCCAATCTTTCCCTCCCGAAAATCCCCCGGATGGGATGCCATTCCACCAAAATTACCGGGCCAGCTGTCCTGAGCGGGAAAGCAAGAACCTGGCCGGCCAGGTAACTTTCTGGGAGGTGGCCGGCCACCCACCTCACCTGGTCGGCCAGCTACATCAATTGGCCGGCCGGCCATGGCCAAAAAATGAAGTGTTGAATTAATGGCCCATAGTACCCTAGGGTCCTCCCATGTGTCCTCAACACGCCATGTGGTTGAAAATTGGCAATCAGAAACCGGGAGAGACAACATTGGACTTGAAGGAGAGGCTCAAAAATGAAAAAAAAAGAATTAAGGGCCGGCCACCAACTTTTGTGTCCTCCCATATGTGTGCAACAAGGTTCCAAGGTCGAAATTGGCAACACAAGCAGAGCCACAACATAGAGCTTGAAGGAGAGGCTCAAAAATGAAAATCCAATTTTCTCGCCGACCATACTTTTTGGGGTCCTCCCAAGTCCCTCATCACAGATATGTAGCTTTGGTTGGAAGAAAATACCCCAAGGTGTTCAACATTGGCCCTAAGTGAGAAAACGGGACTAAGAGCGAAACTGCTATCTGGGATAATTGCTGGCCTCCCACCCCCAAAGGATCTTCCCGATGTTGAAACAGAGGTACCGCCAAGTTTGAACAAAAACTAATGAGAAATGAACGTCGGGCCAAAACCGAGCAAATCGATCCCGAAAATGGGTCATGGTGCCTAAGTGGTGTTCGGCAATAAGTGGGTATCCGCGACCAGTGTCCTCCTAATGACAAAACAGAGGTACCGCCAAAACCGGAGAAGATGGATGCGAAATGAATGCGGGACCAAAACCGCTCGGTTTGGGGTCCCAAAACCGCTATGAGCACCGAAGTGGCATACGGCCACGGCGGGCATCGGGGGCCCCAGGGTTCCTCGAAATATTAAAACAGAGGTCTCCGCCAATAACCGGAGAAGGCTGATGCAAAATGAATGCTCGGGGCCCAAATCACGCAGCCGGTCCCGAAATGGGTCGCCGCACCTAAGTGGTGTTCGCCGCGGTGGGCATCAGGGCCCAGTGTTCCTCGAACACTAAAATGCAGGTCTCCGCCAAAAACCGGAGAAGTCGGAGATGGTTGGGCGGTCCCGAGCCGAGTCACACAGCCTAACGGCCTCAAAACCGGAACCGCCCGAACGGGCAAAATGGCCTCACGGCCACGTAAACGTAGCTCACGGCCACCGGGAGATAGTCTACGGGACCACTCCCTTCCCTCAGGAAAGAAAATAGAGAAAATCGAGCCTGGTTCGCAAACCGAGACAAGGTAGAGAAGATGATTCGGAGGTCCGGAGGCAGGGCGCGCGGCCGCGACTCTGAGACTTCTGAACAAGCACAGTATGCAACATCACCGAGCGCCCAACCGGTGACGTCTGAGCCTTAAGGTCGGGCAAAAATGGGTGTCTACAGTTGCCCTCTTGATGTAACTCGGAAGTCAAGAAGTGACGGGAGTGAATGTCAAAGCCCAGAGACGACCCATTTTTGACAAGGCCGAAGACTTAGACAATCATACAAGGTAAACAGAGATGTGTGCCCGCAGGCAGGGGGGGCAAAATGCAAATGATAGGCACGGAGTCAAGTGATCGTGCAAGTGCAGCAAGCTGTAATGAAGCAAGTATTGACAAATAGATGCAACAGTTTTAAGCAAGAATGCAAAGCAACAACTACATCTCATGCATTAGGAATGCGGAGAATTATTCAATTCTCGCCGTCTCACACGGAGAAGATACGATATTCGCTGATTCGTCTCGTCGCACCAAATTTCAAATGAACCGTACATACAATATCGTGCCTGTAAAAGAGAGAAATTCAACAAGAACAATATGCTAACAACATATATTCAATGCGATTCCTGTAATTCGAAAAGTTTGACATACGCAGTGTTGGCAAGTGAATGCAAATCTAACCACATTTCATGCAGAAAGGATTGCAGAAAGGATGTAAGAAAATTATTGCAATTCTCACTTTGTGAATACAAGTGTGCATTTGTGATAGATACAAAGCGAAGCGAGTGTGATGGATACACTATATGAAGCAAAGCGTGATGGATACACAAGATGAGCATAGTGTGATAGCGAAAGAGAAAGTGTGTGATTGATACACAAAGCGAGCGTGTGATTGATACACAAAGCGAAAGTGTGTGATTGATACACAAAGCGAGCGTGTGTGATTGATACACAAAGTGAGCATAGTGTGATGGATGCACAAAGAGAAAGTGTGTGATTGATACACAAAGCGAGCGTGTGATTGATACACAAAGTGAGCATAGTGTGATGGATGCACAAAGAGAAAGTGTGTGATTGATACACAAAGCGAGCGTGTGATTGATACACAAAGCGAAAGTGTGTGATTGATACACAAAGTGAGCATGTGATAGATACGTAAAGTAGGCATAGTGTGATAGATGCACAGCAAGTGTGTGATAGATACACTATATGAACAAAGTGTGATTGATACACTAAATGAATGAAGTGAGCAAAGTGTGATGGATACACAAGAGGCAAGCACAAAGTGTGATAGATGCACTTAGTGAACAGAGTATGATTGATACACTAAAAGCGAACACAAAGTGTGATAGATGCACTTAGTGAACAAGTATGATAGATGTACTGAGTACGAACACAAAGTGTGATAGATGCACTATGTGAACAGAGTGTGATTGATACACTAAAAGTGAACACAAAGCGTGATAGGTGCACTTAGTGAACAGAGTATGATAGATATACTGAGGGTGAACATGAAGTGGGATAGATGCACTTAGTGAACAGGAATATGATGGATATACTAAATGTGAACACGAAGTGTGATAGATGCACTTAGTGAACAGGAGTATGATGGATATACTAAATGTGAACACGAAGTGTGACAGATGCACTTAGTGAACAGGAGTATGATTGATATACTAAATGTGAACACGAAGTGGAATAGATGCACTTAGTGAACAAGTATGATGGATATACTGAGTGTTGAACACGAAGTGGGATAGATGCACTTAGTGAACAGGAGTATGATTGATATACTAAATGTGAACACGAAGTGGGATAGATGCACTTAGTGAACAAGTATGATTGATATACTAAATGTGAACACGAAGTGGGATAGATGCACTTAGTGAACAAGTATGATGGATATACTAAATGTGAACACGAAGTGGGATAGATGCACTTAGTGAACAGGAGTATGATGGATATACTAAATGTGAACACGAAGTGGGATAGATGCACTTAGTGAACAGGAGTATGATTGATATACTAAATGTGAACACAAAGTGGGATAGATGCACTTAGTGAACAGGAGTATGATTGATATACTAAATGTGAACGCGAAGTGGGATAGATGCACTTAGTGAACAAGTATGATGGATATACTAAATGTGAACACGAAGTGGGATAGATGCACTTAGTGAACAGGAGTATGATTGATATACTAAATGTGAACACAAAGTGGGATAGATGCACTTAGTGAACAGGAGTATGATTGATATACTAAATGTGAACACAAAGTGGGATAGATGCACTTAGTGAACAGGAGTATGATTGATATACTAAATGTGAACACAAAGTGGGATAGATGCACTTAGTGAACAGGAGTATGATTGATATACTAAATGAATGAAGTGTGATTGATACACTAAGTGAAATGAGAAAGAAACTTGATAGGTACAATGCAATACAATGCATGATGCTTACGGAAAGCAATAAATGGACAAAGCGGCGCTTTTAGAAAGCACCTCACGAGGTGAATGGCGGTGAACCGCTCTACTCTGACGGGGATCTCCCCTCATGCTCTTCGAACACTTACCTTCAACTCACAGTACAAAGGCTCTGGAATGCTAACAAGTAACAATATCTGCATGTGGGAGCCACTACCGCCGCTTGTCTTCCGATCATACTCACAACTTTCCCTATTCTCCAACGGGGTGACAGACTAGGTTGGTTCAGTATCCAGGATTGAGGTGCATACACGCTGTCTCAATCTATGGGGCTGCCATACAGATTTCAAGCCGAGGGCGCGCCTCTGGGTATTTAAACCAGACTTTAGTCTCGGAAATCCCGAACCTTTGCGTTCTAGGCCATGGCCATTCGAACTCTAGTTTCCACCGTCGCAGTTGGTCTCCTAGGAACTCACTGCGAACACAGCCAAGATGCCTCTGGCAGGGAATGGTACTCAAGGAGAGCACTTCTGATCGCCATTCTGGCTTGAAGTAGACTTGATCTTGAGCTTGAGGCAGAGGCACACTCATACTTCGGAACATTGGCAAGACCTGAAGAGGTACACACGGAATATAGTCTCTAACTTCATCGATGTTGGAACAAACTCAGATGCCCGACATTTCCCTCTTTTGCTTTTGCTTTGCAGCCCGAAACTCATAGCTTCAGATAGGTCCTGGTTCTACTGTTCACACTTATCGGGGGTGGACCCTGCGATTTTATGAAAGAACAAATTCTGTTTTGCACAAATGCGGAGAACGGCACGGCACTCGGAGTACAAAATGATTTTGTTTTTGAAATTGAAAGATAAGTTTTCGACCAGGTATTGAGCCTACGACTGAACACAGCAAAACGACTCAACACAGAAAAACAACAGGTAAACAACCTAAACACATCCGTTGACACTCAAAACGACTCAAAACCAAAAAAACGAGACAAACAAAAAGACACGACATGCACAGGGAGCCCGTTTCACCGGGTAGTGTTTCCCACCCTTTCTTATTTGTGATTCTCACATCACTTGGCACTCAATCTCTAGTTTTCTGAAAAAGCCCTTTTCTCACCTTTTCTCTCATCGCACATCTCTCTATTCTTCAATCTCTCATTTTTTTAATCCCTCCCCTAGGTGGTTGATGGATAAACAGGAAGATGCGGGCTCATGCCCCTAGTATTCTACCAGATTCTCTTTCTTCCACTCACAGCTAGTGAATACCTCCCACAGAGGGGTTGTGCTACAAATGAGTGTGTAGCGAATCTGCAACTGACATCGGTCGATGATGCCCTGCTGGGGAGTTTGGACGTGAGCAGATCTGTCCAGATGAGGGAGTGTAATGTCTGGCCCCATTCCAGTTCGTGCTTCGCACTTGGCTTGATACCTCATTGCTTGGAGGATGTGAGAGCTTTCTGCCCTTTTGCTGTTAGCTTCCGTTGTGCCCTCTGCTGGCAGGTAGAGTGCCCTTCTTGGCAAGTATGTTGATAACGGGGAAAAAGACAGAGAACCTGACTCGACTGTGCCCCTAGTTCGTCATTTTGACCATTTTTTATTTTGGTTTTCTCCTAAAAAAAATTTGACCAAAATGAGAGTTAGATTAACATGCTTGTTCAATTTTTGATTTGAAATCATACAAGTCAGGCTATGAGCACTGAAAATTTTCCTTTTTCGGGTCCAAAAAATGGTCCAATTTTGGAAAAGATGGAACAATTTTCGAGAAAATTAGTCAACCTCAGTAAAAATTCTCAAAAACTATTTTTGCAAACGGCCACTTGCTCAACGAGCATAGAAACCTACTCCTGAGATGCACAACCTCGGATCCAAAGGAAAACTGCCCCGTGCTTGAAGAGAACTGCATGGCAACGGAAAGTTGCCCCTTGTTTGAACCAAGATCACAAGATATTGAATGGCAACGGAAAGTTGCCCCTTGTTTGGATAGCACCGCAGCGCATTGTAGTCAGTCCTCAGAGCGATGATTGCAATCGAACTCTCGGATACAGAGAAGGCAAGGATGGTTAAAACCGTTGCATGGACATAATCGATTGGAGTGTTTTATGGCTGGACTTCAGGATGAAGTTGCCTACGTATCCCAGAGATGGGAATCAAGCCTTACGTAGTTCGGGGTTAAGGTACACTCGGGTATTTAACCTCTCCTTTTTATGCTCTAACTTTTGCCAAGGCGCCTATTGCAGGTTTTCGACCTTGCGAGCTTTGTTTTTCTTTTCTTTTCAATTCTTCTTTTCATCTTTTCTTTTTTCTTTTTCTCTTTTTTGAATTTTTTGTATCTTTTCCTTTTTTCTTTTCTTGTTCTTTTTTGCATTTTTCTTTTTGCATTTTTCTTGCTCTAACTTTTGCCTGGGTCTCCCATCTGGGTTTACGGCCCAGCGAGCCTCTCAAAGGGTAAAAGTGTAACAGGTCGATGCCAAATGGTTTTGAGATCCCAAGTCATCTCAATCCCGGAAAATGACCGGCCAGATTGATTCGCAGAAGGGTCCATCTTCGGCTCTTTGAGCATATCGGACATTTTTGCCCCTAGTTCGAGGGGTGCTTCTGATCTAGCTCCGCAAGCTTCTTTTGACGATTTCTGATCTTCTTGATCTGACTTTGGCGCCTCTTGTTCGAGGGCTGCTTCAAATCCGCCACACAGCCTCACATTGTGGTTGACCGCTGAACCTTCAATTCAAGTTCAAGGTTTAGAAGCAAAGGGGTTGAGTCTCGAGGTGAGAGCGATCCTAAGTCAGCACAATCTCAAGAGCGATTCCACAGTCTCAGAGGACCGCCAAGAAAACATTTTGTTTTTGAAAATTTTAAGAAAGCGACGAATCGCTCATACCAAGATAGTGTGAAACCACCGATCAAGCGTGGTCCTTCTCAAGACTCACGCTAACAAGCATGATTTCATTCATTAAAGGCTTAGCACGCCTCTCTTTCTCTCAATTTGATCAAAGTTTTGCAAATCCCGAGGAATTCCTCCTCTTTGTTTTCACTGCAGGTGTTCAAAAGGTTTTGAAAAACTCAGTCATTACAATGACTTCAAGGCACAAAAGAGCAGTGGAATGCATTGCCATTTCATTCAAACCCCAAATAGAACTAACACACGGCGAAGCAAATGCGAGAGCGTGGAAATCATCCTGTTTCATTCAAAATCATGGCACAAGCTGCCCTCGCGTAAACAGACTCAAAACAAAACGAAAAGACAAACAAAAAACAAAATGGTGACGCTCGAGGTAACACCCCCGGAATCACCCGACTCCTATACAACAGGACTGACCCGATACAACAAGACAGACCCAAAACAAAAGAGACTGACTCAAAACAAAAGGACAGACTCAAAACAAAACAACAAAACTGACCCAATACCCAAGTCAAAATACAAAATTAACAGCATTTGTACATTGCTCAAAACAGTGCGTGCCATTCCCACGTCTTGGAGTAATCTGAGTGCCATCCGCAGCTGGTTCATCCCCCTAATCACATGGTCACCTTATCCCCCACAAGTTCACTGATCAAGTACCGATAGACTTTGCAGGACCTGATGCAGCAATGACCCCTTTGTCAAACAGATCTTGTACATCATGGCGTAGCATTTAAAACAACTGTCGGTGTCGTGACCGGTTTGCTGATGGTAGGCACAGTATTTAGTCTGGTCATGCTTTGCAGGGATAGGATCGGGTAGGGGTCGTTGTTCCAACGGTTTCAAATGTCCTTCTCGGAGTAAGACCTCTAGAGCCTTTGACAAAGGCATATGAAGTGGAGTGAAAACCCTCTTGACTCGGGGTGGATATTTGGCCATCTGTGAGTTACTCCCGGACGCACTGGTGAATGGGGTAGCCTTTTTTGATGTGGTGGTGGTAACCATGCCCACTTCGGAAGATCTTGCAGCCGCATCACCGCTTGTGCCTGTGTTGTTGTTGCGGTTGAAGGTTCTCCGGGGCTGATCCCGGTCTTGGTCAAACAGACCTTGTTTCATTGCGTCCTCTATCTGCATCCCCATATCATGCAGATCTGCGAAGGTGGGGAAAGGGATCAAAATCATCTTCTTCATTAATGCCGGCTGGAGATTGCGCACAATCATCCGTATTTGGTCTCTGTCAGTTGGCCTTAAGGTCATCATCGATGCCTTCGCCTCCACCGTGACGAAATCAGAGAAAGACTCTTTAGGCTCCTGCCTCGTTGTCTCGAGATCCCGAGTGGTGATCTCGATCTGCGTGTTATACGAATATTGTGCAAGGAAGGCCTCAGCCATCTCATCCCAGTTTGTTTTCACATCATCATCGAGTTTTGAGTACCAAGTGGATGCCACACCCGACAGGGTTCGACCGAACAAAGAAAGCTTTTGCGGTCGGGTTAGGCCCATTGGTCTTAGAACGTCTGAGAATAGCCGGAGGTGAACCATAGGATCCTCAGACCCATCAAAGCGATCGATCTGGGGCATTTTAAATCTGTCCGGCAGAGTCACGACCACATCAGTATAGCCGTCTTCAATGTTTGGGATGGCCTTCACCCCTTGAGACTTCTTAAACATCTTCTCAAGTTTGCTCAATTTCAACGCTGTAGGGTCGACCTCGAACTCGAAGGGAGAGTCCGGCAGATTGGTAGGTGTTTTAGACAGCTGGGGTAAGATTGGGGGTGGAGTCGGCCCTGTCGGAATGTCCGTATTTGCTTGGACATTTGGCGTCTCCCCGTCTTTGGAGCTCTATTTGGGGAGGAACTTGTTGTGAAGCAGACGCTTTCTTTGCAACTTAGTGATGAGCTCGACTTCGAGCCATGATTGCAGCCTGTTGCTTGGAAAATTCCGCTTGGCGGACAGCGTCTTGCTGCATGAGTTTCATACTTTCTTGCATTTGAAGCATCATTGCCTCCAACCCTGATGTGTTCTCCTGATCCATCTAATCGGTAGTATTTATCCTCTGAGAAATCGAGACCTCACCGACCGTTCACTGGTGGGGTGGATAAAGACCAGCGATCTGTAGCTTCTTGAGCGGTGATTTATGCTGTTCGGCCCTTTTCACCCTGCCTCTGGTAAAGAAACACTGGTTACCCTTGAATTGAATCTCTGACCTTACAAAGTCTATCAGCACTAGTCCAATGTACCCGGGGGATAGTGGAGCCTTCTGAAGCTATGGTTCCAGGACTACCTAGCAAAAGAGAAAACGGACAACATCTCAGCCCAATTTCACCTGAACAGATACAAGCATAGTTGAATGAGTGTGCCCTCTACCGAATTCTGCCCCCAAAATTCTGCCTCAAATCTGATACCCTCAGGTAAACTGAATCCCGAAATACTGAACTGGTGCCCGCAGGCCTGATACCCAAAATACTGAATTGGTGCCCGCAGGCCTGATGCCCAAACTCAACTGATACATGCATTCCCTGTAGAGACACACTCTAGCAAGCACACAGCAGATAAATGAGAGCCAAAACACCCCTATGTTGGGGTAGGGTTTCCCTGTCCTATTTTGTCAGGAGCTAGGGTTTCACTACGCACGCAGCGGTTTCAAACAACCTATAAACGGGTAAGCAACCTGTCCTAGTTTGGAATGGTCACTATGGATCCGAATATGCACTAGGTCGAATGGTCAAAAAGGGTGCCCCGGTAAAACCGGGGTTTGTGTTCCCATGCTGTCAGAGCCCAGAGCCGATCAGCCTTACGGACATGACTTGACAAGACAAGCCTCCGGCAAATCGTTCGGGAATGGCATATGGCAAACACGGTGTCCTAGGCGCACCAATGCAAATGCAATGCAAAGAAACACACAAGTGTAGTCAAACACAGATATCATGAGTTCGAGTCAAGTTCTCTAATTCCCCAGCAGAGTCGCCAGAAACTGTAACCACGCCCGCGGGGAGCCTCGCTACAGCTCGGACTCGATTTTGTTGCGGTTCTAAATCTCGAACCAAAGAGTCCAAATCCGGCAAATCGTTTTGAAGGAAAACAGATTTTTGAAAGAAGTGCCAAACATGGATCTTTGCGGATAACAGAGTCGCCACCTAAATATTTTAAAATGGGAAATTTAGGAAACCCTAACTCAGTGCCAAAGGCCACGTGTCCATCATCACCAAAGTTGGCTCGGGAACTTGGGTACGATTAGGGAAGGTCACATCGTGAGCACCCCCTCTCGCCCGGTCAAAGACCGGCCTCTACTAACCATGATATCTGATTTTGAAAACATTGTATGCTCTTATTCCAATTATTAGCCTAGGATTACTATGTGATGCTCGCAGCAAACAAGTATAGACTGGGCCGTCTGAATTGGAACTAAACATCTCATGTTTGTTTGTGAAAGATGGTTTGCTACCCGCAGGTAGGCTTAAAATACAGATTTTGCCACAATCTAGTGGGCTTAACAAACAATTGATGAATTGCTCCAATTCAGATAACTCAACCTCCACCCACAGGCATTCAAGGCAGTTATATCACATAAGCATTTAGCCTCATGGTAAGCATGCTATCATGGCAACACTCACACGCATGCAAGGATGCTAAAGCATAAAACTCACCGAGTACTCCAAGCCAAAACAGAAAATGATTAGAAATCATGCATGATCCTAGGTATCTGAAATGCCTAATGCAACACATGCAAGAATGCAAACTATAGCGCTCGGCTATTCTAAATATGGCATATGAAATGCTACAACTAACACGTATTCAATTTGGAATTGAAAATACAATGCAGCTTTGTATGATCTTGAGCCGAGTCTGCGTGCAAAAGATGAATGATGCAAACATCTTTGTCATACTATATGCTAATTGAAGTATGCCCTATATCTAACCATTCAAAGCGGTAAATAAAAGGGAGAAAGAAATGGGGGTTGGAAGACATACATCACACTCACACACCCTTATTACATTTATGCCCTCGCAGAGGGTCCGAATAAAAGAATAATCTGATCCCAAATATTACATTCAAAATATTACAAATTTCTAATTAATTAAACAAATTAACTATGAAAGTCATAAGCCGGCATGCAAGCCGGCTGCCTCGCTTCAAGGATGATGTATGTTGTAGTACTGGCGCAGAAATCCACCGATGCCCCAATTAGCCTCTGTTGTAATTTACCTTGAAAGCGCGTGCCATGCTCCGGAAAGTTGCCAACTCGAATTTTGCCGCAACAGAGAGCGGGGAAAAAGGGCACAAAGTTGTATTTCACAAATGTATGCATGTCTCGATCCTCGCGCCACGCATCACGCATACTGATGCATGATGGCCGAGGAATCGAATTGCACAACTCAACATGGGATGAATGCTGATGAATGGTACAGCAAAACCTAACTCCATCATGGGTAATCCGGAGTGTTGTCGGTGACTTGGGGATTGAGACCCGTTCGTCACTCGTAGTCTGAACGCGTGCCTCGTTCCGTGCAAGACTAACTCCTATCCCGAACACGATGCAATATGCATGAGATGCATGAAATGCAACTAAGATACAACCTAGTATGCACAATGCTGATGCAAATGAGATGCCTCGAAATGCGTGCCCACTGGCACGCAAACCGAGGCGATGACATAAAGGCATGAAATGCAACGATGGACTTACACCAATATGAGAGGGCCCCAGCCACACTCACACGGGATGCCAGAATGATAAAAATGAGGTGCCTCGAAATGCGTGCCCATTGGCACGCAAACCGAGGCAATGCAAAAATGATGCAAATGTCATGGGAAATGATATGCAAGCATGGTAATGGAATTTCAGCACCTAAATAAAGGGGAAAACAGCCCCGAAACAAATCGAAACGACACCCGAAGCATGCATTCAATCCCGAAAGTACGAAATTAAGCCCCGAAATGGCCTATAGCCATGCTATACATGCAAAATATGATCATGGAAGCAAGAACAGTAGCAAGGCAGTCCCAAATATGGCATTTTTTCAGTAATAAACATGGCCAAAATGCAAGCATAAATATGGCAACAAAAGCTCGCAAGAATACGGTAAAAGAGAGGATTTTCAAAGCAAGTAGTATATAGAAAATTCAAATAGAAAAATTTTCTTCTAAAACATGAAAGAGGGCCCAAAAATAAGCATATATGCAGAAGATGGCAGCCTCTAAATCATAAGACAAGTATGCTAGAAATAGAAGACAAAAATGAAGCCACAAGAGGGTATAACACAAGACATGCAATCTATACATCAAATGACCAAACCTTCTTCATGAAAAATGTAAAGGGGGTCAAAATAAGACTAAAACCAGTAGGGGTCGAGGTCCCAAAAACAAACACAAATAGGTCAAAAATTGCATACAAAATATGGCCTACTTGATGAAATTGAAGGAAGTGATAGATACAAAGGCCAAATGAAGTTGAGCCTATCTACAATGTTGTAGAGAGGCTCATTTTAAGCACAAAATCAGTAGGGGTCGGACCCCCAAAAACCAACACAAATAGGTCAATTTTAGCATGCAAAAATGTTACCAACTTGAAGAATATTGAAGGAACTAGTGTATACAAACACCAAATGAGGTTGGGCCCTTCTACAAAGTTGTAGAGGGGCTCATTTTAAGCACAAAATCAGTAGGGGTCGGAGCCCCAATTCTCAACCAATTAAAGGATAGAAAAGGATCAAGAAAATGCCCTAAAAATTGGTTTTGAATACTTACCCTTGAAGACTTGTCTTTCTTTGCTTCTTGGCTTGGATTTGTGGCTTATCAACCTCTGAAATCCACTTCCTTGCTGCTGGAATCGAAGTTGGAATGGAGAGGCTTAGGGTTGATGAAGGAATCAAGCAAGAACTTGAAGCTTTTTTGGAGTTTTTAGCTATGAAGATGGAGGTTTTTGCCTTGGTCTTCTTGAAGAGATTTTTTCCAACCTAAGCAAAGGGGAAGGAGGGGCCTTCAAATAGGCAAGAAAATGGGGTGTAAAAGGGGAGGGAAAGCACCCAATCTTTCCCTCCCGAAAATCCCCCGGATGGGATGACATTTCACCAAAAATATCCGGACAAATTGTCTTGGTGGAAAGCAAGAATCTGGCCAGTAACTTCGGGAGGTGGCCGGCCACCACCTCACCGGTCGGCCACTACATTAATTGGCCATGGCCAAAAAATGAAGTGTTGAATTAATGGCCGGCCATAGTACCCTAGGGTCCTCCCATGTGTCCTCAACACAGCCATGTGGTTGAAAATTGGCAACTGTAAACCAGGAGAGACAACATTGGACTTGAAGGAGAGGCTCAAAAATGAAAAAAAGAATTAAGGGCCGGCCACCAACTTTTTGTGTCCTCCCATATGTGTGCAACAAGGTTCCAAGGTCGGAAATTGGCAACACTGAAGCAGGAGCCACAACATAGAGCTTGAAGGAGAGGCTCAAAAATGAAAATCCAATTTTCTGGCCGACCATACTTTTTTGGGGTCCTCCCAAGTCCCCTCATCACAGATATGTAGCTTTGGTTGGAAGAAAATACCCCCAAGGTGTTCAACATTGGCCCGGAAGTGAGAAAAACGGGCTCCGGAAGAGCGAAACTGGCTATCTGGGATAATTGCTGGCCTCCCACCCCCCAGTGATCTTCCTGATGTTGAAACAGAGGTACCTGCCAAGTTTGAACAAAAACTAATGAGAAATGAACGTTCGGGGCCAAAACCGAGCAAATCGGGATCCCGAAAATGGGTCGGTGCCTAAGTGGTGTTCGGCGAAGTGGGTATCCGCGACCCAGTGTCCTCCGGAATGACAAAAGCAGAGGTACCGCCAAAAACCGAGAAGATGGATGCGAAATGAATGCTCGGGACCAAAACCGCTCGGTTTGGGGTCCGAAACCCTATGAGCACCGAAAGTGGCATCTGACCCACGAAGTGGGCATCGGGGGCCCCAGGGTTCCTCGAAATATTAAAACAGAGGTCTCCGCCAAAAACCGGAGAAGGCTGATGCAAAATGAATGCTCGGGGCCCAAATCACGCAGTTCGGGGTCCCGAAAATGGGTCGCCGGGCACCGGAAGTGGTGTTCGGCTGCGAAGTGGGCATCAGGGGCCCCAGTGTTCCTCGGAACACTAAAACAGAGGTCTCCGCCAAAACCGGAGAAAGCGGAGATGGTTGGGCGGTCCCGAGCCGAGGCACCTGACCTAACGGCCCGCAAACGGAACCGGGCCTCAAAGCAGGCAAAATGGCCTACGGCCACGAAACGTAGCTCACGGCCACCGGGAGATAGTCTACGGGACCACTCCCTTCCCTCAGGAAAGAAAATAGAGAAAATCGAGCCTGGTTCGCAAACCGAGACAAGGTAGAGAAGATGATTCGGAGGTCCGGAGGCAGGGCGCGCGGCCGCGACTCTGAGACTTCTGAACAAGCACAGTATGCAACATCACCGAGCGCTCAACCGGTGACGTCTGAGCCTTAAGGTCGGTCAAAAATGGGGTGTCTACAGTAATAAAGGAAAATAAGTGTCGAATTAACCCAAGTAAATAAACTTTACTTTCTTCGGAGGAAATTACAAAGGAAGAGTCAAACTTATTTACAAGTTAGGGATTTCAAGTCAAACTCAAGATGCACAACAAGAACTAGTCAAACTCAGAAGAGTGATAATAACTTAGAAAAACCCAAAGTGAGTGATAATGACTTGAAATCCAAACTTGATAATGAGTAATAATGACACTTTCCTTATTGATTTTCAAGGGTCAATTAATCCCTTAACAGTAAATACACTGGTAATAAATTCTTCGGGGGAAATTACAAAGGAAGAGTCAAACTTATTTACAAGCGATAAGGGATTTCAAGTCAAACTCAAGATGCACAACAAGGACTAGTCAAACTCCAAAGAGTAATAATGATTTAGATAAACCCATAGTGAGCGATAATGACTTGAAATCCAAACTTGATAATAAGTGATAATGACACTTTCCTTGGTGATTTCCAAGGGTCAATTAGTTCCTTAAAAGTAAACACACTGGTGACTAAAGAGAAATAAAAAATAAAAGGTTGTGCTTTAGTATAAGAACATGTAAACATTTGGGGCAATGGACCGCCAAAGAGATTAAACCATTAAGCATAGAAGGTTTTATGTCTTTGGTAGTGAACCCCTGTGGAGAAGTGGTTTGGAGATACTCTTCTGATCCTGGGGGACGTTAATGATCCTCAGCTAGTCACCCGAAAAAGAATTAACACTCCGGTTGGGGGTGCCGGAATTAGCATTCCGATGGGCAAGTCAGTCTCTACACTCTGAATTACTTGTATTTTAAGTTAAGTGTAATAGTTCTCACATACCTTTCTCTGACTGATGATCCCGTATTTATAGTGCTCTTTGTGGGCCCTAGGGCCAGGCCCATCTTTGATCCTTTATATGTGCTTCTACTCGGCCTTTGTTTTATTGGCTAGAATGCCGGTTACTTTATTCAGCTCTTCGACTGACAGGATAAATGCTGAATAGATGTTACGTTTCAGACCGGATGGATCCATTCGTCCATATTGATCCAGTTTAATTCGGCTCCCACAATTGCCCCCCAAACACCCCACTATCGTCAGTTAGTCAACGTGTTTGGCTTCTAGCCTGGGAAGTCAAAAATTTGGCGGTTAACCCTCTTCCCAATGCGTGTCAGAGCGCGTACACTCTTTTTGGTCATTGTAACGCTTTCCCGCCCCTTCGTACACTGCCTCCATTTAATGCGATTTTGAAATTGTCTCTTCGAATGTATGTTTTGAATGCTCAAAGATATCTGGCTCGCCTTCTAGTGCAACTCCTTCACTTCGCAGCTCCTGCAACTCCTTATTTCTCGCCTTTTCCTTCGTCCCATGTAAGTTTTCTTCTCCTTCATTTTTGATCCCGCTTCCTTGTTTGCTTTTAGTTTTCCATAGTCCTTGGGTTGGAGAAAATGGCAAAACATCTGAAGGAGCTCTTTTCAGTGGATCGAATCTCTGGCTTTCGACGCCATTTTTCCATCCCCGATGACGTCCATCTGTCACTTTTGACAGACAGCACTACTGATATGGAGAGAGAAGATGAGAGCACAATCGTCTTTCCTCTCCTATCAATTGCTGAGGGCAGAGTCCGCTTTCCTCTTCACCCATTTTTTAGGGCCATTCTTCGATACTGGGGTCTAATCCCTTCCCAGCCCAATGTGAATTTCTTTCGCATCATAATGGGAATTATAGAGATAAATCAGCGTCTTAGGATTAAGTTAGGTATACCCGCCATTCGGCACTGTTATGTCCTAGCCAAATCTACCGGCCGGCTAGGACGCTACTTTCTTAGAGCCAAGGACACTGATCATTACTTAGTGACTATTCTTGCCAGCTCAGGCAATCGTGTCGATGATGTGATGGTCGTCGTCCGCGGCAATTGGGAATTCGGCGAAGGGGAAGATCGCTTAGACCCTATTCCAACACAAAAAGGCGAACCAGGTGGCTGATTAGATCACTTGTTTCTGTTATTTCTATATTTATGTTCGACACTATACATATCTAATCATTTTGCTTGTGTAGGCAGCGACTTGAAGAGAGTGTTAGTTTCAAAAGACAACGTTGTGCTTGCAGAAATTAAGACCGCGCTACAGTTCCTCAGCCGTCTAAACCTTCAAAAACAAGGGAGGGCGGCCCACATTCTCCTGCGGTACGAGCCGACTTATACTACATTCTCGACGGCAGACAACATTCTAATTGCACGAGGCGACAACCATCTTACAGCTCTCATCTTCCCCAGCTTCAAGAACTTGAGGCAGATCGGTTTAGAATCATCCGATTCTGAACACTTAGAAGAACAAGCGGTAGAACCAATCGCTGAGGACCTGGATCAGTTGGCAGCGGAGGTTGACGAAGCTGTTAACTCGGCCTTTGAGGAAGCTAGACTGAACTCGTCCGACCCTCCGTCCACATCAAGCCGAGGGGACGTCTTCGAAGATATTTTTACAAATTTGGAAGACCTTCCCGGTGCTTATTCTGAGGGTATAGCTGGGGAAAATCTCACGTAGACGGTGCGAAAGAGAAATGTCGAATACCTGGCAGCCCGACGAAAAGCCGAGGCCACCCATTCTCCACCTGCCCCGACTGAATCTCCCAAACCCATTATTACAAAGGAAACAACTCGCATTGAAGTGGTCGAGATGGAAAAGACAGCCGTTCGGCCGAATCCAGAAGAACGGCCGATTTCAGAAGATCGAGGAGAGAAACGTGTCGCCGAGGGCGAGACCGGCTCTGAGGAGAACCTTGTTGATAAACGGCCATGTTTGGAGGAGTTGGATGTGGTTGTTCCTTTCGTTGTTCAACCAAAGATAAAAAACACGCTGATCTCCTCCGAAGCGTCGGCCTTGAAGGATCCGGCTGTGGCGTTGAGTTTGGCTGCCTCGGTCTCGTTGCCGGCTGACAAGGCAACCTTTCGGGCGAAGCCAGATTTGGTAGCAATATCGTTAGCTGCCCAGTTGACCCTCCTGGTATGTGACTTCATCCTAACTCCTTGTTTTGATTTTGTTTGCATACGGTATTTCTTGGTATCTGACGATCCCAACTTGTTTTACAGACGGTCGGAAGGATCGCCGAATTAGGCCGCCACCAGCATGATGTCGTGGAAAGGATTGGCCGTTTTGCAGTTGGAAGTGGACGGTCAGAGGAGCAGGGCTGAGTTTGAGGCGATGAGAGCCACAATGGAGAGTGCGCGGGCTGAAGCTGAGAAGGAAAGGGCGTGGACTGCTGACCAGCTCAGATCGGACGCCGAGGAGAGGGCAAACGTGAGTGAGGAATCGCTCAAGTTAGCCAAGGAGGTGCTTACCAAGCTGGAGGCCGAATTGGCAGAGTTGAAGGCGGCGAAGGAATAAGCCGACTCTAAGCCTTCCAAAGCATTTGAGGCTGGGTAGAGCGCTGCTCTAAAAAACTATGTAGAAGAGGTTCCCAAGTTCGAAAATCGGGGATTCAAACATGGCTGGCTCAAAGCCCTCGCTGCCGCTAGAGTGACATTGGACATGTCGATTCCATATGAGCAAGTAGACGTTGAGCCGCTAGAGTCTGATCCCGAGGATTGATTTTGGGGATCAAATTATTTTCGTTATGTATTTTTAATTTCAATGTATGTTTTTTGTTAGTTGATTTTCATCTTTTTTGGATTTTCATGTGTAAAATGTCCGCTGTTAGCGCCCAATTTATGAATGAAAATTTTCTATGCTCTCAAGTTATTGCTTGTATTGTTTACTGTATGAGTACATAATTAGAAGAATCAACAGTTAGAACAAAATGTCCTAACTACGTGAGACGACAAACTTAATAGCCGATTAAATTAATGGATCTGATTTAATCATAAACAAAATGAATTCATGAGGTGCCGAATAAAACGAACTTATGAATATTATACTGATGAATGGATTCGTGGAACGACTGGGGCACTCAAGCTGACTAGATTGATGAATCTGCCCTTGCCCAGCTGGTTCATAAACGTAGAACGCCAAATGAAATGTTACTTATGAATATTGTACTGATGAATGGATTCATGGAACGGCTGGGGCACTTAAGCCGACTAGATTGATGAATCTGCCCTTGCCCCAGCTGGTTCATGATCGTATAATACCGAATAAAACGTTACATATGAATATTGTACTGATGAATGGATTCATGGAACGGCTGGGGCACTCAAGCCGACTAGATTGATGAATTTGCCCTTGCCCTGGCTGGTTCATGAACGTGGAACGCTGAATAAAATGTTACTTATGAATATTGTACTGATGAATGGATTCGTGGAACGGCTGGGGCACTCAAGCCGACTAGATTGATGAATCTGCCCTTGCCTCAGCTGGTTCATGATCGTAGAACGCCGAATAAAATGTTACTTATGAATATTGTACTGATGAATGGATTCGTGGAACGGCTGGGGCACTCAAGCCGACTAGATTGATGAATCTGCCCTTGTCCCAACTGGTTCATGATCGTATAACGCCGAATAAAATGTTACTTATGAATATTGTACTGGTGAATGGATTCATGGAACGGCTGGGGCACTCAAGCCGACTAGATTGATGAATCTGCCCTTGCCCCAGCTGGTTCATGATTGTGGAATGCCGAATAAACGTTACTTATGAATATTGTGCTGGTGAATGGATTCGTGGAACGGTTGGGCCCTCAAGCCGACTAGATTGATGAATCTGCCTTTGCCCCAGCTGGTTCATGAATGTAGAACGCCGAATAACAGAGGTTGATGGGGCGATCGGGGCATGTGACTCAATCAGCGCTGGGCTGTTGGGGTTTCGATATTAATGAGATTGCCTCGAAGATGCTACCCTTGCCCCAGCTGGTTCATGAATGTAGAACGCTGAATAACAGAGGTTGATGGGGCGATCGGGGCATGTGACTCAATCGGCGCAGGGCAGTTGGGGTTTCAATATTAATGAGATTGCCTCGGAGATGCTGCCCTCGTAGGGAATAAATGGGCGTGTGCTTTGTGAACGAAGGTCCTATTTATACGCTCAGTCAGCAACTACTCTAGCCCTTTGAGGAAGGTTAAACAAGTGCGAATGTCGAATAGACTTTTCTTTAATAGTAGAGGGGAAGCGAGGACGCTAGCTGAGCTGGGAGGAGATATGAGTCGAAGTGGTGAACCTTCGCGCACGGGAAGTAGGACTTCGAGGGAGCGGGAGAGACACCAATCTCCTCATCGTCGAAGTAGGTCGCCTAGGAGGGACAAGCAGCCATAGGGCAAGTCTCCTCAACCCCGTTCTGGAAGGGAATCCGAGGCGACTCCGCGCCCATTGAGTTTTGCAGTCTTCGTGGGGAATAGACCAATGACAGAGGCGGATTCGATCGTTCGAGATCCAAATGTGGCGGTCGATTTCGCTCGACATATTTTTCCACCCGAAGTCTAGCAGTCGATGGTAGGTCAGTAGGACTTCGAAGTGTTTCGTGAAGGCGTTCACGGTGCGGTGAAGGGGCCGTACACCACTTATGAAATCGGCATGTGTCTCCGCGCCGCTCGGTGCGATATAGAGCAGAGAGATGAACACATTCGGAAGTTAGAAGCTCACGTGGAAAAAGCCGAGCGTGAGCTAAGGAAAATCAAGTCTGCCGTGTCTCAATCAGCCAGCCATCCTAACCCGGTTGTGGAAGAGAGGGTGACTCAAAGACTGATTAGTGATGCTATTGCCGATCGGAACACGGCTAGCATGTTCGTGATTGAGACTGCCAAGGCCGCGGCCTACGAAAAAGGCTTTCATGATGGCTGAAAGGTTGGAATTCAGAAGACCAAGAAGAAACTCGCCAAAGAAGTTTGCCGATGTGAAAATTGTGGGTTTAGGCACGGCTGGATCAAGGCACTTCAGGAAGTTGAGGCTCTTAAGGCAGCAGATGTAAATTCTGCGTTGCCATTGTACTAGTAGAATGATTTCCCATAGTCCACTTTTGAAGTTGAGAAGAGTGAGGATGAGGGAGCCGCCGGATAAAAATATTCATTGTAATACTCAAACGCAGATTGCGTTCGAAACTATGTAACCATTGGCAGATCGAATAAAATGCTTTATTTTCAATGTTCGTGTTTCGTTTTATATTCGGCACACACGTGTTTGCACGTCATTGTATAAATGTTTGAATAAATGTATTCTAAATGCTTTATTTTCAATGTTTGTGGTTTGTTTTATATTCAGAATACACGTATTTGCATGTCATTGCATAAATGTTTGAATAAATGTATTCTAAATGCTTTAACGTGTAGACAATTTTTGCCGGCTCGACATAACAGAGCATTCTTCACAAAACATCTATTCGGCATACACGTGTTACGCACGGCCATGGCTCCCAATTTGGAGACATTGTCGATCGTGATATCCATGAATGGCGCTCCAAATTCGGAGGCTTTTTCGGCCTAAAGGCGTCAGGCGCCGATGGGGCTTCGAATCCGAAGACTATCTAGCCAATCGTGATATCCACAAAGGGCACTCCGAATCCGGAGGCTTTTTCGGCCCAAGGGTGTCATGCGTTGTTGGAGCTCTGAATCCGGAGACTGGCCAATCGTGATATCCATGAAGGGCGCTCCGAATCCGAAGGCTTTTTCGGCCCAAGGACGTCATGCGTCGATGGAGCTCCGAATCCGGAGACTTTATCTGGCCAATCCAGATATCCACGAAGGGTGCTCCGAATCCGGAGGCTTTTTCGGCCCAATGGCGTCATGCGCCGATGGGGCTCCGAATCCGGATACTTTACCTGGCCAATCATGATATCCACGAAAGGGCGCTCCGAATCCGGAGGCCTTTTTGGCGCAAGGGCATCATTCACCGATGGGGCTCCGAATCCGGACACTTTATCTGGCCAGTCATGATATCCACGAAGGACGCTCTGAATCGGGAGGGCATTTTGACCCAAGAGCGTCATGCGCCGATGGGGCTCCGAATCCGGAGACTTTATCTGGCCAGTCGTGATATCCACGAAGGGCACTCCGAATCCAGAGATATTTTCAGCCCAAAGGCGTCATGCGCTGATGGGGCTCTGAATCCGGAGACTTTATCTAGCCAATCATGATATCCACGAAGGGCGCTCCGAATTTGGAGGCTTTTTCAGCCCAAGGGCATCATGCGCCGATGGGGCTCCGAATCTGGAGACTTTATTTGGCCAATCGTGATATCCACGAAGGGCGCTCCGAATCCGGAGGCTTTTTCGACCCAAGGGCATCATGGGGCGATGGGGCTCTGAATTTGGAGACTTTATCTGGCTAATCGTGATATCCACGAAGGGCGCTCCGAATTTGGAGGCTTTTTCGGCCCAAGGGCGTCATGCACCGATGGGGCTCCGAATCCGGAGACTGGCCAATCGTGATATACACGAAGGGCGCTCCGAATCTGGAGGCTTTTTCGGCCCAAGGGCATCATGCGCCAATGGGGCTCCGAATCCAGAGACTTTATCTAGCCAACTGTGATATCCACGAAGGGCGCTCCGAATCTAGAGGCTTTTTCGGTCGAAGGGCGTCATGCGCCGATGGGGCTCCGAATCTAGAGACTTTATTTGCCCAATCGTGATATCGATGAAGGGCACACCGAATCCGGAGGCTTTTTCTGCCCAAGTGCGTCATGTGTCGATCGGGCTCCGAATCCGGAGACTTTATCTGGCCAATCGTGATATCCACGAAGGGCGCTCCGAATACGGAGGCTTTTTCGGCCCAAGGGCATCATGCGCCGATGGAGCTCTGAATCCGAAGACTTTATCTGGCCAATCGTGATATCCACGAAGGGCGCTCCAAATCCGGAGGCTTTTTCTGCCCAAGTGCATCATGCGCCGATGGGGCTCCGAATCCGGAGACTTTATCTTGCCAATCCTGATATCCATGAAGGACGCCCCGAATCTAGAGACTTTATTTGGCCAATCGTGATATCCACGAAGGGCGCTCTGAATCCGGAGGTTTTTTCGGCCCAAAGGCGTCATGCGCTGATGGGGCTCCGAATACGAAGACTTTATCCGGCCAATCGTGATATCCACGAAGGGCGCTCCGAATCCGGAGGCTTTTTCGGCCCAAGGGCGTCATGCGCCGATGGGGCTCTGAATCTAGAGACTTTATTTGGCCAATCGTGATATCCACAAAGGGCGCTCCAAATTCGGAGGCTTTTTCTGCCCAAGTGCGTCATGCGCCGATGGGGCTCCGAGTCCGGAGACTTTATCTGGCCAATCGTGATATCCACGAAGGGTGCTCCGAATCCGGAGTCTTTTTCGGCCCAAGGGCATCATGTGCCGATGGGGCTCTGAATCCGGAGACTTTATCTGGCCAATCGTGAAATCCACGGAGGGCGCTCCAAATCCGGAGTCTGTTTTGGCCCAAGGGCGTCATGCGCCGATGGGGCTCCGAATCCGGAGACTTTATCTGGCCAATCGTGATATCCACGAAGGGCGCTCCGAATCCGAAAGTTTTTTCGGCCCAAGGGCGTCATGCACCGATGGGGCTCCGAATCTAGAGACTTTATTTGGCCAATCGTGATATCCACGAAGGGCGCTCTGAATCCGGAGGCTTTTTTGGCCCAAGGGTGTCATGCGTCGATGGGGCTCCGAATCCGGCGACTTTATTTGGCCCTTCGTGATATCCACGAAGGGCGGTCCGAATTCGGAGGCTTTTTCGGCCCAAAGGCGTCATGCGCTGATGGGGCTCCGAATCCGGAGACTTTATCTGGCCAATCGTGATATCCGCGAAGGGCGCTCCGAATCTGGAGGCTTTTTCGGCCCAAGGGCGTCATGCGCTGTTGGGGCTCTGAACCTGGAGACTTTATTTGTGCAATCGTGATATCCACGAAGGGCGGTCCGAATTCGGAGGCTTTTTCGGCCCAAAGGCGTCATGCGCTGATGGGGCTCCGAATTCGGAGACTTTATCTGGCCAATCGTGATATCCGCGAAGGGCGCTCCGAATCTGGAGGCTTTTTCGGCCCAAGGGCATCATGCGCTGTTGGGGCTCTGAACCTGGAGACTTTATTTGTGCAATCGTGATATCCACGAAGGGCGCTTCAAATCCGGAGGCTTTTTCACAGAAATTTTTTCAACTGGATTGCACAGTGAGTAAACAGGAATCTTTGCATTACAAAAGTGGAATGTGTACATGGTGAGCCATTCATAACTAATATCATTCCCCACAGGTCGGGTTTAATGATAGAATTTGCGCAAGTGCATTGAATTCCAAGGTCGTGGCAGACTCCTTCCTGACATGTCTTTGAGCCGATATGCTCCTACTCCTGCGATCAAATCAATCTGATAGGGGCCGCCCCAGTTTGGACCCAATTTTCCATCCGTCGGCTTCTTGGCAGCTGGAAGTACCTTCTTCAGGACCAACTCTTCTGGTGTGTAGCAGCGCAGCTGAACACGTTGATTATATGACTTGGCAAGCTGCTGCTGGTACCGCGCGATGGACGCAAGGGCACGGTCTCTTTGTTCTTCGATCAGAATCAAATCCAAAGCCAGCTTCATGTCATTTCGGCCCATATCAAAAAGTTGCGATTTCAGGGTTACGTGGCCGATTTCCAGGGGTATGATGGCCTGGGTTCCAAAGCATAGAGCAAATGTCATTTCTCTAGTGGATCGCCTCAACGTAGTTCGATGAGCTCACAATACACTCGGCAATTCTTCGACCCATTTGCCTTTAGCGTTCTCCAGCCTTTTCTTGATGCCGTCCAAGATGGATTTGTTAGAGGCTTCGGCTTGACCATTGCTTTGTGGGTAAGCCGGCATAGAAAAGTAAGGCCGGATACCATACTTACTGCACAGCTCTCGGTAAACGCCACAATCAAACTGGGTGCCGTTGTCTGCAATTAGAGCTCTTGGAATGCCGAATCATGTTATGCTATTTCTCTATACAAAGCGGTTAACATCAGCATCTCGAATGTGAGTTAATGCCTCCGCTTCGACCCATTTTGTGAAATAATCTGTCACGACGATCAAGTATTGCTTGTTCCCTGGGGCCCTTGGCAATGGTCCTACGGTATCAAGTCCCCACTGGGCAAACGACCAAAGACTGGTAATGGAGCTGAACTCTTCAACAGACAGATGGGTTAACAAGAAGAACTTCTGACACTGTTCACATTTCTTCACATAGCATTCGGCATCAGATCTCATTGTCGGCCAGTAATACCCTTGTGTTATAGCTTGATGGGCTAAAGAGCGCCCACCAGAATAGGCACCACAACTGCCCTCATGTCTTTCAGTCAGAAGCTCTTCGACTTTGTCCGGGTGTACACATTCTAGGTATGGACCAGAAAGGGATTTTTTATAAAGCCTTCCTTGTAGATCCAAGTAGTATCGCAGGGCTTTGTTTCGCAGCTTGTGCACTTCTTTTTCGTCTGCTAGGAACTGTTCAGAAGACAGGAATGCAGCAATTGGGTCCAACCAACTCAGTCCTGACTCTATGACATTGACCTGGATTTCCTTCGAAGGGCCAATGCTCGGCTCCGGGATGAAACCTACTTCAATGGTCCGTTTAATCTCTGAGTTAATGGCGGAGACTAGGCCAGCTAGGGCGCCTGCATGTGTGTTCTGGTCACGTGTTATCTGATTCAATTCATGATGGTCAAATTTGGCCAGCAAGGCACCAGCCGATTTCATGTAAGCCGCCATATGGTCATTTTTGGCTGCGTACTCCCCCTTTAGCTGATTGATCACCAATTTTGAATCGCAAAATACCAGCAAACGCCGAGCACCGAGAAGGTGTGCATTCCTCAAACTGGCTAGAAGGGCTTCGTATTCGGCCTCGTTATTTGATGCTTCGAAGCCGAGTTTGACGGCCTGCTCAATTATTACGCCGTCGGGAGCCATGATTACTACTCAGGCATTGCTGCCCCGTTGATTGGATGATCCATCACAGTACAACTACCAAATGTCCCCAACATAGATTCTCCAGTTCGGCTTAGGTTGAACTTTATCAAACTTGAAGTCGGCAAGACCCCTAGAGAATTCGGCCACAAAGTCGGCAAGCACCTGGCCCTTTATTGAGGTTCTGGGAAGAAACTGAATATCGTACTGGCCGAGTTCAAGAGCCCACTTTGAAACGCGTCCTGATGCTTCCACACTGCGTAGTACTGATCGGAGGGTGTAATCTGTTAACACCCCGATGCTATACCCCTGGAAGTAATGCATCAGTTTTCTTGTCGCCATGACTAGGGCGAGGATGAGTTTTTCCAACGGAAGGTAGCGTGTTTCGGAGTCGACCATTTCCTTGCTCACATAATATACTGGCCGCTACTCCCCAACTCTTCCTTTATCAGTACAACGCTGACGGCCCGGTCGGAAACTGCCAGATACAAAATGAGCGGGTCACCTGCCGAAGGTGTTGTCAAGAGTGGAACTGATCGGAGATAGGTTTTCAGGCCGTTGAAGGCGGCTTCGCACTTGGCGGACCATTCAAAACCCTTGCCCTGCCGTAGTGTATGGAAGAATTGTCGGCAGCGGTCCGTGGAACAACTGATGAACCTGTTAAGTGCGGCAGCCATCCCCATTAACTTCTGAACCTCCTTGACCGATCGAGTGGAGCCGAGTTCCAAGATTGCTGTGATTTGCCTTGGATTGGCTTCGATTCGTCGGTGGTTGACAATGTAACCCAATGTAGCACGCCTGCGAGGGACCTCGGCTACAGTTCGGACTCCTCTTTTTTGTTTGTTGCGGTTCTTAATCTGAACCAAAGAGTCCAACTCTGGCAAATCATTTTGAAGAAAAACAGATTTTGAAAAGAAGTGCCAAACATGAACTACTTTTCCAGATACAGAGTTGCCACCTAAATATTTTTAAAATGGGGAAATTTAGGAAACCCTGACTCGGTGCCAAAGGCCACGTGTCCGTCATCACCAAAGTTGTCTTGGCTCGGGAGCTTGGTTACGATCGGGGAAGGTCAGCTATGAGCACCCCCTTTCGCCCGGTCCGAAGACCGGCCTCTACTAACCATGATATCCGATTTTGAAAACGTTATGTGTTCTTGTTCCAGTTATTAGCCTAGAATTACTATGTTATGCGCACAGCAAACAAGTATAGACTAGATTGCCTAATTTGGAAACAAGCATTGCATATCCGTTTTTTTTTTTTTGAAAAGCGCTTTGAAATTTGCTACTCGCAAGTAGGCTAAAACACGGATTTCAACGAGTTTTTCCAACTCAAACAATCCAACCTTCACCCACAGGCATTCAAGCAGTTATATTACATAAGCAGCTAGCCTCATGGTAATCATGCTGTTATGGCAACATTCACACGCATGCGATATGCTAAAGCGTAAAACTCACCTAGTACTCCAAGCCAAAACAGAAACTAGTTAGTAATCATACGCATGATCCTAGTTCATGTTAAGTGGCTAATGCAACACAAGCAAGGGTATAATCTAGACGGGCTCGGCTATCCTAAGCATGGCATATGACATGCTACAAGTAATAAGTATTCAATTTGGAAATTGAAATACAATGCAGTTAGCGTGATGTGCCGAGCCCGGTGCATGTAAGACAAATGTATGGATGCACGCATGCATTGCATAAGGTATGCTAATTTTAAATATGCCCTAATCTACCATCATAAGCAGGTAAATAAAAGGGAAGAAAGAAGTGGGGTTGGAAGACATACACACACTCACGTGGAAATTGAAATACAATGCAGTTAGCTTGATGTACCGAGCCCGGTGCATGTAAGACAAATGTATGGATGCACACATGCATTGCATAAGGTATGCTAATTTTAAATATGCCCTAATCTACCATCATAAGCAGGTAAATAAAAGGGAGAAAGAAGTGGGGGTTGGAAGACATGCACACCACTCACCCACACTTATTACAAATACGCCCTCACTCAGAGGGACCAAATAAATATTACAGTTCGAATAATAAATAAATTATTACAGAATTTCTAACTACTCAAAATAAATGCAAAGAGAAGATGGCCGCAGCCCCCGCCTCGGGATGCGTGAATAATGCATGTCCGATCCAACTTGCCCGGAAACCCGCACCATGCCACTGCTGCCTCTGTTTACACTGCCCTGCCTCCCCAAAGACTGCCAAAGTCTTGGAACAAGTTTCCTACACACTGTAGAATACCATCAGCTAGAGGAAATGGCCACTGGCTACGGGAAAATGCCATCGGCTGCTGATGAAGATATCGGCCATTCACCAATGGCCGGTCGCCTAATGTGTTGCTTGGCGTAAACTTCCAGAGAAAAGCTTTTTTTGAAGAGAGAGGGACAGCAATATATGGCACAGAATTTCTAGGCAAATGTATGCATGGACACACTCCCTATCATGTAATATACTCAAGGGAGCACGGCCCTTGACCCTCGGGCCATCAACAGCGCATTTCGACGCATGATGGCCTAAGAGGCCAAGTTTGCATTTCAATGTCAAATGCAATGCACACGAACATACAAGGGACCCAACCTTAATCATGGTTGATCAAGTGGTGAGGCAATGCACAACAATGCACATGCAACCTAAGCATGCAAGCTAACACACAAACATGCAATGCAACTACATGGCACACACAATGCACATAACATAACATGCACAACGCATTGAAACATGGCATACACAATGCAAGATGGGCTTACACCAATACAAGTGGACCTCAGCCACACTCACATAGGAGGCCATTAGATAAAAATGAGACAACTCGAAATACGTGCACGCGTGCACGCAAACCGAGAACCGAACCTATGGCACGGAATGCCACTCTAATGAGACATGGCAAGACATGGAATATGACATGAAAACATGTGAATTTCAGCACTGAAATGTGGGGGAAAATAGTCCCGAAACATGGCGAGATGAAACCCGATGCATGGAACGAGTCCCGAAACATGAAATTAAGCACATGAAATGGCCTATAGCTATGCAATGCATGCATGATTTGTACATGAAGTGTAAAGACAGAAGCTAGGAAGCCCCGAAACAAGCATGTTTACAATTTAAAGCATGGCCGAACAGTGAGTACAAGTGGGGCTAAATTAGCATGCAAAAATGGCTCTGCAAGGGAGGCAATGAAGCGACTCACAAATGCTGGCCCCGAACAGAGAAGGGGCCTTCCAAAATATTGAAGAGGGGCCAAAAATATGACTTTTTACAGTAGATGATCGAGCCCAAAAAAGTATACAAACATGCTCAAAATTTCATGCAAAATGAGGCCACCAAGAGGGCTATAACATGAAGTATACCAAGGATGTCTCAAACATCTGTAGACCCTAAATGAAACATGAATATGGGGTCCTTTTAGGGCCATTTTCAGTTCGTACCAAGGTCCAAAAACAGAAGCTCAATAAGCTAATGAATCATGCAAAAATGGGGACCAAAGAGGGGTGCAATGGCAAGTGGTACATGGAAGTCCCAAACAGTGGTGAGCCCTTCTTCAATGTTGGAGAAGGGATCAAAATAAGCCTATTTTCAGTTTACATGATGCTCCAAAACAGATTACTCATAAGCCAAAAATATCATGCAAAAATATGGCATTCAAGAGGATAATGAAGCAAGTACAAGATGGGGGCCCCAAACAGTGAGAGGCCCTTAATGAAAGATGAAATAGAGCTCAAAAAAACACTACTTCCAGTTTTCGTCGGAGCTCAAATATACAAGAAACTGTGGCTTAGATATGAAGCAAGAAAAGACTAGAAAATGGAAGAAAATGACTCACCCTTGTAGAGGAGTAAACCAGCAGGTTTTTATCCAAGGAAATGAGCTCCTAGCCTCTGCAAATGACCTCCAATGTGTTGGAATGAAGTGTAGAGGTGCGGTGCTATGGATTGGTGAAGAAATGGCCCAAGAACAAGGGTATTTGATGGTTGAATGAGAGAGATATGGAGAGGGAGGTGGGATATATGTGTATATATCAGATATATGTGTATATCTTCTGGTTTCTTGATCAAAAAAATCCAACCCAATCAAAGGAGAAGGGACCTTTCTTATATAGACAAGAGGAAGATGCTATCATCGGCTCGTAACCGTGTGTCTCGTATTTCCACTTCGACGCGACCACTAGAATTAAATGGACACTGTGGCCTGTAGCTTAGCTTGCATTTGTCAATTATCATAGACTTGAACGTCAGTTTTTGCCACACCGTATCGCCTATCTTTGGATTTGTTATTGGTATATTGGATACTGGTAAGTTTGATGTCGCGTCTATGATTTGGGTTTCCAAATCTCCCTCTTCATTTACGTGGAAGTCATCTGTAAGATCGGCTTGCTGTATTTCTTCAGACATTATGATAGCGCAGCGGTCTGCTAGAATTGTCAGATACACAATTCTGGTATGGAGCATCAATGGCTAATGCATGATCTTAGATAGTGTCTGCTAGTGTAAGTGGGCCTCTTCAATTAGGATACTGTAATTGGGCCTGTTAATGATTTTTCATTTGGGATATTGTAATTGGGCCCATTATATTATTGTTAATGATCCAAACAATAATCACATTGATTAAATATATCTTAAAAATCTTTATTATTTAATCATTAAAATGTACATAAATATTTTCCCATCGCCAATCTTGTACATAATACGAAAGCTCGTCGAGTATAATAGTTAGTGCGAGACAATAATTTACAGGGCTAATAATTCCAAAGCTGGATAATGTCCTCCTCATCCTGCGTGCAATAAGCCGGGAAAATACATTCTCCGATAGGCTTCTGCGACCACTGGAAGTCAGCCAGGTATTCATTGTTGCAGTGAACGTCCGGATTGCCAATGCTTTCCGGAGGTTGTAGTTGAACAGACATCGTATCTTGTATACGCCCTGATTCCCCGGCATTGACATGTCCATAGCTTTGAACCACATCGGGTTCGTTAAAGTGTCGTAGAAGACCCCTGATAGCATCTTCTCTCTGTAATGAATGTGGTTCGAGGCATCCGTTCCTATGGAATATCGAACAGCCGCATTGGAGGTGGAATATCTTCCTGCGTTGGCCCTTCGTCTTGGCATTACGATGCCTCTTCTTGATTGGTTCTGGCGAACAGGGGCTCGTCGACTATATAGAACTCTGCGTTTCTGATCGTCCACGCTTTGAGCCCGGCGTGTTCATGTTTTTCCAAAAACTCTCTGTAACTAGAACCCTCCCCGGGATTGCATAATATAATACTTGGAATCCCGCCCTTTATTTTCTTTGGGTGGGCATATTTACAATTTGAAAAAAAATCCCGTTGGGAGCCAATAAACTCCCGCCAATGTTTCAAAAATTGTGGGGCCACATCATCGATTATGTTGTAGAAAGCGTCATCCTTGTGGTCCCTCAGATCGATGTGGCCAGAATAATAATTATGGGGCCCCAAAGACCGGGCCCAACATGTTTTCCCAATTCTAGATGGGCCTTCAATTATAATGCTTTTGGGCCTGTGCGGTCTTTGGGCCTCGTCCTTTATGTTGTCATCAACCCATTGCTGTATATCTGCTGGGATGGCTCATACTGTGTCTGTAAATGGATGAACATACGGCAATGGCGGATTAAATGATATCCGGTCATAATTGGATGACAACTTGTCATAATTGAGCCAGAAACATTTGGGATCGCCATTTCTTACCAGTGCTAGTGCTTCGTCCTTGGTTGCGGCAGCAAGTGCATCGCGATATATATTTTCTTTGTTATTCTGGTTAGCGTAGCGGCCCCCCTCACGGAATTCGCCCCATTCTGTGTAGTCTCCGTGTTTGGAGATATATTCTAGCACATTCTGATGGTTGAAAGCCCCTTGAACATTGGGATGGAAATGGCGATTAGTTCGATCGTGAGTAACGTCGAAGAATCGTTCATTCTGTGTCTGAAAACGGTATGGAAATTGGACAAGAGCATGGAGATGTGGTTGCCCGTCCTCATGTAATTCATGTGCAACCCTCACATAATTTGGTGGCCTGGCTGTGAACAACTCCCTAATTTTCTCTAATAATCCCTCTTTAGGTATGGAACATCGGGCATTGTGGCCGGTCGAAGTTATTTTAAACTACGGAAACAAAGTTATTACAAAAAAAAAACGATTCACGTCAAAATCGTTGTGTGATTCCATCTGGAGGATAGAAGATTTTCTCCCATATGATGAGCCTCATTTTTTTCATTTCGATTTGCCGGTTCTTGGCACTGAAAGGGATGAACGACTTGGGCGAAAACTGAAGCTGTTAGGGCTTTACATCCAGGGTGTAGTTGTACGTCAAACTGGTGGTCTCACTGAAGTTGTCGCTGATACGCCAGGGCTGGAAAGCGATATGCGTGATGTCCCTACTGAACCTGCAGAACAAACAGTTGCCATTGATCCGTCTGGTATACTTGACAATGGCCAATGTGAATTTGTCGTTGTTTTGGACCGTTTTCCTAATCCTGCGTATACGCCTAAGTTTGAAGATGTCTTCCTGTGGTCCAGTGGTGACCCACGAACCGGTTGTATGATCAGGGGTATAGAAATGGATCGTTTTGTTGTATTGCGGCGTGTCCCCGTTGTAATGCCGTCGCAATCTAATGAATATCCAGCTGTTAGCCGTCAAGGCGTTAAAACATTTATCAACATCGGGAAGAATGTTGTATCCGAATTTCGAGATAGTTTCGGTAATCTGGATGGCTCGTACAATAATATTGTAAAAAATGCAATTATCTGTTATTTTGTGTGGGAATGTCACACAAAATCAATTGTAAGGGCACATCTGAATTGCAAATTGAGATATTGTTACTAATAAAATAATTTCATACGTGTACAATTATTTATTACAAATTATTTTATAATTGTCTGCGTTGTACATTTATTTTCTGGGCTGATCTAGATCCTTCCACTGCGGCTTTTACAGCTTCTCCAATTAATTTAGACACCTCATCTGTTCAACTGCAACCTCCAGAAAGCATTGGGAATCCGGACGTTCACTGCAACAATGAATACCTGGCTGACTTCCAGTGGTCGCAGAAGCCTATCGGAGAATGTATTTTCCCGGCTTATTGCACGCATGATGACGAGGACATTATCCAGCTTTGGAATTATTAGCCCTGTAAATTATTGTCTCGCACTAACTATTGTACTCGACGAGCTTTCGTATTATGTACAAGATTGGCGATGGGAAAATATTTATGTACATTTTAATGATTAAATAATAAAGATTTTTAAGATATATTTAATCAATGTGATTATTGTTTGGATCATTAACAATAATATAATGGGCCCAATTACAATATCCCAAATGAAAAATCATTAACAGGCCCAATTACAGTATCCTCAATGAAGAGGCCCAATTACACTAGCAGACACTATCAGGGGCCCAAAAGAACTATAATGATTTTTCATAGGCCCATTAAATTGCTCTATGAAAGAAGTGGACACTAAAATGGGCCTCCAAGTATTACAATATAATATAAATGGGCCATAACTCACTCTCGATGATGTCACTAACTCTCTCGGATAACGCAAGTCACTCTCCTAAAAACTATACTGGTGGAGGAGAGTTACGGAGTGAGTTATATAGGTGCCCAGGAGCGTCCCACTAATATTACTTGGGACGCTCCCCCCGCGCCACGTGTCGTCCCCCGATTTGTGCTCCCTTCCGCATTTTGAGGCGTGTTGTCGGCTAGTGTCTTCGCTCCGCGCCCAGATCTGCGGCTAGGATTAAAAATCTAAAAAGGCAAGCGCAAGCGGGAAATTGAAATTAAACGGTGGCAAGCGCAAGCGGGAAATTATATAAGCCAAAATAATTAAAAATTAGGGGTTTTTAATTATTTTGCAATGGAGCCGTCTGATCTAGGTCAATTTAGGCAATTGATTTTAAAATACGAGCCGGATCTTTTACTGCTGCAATGGTCCTTGTTGGTCGTCGGCAAAAACAACGCCGAAAATTTAATCCGGCTCATCAACGCCTTACAGCGGCAGGAAGATGCTCTATTTGCTGGTCTGAAAGCGGTTTCCGAATTAGAAACCCAGCCGACGGCTCCATCCATGCAGACTATGGATCGTAGTGCAGACACACATTCTGCCGCTGAAATGAAAGACGTGTCAGAATCCGGCTGTGGACTTAGGAATAGTGACACAATTTCCTAATTATCATAATTGTATAATTGTTGCTATTCCTTAATAAATAATTATTGAAATGTGCTGTATGTCTGGCCCATTTATATTATATTGTAATACTTGGAGGACCATTTTAGTGTCCACTTCTTTCATAGAGCAATTTAATGGGCCTATGAAAAATCATTATAGTTCTTTTGGGCCCCTGATAGTGTCTGCTAGTGTAATTGGGCCTCTTCATTTAGGATACTGTAATTGGGCCTGTTAATGATTTTTCATTTGGGATATTGTAATTGGGCCCATTATATTATTGTTAATGATCCAAACAATAATCACATTGATTAAATATATCTTAAAAATCTTTATTATTTAATCATTAAAATGTACATAAATATTTTCCCATCGCCAATCTTGTACATAATACGAAAGCTCGTCGAGTACAATAGTTAGTGCGAGACAATAATTTACAGGGCTAATAATTCCAAAGCTGGATAATGTCCTCGTCATCATGCGTGCAATAAGCCGGGAAAATACATTCTCCGATAGGCTTCTGCAACCACTGGAAGTCAACCAGGTATTCATTGTTGCAGTGAACGTCCGGATTCCCAATGCTTTCCGGAGGTTGTAGTTGAACAGACATCGTATCTTGTATACGCCCTGATTCCCCGGCATTGACATGTCCACAGCTTTGAACCACATCGGGTTCGTTAAAGTGTCGTACAAGACCCCTGATTGCATCTTCTCTCTGCAATGAATGTGGTTCGAGGCATCCATTCCTATGGAATATCGAACAGTCGCATTGGAAGTGGAATATCTTCCTGCGTTGGCCCTTCGTCTTGGCACTACGATGCCTCTTCTTGATTGGTTACGCGAGCAGGGCTCGGCACGTATATAGAATTCTGCGTTTCTGATCGTCCACGCTTTGAGCCCGGCGTGTTCATGTTTTTCCAAAAACTCTCTGTAACTAGAACCCTCCACGGGATTGCATAATAAAATACTTGGAATCACGCCCTTTATTTTCTTTGGGCGGGCATATTTACAATTTGAAAAAAAATCCCGTTGGGCGCCAATAAACTCCCGCCAATGTTTCAAAAATTGTGGGGCCACATCATCGATTATGTTGTAGAAAGCGTCATCCTTGTGGTCCCTCAGATCGATGTGGCCAGAATAATAATTATGGGGCCCCATAGACCGGGCCCAACATGTTTTCCCAATTCTAGATGGGCCTTCAATTATAATGCTTTTGGGCCTGTGCGGTCTTTGGGCCGCGTCCTTTATGTTGTCATCAACCCATTGCTGTATATCTGCTGGGATGGCCCATACTGTGTCTGTAAATGGATGAACATACGGCAATGGCGGATTAAATGAAATCCGGTCATAATTGGATGACAACTTGTCATAATTGAGCCAGAAACATTTGGGATCGCCATTTCTTACCAGTGCTAGTGCTTCGTCCTTGGTTGCGGCAGCAAGTGCGTCGCGATATATATTTTCTTTGTTATTCTGGTTAGCGCAGCGGCCCCCACACAGAATTCGCCCCATTCCGTGTAGTCTCCGTGTTTAGAGATATATTCCAGCACATTCTGATGGTTGAAAGCCCCTTGAACATTGGGATGGAAATGGCGATTAGTTCGATCGTGAGTAACGTCGAAGAACTGTTCATTCTGTGTCTGAAAACGGTATGGAAATTGGACAAGAGCATGGAGATGTGGTTGCCCTTCCTCATGTAATTCATGTGCAACCCTCACATAATTTGGTGGCCTGGCTGTGAACAACTCCCTAATTTTCTCTAATAATCTCTCTTTAGGTATGGAACATTGGGCATATGTGAGGAAAATGTTCTTATTTTGGACTCTAAAACGGCGTCGTACTGATGCCATAACTCACTCTCGATGACGTCACTAACTCTCTCGGATGACGCAAGTCACTCTCCCAGAAACTATACTGGTGGAAGAGAGTTAGGGAGTGAGTTATATAGGTGCCCAGGAGCGTCCCACTAATATTACCTGGGACGCCCCCCCCCCCCCCCCGCGCCACGTGTCGTCCCCCGATTGGTGCTCCCTTCCGCATTTTGAGGCGTGTTGTCGGCTAGTGTCTCCACTCCACGCCCAGATCTGCGGCTAGGATTAAAAATCTAAAAAGGCAAGCGCAAGCGGGAATTTGAAATTAAACGGTGGCAAGCGCAAGCGGGAAATTATATAAGCCAAAATAATTGGGGGTTTTTAATTATTTTGCAATGGAGCCGTCTGATCTAGGTCAATTTAGGCGATTGATTTTCAAATACGAGCCGGATCTTATACTACTGCAATGGTCCTTGTTGGTCGTCGGCGAAAACAACGCCGAAAATTTAATATGGCTCATCAACGCCTTACAGCGGCAAGAAGATGCTCTATTCGCTGGTCTGAAAGCGTTTTCCGAATTAGAAACCCAGCCGACGGCTCCATCCATGCAGACTATGGATCGTAGTGCAGACACACATTCTGCCGCTGAAATGAAAGACGTGTCAGAATCCGGCTGCGGACTTAGGAATAGTGACACAATTTCCTAATTATCATAATTGTATATTGTTACTATTCTTTAATAAATAATTTATTGAAATGTGCTGTATGTCTGGCCCATTTATATTATATTGTAATACTTGGAGGCCCATTTTAGTGTCCACTTCTTTCATAGAGCAATTTAATGGGCCTATGAAAAATCATTATTGTTCTTTTGGGCCCCTGATAGTGTCTGCTAGTGTAATTGGGCCTCTTCATTTAGGATACTGTAATTGGGCCTGTTAATGATTTTTCATTTGGGATATTGTAATTGTGCCCATTATATTATTGTTAATGATCCAAACAATAATCACATTGATTAAGGTCAAGTTTGGCATGTCTAAGAAAAGTCAAAAAGTCAAAAAGTTACTTAAAAAGTTAAAAAGTTAACACTATTCACCAAAAGTCAACAATTACGGCTGCACAACTCCCAATCCTAATTTTCTCCTACAAACCAATTTTTACAATTTTTTATTATACATTTTTTCATAAAAAGTCAAAAAGTTAACCCAAACATCTATATTTTCTTCCTCAATTTTTTAGTCCAAAAAGGCAAAAAGTACACTTATTTAAGACACCCCAAACAACCCCTAAATATATCTTAAAAATCTTTATTATTTAATCATTAAAATGTACATAAATATTTTCCCATCGCCAATCTTGTACATAATACGAAAGCTCGTCGAGTACAATAGTTAGTGCGAGACAATAATTTACAGGGCTAATAATTCGAAAGCTGGATAATGTCCTCGTCATCCTGCGTGCAATAAGCCGGGAAAATACATTCTCCGATAGGCTTCTGCGACCATTGGAAGTCAGCCAGGTATTCATTGTTGCAGTGAAAGTCCGGATTCCCAATGCTTTCCGGAGGTTGTAGTTGAACAGACATCGTATCTTGTATACGCCCTGATTCCCCGGCATTGACATGTTCACAGCTTTGAACCACATCGGGTTCGTCAACGTGTCGTACAAGACCCCTGATAGCATCTTCTCTCTGCAATGAATGTGGTTCGAGGCATCCGTTCACATTGATTAAATATATCTATGCGGTTTGGGAATAAATCAACCCGCAACTGCCCGCAATGCGGTTTGCGGTTTGTGCGGATAGGGTTTGCAGTTGTGCGGGCGGTTGCGGGCGGTTACATCAGCAAATTGAATACATTACATCAGTTAAAAAGTCATAAATTTTTTATATCTTTCGATCACATATTCACGGGGAGCACAGGTAATATAAAATAGAAAATTTTAGCAAACTAATCAATATTAAACATATTGCAATATAATGTAAACAGGGGAAAAGAATCCTACAATGTCGAATTGCAGCAGTAAGATGTACAATATGGTCAACTTAGCTGTCACAAAAGGCTGGGACGATCATAGAATATCAATTTGATGAAGATTAACAATGGCACTATGGAACTAATTTAAAATCTGTAGATGAAAAGTAAAAACCTTAGATTGTTTCTGAACAAAATGTTCAAGGCCGCGGCAAGCATAAGACCAAGGTTATCGAAGCACAATGTTTGAATCTGAAACCCAACCAAAGATCATATCAGTTTATAAAAATAAGATAGTAAGCACAATACACTGAATATGATACGAATATCTATAACCTGTGCCTTCGCAGAAACTTCACCAAGATTATCTGCTACTGCAAAACTTCGATGAACAGTAGTCTACAAATCCAAATACGACAACATTTAGACCCCATGTAATAAGGTGAAAGCCAACTTTATGATTATCCAACAAATAAATTTCTGAATGTCAGACAGCTCAGAATTAGAATTTATTTAACAGGTAAATCAGCTGAAAACATTCATATCATTAAGTAACAACTAAAAGAAGATGCTAGTCTAGCAGTGTAGATGCACCTACTGAGCCTTCGAAGCCCATCTTTTATGACCCAATTCAGCGCAGTGGCTAATGGAAGTGAATGAGAGTATGTTTAAAGTTTAAAGCATGGCCAAACAGTGAGTACAAGTGGGGCTAAATTAGCATGCAAAAATGGCTCCACAAGGGAGGCAATGAAGCAACTCACAAATGCTGGCCCCGAACAGAGAAGGGGCCTTCTACAATATTGAAGAGGGGCCAAAAATATGACTTTTTACAGTAGATGATTGAGCCCAAAACAGCATACAAACATGCTCAAAATTTCATGCAAAATGAGGCCACCAAGAGGGCTATAACATAAAGTATACCAAGGATGTCTCAAACAGCCCTAGACCCTAAATGAAACATGAATATGGGGTCATTTTAGGGCCATTTTCAGTTCAGACCAAGGTCCAAAAACAGAAGATCAATAAGCTAATGAATCATGCAAAAATGGGGACCAAAGAGGGGTGCAATGGCAAGTGGTACATGGAGGTCCCAAACAGTGGTGAGCCCTTGTTCAATGTCGAAGAAGGGCTCAAAATAAGCCTATTTTAAGTTTACATGATGCTCCAAAACAGATTACTCATAAGCCAAAAATATCATGCAAAAATATGGCATTCAAGAGGATAATGAAGCAAGTACAAGATGGGGGCCCCAAACAGTGAGAGGCCCTTAATGAAAGATGAAATAGAGCTCCAAAAAATACTACTTCCAGTTTTGGTCGGAGCTCAAATATACAAGAAACTAAGGCTTAGATATGAAGCAAGAAAAGACTAGAAAATGGAAGAAAATGACTCACCCTTGTAGAGGAGTAAACCAGCAGGTTTTTCTCCAAGGAAATGAGCTCCTAGCCTCTGCAAATGACCTCCAATGGGTTGGAATGAAGTGTAGAGGTGTGGTGCTATGGATTGGTGAAGAAATGGCCCAAGAACAAGGGTATTTGATGGTTGAATGAGAGAGATATGGAGAGGGAGGTGGGATATATGTGTATATATCAGATATATGTGTATATCTTTTGGTTTCTTGCTCAAAAAAATCCAACCCAATCAAAGGAGAAGGGACCTTTCTTATATAGACAAGAGGAAGACTCCAAGCTTATTAGAGAAGCTATTGTAGAAGGGTCAAGGGGATCAAGAGGGGCAAGGCTTATCAAGGAAGCTAAGGCAAGGGTGCAAGCTTCTTGAGGAAGCCAAGACAAGGGGTCAAGGCCTCCTCAAGAAGCCTTGAGCAAAGGGTCCAAAAATGGGGTCAAAGGCTCAAAATAGGCACATATATGCATGGAGAGCTGGGTCTGTGCGTCCCAGCTGGCACAGCTGGCATGCACCATGCCTGCAAGAGTCAAAAGGATCAAACCGGCCAAGAAAAAGGGTCATCGGCCAAATAAATTGCCGGTCGGCACAATATATTGCCGACCTGCAATTTATACTGGCCGGTCGGATAAATAGAGTGCCGATGGGTGGCCGATGAGGTCAAAAAGTACCGGTGGGTGTCCAGATTGAAGCCCTGAAAGTTAGCTTTCCAATGCTACAAACCTTGCATTAAAATGCCTCCTGTGCAAAAAGTTATGCCCTTTTTGCTAGAGCCGCGCAGATTCGATCCAACCGGACTGATCCCCTACTTCAACCAATCATATCTCCCCCACCCGGACTTGGCTTTGAGAGATTCTTAAGTGAAAAATGAAGCCCTGGAAGTCTTCTTTCCAATGGTGGTAGCCTCATAACTTAAATCCAAGTGTATAGACAAATAAGCTCAATTCAGCGAGGGCTGCTCGACTCCCTTTTACCCAGATCCTTGCCGAACTTCTTCTCGAACTTGGTTTCTCCTCTCTTCTCCTCTTTTCTTCAACTTCAAACCCCTAAGCAAGGTGTTTTGAAAGATTTTTCAAAGATTTCATCTCTCTTTCATTCACTTCCACTTTGTCCTTGCCCCGTTTACCGAAAAGCACAACGTTTGACAAAATGCGAGCTTCGGAACATCGTAGAAACTTTATTTTAAAAATGTTTTGAAAGAGAGGGTTTCGAGGTCTAAAAACCATTCAAAATGGCTTTGGTTCAAAATGGGGTGTGAAGTTGAGATTCGCCTCTCTCCTTGCCGAAGAAACTGGACCTGTGCCCTGCACACCTTCCAACACCAAGTAAACCATCAGTAGTGCCCAAGCCTTGAGGGCAGTCAAAAATGGGGTGTCTACAGTTGCCCCTCTTTGACAGAACTCGGAAGTCATAACAATGACGGGAGTGAATGTCAAAGCCCAGAGACGACCCATTTTTGACAAGGCCGAAGACTTGGACAAACAAACAAAATACTGATAAATAAATGGTTGTGCCCACAGGCTGCCTACGTATCCCTTTGCAAGGAATCAAACCAGCGTAGTTCAGGGGCAGGACGCAAACGATATGCAGGAAGACTTTGATAATTGGACTTATACGCTACGCGAAGCCGGTTTGAAAATTCAGGATTTATGTAAAAACACAGTGTGCACAAGACAATGTGATGCAGAGTGAGTGCACAAAACAATGCTAAGGAGATGCACAAAACAGTGCGAAACAGGTTGGAATGCACAAGACAGTGCTAACAAGATGCACAAAACAGTGCAATGCAAGAGTGAATGCACAAAGTAATGCTATACAGGTGCACAAGAGAGTGCGATGTGGCATAGATGCACAAAGCGGTGCGATGCGTAAAATAGCGCGAATGAAATGTCATGCACTAACAAGTGTAGGTAAGGTGCGCAAGATAGCACGATAAAATGCACGTGCAATGCAAGTAAAATGCACAAAATAGTGCGATGCGCAAAATAGCGCGAATGAAACAATGTAATGCACAAATCAGTGCGATACGCAAGAAAGCGCGAAAGTAAATTGCACAGAACAGTGCAATACGCTAAACAACGCGAGTGTAATGGAATGCACAAGAGAGTGTGAGTGAGATATAGCATGTAAGTGCACAAGATAGTGCGATGCGCAAGAAAGCGTGAGTGCACAAGACAGTGCGATGGAGGTGCGCAAGATAGCGTGATGATGCGATGCACAAAACAATGCGATGGAGTGCACAAGACGGTGCGATGCGCAAAATAGCGCGATTGAATGGATGCAAAATGCAAGTAAGGTGCACAAAATAGTGCGATGCGCAAAATAGCGCGAATGATGAATTGCACAAAATAGTGCGATGCGCAAAAATAGCGCGAATGAGATGTATTGCAAAATGCAGTGAGATGCACAAAATAGCGCGATGCGCAAAATAACGCGAATGAAATGTAATGCAAAATGCAGTGAGATGCACAAAATAGCGCGATGTGTAAAATAGCGCGAATGAAATGTAATGCACAAGACAGTGAGATGCACAAAATAGCGCGATGCACAAAATAGCGCGAATGAAATGTAATGCACAAGACAGTGCGATGGAGGTGCGCAAGATAGCGCGATGATGTGATGCACAAAACAGTGCGATATGCTAAATAGCGCGAATGATTTTGAAATGCACTAAACAATGCGATACGCTAAACAGCGCGAGTGATTCGAAATGCACTAGACAGTGCAATACGCTAAACAGCACGAGTGATTTGAAATGCACTAGACAGTGCAATACGCTAAACAGCGCGAGTGAGATACAACCACAAGATGCACATGACAGTGCAAGTGAGATACAAAGTGTAAGTGCACAAGATAGTGCGAGTGAGATAAAATGCACAAGAAAGTGTGATAAAATGCATCTTCTATGCAAGTATGGGGGCATTTTCCATGCAATATTGAAAGCAAGCATATTTTATGCATGAATCATAACGATGCGCGGCACACATACAACAACAGTGTATATGAAAGTTCATATTCTATGCAATAGAGGAGCATCAAATATGTACTCTGGTGTCTCCGATTTACCTCTCAGAGGGTTTTGCAACACACTCAGTTCGAAAAGGGTACACCCTGTTTATATTGGCGAGAGGTAACATCTGCATGTGAAACCCTCGGATGTTGCTTGGACTACCATTTTGACTTGAAGCACGCTTACACTTGAAGTAGAGGCACGCTCATTCTTCGGAACACTGACAAGGTCTGAAGAGGTACATCCGGAATACAATCTCGGAATTTGCCGAAGTTGAAACACACTAAGATGCTCCAACATTTTCCTTTTTTCTTTTGCTTTGCAGTCTGGAACCCACATAGCTTCAGATAGGTCCTTGTTTTACTGTTCACACTTATCGGGGGTGGGCCCTGCAGTTTTATGAAAGGACGAATCTTGTTTTGCACAAATGTGGAGAATGGCACAGCACCCTGAGCACAAAACGATTTTATTTTGAAATCGAAATTGAAAATGATTTCTCAACTGGGTATTGAGTCTACGACTGGACACAGCGCATCACGACTCAACAAAGGAAAACAAAGGTAAACAACCTAAATATATCGAGACACACTCGGAACGACTCAAAACAAGAATCGAGACAAACAAAATAAAAGACGCGACACACAGACGTGTTACAAAGACGAGAGACCTCTCAGTGCACAAGGAGCCAGTTTCTTCGGGTACTGTTTCCCACCCTTTCTCATTTGTGATTCTCACATCACTCTGGCACTCAATCTCTGTTTTTCTGGAAAAGCTCTTTTCTCACTTTTTCTCTTAGCGCACATCTCTCTATTCTTCAATCTCTCATTTTTTATCCCTCCCCTGGGTGGTTGGTGGATAAACAGGAAGTTGTGGGCTCTTGCCCCTAGCATTCAGCTAGATTCTTTTTCTTCTGCGCACAACAGTGAACTTTCCCACAGAAGGGTTGCGATACAGCTGGATGTGCAGCAGATCTACAGCTGACATCGGTTAATGATGCTTTGATGGGGAGTTTAGACGTGATTAGATCTGTCTAGATGAGGGAGTCGAATATCCTGATCTCTTCTAATCTATGCTTCGCACTTGGCTTGATACCTTGTTGCTTGGAGGATGAAAGAGCTTTCAGCCCTTTGTTGTTGACTTCAATTGTGCCCTTTTCCGGCAGGTGGAGTGCCCTTTCTGGCAAATATGGTGCCCTTCCTGGCAAGTATTTTGAAAAGGGGAAAAGACAGAACACCTGACTCAACTGTGCCACTAGTTCATCATTTTGACCATTTTTTGCTTTGGTTTTCTACTAAAACAATTTTGATCAGCATAAGAGTTTGATTAACATGCTTATTCGATTTTTGATTTGAAATCATGCAAGTCAGGCTATGAGCATTGAAAATTTTCCTTTTCTGGGTCCATGAAAAGGATCCAGTTTTGGAAAAGATAAAACAATTTTTGAGAAAATTAGTCAACCTCAGTAAAAATTTTCAAAAACTATTTTGCAAACGGCCAATGCTCAACAAGCACCGAACCAGCTCTTGAGATGCACAACCTCGGACCCATAGCAATGGAAAATTGCCCCTTGTTCGAAGAGAGCTGCATGGCAACGGAAAGTTGCCCCTTGTTTGAAATGACAGTACGGCATTTTGAATGGCAACGAAAAGTTGCCCCTTGTTTGGATGATGTCGCAGCACATTGTAGTCAGTCCTCTGAGCGACGAACACGACCAGACTCTCGGATACAGAGAAGGCAAAGATGATCAAAACCATCACATGGACATAGTCGAATTTGAATTGTTTTACGGCTGGACTTCAGAGTGAAGTTGCCTACGTATCCCAAACATGGGAATCAAGCCTTACGTAGTTCGGGGTTAAGGTACACTTGGGTATTTAACCTCTCCTTTTTAGGCTCTAACTTTTGCCAAGGCGCCTATTGCAGGTTTTCGACCTTGCGAGCTTTGTTCTTCTTTCTTTTCTTTTCTTTCCTATTCTTTTCATTCCTTTTTCTTCTTTTTTTTTTGCATTTTTCTTTTCTTTTCTTTTTTTTTGCATTTTTTTTGTATCTTTGCATTTTTTCTCTTTTTTCTTTTTCTTCATTCTTTTCTTCGCTCTAACTTTTGCCTGGGTCGCCCTTTCGGGTTTTCGGCCCAGCGAGCCTCTCAAAGGGTAAAAGTATAACAAGTCCATGCCAAATGGTTTTGAGATCCTGAAGTCATCTGAATCCAGGAGAATGGCTGATGTTTGCTGACGGTGTAGGAGTCCATCCAATGGGGGCCGAATTTGCCCCTAGTGTTGTGGATAGGAACTTGGTGACTCATCTTTGACTCTTCGAGCACATCCAACATTTTTTTTTTAGTTCGAGGAGTGCTCCTGATCTAGCTTTGCAAGCTTCTTGATCTGACTTTTCTCGCCCCTAGTCTGCGGGCTGCTTCAAATCTGACCACACAGGCCTCACATCATGATTGACCTTTGAACGTTCTGAATCCAAGTTCAAGGTTTGAAAGCAAAGGGGTCGAGTCTTGAGGCTGAGAGCGATCCTAAGCTGCGCAATCTCAAGAGCGATTCCACACATGTCTTCGCAGGACCGCGCAAAACATTTTTTGAAAAATTTTAAGAAAGCGACTAGTCGCTCGCGTTGAAGACAGTGTGGAGCCAATCCGGATCAAGCCAGGATCCTTCTCAATACTCACATTAACATGCATAATCTCAATCATTAAGGGTTTAGCATGTCTCTCTTTCTCTCAATTGATCAAATTTTTACAAACCCCGAGGAATTCCTTCCTCTTCATTTTCACCGTAGTGTTCAAAAAGTTTTGAAAAACTCAGGTCATTACAACGACTTCAAGGCACAGAAAAGACAGAGTTCTTAGTCAAATATTGTCATCTCATTCAGAACTTCTGGTACAATTAGCACAAGGCAGAAGCGAACACAAGAATGTGAAAATCACTGATGTTCATTCAAATTTGTTGGTGTAACTGGCTCCAGGTAGAAACAGACTCAAAACAAAATGAAAAGACAGACGCAAAACAAAAGGGTGATGCCCGAGGTAACATCCCCGGAATCACCCGACCTTTGTACAACAGGACTGACGCGATACAACAAGACAGAGACAGACTCAAAACAAAACTATAGAACTGACTTCAACGCCCAAGTCAAAAACTACAAAACTAGCATTCGCAAATGCTCAAAATAGTGCGTGCCAAATGCCACATCTGAAGTAAATCGAGCGCCATTCGCAGGTGGTTCATCTCCCGATCACATCACATTATCCCCCACAAGTTCACTGATCAAGTGCCGATAGACTTTGCTGAGTTGGTGCGACGATGACCTTATTGTCAATCAGATCTTGTATTTCGTGGCGAAGACGGAAACAACTATCAGTGACATGGCCGACTTGCTGATGAAAGGCACAAGACGGCCGGATCATGGAGGGAGGAAGTCTATCTGGCGAGGGTCGCGCTCCAAGGGTTTCAAATCCCTCTCTAATCGGGACCCTCAAGGTCAGCCGATAGAGACATGTCTGATGGTGCGAACACCCTCTGGCCTCGAGGTGGGTATTTTGAGGTTTGTGGAGTTTTGCTGGATGCACCAGCAAAGGGATTGGCAGGCGTTGACTGGGTTTGCTGATCTCTTTCGAGCACGGGATTAGGGCTGAAAGGAACATTCCTGGTACAAAGGCCCTTCTTCCGGCTTGCCCCTTGATTCAGACTGCTCTCATTTTGGGTGGCGAAAGTGTCATCCACAGCCTCTGTAACAACAGCAAGGACTTGCTCTTTGTTCAATCCTTCAGCTTTCAAAGCCTCAATATCCCACCGAAGGTGTTCATGGGGGCCAATGCCTGCCCCTACCTTGTTCTTTTCACTTGCTTCCACTTCGTCAAGGGATTGGCCTTTTTCCAATGCGACTTGTCCCAAGGTTAGGGAGCCTTTAGACACAAACTCCCTGGTACGTGATATGGTCAATGATGGGGCCAAAACCCCAAAGGTTAGATCTGCCACAGTTCTCTGAAGGTCTTCAATCATTTTTATCAGCTCAGAAGTAGTGGGTTCATGGATTTGAGATGATTGGGATTCAGATGCACCCATCATGCATAAGTCTACGCTATCTGGGATAAACACATCTGGTTTGGGTAAATGGGCTGGGGTGATGTATACGCTGGGGTCGTAAGGGACAGCCAGTGTGTGGATTAGGTTGAGATGTGGATGAGGTACTTGGTCATTGGGAGCTGAAGGTGGAACTATCGTCCGGTTGTCGATGAGATTTTCGATCTCATGACGAAGGCGGTAGCAATGGTCGGTGCCATGACCGCACTGCTGATGGTACACACAGTACTTGGAGGGGTTATGTCTGACTGGGAGTGGGTCAGGAAGAGGTTGAGGATCGAGGGGTTTGAGATGCCCTCTTTCCACCAAGGCTTTTAGTGCGCTAGTCAGGCTCATAAAGAGGGGGGTGAAAGTTCTGCCCTGAGCTCGGGTTAGGCCGGCTGGTTCTAGGCTTGGTTTGGCAAAAGGGTCGGTTGTGGCAACTGTATTGATTTCGGTGGGTTTGGGAATAGTGCTACTACGAGCATTGGTATTCCCTGAAATCACCCTCCTTGTCGGTTCACTTGTTCGGGGAATGATCCCACTGTTGAACGCGTTCTCGACCTGAACCCCCAGTTCATGTAAACTTTTGAAAGTGAATAGCGGAGCGATTATCAACTTTTGCAACATATCATGCTCGAGGTTTCGCACCATCATCTGTACTTGATCCCTCTCCGCAGGGCGACGATCCGTTATCTGTGCTGCCTTTGCTCTCCACCTGGCAGCAAATTTCACAAAAGGCTCTTTTGGGTTCTGGCGGGTTGCTTCAAGCTCTTGGATGGTCATTTCAACTTGGGTGTTGTACGAATACTGATCGACAAAGGCCTCAGCCAGTTCTTCCCAGTTTTGCTTCACTTTATCTTCCAACTTAGCGTACCAAGTGGCTGCTACACCCGACAGGGTTCTTCCATACAAAGAGAGTTTCTATGGCTTAGTCAGACCCATCGGCTTCAGGACATCCAAGAAAGTCGGATATGTACCATTGGATCTCCAGACCCATCGAAACGGTCAATATATGGCATTTTGAATCTGTCTGGGAGCCGCACGGTAGACTCAGTGTGCCCATCCTCAATGTCGGGAATGGAGTTAAGGCCTTGTGCCTTTTTGAATTGCTTCTCAAGGCTCGCAATTTTCGCTGCAGTCGGATTGAACTCATCAACATGAAAGGGTTGAAACCTCTCAATAGGCCGCACTGGGGCCTGACAACTCGAGCTTGAGCCAACCCTTCTTGGGGATTCGAACCCTGTAATTATTCAACTGGCGGAAGTGGATCGAAGTTAATTTGGGGTCCGAATTTGGATGTGAGGCAATGCCCCAGATAGGCGCTGCGTTTCAATCTGGGTCTCGGCCGCATGGCGGTTCCACGATTTAACGCCGCTATCACGGCCACAAATTCTTGAACCTGTGCCATCACGGTCTGGCGATGATGTGATTGGTATTTGTTGGATCGGATGAACCGTGAGCCAGAATCGCGGCTTTCTTTGCCTTGCCTCGTGAAAGAACCGGTTGCCCTTGAATTGAATTTCGATCTAACAAAGTCTATCGGCACTAGTCCAATGTACCCGGAGATAGTGGAGCCTTCAAGCTATGATTCGGGACTACCCCTAGCAAAAAGAAAGCGAGACATCTCGGCTCAATTTCCTTTGGAACGGATCTGAGCAAAAGGTGAACAAGCAGTATTCTATTCGATCCTTTGTTCCCCCAAAATCACGACCTCAAATCTGAATCGATACATGAGATATAATCGATTCTCAAAATCGATATCTTGGTGCGGATGGGATGCAGAACTATCGGTATATGCATTCCCTGTAGAGATACACTCTAAAAACACATAGCAAGTAAATGAGAGCCAATACACCCCTATGTTGGGGTAGGGTTTCCCTGTCCTATTTTGTCAGGAGCTAGGGTTTCACTACGCACGCAGCGGTTTCAAACAACCTATATCGGGTAAGCAACCTGTCCTAGTTTGGAATGGTCACTATGGATTCCGATATGCACTAGGTCGACTGGTCAAAAAGGGTGCCCCCGTAAAACCGGGGTTTGTGTTCCCATACTGGCAGAGCCCGTAACCGGTCAGCCTTATGGTCATGCCTTGACAAGACAAGCCTCCAACAAACCGCTCAAGAATAGCAGATGGCCAACACGATGTCCTAGGTGCACCAATGCACATGCAATGCAAAGAAACACATAAGTGTAGTCAAAACAGGATATCACGAGTTCGAGTTAAGCTCTCTAAACTCCCCAGCAGAGTCACCGAGAAGCTATGCGCCCGAGGACCTCGGCTCTGATTCGACTCCTCTTTTTGTTTGTTGCGGTTCTTAATCAACCAAAGAGTCCAACTCGCAAATCGTTTTGAAGAAAAGCAGATTTTGAAAAAGTGCCAAACATGGTGCTTTGCGGAATCTGAGTCGCCACCTAAATATTTTTAAAATGGGGAAATTTAGGAAACCCTGACTCGGTGCCAAAGGCCACGTGTCCGTCATCACCAAAGTTGTCTTGGCTCGGGAGCTTGGGTACGATCGGGGAAGGTCAGCTATGAGCACCCCCTTTCGCCCGGTCCGAAGACCGGCCTCTACTAACCATGATATCCGATTTTGAAAACGTTATGTGTTCTTCTTCCAGTTATTAGCCTAGAATTACTATGTTATGCGCACAGCAAACAAGTATAGACTAGATTGCCTAATTTGGAAACAAGCATTGCATATCCGTTTGTTTTTTGAAAAGTGCTTTGAAATTTGCTACTCGCAAGTAGGCTAAAACACAGATTTCAACGAGTTTTTCCAACTCAAACAATCCAACCTTCACCCACAGGCATTCAAGCAGTTATATTACATAAGCAGCTAGCCTCATGGTAATCATGCTGTTATGGCAACATTCACACGCATGCGATATGCTAAAGCGTAAAACTCACCTAGTACTCCAAGCCAAAACAGAAACTAGTTAGTAATCATATGCATGACCCTAGTTCATGTTAAGTGGCTAATGCAACACAAGCAAGGGTATAATCTAGACGGGCTCGGCTATCCTAAGCATGGCATATGACATGCTACAAGTAACAAGTATTCAATTTGGAAATTGAAATACAATGCAGTTAGCATGATGCACCGAGCCCGGTGCATGTAAGACAAATGTATGGATGCACGCATGCATTTCATAAGGTATGCTAATTTTAAATATGCCCTAATCTACCATCATAAGCAGGTAAATAAAAGGAAAGAAAGAAGTGGGGTTGGAAGACATACACACACTCATGCAGAAATTGAAATACAATGCAGTTAGCGTGATGTACCGAGCCCGGTGCATGTAAGACAAATGTATGGATGCACACATGCATTGCATAAGGTATGCTAATTTTAAATATGCCCTAATCTACCATCATAAGCAGGTAAATAAAAGGGAGAAAGAAGTGGGGGTTGGAAGACATGCACACCACTCACCCACACTTATTACAAATACGCCCTCACTCAGAGGGACCAAATAAATATTACAGTCCGAATAATAAATAAATTATTACAGAATTTCTAACTACTCAAAATAAATGCAAAGAGAAGATGGTCATACCGCCTCGGGATGCGTGAATAATGCATGTCGATCCAACTTGCGGAAACCCGCACCATGCCACTGCCTCTCATTTACGCCTGCCTCTCCAAAGACTGCCAAAGTCCTGGAACAAGTTTCCTGCACACTGTAGAATACCATCGGCTAGAGCAAATGGCCACCGGCCATGGGAAAATGCCATCGGCTGCTAATGAAGATATCGGCCATTCACCAATGGCCGGTCGGCACTGTGTGTTGCCGGTCGGCAGAAACTTCCTGCAGAAAACAGTTTTGACAGCAACCGAGGACAGGCAGTATATGGCACAGAATTTCTAGGCAAATGTATGCATGGACACACTCCCTATCATGTAATAGACTCAAGGGAGCACCACCCTTGACCCTCGGGCCATCAATGGCGCATTTCGACGCATGATGGCCTAAGAGGCCAAGTTTGCATTTCAATGTCAAATGCAATGCACACGAACATACAAGGGACCCAACCTCAATCATGGTTGATCAAGAGGTGAGGCAATGCACAACAATGCACATGCAACCTAAGCATGCAAGCTAACACACAAACATGCAATGCAACTACATGGCACACACAATGCACATAACATAACATGCACAACGCATTGAAACATGGCATACACAATGCAAGATGGGCTTACACCAATACAAGTGGACCTCAGCCACACTCACATAGGAGGCCATTAGATAAAAATGAGACAACTCGAAATACGTGCACACGTGCACGCAAACCGAGAACCGAACCTACGGCACGGAATGCCACTCTAATGAGACATGGCAAGACATGGAATATGACATGCAAACATGTGAATTTCAGCACTGAAATGTGGGGGAAAATAGTCCCGAAACATGGCGAGATGAAACCCGATGCATGGAACGAGTCCCGAAACATGAAATTAAGCACATGAAATGGCCTATAGCTATGCAATGCATGCATGATTTGTACATGAAGTGTGAAGACAGAAGCTAGGAAGCCCTGAAACAAGCATGTTTACAGTTTAAAGCATGGCCAAACAGTGAGTACAAGTGGGGCTAAATTAGCATGCAAAAATGGCTCCGCAAGGGAGGCAATGAAGCAACTCAAAAATGCTGGCCCCGAACAGAGAAGGGGCCTTATAAAATATTGAAGAGGGGCCAAAAATATGACTTTTTACAGTAGATTATCAAGCCCAAAACAGTATAAAAACATGCTCAAAATTTCATGCAAAATGAGGCCACCAAGAGGGCTATAACATGAAGTATACCAAGGATGTCTCAAACAGCCCTAGACCCTGAATGAAACATGAATATGGGCTCATTTTAGGGCCATTTTCAGTTTGGACTAAGGTCCAAAAACAGAAGCTCAATAAGCTAATGAATCATGCAAAAATGGGGACCAAAGAGGGGTGCAATGGCAAGTGGTACATGGAGGTCCCAAACAGTGGTGAGCCCTTCTTCAATGTTGAAGAAGGGCTCGAAATAAGCCTATTTTCCGTTTACGTGATGCTCCAAAACAGATTACTCATAATCCAAAAATATCATGCAAAAATATGGCATTCAAGAGGATAATGAAGCAAGTACAAGATGGGGGCCCCAAACAGTGAGAGGCCCATAATGAAAGATGATATAGAGCTCAAAAAAACACTACTTCCAGTTTTGGTCGGAGCTCAAATAGACAAGAAACTATGGCTTAGAGATGAAGCAAGAAAAGACTAGAAAATGGAAGAAAATGACTCACCCTTGTAGAGGAGTAAACCAGCAGGTTTTTATCCAAGGAAACGAGCTCCTAGCCTCTGCAAATGACCTCCAATCTGTTGGAATGAAGTGTAGAGGTGCGGTGCTATGGATTGGTGAAGAAATGGCCCAAGAACAAGGGTATTTGATGGTTGAATGAGAGATACGGAGAGGGAGGTGGGATATATGTGCATATATCAGATATATGTGTATATCTTCTGGTTTCTTGCTCAAAAAAATCCAACCCAATCAAAGGAGAAGGGACCTTTCTTATATAGACAAGAGGAAGACTCCAAGCTTCTTAGAGAAGCTATTGTAGAAGGGTCAAGGGGATCAAGAGGGGCAAGGCTTATCAAGGAAGCTAAGGCAAGGGTGCAAGCTTCTTGAGGAAGCCAAGACAAGGGGTCAAGGCTTCCTCAAGAAGCCTTGAGCAAAGGGTCCAAAAATGGGGTCAAAGGCTCAAAATAGGCACATATATGCATGGAGAGTTGGGTCTTTGCGTCCCAGCTGGCACAGTTGGCATGCACCATGCCTGCAAGAGTCAAAAGGGTCAAACCGGCCAAGAAAAAGGGTCATCGGCCAAATAAATTGCCGGTCGGCACAATATATTGCCAACCTGCAATTTATATTGGCCGGTCGGATAAATAGAGTGCCGATGGGTGGCCGATGAGGTAAAAAAGTGCCGGTGGGTGTCCAGATTGAAGCCCCAGAAGTTAACTTTCCAATGCCGCAAACCTTGCATTAAAATTCCTCTTGTGCAAAAAGTTATGCCCTTTTTGCTAAAGCCGCGCAGATTCGATCCAACCGAACTGATCCCCTACTTCAACCAATCATATCTCCCCCACCCGGACTTGGCTTTGAGAGATTCTTAAGTGAAAAATGAAGCCCTGGAAGTCTTCTTTCCAATGGTGGTAGCCTCATAACTTAACTCCAAGTGTATAGACAAATAAGCTCAATTCAGCGAGGGCTGCTCGACTCCCTTCTACCCGGATCCTTGCCGAACTTCTTCTCCAACTTGGTTTCTCCTCTCTTCTCCTGTTTTCTTCAACTTCAAACCCCTAAGCAAGGTGTTTTGAAAGATTTTTCAAAGATTTCATCTCTCTTTCATTCACTTCCACTTTGTCCTTGCCCGGTTTACCGAAAAGCACAACGTTTGACAAAATGCGAGCTTCGGAACATCGTAGAAACTTTATTTCAAAAATGTTTTGAAAGAGAGGGTTTCGAGGTCTAAAAACCATTCAAAATAGCTTTGGTTCAAAATGGGATGTGAAGTTGAGATTCGTCTCTCTCCTTGCTGAAGAAACTGGACCTGTGCCCTGCACACCTTCCAATACCAAAGTAAACCATCAGTAGTGCCTAAGCCTTGAGGGCAGTCAAAAATGGGGTGTCTACACCCAAGAATTTGCCAAAGCCGATCCTAAACACACATTTGGAAGCGTTCAGCTTCATTCCATATTTGCGTAGAATACTGAATGTCTCCAGATTGGCTATATGATTCTGCCCTTCCTTGGACTTGACCATCATGTCGTCAATGTACACTTCCATAGTGTGGCCGAGTTACTCCTTGAACATGGTGGTGACTAGTCTCTGGTAAGTTGCCCCTACATTCTTCAGCCTAAAAGGCATAACCTTATAGCAATAGGTTCCTTTTGGGGTGTGGAATGTAGTTTTGTCTTGGTCCTCCGAATGCATGGCAATTTGATGGTAGCCTCTGTAGGCATCGAGGAAGCTCATATGCTAATGACGTGCTGTAGCATCTACCAGTTGGTCTATCCTGGGGAGAGGAAAACAGTCTTTGGGAAGGCTTTGTTTAGGTTCGTGAAATCAACGCAGACTCGCCAGGTCCCATTTTTCTTCTTCACAACCACAGTATTAGAAAGCTATGTAGGGTAAGTCACTTCCCTGATTGCCCTGACGTCAAGCAACCGGTCAACCTCTTTAACAACTGTGGCAGTGTGCTCTGCGGCTAATCGTCGGCTTTTCTAAATGATCGGCTTGCATTTGGGGTCAACATTTAAACGGTGTTGCGAAATAGACGGATCTACACCTGACATCTCATATGGAGTCCACGCAAATACATCAAGGTTGCCGAGCAGAAAGGAAATTAGCTGCTGTCTGTCGTCTTGATTGAGAGAGGCGCCGACCATGAAGAACCTGTCTGGGTTGCCGTTAATTTCAACTCGATCTAGGTCTTCTGTGGCCTTTTCATTCAGAAGCCACCCAACATCGTCGAGGCTCTCCTGATCTGCTACCTCAATAGAGTTCACTTGCAACTCCTTTGGTGTCTTTTGAGCAAGGAAATAACATGCTTGTGCTAATTTCTGAGAGCCATTGATTTGCTCAATGTCGCGTTTTGTCGGGAAGCGTAGCAGCTGATGATAGGTGCTTGGCATGGCCTATATAACATGCAACCAAGATCGCCCCATGATGAGATTGTACGGCGACGGCAGCTTGATGACCAAGAAGTCCACATCCACTGTTTGGGAGCCCCCTCGAACGGGTAGTGTGATTTTCCCTAACGGGTACTCTGGATTGGCGTTGAAGCCGAATAGTGGATAAGGAGCCAGAGAGAGATCCGATTCGGAGAAGCTGAGTTTGGTGAATGTCTTGTAGTACATGACCTCCGATGTGCTCCCCGGATCAATGAGTACGCGCTCAACTGTGAATCGGTTTACGCGTAACTCAATTACCAAGGGATCAATATGGGGTAGTGTCACTCCGGCCAAATCTGAATCATCAAAAGAAATGTTTGCAGCTTCATGGGGCCGTTTAGCCGGAGTGAGTTGATTTTGAGGGTCGAGACCCGATTGAATCCTATGCACCGCCAATGACATTGGCAGGCTATATATCATGTGGATCATGCCGAGCGAAGGTGAATCCTGTCTTAAGGCTATTACTTTGGTTAGGTTGCCTTTTAGGACGTAATGTTGTAGCCGGCCATCTTGTACCAATTCCTCTAGATGATCCTTCAATGCATAACAACTCTCAGTATCACGGCCATGGTCCTTGTGATACTCACACCGTCTATCCCGTCTTCTCGTGTCGGGAGGTCCCACCATTTTCGACGGCCATTTGAAGAACGAAAGGTGTTGGATTTTGGACATAACCGCACTGATTGGCTCTGTCAACTCCGTATATTTCTTGTCGGCGCGCCTCATGCACCTACTATCAACTTGCAGTTGTTCATTTGCTCAGTGGGAGTAGTGGTCGCTTGATCGGCGGGAATCCCGTCTCTTGTCTCGTTTGCCCCGATGCCGTGGTTCAGGGCTCTGAGGTGGTACATAATTTATTGGCTGAGCAATTTCAGGAGCTGTCTTATTGGCCGTGTTTCCGGCTTTAACCCGCAAAGCGTCATCTTTGACTTTGCAATATTCTTCAACTTTCTTCATCAACGACCAGACCATTTTGGGAGGTCTTCTAGTCAAAGAACTGCAGAGAGCACTGTCAGGATGCAAACCCATTTTGAAGGCGGTGATGGCTATGGAGTCGTTGCAAGCGTCATCAACAAGATTAAAGTACTCCCAATAGCGCCGAATACGCTCTTAGTGTTTCTCCTGGCTGGATCTGCATTGCCCAGAGAGAGTCGGCTTGTTTCGGCTGGATCTCGTTGGTGATGAATCTGGCCCTGAAGGATTTCTATAACTGATGGAAGCTTTTGATTGAAGCCGGCTTCAGTTTATAATACCACCTAACAGCCAATGGTCCCAAACTGCTGGGAAATATTCGGCACATAAGGGCCTCGTCGTCTGCATGCAATGTCGGTGGGGTATGATTTTCCATCATAGAGAGTGAACGATGGAGCTTTGAACTTTTTGGGCAGAACTGCTCTGGCGATCCGTTATACAAAGGGATCGTTCTGGTATTCTTCATCTGAACTGTTTCTTCTGCGCTTATGCCTTATACATGGACTCTCTTCAGAGGAACTGGAAGTTTCGGATCGTCCCTTCTTCTTGGGCACCGGGGATAATGAGTCGGAGTCGCTATCAGTGTCTTGTTGTCGGGCTCAAGGTCGTCGACCACCTGCCCTCACAGGTCGTTCTGGATCTTGGCGTACAGTTTGTTCGGACTTCACCACTTCCAAGGCCAAATCCTGACGGAGACGTTGGTTTTCAACGATCATGTTCTCCAACCTCTGTTCGTTTTTCTTTGCTTGTTCCATGATCACTTGCATTGCCTCATCCTCTAAAGTCGAGGGTGAGGCGAAGTTCAAAGCGCGTCTTGCGGAGATAGTCTCCGGTCCAAGCATGTTTGTTGGAATAGGGTCGTCTCTCTACGTGGTTTCATCAGTGACTATCGGAGGGTCTTCCGTTACAACCGCCATGGATGTGTTTGAGTATTCCCACAGACGGCGCAAATTGTGGAGAAGTGGTTTGGAGATACTCTTCTGATCTTGGGGGACGTTAATGATCCTCATCTAGTCACCTGAAAAAGAATTAACACTCCAGTCGGGGGTGCCGGAATTAGCACTCCGACGGGCAAGTCAGTCTCTACACTCTGAATTACTTGTATTTTAAGTTAAGCGTAATAGTTCTCACATACCTTTCTCTGACTGATGATCCCGTATTTATAGTGCTCTTTGTGGGCCCTAGGGCCAGGCCAGACCCATCTTTGATCCTTCATATGTGCTTCTACTCGGCCTTTGTTCTATTGGCTGGAATGCCGGTTACTTTATTCGGCTCTTCGACTGACTAGGATAAATGCCGAATAGATGTTACGTTTCGGACCGGACGGATCCATTCGTCCCTATTGATCCAGTTTAATTCGGCTCCCACAAACCCCTAAGAGATTAAACCATTAAACATAGAACTTTTTATGCTTTTGGTAGTGAACTTTTTATGCCTTTGGTAATGAATCCCCCAAGAGATTAAACCATTAAGCATATAAGAGTTTCTTTCTTATACTTGAACCACAATTTTTATTTTTCACAGCTTTTTAATTGAAATAAGCAAAGAATGGAGGGAGGTTGCATCGATGATTATGCGAGATTGATTAATTGGTTATTACAAACAAACATGACAGTTAAAACATGAATCATTGAAATAAATTAAACTGCCCACTAAATAGCATACCATAGTGCTGAAATTAAGCTATAGAAAGCGAGCAAAATTAAATAGGATCAAGTTAGTAAACAAGTAGAAGGAAGGGTGGCTAACCCCTCCACTTTTACAACTTCAAATCACATAGTTTAGATGTTGAAAAAAAGCCCCAAAACAGTGGGAAAAATTAGCGAAAACAAGTGGGAAACACAAGGATTCAAGCCTGGAATAAGGTTCAAAGAAGGGTGATTAACCCCTCCACCTTTGGGTAGCTTTTAATCACAAGTTTCAGCCCTCAAAATAATCCCAAAACAGTCCCAAAATAATATGAAAACACAAGAAAAAGATGAACAAAGATTGAAATGAAAGTAAGGAAGCTTTACCCCTTGTAGAGAAATGTTCTTATTGTAAATCAAAATTGATTCCAAAGCACCCTCAAGTTTGAGTATGATTTTTAATTCTCAAATCAAGATCCAAGTTCAAGCTCTTGTATGGTATGAATGGATGGAAGAACAAGGAAGAACAAAGATGGGTTCAAGGTCTTGTATGCCTAACACCTTCATATTTCTCTTTGTTGCATGATATTTCTAACTTGATGTTGTTTGATAATGTTTTCTAACTCTTCTCACCAATTCTAACCCTTGATACAGCAGGATAAGGTTTGTATTTATAGGCCCCGAGCAGTTTTGCTCAAAATATCTATAGAATTGGGTAGCTGGCAGAACACTGCTGAATCTATCTAAAAAGTCAAGAGGTCTGGTCGGATGTTGGTATTGTCGGCCGGATATCACTTAGGTCCGGCCGAACTTCAATGTATTTCCACTATCTCTTACTTTCAAGTTCAATACAAGTTGATACAAAGTGCAATACTGAAGTTCCAGGGTAGAAATACAGTGGGTATGGCAGGTTGGAATTGTTTAGAGCTCGAACTCAAATTTTTTTATTGAGAATTTAAACCACTGACTCAATGTAATTGTCATCATTGAGTGCTTGGAATCAAGCGCCTAAGTCTTACGAGCGGTCAAAATTGGGATGTCTACAAGGAGATTCGTACCGCTCTTCAGAATCTCACTCATACCATGTTGGTGATGAGTTCTAAGTTTGCACCGGCGCCAAACGGAAATCAAGCTAGCAGTGGAGTTATCCCCGCCGGAGTGCAAAATCAAACCCAAGGAGAAGTAGGTCCCAGTCAGCCTGTGGCTCATGGCAACACAACCCAGTAACACATGCTCAAACCACAGTAGGCAGCAGTAGTTTGCCCACGCTCGAGCTCCCTGGTGTGCCAAGCTAAGATCCAATGGTGACTGGAGGAGGTTCTGGTGTAATGAATGGCGCTCCGGCGACTGTTGGTGTCCAGGCAAATATAAGGGGCATGATGGCGCAAAAGGGAGCTCTACCTGTACCTAATCTTGTTACACCACCAGTAAATGTTACTCAAGTACCAAGCAGGCCTCTTTTGGTGCCGACAACAAATTTGCAAGCCTAACTTGGTATAGTTGCACCGTGCGGTGGACTTTACGGGCCTCAATTCAATGCCCCACCCCTAACTCGCTTGTCCATAGGCGCTGATGGCCAGTATCGTCAAATGTCTTCACCAATGATGAATTCTCAACCCCAAAATGGCCAAGTCGCTCCTAGCTCAGTCTTCGAGTCCATAAGCCAAGTTCCGGGAGTGCCACCATCAAACTCTCTTCCTCAACAATTTCTCAATCTCGCCGATGTGGAAGCCATGTTCGATCTCGAACAGGGCAAGAGGACTTTACCCTCTTTGCCTGATCCGGATGTCATGCCTCCTTACCCTATCGAGATGTTGAGTTATCCATACCCGAAGGGGTATACGGTGCCAAAGTTCATCAAATTTGACGGCAAGTAAGGAATTGCTCGAGAACATGTTGTTCGGTTCATAGAGACTTTGGGGATTCATGGTTCAAATCATATCCTCTGTCTGAGAGAATTCTCCAAGTCCCTCACCAACCGAGCATATAGTTGGTACATGAATTTGGCCCCAAACTCTATTCGAACTTGGGAGGAGATGGTTAACAAATTCCACGCCAAATTCTTTCAAGTGGTTGAGAAAGTGACCACACTTCGGATATGTAAAGAGGTTCCAAGATAAAGCAGTGGACTGTCACGAGGCTGTAGAGGAAAGCTACTTGGTCTAAATTTGTGTTGAAGGGGCATTGAACGGGTAAAAAATGTTTCTTGTTAATCATAAGTTACCCACCTTCTTGGCACTAATTGAAGCATCTCGAAACATCAACATACCTCAGTCTTAGGAGATTGGGTTCGAGACTAGTTATAAAACCAGCTTCAAGACATCCCGAGGACCTTCTGTCACTGCGGCTTTCGCGTTTTCTACTTGGAAGTTGCAGGGGGAGGAATTCAGAGGTCAGAAGAGGGAAAAGTACGAAGATGACACTCATTTTTTGCTTAGTGTTGAGGAGGTAAAGGCCTTAGTTACAGAATGGGTGGCAGACGGGGAACTGAAGTTGTCTCCTGTCGAAGAATGACCGCGAGAGCCCTAATTATTGTGTTTTCCACCGATCATTGGGACATCCTACAGAAAAGTGATGGACACTTAAGAAGATCTTTAGAAAGAAAGTTCAGGTAGATGAGCTAGAGTTCAAAGATCAAGGGCTCCAGGATATCTTAGAAGACGTGACTATGATGGCATATGACGGCCACAACCTGAGTAGCTGGTGAAAGCTTTTTGAATGACCTCGCAACTCTAGGGGCAAGGGTCGACATTCCATAGAAGAAGTCTATCTATGACATTTACGATTTGTATTTACGGCATTGTCCAAGAAGTTCTATCTTTCTTATGTTATGAATACATTTGTTTCCTCTATATTGTGTATCTCCATTAGAAGTTATTTTCTCTATATTATGTATCTTCGTTGTGTTATGTTGCTTGAGACAGTTTTCAATTTTTGTTGCCCCTCGAAGAAGAAAGAAGAATAGTAAACTTGGTTACCAACCTGAAGGGACCTTTCTTGATGCAGTAGAAGTGTACTCCCACTCGAACATCCGAGGGACAACCTTTGCTTCCATTGATTGCCGAAGAAGAGAGTGTACATCCACTTGGACTTCCGAGGTATAGCTTTGCCTCCGCTCGGATTTCTAGGGAACAATCTTTACTTCCGTTAGTACAAGCTTGGTAGAATCAATTGCCAGCCAGAAGGAATCTTTCTTACGGTTGCCAACCAGAAGAGATCTTTCTTACCAAAGAAAGAAGTGTGCTTCCACCCAGACTTTCGAGGGACAGCCCTTTGATTCCATTTGGACTTCTGAGAGACAACCCTCGTTTCCATCAGTGCGAGCTTCGAGGATCTTGCTTGTGAAGTAGAGTGTATGCTCCCACTTAGACTTTCGAAGAATAGATCTCGCTCCCATCAGTGCGAGCTTCGAGGATCTTTCTTACTAAAGTAGAATGTGTGCTCCCACTTGGACTTCCGAAGAAGAGCCCTCAAGCTTCGGTTTCCTGCCAGAAGGGATCTTCTTGCCAAAGTAGGGTGTGTGTGCTACCATTTGGACACCTGAGGGACAACCTTGCTTCCATTCGAACTTTCGAGGGATGGCCCTTGCTCTCGTTGGTACGGGGTTCTGAGGGTCCCGGGGTCATAGATTTCACACAAGAATTTATTTGCCTAAAATAGTATAGCCGATAAACAATATCAATTTTAGATCATGATTCAGACATTATCAAAATTGGGCAACATCAACAACTACACATTTGTTCTATTCTCTTCAAATTTTCAACAATGTTGCTCAACAACAAATTGCAATGGCCTTCAACAAGCCCACCAAGATTCAACAAATTTTTTAAATTATTGCAGGGCCAAATTCTAAAATATGAATTTCAAGACTACATGTCTCTCACAAGTCAAGATTCAACAAGAGTTTTATTTCCCCCAATAGCAAAGCACTAGCTATTTCAAAAGTGAAGAACACAAATCTCAAATATATATATATTTTAAGACCAAGTTCATGAACAAAATATATATATATATATTCAAGAGTGGGATTTCCGCGAGCACTTCCTCACAAATCTGAAGGAGTAGGATGAGAAGATAGGTCAGTAATGAGTAAGACCGACTCTAGCAACAAAAGATGAGTAGACGGTTGGATCGAGACAGCGTAGGTCAGGCGCGGAAGAGCAGCAAGCGGCGTGGTTCGTAGGTTGTGAAACATAAAGGCCGTGCAGACAAGATCATCCAAGCAAGACAGGACCGCGGCTGGTTCTGTTGAAGGCTGACGGTGCGCTGAGTAGCGCTGGGCAGGCCGGTGCTACGATGAAGTAGTGGCCCCGATTGGTAGTGGCAAAATAGACAGTGTTGAAGGACAGAGACGCAGCTTTGGTTCGTTGAAGAGGATGAAGCCTGGTCTTTCGGTTTAGAGAGAGAGTATGTCGAAATGTCTTTTTTTTTTTGCAAAAAAGAGATTAGGTGAAAATTTTGTTTGGATATAGTTCTGATGGTCCTTGTAAGGATATATATATATAAATAGTGGGCCTTCAATATTCAATGGTGGGCCTTCTGTTGTTGCAGAAGCAAAAGAAGGCTTTGGTTCGTTGAGGAGGAATTTTAGTTATGGGTCACTGTTTTCTCAACTTACAATGGAGGAAAAATGGAGTTTAAACAAAAAAGAGAGCAAAGAAATGGGTTCACACTATGCTAGAATAGGGATAAGGATAGGGTTTTTGTAGTGTATGGTTTTGTGGTCTCTCAATTATTCTATGTGCATATATATTTTTATATATATATGGGTCTTCAATTTCTTGGAGAGAGAAAAAGTTGGTCTTCCTGTTAGTTGATTTTCTTTTGATTTGGAGGAAGAAAGTTTGGATTGGTGAATATTAACGATTTGAAAAAAATCTGGAATCAAAATAATGAAGAGAAGTTGCGTGTCCCGGGCAATACACAAGGAATTATCCAGTGCATCTCGGCAATATTTGCAGTAGGGCGTTCTCTTGAGCTATCCCTGACCCTTTTGTGGCAGGACGTCCTCTGGGACTATCCCTAACCCTTTGGGATGATTGGGATCATTGGTTAGGTGTGGCTAAGAAGAAGGGTTCGTCAAGAGGTTCATCTCCTCTTTGGGGTTTTCCTGATCCTCGAAGAGGTCACCTCCTCGGACAAGGTTGTTAGAGAGAATATTCCCCATGTGCTTTGCACATGGGCTCCATCCTACATCATGAGGTGCCTATAAATAGCACCCACCCATAACTTTACAAGGGATGGATTTTGGAGAGATAACTCTTGGGAAAGAACTAATTTCCCTTCTCCATTATCAACCTTGAGAGTGAAAGTGAGAGATCCATAGGAGAGCCTTGCCATTATTCTCTCAGTAATTACTTTGCCTTCTTCTTCACCCAATCTCTTATCCCCATCATCTCTTTGCTTTCATGTTCGTAGTTGTGACTATTGAAGAATCTAAGCCTCTCATCATTTTCTAGAGAATTCGAGTTTTTTTCTTCAAAGATCTTCGAAGATCTTCAAATTTTCCAACGACGTTCTTGAACCCACTCGTACAGTCTTTGTAATTTTTAATTCCATTAATTTACATTCCACACTTTCAACTCTGTTATATCGTGCGTCCCTTACCGGTTCATTGATAGCATTTTGAACCGACACAATTGTTTCATGTGTGAATTTTATCAATTTTTGTACAAGAAAATAAAAACTAAATGAATTACACCAATAATCCTCATAATTTATTTTGAATTTTGTTTTGGTTTCTCAAGTTTCCCACTTGTCATTCTTTTTAGGCACTGATTCATTATGTATGTGGAAAACGTTTTCCTCAAACTTAAGATGTAGGAATTTCTATAACACATAATATGGCACCTATGATCAACTAAGAGATTAATACGTATTTAGAATCCTAGTTATGTTAGATAACCTGTGAATTTTTTTTATAATTAAATTTTGGGTAAATTATAAATACACTTCCTGAGATTTGCTTAAAATACAAATTGCCCCCTGTGGTTTGAAAATTACAAATACTCGATATTAGAATTTTTTATTTAACAGAATTAACTAAAAAAATGAAATTCATAATTTCCCTCCTATACAATAATAAAATTACCTAAATTATTGATTGAAACATATCTTTAATATCAATAAAAAAACTATTAATTGACTTGATGATTAATTAATAAAAGGGGTGATTTGTTATGAAATTAGAAACCTCAGGGGGTTAAATGTAATTTTTTAAACCACACGGGGCGATTCGTATTTTAATCAAACTTTAGGGGGTGTATTTGTAATTTACCCTTAAATTTTTATCTAAAAATATAAAATTCAATTTTGATAATTTTTGGATGACCCATCACCAAAATTTTTATTTATTTATTTTTTCTTTAGTGATTTTTTTCCCTATATTTCTACAACACACAATGTTGCATAATGTATGTAAAATTTCAACTGATACTAATTGAGCAATACAATTTTGAAACAATTTGTTCGTGCAAAATATCTATATAATAAAGAAGGATGGTTTTTGAATTTGTTCTACACACATTTGTCTTACTAGGACATTTGGATAGCTCAGATTTATTTAAATTACAAAACAAAGGTTGATATATATATTTTTTAAAAATATCCTACATATACATTTTCTATTTTCCCTTTTCCCGCTTCTCTCTCTTACTTTTTCCTTTTTTCACCCATCCTTCTATGATCCCATGTTCCCACCTTCCACTCCTTTTTTTATTATTTTTTTTTATTTTCTCTCAATTTTATTCTTCCCTCTATTTTCTTTTTGTTTTTTTTTTTCTCCATTTTGTTCACTTATTTTTATTTATATTATATGGAAAAGCCTGTGATCCCAGAATTAGAAGCCAGATTTTACTGTGTGAAGTGGAGATTACACTAATGAATTTTTTAGTCCACAAAGTAAATGAATTTGAACAATTAATTATTATATTTAAATATATTGAATACCTGATAGACTTCGTAAATTTAGACCTCATATGAATCTTCAACATCTATAGAATATAGTGGGATGCTTTTTAAATTTGTCCTACACACATTTGTCCTGCTAGGATATTTAGATGGCTCGGATCTATTTAAATTATAAAACAACGGTAGAGATATATTTTTCAAAATATATCCTACATGCACATTTTCTATTTTTCCGCTTCTCTCTCTTACTTTTTCCTTTTCTCACCCATCCTTCTATGATTGCATAATCGCACCTTCCTCTCTCTTTTCTTTTTATTTTTTTATTTTCTCTCATTTTTCATTTTCTCTCTATTTGTTTTTTTTTATTTTCTCCTTTTTGTTCACTTATTTTTATTCATATTATATGGAAAAGTCTGCGATCCCAGAATTAGGAGCTAGATTTTAAAGTGTGTAGTGGAGATTAAACTAATGAATTTTACAGTCCACAAATTAAATGAATTTGAACAATTAAATATTATTTTTAAATATATTGAATACCTGATATACTTCGTAAATTTAGACCTCATATGAATCTTCAATATCTATATAAAAAGAAGAATGATTTTTGAATTTGTCCTACACAGATTTGTCATACTAGGACATTTGGACGGTTCATATCTTTTTAAATTATAAAACAAAAGCTGAGATATATATTTTTTTAAATATCCTATGTGTACATTTTCTATTTTCCCGCTTCTCTCTCTTACTTTTTTCTCTTCTCACACATCCTTCTATGATCCCATAATCCCACCTTCCCCCCTCTCTCTCTCTCTCTCTCTTAATTTCTCCCATTTTTGTTTTTCTCTCTATTTGTTTAATTTTTTTATTTTCTCCTTTTTGTTCACTTATTTTTATTCATATTATATGGAAAAGTCTGTGATCACAGAATTAGGAGCCAGATTTTACAGTGTATAGGGGAGATTAAATTAATGAATTTTATAGTCCACAAATTAAATGAATTTGAACAATTAATTATTATTTTTAAATATATTGAATACCTGATATGCTTCGTAAATTTAGACCTCATATATATCTTCAACATCTATATAATATAGTAGGATGGTTTTTGAATTTGTCCTACACACATTTGTTATACTAGGACATTTGGACAATTCAGATCTATTCAAATTATAAATCAACAGCAGAGATATATTTTCCAAAAAATATTATAGATGTACATTTTCTATTTTCTTGCGTCTCTCTCTTACTTTTTCCTTTCCTCACCCATCATTCTATGATCCCATGATCCCACCTCTCTCTCTCTCTCTCTCTCTCTCTCTCTCTCTCTCTCTCTTTTTAATTTCTTCCATTTTTATTTTTCTCTCTATTTGTTTATTTTTTTTATTTTCTCCTTTTTGTTCACTTATTTTTATTCATATTATATAGAAAAGTTTGCGATCACAGAATTATGAGCCAAATTTTAGTGTGTAATGGAGATTAAATTAATGAATTTTATAGTCTACAAATTAAATGAATTTGAGAAATTAATTATTATTTTTAAATATATTGAATACCTGATATACTTCGTAAATTTAGACCTCATATGAATTTTCAATATATTTTAATAAACAGGATGATTTTTGAATTTTCAACATATTTTTGTCCTATTAGGACATTTGGATGGCTCAGATCTGTTCAAATTATAAAACAATGACTGAGATATATTTTCTAAAAAAAGTTTTACATATACATTTTCTACTTTCCTGCTTCTCTCTCTTACTTTTTCCTTTTCTGACACCCCTCCTTCCATGATCCCATGATCTCGCCTTCCTCTCTTTTTTCTTTTTATTTTTTTTTATTTTCTCTTGTTTTTATTTTTCTCTCTATTTGTTTTTTTTTTTTTTCTCCTTTTTGTTCAATATATTTTACACATATTTCCATGCAATGTATGTATGCCCGTAATACACTAGGACATTATGGGCATACATATAATTTCCATATAATTGTATAAGCAAAAGCAGTATTGTACGGATACTCGTGAAAATTGTATGTATGCTAGGCATAACTATCTGTGTAGCTATATATTATATAAGTAAAAGTGAGTTTTCGTGAGGAGTTTTGTGAGAACTCCAAAATTTTAAAATAAATTTGTGATTTTATCAAATTAAAAAATAAATTTAAATAGTGTTGGGATTACAATTATATTCTAAGCCCAATATTATTTACACCATACCTTCAGGCGCGTACATACGCTAGTATTTCTACATCACACAATGTTGCATAATGTATGTAAAATTTCAACTGATATTAATTGAGCAATACAATCTTGAAACAATTTGTTTGTGCAAAAATAAAAAATAAAAAAAAATAAAATAAATGTGTTGTTTTTTTTTAATTTTTTAATCTGTTTTAAGTATAAGAAAATTAGATTTCATTACAAATATTTTAATTTTAAGATGCATCTATATTATGTACATTTAAAATTTTTAAAAATTTGACTAAAATATGAGAAAGTTACTGAAGACCAAAAAAATAAAAAATAAAAAATAAATAAATAATAATAATAATTTACAATTGAAGGAAACATGTAATAGAATACTAGTTATTTTAGATAACTTATTTTCTTTTTCGTAATTAATCCTTTATCTAAATGGAAGTGAACCATTCACCATTCACATTTTTGTCACTAATTGAAAATAAGAATGTATTGACGTCAGCCATCCACAATGGTTGATTGTGAAATGGTTGTACAAAAAAAAAAAAAAAAAATCATCCAAAATAAAATGTGAGGGAATGTTTTTTTTTTTTTTTTTTGATCGACAAGAACTTTATTGAATAAGAATCAAGGACAAGTCCTTACATCAAACATCAATAAAGAACAAAACCAAGTAGGTGCTATAAGTATTAAAGTGAAGGCCATTTATCCCAACTAGGTTGGCACAAAAGGACTCACCCAATCATATGTAGCACCTACAAAACAAGGTTGAGGAGGGAGCAACCAGACAGAAAACAAACAACAGCTACCAGCACCCAAAATACAAAAACCCAACCAGCTAGCAACCCATTATAGCTTTGATCCTAAACACCAAGTCAAAAACCGAGTAACTCGACCCTTTGACATGATATTTAACCCATAAGGCTATATGCAATAATATAGATTCACGCAAACCTTCCCAATTAATGCCAAGACCAGTAAACTAGCACCCATTTCTAGCCTTCCATAAGTTTCATATCACAACAGCTGGAATTGCTCCCCAAATACTCTTTTCCAACGTTTTTAATTTGAAACCATTCCACCACTCCAACAAATGACTCACATATTGAGGAACCACCCAAATAATACGCCACCATGATAAATCTCTGTCCAGATTTTCCAAGCAAAGCTGCAATGTAGTATCACATGGTTCACATCTTCATCACAAGAATTACAAAAAATGCATAAAGGATATAGAATAGGATTAAGAGCACCAATGCTATGAAGAAACACTGATGTTTTAAGTTCACCCTTCCAAGCTAGCCAACAAGGTGAATTGCATATTAGAAGGAGCAATATTCATCCATATCAATCGAGGCACAGAAGGCAATGGACCAAGATTCAAATTGAACCTATCATAAAGTAATTTTACAGTGAACAAACCGAATACTTCAGCTTTCCAAACCAATCTATCATCCTCTAACTCACTCAGTACAGGGCTACAATGAAACAAGTAAATGAGCTGAGAGCATTCATCCATTTCCCAAGCAAACAGTTGCTTGCGAAAAGAGAAATCCCACACCCCTAGAGTTGATTTTCCTCCAAAGAACTCAAACACCAAACCCTCCTTATCTAAGGACAAACAAAACAACCTCGGAAATAGCTCTTTCAAACTATCTTCCCCAAGCCACCTATCCATCCAGAATCCATATCTTCTCTCATTACCAAGATGAATACTTACATTCGACTAGTAAAAATCAAGAACACTTGGGTTAGAATATGCTGCAGACAAAATGTCCTTCCAAACTCTTGAAACTTTGATTTGTGGATCAAAAGATGGCAACCAACCATTTGTAGCCTAGTTATATTTGCTGCATAAAATATCCTTCCATAAAGCCCTATTAGCATACCCAAATCTCCACCACCATTTGACAAGAAGGCACAAATTCATAACACTCAATCTTCTAATACCTAGGCCCCCTGCATCCCTCCCTCTAGTAACATCACTCCACTTAACCTTATGAATTTTCCTCTTCAAATTAGAACCTCCCCATGAAAATTTAGCTAATTGAATACTTTCAAGTTCTTTAACCACAGAGACAAGCATATTAAATAAGAATAAGTAATACACAGGAAAGCTTGACGACACAGATTTTAGGAGTGTTAGTCTACCCCCAAATGATAAGTGCCTTCTCTTCCAGGTTGCAAGCCTCAACTTGAATTTCTTGACAATAGGGTTCTACGTAGACTTTAATCTAGGACTTACACCAAGAGGCATGCCTAAAAACATGAAAGGGAGAGCATGTTTGGAGCAACTAAGTGCATCAGCAAAATCATTAAAATGATCCTCCTCCAGCCCCACACCGATCACCATACTTTTGCAGTAATTAATTTTAAGCCCAGATATAACCTCAAAACACCTCAATAATTGCTTGATACATAAAACTTCCTCCCAATCAGCCTCACACAAGAGTATAGTATGTAAATAGGATACATTAACCATATTAGTTGCAATATCAGTCCCCTTAAGCAATCCATCCTCCTTAGCTCTCATGATTAGGATGTTGAGACCTTCCACAATCAAATTGAACAAGAATGGAGAAAGTGGATCACCTTGTCTTAGACCCCTCTCAGTACTGAACTTAGAAGTAGGCCTTCCATTCACTAAGACTGACACCCTTGCTGAAGAGATACAACTCTTAATCCAATTCCTCCACTTCTGACCAAAACCAAAGCTTTCCAACAAATTAAATAAGAAAGACCAATTGACACAATCATACGCCTTTTCAAAATCTACTTTGAAGATCATTCCTTTCTTCTTTTTAACTTTCCACCAGTCCATCACCTCGTTGGCCACTAACACTCCATCAAGGATATGCCTCCTTTTCATGAATGCTGATTGAGTATCACTGATAACAGATGGAAGTACCTTCTTCAGTTTAGAGGACAACACCTTGGCTAGGATTTTATAGATTGACCCAGTTAAACTAATTGGTTTGTAATCAGAAAGGCTACAAGGGTTATCATTATTTGGAATTAACGCTATAAAACAAGAGTTCAAACCAGAAGCTAATTTTCCGTGGTCGAAAAATTCCTTAAAAAACTGCATCACTTCTACCTTCATAAACTTCCAACATTTTTTAATACCAAGTAGATTAAAGCCATCTGGCCCAGGGGCTTTGTTCCCATCACAAGACTTCAGAGCACTCCATACCTCAGATATGAAGAATTCTTTTTCTAAGTTTGCAACAGCCTGAGAACTAGAAATAGTTTGGAACCCACCGACTAATTTTGGTCTATTCTTCCAACTTTCTGATAACACCCCTTTGAAATGGTTCTACGCAACATTTTTTTATAGATGCTGGATCCTCAAAAGACACACCACTCACCACAACCGAATTTAATAAGTTAATGTTGTGTCTACATTTGGCCATTCTGTGAAAGACCTTGGTGTTTCTATCACCTCTCAAAGCCCAATCCTATCTAGACTTCTGAAGCCAAAGCCAATCAATATTGATTCTCTCCAAACCTCCCATTTCAACTCTGATCTTCCACTACTTTCAGAATCTAGCAACAATCTGAATTCAGCTATCAAGTCCAAGTTATGTAGCTCACCCTCAACCAGCTTTAACTGACTATAAAGATTACCAAAAATAGATATATTCCACGCCTTCAACACCCTCTTCAGGTGCCCCGATTTGCTAAATAATCTAAACCATGCCCACCCATCAACCTGTATTTCCATTCAGGATTTCTCTACAAAAGCAAAAAAAATGGGGATGGAGAACCCAACAATTCAAGAATTTAAAGGGCTTTGGGCCCCAATCCCTAATATCCTCCGTTAATAGAAGAGAGCAGTGGTCAGATAAAATTCTAGACAACCCCTAACACTTATAATCAAATCTTAATAGCCAATTCAAATCCATAATAAATCTATCAATGCGGCTCCATCGACCTTCCTCTATAGAATCACTCCAAGTAAATTTTCTACCTAGCAACGGTAGCTCCACCCCTTCGATGCGATTGATGAATATGTTAAAGTCATTCATGCCCACATTTCTCCTAAAGCTTCCCACCATTTCCCCTAAGTGTCTGATTTCATTAAAATCCCCACTCATACACCAAGGGTTGGGGAACAAAGGCATAATTCTAGCTATCAAATCCCAGAGATCCCTCCTTTTGGTTATTTCATTAGGAGCATACACATTTAACACCACACAATCAAAATCTGGCCTAATCTTTCCAGCTAAGAGAATAAAATTTTTGGAACAGCAACAATCAACTTAGGCAAACACAATAGGGTTCCAAGTGCACAATAGACCGCATGCACTCCCACTAGCACCCACTTCCATGAACTCCAAATTATCCTCTGGCCATATTGATCGAACAAGGTTTGAATCAAAAGCAACACGTTTTGTTTCTTGCAAAAACACCATATTCACCTTATTTTCTTTGATGATTTTCTTTATTTTTCTCCTTTTCACCTCCCTACCAAAACCTCTAATATTCCAAGACAAGATCTTCATTAAAACATATTTAAACAACCACTTTACACCCAAGAAAATCAGAATTACCTAGATTTCGATTTCTTGTACTCATCAATATAGGGGTCTACACGAGCAATTATTCAACAAGTACTAACATGGGTAATGACAGAATTGTGATTATTGAAAGAAGTGACAAGACTTCATTGGATCATATATTAATAGGGTCTTAGGACTTCAGTCAAAAGTTTTGATTAAGAAATTATCATTTCACATTATCATTATGAAATAAAAATAAATCTCATAAAATATTACTATATGTAAATCGATTAATACATGAACATGCATATATATGTATTATAATATTCTAGCTCAATCCACGCACTTTGTCATTAATAAACTATACTTATGTTTACCAGGTCAGGGCAAGTATGGTGTGGTTGGTGGTAGCTGGGTCCCTAATCTACCAAATTTTAGATCAATATCCAGAATATGGTTTGATGTTCTTTAGCTTACTGCACACAGACTAGATCTGGGTGAGTTTTATTTATCAAATCCTAAGGCAGTTGCATGTAATGGGGAAAGAATCCAGTTTTAGGAGGATAAATGGATCAACAATCTATGCTTGAAGGAGAAATTTCCCATATTATATAGCTTATCAGAGGAGGAAAAAAAAAGTACTATTCTACAAGTGTATCAAAGGAGGGGCCCCTCAAATGATTGGAATCTGCTCTTTAAAAGAGCTCTGTTAGCTTGGGGGGAGGATGAATAGGTCCTAAAGCTTCATGAAGTACTAAGGGAAGCACCTACACTTACTATGGAGAGGATTCATGCAAATGGTTGCCCAATCCATCAGGTACCTTCACAGTAGTAGTAGTATGGAATTGGTGGGAGACTTAAAACTACAACTTTTATGAAGTGCCTTTCTAAAGGAAAGCTAGTTGATTGGAATGAATTATCTGAATTGGTGAAAGTGAGGGTAGCACTGTGGAGTAAACATAATATAAGAGGGATGCAGTATTCAGTGCAAGATATAGTCACTAATCTTGATCGGATCAGAGCTTGAGTTTGGTGAAGAAGATTGGCCATTATTCCATATCAGTAGGCCATGTGTGCTGATGGTGCCTTTGTATCTTTGACCATGAGATGTTATTGGTATTGTTACCTTTGTTTTCTTCTTTGTTATTTTGGTTGGTTTCTTATCAACTTGCGATTTTGCTAGCGTATGATTGTACTAGCTTTGTGGTGCCAATCTAGTTAGGATTATTTATTTTAGTTATGATGCTTGTAGCTTTCCTTTTGCTTTATTGATGTATGTTATGATTTTGTATCTTCATTCCATTAATAAAGCTTTATTTCTTTTTGTTGATATATAAAAAAATAAAAAAGAAAAAAGGTTTACTAGGTCAGATAATGACAAAACTGTGCTTGTTAAAAGTGAAAAATCTAGGTTTATTGAAAAAACTCTTCTGGAAAATCTAGATATATCCCCTGATAAAGCGATTATTAATTTAGGCAATCCAATATAAATTATGCAACCACGATCAATATAGAGTAAAGAGAGTAAACATCTACAACCACGACACAAAAGAGTTTTCCATGGAAAAATCAGAATTGGAATTCCATTAACTTGTGATAAAAACACAGGCCCTAAGTTAGACAAATAATATACTATGAAGAAAGAGTAGCACAAGAGATATCTTACAAAGGCCAATCTAGGCCCACAGGTTTGTTCAATCTACGAGTAGCTCCACTGATAATCTGTTTCCACAATACCAGTTGTCAAATTGTCACGACGCCAATGACTTCGAAATTCACCAAAGCCTACAATCTTGGAATCCACCAAAAAGGTTCATCCTTAAAAGATGTGAGGAACGTTTTACAACTTGATTATTATATTTAAAGCTCCTAGATGCTAATGAATCATCAAACAAATATGAGAGTACTACAAATTCTTGCTACAAAGTTCACTCTCAAAAACTCTCTCAAAAATAATTCTTACTCATAAAAATATTTCCTCTCAAGGTTGGAAATATTCAAAAGAGCTGAGGAGAGAACACTTGGAAAAGATATGTGAGAGAAACCAAGCAATTCAGTAGATCTTGCTTTAAATAGACTTGAAAGTGCTCTATCGCGGGACGCAGTCCATTTGTTTGCGGGCACGGTCAACCCAAGTCGTAGCCACGAGCTTGTCTTCGCGATCACAGAGAAAAAATACTGGGAGTATGATTTTTGTATTTTCCAAATCGTGGGCGCGGATATCTTTCTCACAGGTGCTATGAAGCATGCTTGCACAATTGTTTTTGCAGACTTTTTGCCGCTGTTATTGTAGGCTATTTTACTATTCTCTTTCAAAATTCTGACCCAAGTTCTGCTAACACTGTCCTACTAGTTCAACCTACTTTTAGGCTAAAAAGCTAGCCTTTCCACATGAATGGGTGTAAATTTGGCTCGGTCCAGCTTGACCCAACCCACCCGGCCCTAGGCTCGGGTCGGTCCATGTTGGACCGCGCGGGCTCTCGCCAAAATTTGGGTTAGGCCGGGCCGACCCATGGGCCAAAAAATTAGGTCTAAGCCCAGCGGATATTCAGGCCTTGGGCAAGCCTGAACATTTTAAATTTTTTTTTTCTATTTTTTTCTACCAAAATTTTATTTATTTTCACTAAAAATGACACTATGCTTTGGGCGGGCTGGTTGGGCCTAGCCTCGGGCCGGGCCTTGAACCGGCTGATGGGCCAGGCCTGACGGCCCAAGCCCAGGCCCAAGGTCCTGAGCTGAGCTAGGTTCGGGCCTAGGCCGGGTCCACCTTGGACCACATGTAAAGACCCTAATTTTTGGTAATTACACTTGAAACCCTAAGCCTAAGTTAATTGCATTTTAGTCCCTAATTTCATAATTTTTTACAAAATGGTCCAATAAAGAATAAATTTTATGTATTTTATTTTGTATTATAATTAAATCCTAGAACGCCATTTTATATTTGAAAATACCTCTAACACTTTGTTTTTATTTATTCTAACCCCTAGTCTCTAAATTAATTAATACATTTTATTCTTTTCATTTGTTTATTATTTATTGGAAAATAAGTATTTACATAGGTATTTATATATATTATTTTGGGAAAAACTTGGATATGGAACCACCTAGAAGATTTGAGAATAATATCAAAATAATTATTGGTTTTCTATTTTTCTTAGTCATTAAGATAATTTTCTTAGCCATTAAGGAACAATAACTGATTAAGGGTAAATTTGTCTTTTCAACCTAAATCCCTTGCCTGTAAATTGAGAACATTTCCTCCATTGCATACACACATTTTGAGCAGCCAAGGAGAGGGTGAAAGGAGGAGATTGTGAACTACAAGGAAGTGGAGAGGAAGAAGGAAGAAAAGATGTTTTCTTGAGTTAATGTAAGAACCACACCTCTCTCTTGTCTTCTCCAATGCTTTCACTCATCTCGTCCTATTATCTAGTATGCTCTCTTGTGTTGATATTAATGCTAAATAGGGTTTTTGGTGTGTATGCAAGTGGGGGTATGAATTGGTAATTTGGTCTTGCAATTTTGTTCAAAATCTGCACTGCTATAACTTCACTATTTTAAAAAAAAATCTGATTTATTTATTTCCCAAATCTGAATCTAAGATAGGATATTTGGTGTGTTTAGAGCATATGATAATTCCATTAGCCCCTCACTATGTGTTTTTAGGGCATGGATATTCTGTTTAAACAAATCTGGTCTGAGTCTCAGAAAACAGTCCACTTCTTGCAATTTTATAAAATTTCAGAAAAATCATATCATGTTGGTTCTTCTGTCGAAAGTTAGAATTCTGAGTCCTCTTTCTAATAAAATTTATTTAGATGAGCTCCATTGTGTAGATTGAGAAGAAATCTAGTTTTCCAAAAATGTGACAAATCTGGACAGGTTTCAGAACATAGCTTGTACATGAAATTCTGGTCGTGTTGTGCAAATTCTACAAATTGGAACTGAAAAATAGACATGTTGTTTATTGTTTGTGTAAAGCCCTTAAGATGACCTAGAAGCATTTTTACCAATGCATTCTTTTACCTCTGTAGTTCTGAAAAGTGCTAAAAATTGTGCCTTATTGGGTTATTTGTTTCTAATTATTTCAAAGCATGCCTAAGGTTGTTTGCTTTCCTTACCATACTTATGTATGATTCTCATGAGCTATATTTTCTCTCTTATGTTTGCTTCATACTCGTTTATATTATCGAATGTGACTAACGCGCTTATCAAAATATCTACAAAAAAAGGAAATGAAAAGGGGGTTGGTAATGAGTAACGTTCACAATAGTGTTTTGGAATGATTTATGTAATATACATATGAATGACTTGAGTTGTGATGAAATTAATATCAAATGTGCTAAGTTTTGCGCAAGCAGTCTAAGCGAACCCTCGGATGGCACGGAGGTATTTAGATTCTATGCAATGGTTTCAGGGTGTAAGCGAGCCCTTTGGTATGGTATGCGCAGGGTGTAAGCGTGCCCTAGGCACGATTTGGGCGTAAGTGAGCCACTTGTTTGGTCGTCCCTTTTGACGTCCATCGGTGTCATTGCCCGATATATAATCGGTGTGGGCATTGGTAGTAAGGTCTGCAAAGTAGCAAAAGGGGAAATTCTGAATAGTTCGATATCCAATCCTTGTGCTTGGAAAGAAGGATCTCTTTGGGTGATTCTAGATGTCTAGTCTAACTACTAATTCAGAGAACCTTATTGTAATATTGTATTCTATGTAAACTAATTTCGTCTGTGTATTGTTGATTGGTTGAAAGAAGGTGGGAGGGTGTGTGCATTTTTACTAGGCATTCCAAACTCATGGCGTGTCATGCCAGGTGATGAAGAAGTTTACGATGGCGAAGGTTATCTTGAAGGCAAACAAGATGAAATGTTAGAACCGTGCCTCACTTGAAGACGTAGACTAGTTTTTTTTTTTTTTTTTTTTTTTTTTTGGACTTTGGTTTGGCAGTGTTTTGTAATTCCATAAATTATCAAAATATCTAAAAAAAAGGAAATGAAAAGGGGGTTGGTAGCGTTCACACTAGTGTTTCAGAATGATTTATGTAATGTACATATGAATGACATGAGTTGTGATGAAATTAATACCAAATGAGCTAAGTCATGCGCAAGCGGTCTAAGAGAACCCTAGGATGGCACAGAAGTATTCAGACTCTATGCGGTGCTTTCAGGGTGTAAGCGAGCCCTTTGGTATGGTATGTGCAGGGTGTAAGCGAGCCCTAGGCATGATTTGAGCGTAAGCGTGCCCACTTGTTTGGCCATTCCTTTTGAGGTCCATCAGTGTCGTTGCCCAGTATATAATTGGCACACCCCAACTCTAGGCATGACCGGCTGTGGCCCACAGGAACTTAGCCCAAGGCACACGTAAGCCTAAACATGAACCCAAAATCACAAAGAATAAATTTGGCAATAGCACAAAAATAAATAAATCAACTCCCAATCCACTGACATGCCACAAGTATAAATGATAAAACCAGCCATAACCAACTTCCAAAAATTATATACTAAATGGGACACAAACTGCCCACAAAATAAAATAATTCTAAATAAAACCTAACCACAATGTATGCCCAAAACCAACATAACAAGTTAAAACAAAATAATGAATGTCCTAGCGGTCCATGCAATTGAGTCTCCACTACGCCATGAGTCAACTGTAAGTCCTTCTAACACTTGGAAGTGATAAACAACTAAGCTAGCTAATAGCTCAGTGAGTAATAATATGGATAGTAAATATAGTTTTGAAAATAGGGTTCAATTCCAAAATGAGATATATATCACAGAAACTAGATTGATATATAGTTTTGATAAAGATAATCTGTTTCAAAAAGAGGGTTCCACAGTTTAACAGTTAAAACACTCATGTCACTAAAGAACATGATAAATGACATTTTCCACACTTAAAACATATTACAACATGAACACCAATAATTTTTTGGGTACCAAGAATAACAAATGACATGCCACACAGTTCTCATGGCAATAAGCCGTTGGTCCAATACTGAACTAACAGTCATCCTTCGGGTGGCAACCCGAGCCTTTTCTCTAAGACGATCCAATTGAAGGTCACACTGCCTACCCTAGATCTTTTCCTTATAATCATTTAGCACTAGAGTCATCACGGCCCAACCTAGATCTATTCCCTAGTGGCCAGAGTCAAAACACACAGTGGAATAATTTTCTTGGATTAAAATATATAGATGGTCCCGATTATCAATACAATTCAGTTTCGCAAAATATGGTAGTTCACCATTATAAACATGAGACCATAACAAATAGTTTACAGTATGTCAAGTTTACACATGTTTCAAAATAATTTAATTCCATTGATAATATAATAATATATCAAAACAATTTAGTCTTGAAACAACAATTAAATTTTCCAACAGTTCAGGGTAGGGGAACATTTATAACAATATGTAGCATGCAACTACTCACTTGAAAATGAAATAATATAATCCTCGAATAGAGTATGAAAGTCCAACTAGTGCCCTGAACCAAATATGAAACTTACACGTCACTACTAATTTGAAAATACTAAAGAATAAAAAACTAAGTAACCCCAAACTAAAGCGCACTAACACGGCTCAACCCAACTCACCGTTACTCTTAAATATTACCTAAGTTCATCTTCTTCAAGTTCTAAAATTATCCAATACATGGGTTCAAACCGAAACTTAATTAAAAGTAACTTTAACATAAAATAGTATTTTAAACAAGCTTTCCAAATCTATTTGTTAACTTTGAAAATTGCAAAACCCACTCCACGCTGTTCAAAAAATTCCAAATCCCTCCAGATAACAACTAATATAACCTAAGTTTCAAACCCAAATGGTTTTACTTGATTTGCTTGTCAAAATAATAATTTACAATTAATTACATCCAAACAGCGCTTTCTGCAGCACTTTAAAGAAATTAATGGTTCTCTTAGTATACACGGGCAATCAATGGAAGGCTAGAAATTTAAGAAACTAGACTCGTAACCAATTTTAATGACGCTAATTTGATAATTTTCGTATTTATACCCAAAGAGAACGACACTTTCGAAATTACTGTTTTACACCAGTTTTCTGGACAGATTTGAACGCACCAGTTAATATAGATTTTGACTACCAAAAATTATGAGAAAATTCTGATATGCAATGTAATATGTAATTAATCTATTGTAAACATTTCAGTTCAAAATTCATCTATTTGATTTGATTCCTCGATTTTTAAAGTTTGTGATTCTGTGCAGAATTTTTAAACTAAGAATTACACCCATTCTTTATACACAATTTATCTCCTCAGATTTCTTAACAGTATATACAAACAAAATGCATACACCTATAACCTCTCTATCAATGAATAAAATAATAATAGAATAAGGATGAAGAACAAAGAAAGAAGAGAAGAAAACTTGGGAGGGCTATCCTTTGATGATCACACACAGTACAACACACCCAATTCCTTTCTTCGTTGCAACCTTTTGTTTCTCTTCTCTCACTCATGGCAGCTGCTGCTAGTGAAATTGTTAGAAGAGCTAGGGTTTTGTTTTGTTTTTATATATATAATTAACAACCCCGCTTTATTATTATTATTATTACTATTATCATCATCCTTTAAAATTATGGACATCCATACAAATTTATTTTTGGTTTAAAATTAATTCAAAGACCCTCCAAATATTTAATTTGCACTTTAAGATTCACAAGCAAAATATTTGAGATTGTAAAATTATTATTATTTAATTATTTACTTTATTTTTATATTCGGGCTCTCACAATAATCGGTGTGGGCATTGGTGGTAAGGTCTGCAAAGTAGAAAAAGGGTGAGTTTTGAATAGTTCGGTGTGCAATCTTTGTGGTTGGGAGGAAGGATCTCTTTGGATAATTCTAGATGTCTAGTCTAACTACTAATTCAGAGAGCCTTATTGTAATACTGTATTCTATATTACCTGATTTCTTCTGTGTATGGTTGATTAGTTGATAAAAGGTAGGAGGGTGTGTGCATTTTTACTGGGCATTGTAAACTCATGGCGTGTCATGCTAGGTGATGAAGCAGTTTATGATACTGAAGGTTATTTCAAAGGCAAACAAGATGAAATATTGGAACCGTGATTCACTTGAAGACGTAGACTATTTTTTTTTTTTCTTTCGACTTTTAATTTGGCAGTATTTTGTAATCATGTAATGGAACAAAAAACGAGTTATCTGTGATATTAACTCCGGTTATATATATGTATTAAGGTGTATTGGTTGTCTATTCTACTTGCGTTGTTTTGTTGTACTTATTTGATAGTCTCGAATTTTGAGGCGTTACACTGCGGGTCAGTTTCAAACTGTCTACAAATCACAGGCCATTTTTACAACCCTCACCTACTTAATTGCCAACAAGGTCAATCAAACATCATTCCAATTAAAGCAACAAAAAATTAATATTGCTCATTTCAAGACAACTTGGAATACTCTTTTCAATTTTCTTTTCCTATTAATATTGCATCATGTTCATCTGCTGTTTGCCACCAATATCAAATAAAATCTTTCATATTTTTTTCAATTCATATTTATCTCGTTTGAGAAGTTGACTATTTTAATAGATTATTTTAATTTTTGAGTATTTTAATAGGTTATAATATTTGTATTTGAAAAGAGAATTATATTTTTTTTGTAATTAGATATGATATTTATGAAAAAAATAAAATAATTATGAATTTAATGTGATATTTTATCTTATTAATTATTTTAACATATTTTATTACTTTGTGAATTTAAAAATAAATAAATAAAATAAAAAAATAAAAAAATAAAGAAAAACTAATTTTTAGCCTCTCAAACAGCCCCATTTTGTCATCCTTGAGACGCAATGATCAAAGTTAATCATAACTTGTAAGCCATGATGAGACACACTTGATTAGCCACCAAATTTCTCTTCCACAGCCATTTTCAATTAATAAATGTATGCCAATCAAAACCCATAAATTCAGCGTCTTTCCATCTTGAACAACAACCTGTTTCACATGAAATCGAACACACATTTTCTACAAATTAGAAAATTAGGAAAAAGATAAGACAAAATAAAATAATAAAACGTGAAATAATAATAAAAAATAAGTTTTGTTAAAAGAAGTATTGTCAAAACATAGCTCATTAATTTCTTAGAATAAAAATCCTAATAATCTTCCCTTTTGATAATGTTGAGACAAAAACTTATTAATCGATTCCTACACAAGATCGTTTGATTCAAGAACAAATGAACAAAGATAAAAATGATTAAATTGAAAACTATGATTTTGTCTTTAGAACGGGATTGCCAACTCATATTACAATGCGCGAAATTTGAATTGAAAATCCTAACAACCTCTCCCTTTGATAATTTTGTGACAAAACATAAAATACTCCCTTGTATGAAAACTTGTTAGAAAACAATCTCATAAAATAAAACGCATAATTTCAAAGTGCACTTGCACAAAACATGATTAATACTCCCCCTAAAAAAAACTCCTCTCTCTCCCCTTAAACACGAAACCTTTTTCTCTCTCCTTTTTGTTTAGAATTGACAAGGGAAAAACTCAAAAACAAAATATGTTGACCAGACGAAAAAAAAAAAAAAAAAAAAAGCAACAACAACAACAAGGCTACGAAGGAGAACCAAGGAAAGGAAAAAAACAAGGCTCATAAATTTTTTTATCTCCATTCTCAAATTTTGAAAAACAGAATTTTATCAAAACTTAAAATGTTCAATAAGGTGTAAAAATATACTCACTTCAAAACTATTGGATACAGATACCCATGAATCTCATACTAAGGTAGTGTGTTGTGCGAAATGAGAGAACACCATGTTTAGCAATGACATGTAGAGATCAAATGAACATTTCCATAAAAAATCGAACCACTCTTTTTGGAAGTCAAACCTTGAGTTTTTCATAGTATGATTTTTGAGAGCATTTATCGAAACTTCCATAACTTCCTTTCTTTTTCTTTTTCCTTTATATATATATATATATATATTTCTTTCATTTTGACAAAAATTTGAAGGAGACTTTCACACTAGTAAGAGCAGTAACTGAATCTAATAAATCATGAATTTTATCGTTTGAAAAATGACAGCTATAACACACTCTTACATGTAGGCCTTTCCCTCAAGCTTAGCACAAAAGCAACAAAATATTTTTCCATCTGAACTCTCATCATCATACTTTGAGTGCTCGGTTTCGGTCAATCCTCAAGAGTAAAGGCACAAAAAATTAACAAGTTGTTTAGGATTTCTCATGAGCTAAGGATAAACATTTAATCCCCCTAAAAATGTTTTTGAGTATTCAAAGTGATGTGAGAAGTATACAAACCAAACATGACATGCAATGTAAAACAAAGTTTGTTAGGAGTGAGTTTAAAGACAAAATTCCTTTTGACCAATAACAATTCTTTTTTTTTTTTTTAAATGGTTTCCCAAAAACAATTCTAAGGAAAGCAATCTAAAGTAACAAAATTCAGTTTTGGGAAAAGCTCAAGAACATTCAAAAGACTCACAAGACATGACACAAAAAAAAATAAAAGCTTTTTTTTTTTTTTTTTTTTTTCAATGAACTCAAAAATAAATAATAAAAAATTTGTATTTACAACAAAAGAACACGAAACCCTTCAGCCTAAATCATTTTTCCTCACCCAAACTACTCCAATTTTAACATGAGGAGTTTTGTTAGGTCCCTTAGTCTTGTCAATCCCACAAACAAACTTGTGTTATCGAGTTGAAATTTCCTAGTTATTTTGTCTTGCTCGCTCGAGCGAAGGAGTACTCACTCGAGTTAAGGCGTCTTACTCCCAGAAGCTGCTTTTGTCTATCACAAACCTGAGAAGGACAATTGTATGCTCGAGCGCAGGTAGCGTGGCTCGAGCGAAGCCACTTAAGGAAAACACGCATATTTGGTTCCTCGCTCGAGCGAGAGAGTCTTCTCTCAAGTGAGCTTCGCTGTCTCTATTTTCTATAAATACTTGTTTAAGTCCAAATCTAGGGTTACGTTTTATACATCTTCTTTGAGGATTTTAGGGTTTTCTTTTGGGGCTGTTTGCTAGTTTTCCTTGATGTTTATTGAGTATTAAACTCATGTTTTGTTAGTCACATATCAAGGAGTTTGTTTGTTCATCTTTGAGAGTTTTCTTCTTCGGTAGAATCCGAATATTCAAGCATAGAGTTATCAAAGAAGTTTGATGTTGTGTGCAGTCGTTGATTCGACATTGGATGTTGTGGATTCGACATCAACCTAATCAATTCCGAGACGAAGGTTGCAGTGAAAGATTTATAGAAGGTCTGAAGACAAATTGGAAGCGTTTGGATATTTTGTTTGGTATCTTTGTAATCTTTCTTTCTTTAGTAGTGGATTGATTTGTGGCGTTTCGCCCGTGGTTTTTTTTATCACAATTGAAGGTGCTCTAATTGTGATTTTTCCACGTAAAAATCGTTTCTGTTGGTTTATTGTTTCGGAAACAACAATCTAAATCACATTGGTACGTGCTTGATGATGTAGATTGGTATGTGTCGTTGTTTGGGAATTGGTACAATTAGTTCTTGATCTAATCACGAATCACTTAGGTTTTTCAATTGGTATCAGAGCAGGTCACTCTTTGTTTTTATCAAAACCATAGAAGTGTGATTTTGTCTGATTGGTGATATGGATTCAATTCATGAAGGTAACTCGACCCATAGACCTCCATTACTTGATGGTACAAACTATTCCTATTGGAAAGCTCGTATGAGAGTGTTTTTAAAATCTATCGATGAGAAAGTTTGGCATTGTGTGATCTATGGGTGGAGTGAACCTGTTGTCACCATTGACAGTATTGATATTCCCAAACCTCTTGATAAATGGGATGCATTCGATTATCAAAATTCAAGTTGGAACAGTAAGGCTCTTAACTCCCTCTTTTGCTCCATCACTCCTGAAGAATTCCATCGTATTTGTACTTGTGAGGTGGCAAAAGAGACTTGGGATATCCTTGGAACTATTCACGAGGGTATTGCTTCTGTTAAAAGGTCAAAACTTCAACATCTCACCTCTCCTTTTGAAACCCTTGTTATGTGTGATAATGAGACGTTTGATGATTTTTATGCTAAACTTAGTGACATCGTGAATTCCTATTTCACACTCGGTGAAAAAATCCCTGATGCTAAGGTTGTTGGAAAATTTTTGAGGTCTTTACCCGAGAGGTTCCAATAAAAAATGACAGCTATTGAGGAGGCTCAATATGTGGATACCCTCAAGCTTGATTACTTGGTTGGAAACTTGCAAACTTATGAAGCCCACCAGATTTCTAAGAAAAAACAAAAAGATAGTGTGGCTTTCACTAGTGCTCATGAGCCTGCAAAAACTCCTAAGTCTGAGTTTGATCTAGAGTCCAAGATGATGGCTATGTTTACTAAACAGTTCAAAAAAAATTTAAAGAAAAAGAAGCCTAATTTCAGGGACCCTATTTCAAAAGATAAGAGTAACGAAAAACGTAAAACTTTGCCATCAAAACTTGCTCCAAAAACTGAAAAGAAGATTGTGAAGGGGCAAGGGGTCAAGAGTTATGAATGTGAAGGGTTTGGACATATTGTTCTTGAATGTCCATCAAAAAAGAATTGGAAGAAAGTCTATACAGTGACTTGGGATGATGAAAGCGGGTTAGAGTAAGAACCCGAAGAAACCGAATCCGGTGAAGATGGAGATAGTGCTTTCATGGCATTCTGGTCCACTTTCACTCAACCTCCTCTAAAGTTAGTGGAATTTGCTCGTGGTAAAGATTTACTTCGTGTTTCTACCTTTGATAGGAGGAATTACTTGTACTGGAAGATCAGAATGAGGGCGTTTCTGAGAGCCTTCGACCCTGAGGGTTGGCAAGCCATTGAAAAGGATGTTGAAAGCACTGACAATCCGAGCAATCAGAGAGTTTTGACTACCATTCGTGGAGCAATTTTTGATGAAGAACAACAACGGGTTGCTCACTACACAAAGGCCAAAGATGCTTAGGACATTCTGAATCAATTTCATGAAAAATGAGAGTCATCTTCAGCACCATCTATCACCTTTCCTGCCTTAGTTGCTCGACTGGATGAGGTCCACGAGAAAGAGGAGGAAAAAGAAAATGATGAAACATCAGAAGACAATGATGAGACTGATGGTGATGATCTACAACAAGCTTACGAAATGGTTTACGATGAATCTCTGAATTTGTCCAAGATCAATGACAAACTCACTCTCAAGCTCAAAGCATGTGAAAGCGAGAATGTCAAGTTAAAAGGAGAAATTGCAATAGCAAAGAAGAATGTCATCAAGATCTCTACGGACAGGCAAGACCTATGTGGGAAGCTTCTATCTTGTGAGACTGAAAGGAATGAACTTCTGAAAGTATATGCCACACATGAAGAGAAGATTGAAAGCCTTGAGGTGTCACAAGCTACATTGGAAGAGATGGTGTGTCATAAAGATGAAGAACTCAACATTACTAGAGCCACAATTGCCATGTGGAACAAAGGTTGCAAGTCATTAGAAGAAATCCTCGGTTCTCAACAAATGGGTTATGACAAAAGTGGGCTAGGCTATGATAATGCGACAGTTCACAAAGGACATGTGTGGACGCGCCCCGAGGGACTTATGCTACCACAGTTCGGACTCGTTTTGTCACGGTTCTAAATCTGAACCAAAGAGTCCAAATCTGGCAAATCGTTTTGAGAAAACCGACTTTTGAAAGAAGTGCCAAACATGGATTGCTTTGCCAGATATAGAGTCGCCACCTGAATATTTTTTAATGGGGAATTTAGGAAACCCTGACTCAATGCCAAAGGCCACGTGTCCGTGATCACCAAAGTTGCCTCGGCTCGGGAACTTGGGTACGATTGGGAAAGGTCAGCTATGAGCACCCCCTCTCGCCCGATCAAAGATCGGCCTCTACTAACCGTGATATCTTGTTTTGAAAACATTATATGCCCTTATTCCGGTTATTAGCCTAGAATTACCATGTTATGCGTGCAGCAAACAAGTATAGACCAAATCGCCTAAATTGGAACAGAACATTTCATGTTTGTTTTAAAAATGGTTTGCTACTCGTAAGTAGGCTAGAATGCAGATTTTGCCACTCTCAAGTGGGCTTTAGAAAAGGTGGTTTTGCCACTATCTAGTGGGCTTAAAACTCGTAGTTTTAATGCATTATTCCAATTTAGGTAATTCAACCTCCATCCACAGGCATTCAAGCAGTTATATCACATAAGCAGCTAGCCTCATGGTAATCATGCTATTATGGCTACACTCACATGCATGCGGTATGCTAAAGCATAAAAGCTTACCTAGTACTCCAAGCCAAAACAGAAACTAGTTAGTAATCACATGCATGATCCTAGTTCGTGTTAAGATGGCTAATGCAACACAAGCAAAATGCAGCTAGAATAGGCTCAGCTAATCTAAGATGGCATATGAGATGCTACAAATAACATGTATTCAACTTGGAATTGAAATACAATGCAGTTAGTATGATGCGCTGAGCTCGGTGCATGCAAGACAAATGTATCGATGCACACATGCATAGCATAAGGTATGCTAATTTAAATATACCCTAATACTAACCATCAAAAGCAGGTAAGTAAAAGGGAGAAAGAAGTGGGGGTTGGAAGACATGCACACATGCACACACACTTATTACAAATTCGCCCTCGCTCGGAGGGACCAAAGGAATATACAAATTAATTAACCTACAAGCTAATTAATTATTACAGACCACCTAATTAATTGACAAATCAATTGAATATAATTAAGCAGTAAACAGCAGCCTCGGGAAGAGGGTCCAATGCATGCGCACTTGGTTCTGCTCGGAGCCATGCACAGGATGCCTCTGCTTTGGCTGTTATCCTCCTCTGAAGACTGCACAAGTCCCAGGGTTGCTTCTCTGAGTGCTCTAGAACACCACCGGCTGAAGGGATTGGTCACCAGCCATGTGTAATGGTCACCGGCCACAAAATACTCCATCGGCCAACAATGGATGGCCGGTCGGCACTAAAGATGGCCGGCCGGCCAAATCTCCCCTGCAGAAACTGGTTTGACAGCAGCAGAGGACAAAGCAAAGCATGGAAATGTATTTCAAGTAATGTATGCACTAATCACATCCCCTATCATGTTTATGACTCAAAGGAATATGGGTCTCGATTTTCGGACCACCAATCACGCATTTACATGCATGATGGCCCAAGGAATCAAGGGTGCATTTTGATATTGGAATGCAATGCACATAAGCAAATAAAGGGGCTCAACCTCTATTACAAGCATTTCAAGAGGTTAGGCATGCGTGCCAACATGGTGCAACCTAGGCATGTGAGCTAGCATGCGATCATGGAAATGCAAAGAAGCATACAAGGCATACAATGATCATGCAAGGCATGAAGCAATGCAACCAACAAGTGTGCAAGACATAATGTGGGTGTTCAAGCATGCAAGCAAACATGTGACTTCATTCAATCATGCAACTTCAATCATGCAACAACACACAAATATGAAACAACATACAAGGGGAGCATGCGACAATATGCAAAGGAGGGACTTACACTAATTGGACAGCTCTATACTAAGCCCAAATAATGGCCAAAAGCTAAGGAAGTGGGGCCAAATACACATACAAGCATGCATATAAACATGGTCCATTACTTAGGCACAAAGAGCAACTCTCAAGCACACTTAAGAAGATGCAAACATGGACTAATGGCATGCATTACAAGCTCTGAAAATCATGCTATAAAGGTGCCAAACCAATTGAACAAGATAAACATAGCATGCAACATGGTCCAAAACTCAAGGCTAACAAGCCAAAATGTAAGGTAGCTATACAAAGCATGCCATGGTCAACCAAAGCAACCCAAAAACAGACTTCAAGCATACCAAAACAAGCATGGAAGCTTCACAAAGCTTAGCCAAAAACATGCTAGAACAAGGGCCCAAAGCATAAGACATGTTAAGGCTAAATAATGGCATTACAAGACATGTATGCAAGACATGCAAGGTGTGTCTAAACCAACTCAACACAATGCTATTTCATGGTAAAATAAGCATAAATATCAGTCAAGGCATGGTCAACACACACTTAAACTAGATGCTCCCTCAAGAGGCTAAAATAGCCCTTTTCAAGGACAACAAGGAGAGGGGGTGGCCCTCTCCTTCATAGGTCCTCAAGGTACCATTTTCACCTCTGAAATCTCTCAAGATTTCACTGGTGAGGAGGCCCAAACACAATGGTCCCAGAGCTCAACCAAAATGGCACAAAAATTGAGCCTTACAAGGCTTAAGAGGGGTCAAACAACCCCAAAGCTTAACCAACTATTTAGGGCACTTAAAAATAGAACTTTTCTATGTTATATGTTAAGCTCAAAAACAGATGCAAGATAGGCTAAAAAGCTTTGCAAAAATGGGGTAAAAAGGGACAAAAGTCTTACCCTTGTAGACCCTCTTCACAAACAAAGTTCCAGCAGCTCTTTCGGTTCCAAACTAGTCCAAAAACTTCAAGGAAAGACCTCTGGTGCCTCAGCAACCAAGAAAAGGTGTGATGGTTGGTGTTTGTGCACAAAAATGAGACTAAATACACACTAAACACAAGAGAGATATAGAGATAGAAGAGATACAAACCCTAACCCTAAAGCTCAAACTCTGGAAAATGTTATCTAAAATTGTCTAACCCCTTTACAAGAGAGAAGAAGCTCCTTCTTATAGACAATTAGTCTTGTAAAGCTTCCAAAGAAAGCTAACAAGAGGGAAATCCCTCCATACACGTGTATGGAGGGGGTGAAAGTGCATGCCAGCTGCACAAAAATATCTGCAAAAGCAGATGCACAATAGTCGGCCGGCCAAAAATGCAATTGACCAAAAAAAGATAGCCGGCCGGCCATCTATAGTGCCGGCCGGCCAAACATTTGGCCGGTGGCAACAAAACACAGCCGGTGGCCTCAAGCCATGGCCGGTGGAGTGTGGGGATGGCCCACAAGCCATTCCCTGCCCCTCCAAGGCAAAGAACAAGTGTTTGGTGCAAAACCAGACACGAAACAGTCAAGTCGAGATATCCTGAGGCAAGGCGCATAGCCAAGACCTCCGGGAACTCAAGACGAACACAAACATGGATGATCACCGAGTGTTCAAACGGTGACGTTCAAGTCTTGAGGACGGTAAAAAATGGGGTGTCTACAACATGCCTCTACATCATAAGGTCTAAAAACTCAAGCAAAGGGAAAGCTGAAGGTGCTACAAGGTGATCCCTCTCTTCATCTACCTAACGGGGGTAAGATCAACAAAAGGGAGGTAAAACCTGTTTTTGTTTCTCATCATTGTGGTAGGTATGGCCACATGCACCCTTATTTCTTTGAGTTGTTTGGTAAGGTGTTTCAAAAGGGTAGAAATTCTAATACTTTTTGGGTTAGGAGACAACCTTACATGTCTAGGTGGAACACCAAGATTAATGAGGGTGTTTACAACGCCAAGATATTTACCAAGACCGCCATTCCTGATTTTGTTAAGACCAAAAAGATATGGGTAAGAAAGGATGCCTTGACTTGTTTTGTTGTTCACCATGCCCTAAAAGCACCCGACTCACACATGTGGTACCTTGATAGTGGGTGCTCTCGTCACATGTCAGGTGACAAATCCTACTTCACCTCCCTTGAAAAATATAAAGGAGGAATTGTTACCTTTGGAGATGGTGGCACTTCTAGAGTCATTGGTAAGGGCTCTATAAGTGTGGCTGGTCTACCTAAGCTCGAAAATGCATTACTTGTTGATGGCCTTAAAGCAAATCTTTTGAGCATTAGTCAAATGTGCGATTCCCACCATGAAGTATTATTTTCAAAAAATAAATGTGAAATTTTAGATAAAAAAGGAAACACTATCATGCATGGGGTTTGCACATCTGACAACTGCTATGGGGTTATTACTACTAATGATCTCACTTGTCACTCAGCCATCATAAGTAATATTGATCTGTGGTTTCAAAGATTAGGTCACATGAATTTCAAAGACCTAACTAAGATAGCCAACATAGAGCTTGGGAGAGGTGTACCTAAACTGGGTAAGAATTTGAACCATGTGTGTGGACCATGTCAACTTGGGAAGCAAACCTGTTCCCCTCATAAAAAGGCGACCAACTTTGCAACCAAACGTCCGCTTGAATTGGTTCATATGGATCTTATAGGACCCATTCGCACTGAAAGCATTGGAGGTAAAAGATATATTTTTTTAACAGTTGATGATTTTACTCGTTTTTCATGGGTAGATTTTTTAAGAGAAAAATCTAATACGTTTGATGCTTTCCAGGCCTTAGTCCTTAAAATCCAAAATGAACAGGGTGTTTCTATTAGGCGTATCATAAGAATTCTAACTGATCATGGCCGTGAGTTTGAAAATAGTTTGTTTTCGGATTTTTGTGATATGCATGGAATCAAGCTTGAATTTTCTACATCGATTACTCCACAACAAAATGGAGTTGTTGAGAGGAAGAATAGAGTTGTTCAAGAGATGGCTAGGGTCATGCTCCTTAGTAAAAAAGTTCCTCCAAAGTTTTGGGCTGAAGCCCTAAATACTGTTGTTTATGTCATAAATCGTGTGTATTTAAGGCCCAGCACTTTACAAACTCCATATGAATTGCTGAAAGGATTGAAACCCAATGTAAAATACTTCAAAACTTTCATGAGTAAGTGTTACATTTCAAAGATAGAGAGCCTTTGCGCAAATTTGACTCCTGAAGTGATGAAGCTATTTTTCTAGGGTATTCAACCACTAGTAGGGCTTTTCAAGTCTATAGCCTGCGAACTTCATCTTTAATGGAATCGATCAATGTGGTTATAGATGACATAAGTTCTCCTACTTCAGCGATAAATGAGGAAGAAAATCGTGAGTCTTCAATCCTGGATACTGAACCACAAAGTCAAAAAGAAGCTGAGGTCTAAGCACAAGAAGTTGAGACAGCACCAACTTCTCAGGTGAGTCAGAGTCCAAAGAATGTGCAGAGAGACACCACTTCTGATGCTTCTGTCATCACAAGTCCAGAGTTCAAACCATCATTAAACTCAATCATCCAGCTCAACAGGTGATTGGAAGTGTCTCGGATCGAATGAAAACCTGAAGACAAATTTGGGATGAGGTATCTCATATGTGTTATGTTTCATTAATTGAACCTAAGAATATAGAAGAGACCCTACTAGATGATAGTTGGGTCAATGCTATGCATGAAGAATTAGGTCAATTTGAACGCAACAATGTTTGGACTCTAGTTCCCAAACCTAGAGACATGAATATGATAGGTACCAAGTGGATCTTTAAGAATAAATATGATGAGAATGGTACTGTGGTTAGAAATAAAGCTAGGTTGGTTGCTCAAGGCTACACACAAGTAGAGAGTGTTGACTATGATGAGACGTTTTCCCCAGTTGCACGTTTAGAATCTATTCGTATTTTACTTAGTGTAGTATGCTTTCTTGGTTTCAAATGGATGTGAAAAGTGCCTTTCTGAATGGGTACTTAAAATAAGAGGCTTATGTTGAGCAACCAAAAGGGTTTGAGGACCCTAAATGTCGAAACCATGTCTACAAGTTAGACAAGGCTTTGTATGGGTTGAAATAAGCTCCTCGGGCTTGGTATGATAGACTTACTACCTTTCTTCTTGATAATGATTTTCAAAGGGGTAGTGTGGATAAGACTTTATTTGTGAAACATACTGAGTCTCATATTCTTGTTACTTCGATTTATGTTGATGATATTGTATTTGGATCCACTGCTGATCATCTTATGAAATATTTTTTGGATTGCATGACACATGAGTTTGAGATGAGCATGATGGGAGAGTTGTCTTATTTCTTGGGTCTTCAAATTAAACAGTCTCATTCGGGTATGTTTGTTTCTCAGACTAAGTATGCCAAAAATCTTGTGTCAAAGTTTGGTCTCGAGTCAGCCAAACATGCACGCATTCCCATGAGCACCACTCTTCACCTTTCCAAAGATTCCTCTGGTAGTGATGTTGATCCTACCCTTTATTGAAGTATGATAGGGAGTCTCTTGTACCTCATAGCCAGTCATCCTGACATTGCTTTTAGTGTAGGTGTTTGTGCCCGTTACCAAGCCAGTCCTAAAGAGTCTCATCTTCTTGCGATCAAATGAATCATTAAATATGTTAATGGGATATTGGGGTGTGGGGTTTGGTTTTCTACCGACACTATAGCTGAAATTACTGGTTTTTCTGATGCCGACTGGGCAGGGTGTGCTGATGATAGGAAGAGTACATCCGAGGGGTGTTTTTACCTTGGGAATAACTTGGTTTCTTAGCATAGCGAAAAGCAAAATGCCATGTCTCTTTCGACTATTGAGGCTGAGTACATTGCTGCAGGGAGTTGTTGTGCACAAATGCTGTAGATGAAGCAAATGCTTCATGATTATGGAACAAACCAGAACACTCTCACTATTTTCTTTGATAACACAAGTGCCATAAACATTTCAAAAATTCTGTCCAACACTTTTGTACCAAACACATTGACATTCATCATCATTTTATTCGAGAGTTAGTGGAAGAGGGCCTTGTTGTTCTCGAACATGTACCTATTGAGCATAAAAAAGCTGATATTTTTACAAAACTCCTTGATCTTTTTAGGTTTGAGTTCCTTAGAAAGACCTTGGGTGTAGTGCTTAGTCGCTAGGGTGCTATCTGTTACTTGAGTGGGTGTGAGTGTATTGGCTTTATGTGTGCTTAGATGCTATCATCTAATTATCAGTGATTCCTGTCATCTCTGCATTTAAATTCATATGAACACTGCTCATGCTGCTTACAAGATCTCATTCGTCTTTATTCATAGCTCATGCTGAATGCCTATGCTTATTGATTTCATGATCTCATTCTGCACACATTCTTGAGATAAACTGTTGTAGGGTGTAGACCGCCTGAACTTCCTCCGCGTGCCACCTTTTGGAGAGGCGCGAATTGGGTTATAGCTACTATAGTTCGGACTCTTGTCACGGTTCTGAATCTAATCTCACAAAGTACAATGTAAGACTAATAAATCACCAAAAAGTCCAAATCCGGCAAATCATTTTGGAAAATTGATTTTAATCAAAAAGCGCCAAACATGGACTGCTTTGCCAAATTTTAGAGTCGCCACCTAAATATTTTATTTTGGGAAATTTAGGAAACCCTGACTCGTGCCTAAGGCCACGTGTCCGTCATCACCAAAGTTGCCTCGGCTCGGGAACTTGGGTACGAGAGGGGAAGGTACTGAAATGAGCACCCCTGCTCGCCCGATCAAAGATCGGCCTCTACTAAACATAATATGTTGATTTTGAAAACACATGTGTTCTAGTTTCGGTTATTTAGCTATCTTACTACGTGATGCGCACAGCATACAAGTATAGAATAGATCGCTCGATTTGGAACAAAACATCTCATGTTTGTTTTTCGAAAATGGTTTGAAGATGCTACTCGCAAGTAGGCTAAAATGCGGATTTGCCACCAAACAGGGTGGGCTTGAAACAACATGATTTTGCCACTTCAAGTGGGCTTAAAACATACATTCAATGAATTGTTCCAATTCAAGTAATCGAGCCTTCATCCACAAGCATTCATGCAGCTAATCACTTAAGCAAATAGCCTCATGGCAAGCATGCAAAACATGGAAACCACTTACACTCATGCAAGGATGCTAAAGCGTAAACACTTACAGTGTACTCCGAGCCAAAACAAAAAACTAATTAGAAATCATGCATGATCCTAACTATACAGGATGCCTAATGCAACACATGCAAAAATGCAACTAAAATAGGCTCGGCTTGCTAAGATGGCATATGAATGCAACTTGATAACATGCTTTGAAACACGTATTCAAGAAAGTGTATTGAAATACGATGCAGTTTGAATGATGCACTGAGCCCGGTGCATGCAATATAAATGAATAATACAAACATGCAAGCATAAGGTATGCTAAGCAAAACATGCCCTAAACTAACCATCAAAAGCTGATAAGTAAAAGGGAGAAAGAAATGGGGTTGGAAGACATGCACACACACACACATCCTTATTACAACATTTTGCCCTCTCGACGGAGGGTCCGAATGAAAGCTAAGCTATTCTAAGCTAAGCTACTTAGCTAATCTAATAATCTAATTAGACTAATTATTACACAACCAAATCGAATAATTAGCAAACCAATTACTAATTATTACAATACCTTAATTAATTAACAAATTAACTAATCATGGCATCTTACTAAGCATGTAAGATATGTAAACTAGGCTGCCTTAGCTTCTGCCTTGAACAATGAAGGAAGCATGCTCTCGGTTGCCGCCTTGAAACGCCTTCCGGTTGGCTTTTGAGAGGCTCTGTTTTGGCTCAGAGGAAGACCTGCCTTGCTGCTATGCTTCAAGGGTGAGCATGTTCCCCTTTTAAGCTTAGTTTTGTACACAATGTTAGCCACTTTTGCATGCTGTTTTAGGCTTGGTTGTTAACTACAAAAGCTCTGATTTTAACTGTTAAAAATGTTGGTTTGAGTCTTTGTTGGAGTTAGGGGTGGTCTACCCTCTTTCTTTGTTTATTTGTTAAGCTTTTAAGCCATTCTTTGAAGCTTTTGTAATAGGCTTTGCATGGCCTTTCTACCACTGAAACTCAGAGGAATTTTAGTGGTGGAAAGGCGGTTTTGAGGTCCAAAATAGGAGGGGGTGGTCCCCTCTCCTCTTGTCTTGCATGCATGTGTTGATGGCTCACAAAATGAGCATGTGTTTCTACTTCTTTATGTCTTTGTTCAAGATGATTTTATGACTTTTTAGACCTGCCATAACTCTATTTTTGGCTTGTTTGATCATTGGTTGCTTGCATCTTACACTTGTGGTGCAATTTTGCTTGTTAGCCTTGTATGCCTAGTGAGTTAGCTTGTTATTCTAGCATGTGTTGGCTTAGTCTCAGCCTATTTTTGGTCTTATTTCAGCATGCTTTAACTCTATTTTTAGGTGTTTGGGTCACCTCTTGCTTGCTTTTGGTACTTGTAGTGCAATCATGTTTGTTGACCTAACATGCTTCATGCTTTAGTTCATCATTCTAGCATGTGTTAGCTTTGCTCCAGCACATTTTTGCCATTGATTTAACATGCTTGAGATCTATTTTAAGTGGTCTTGGTCATATATGCTTAGCTTTGTATAGCTATAGTATAGTTGGGCTTTACTAGCTTTGTGTTTGAGGCCCCTAACATGCTTTGAATGTGATGATTGCATGCCTTAACCTCATTTCTCACATGATTTCAGTGTATATAGCATGGTCACACTCTCACATGTTCCACTCTTTCAATGCTTTTGAGAGATGTGCCTTATGCCTTGTTTGTGAGCCAATACGTATGCATGCTTGTCTAAGCTTTTGGGCTATCATTTCAGCATGTTTTAGCCTTTGATTTGGCATGGTTGACCTATGTCTAGAGCTGGTTTGGTTGTTTGGGCTATGTATTGCATACTTCTTGTGTAGTGCTCTTTACTAGCCTTGTGCTTTAGGTCTTCTAAGATGCCTTATTTGTGATGTTTATGTGATATGGCATCATTTCTGATATGATTTCAGAGCATATAGCCTTGTTATACTCTCATGTTTATCACTCTTTCAATGCTTTTGAGAGTTGAGCATTATGCCTTGTTTGTGAGCCAATGCATGAACATCATTCTTTTGCCTTTCATGCTATCATTTCAGATCATTTTGGCCACTGTTTTGGCATGCATGAGGTCTATTTTGGGTTGGTTTGGTCCATTGAACATTATATTGCATTGTCCTAGTGTTGTATCCTTCACTTGTTTTTAATGCTTAAGTCTGTTAACATGTTGTGCATGCGTTGTCTGCATGTTAGAGTCTTGCATTTCATGTGAAGATGAGCATGTTGTTTGCATTGTATCGTGTACAACCGGACGTTATGTTGAACACCAGGTGGATTGGCCCACTTCATACTCAAAGTGATGAAAGTGAGCCAATCCCCTTTGTAGCTATTGCCTTTGATCACTCATGATAAGGCCGTGGTCTTAGTGTCTTGTTTGTTGTGCATTCATCAATGTGGTGAATGTGGTTTGGAAATACTCTTCAAATCCTGGAAGACGCCAATGATCCTCTGCTAGTCACCTGCAAAAATACAAACTCCGGTCGGGGGTGCCGGAATTAGCACTCCGACGGACAAGTCTCCCTCCGAGCTTGCTCACTAAGTTTATAGAAGTGTTTCTTACATACCTTTATTAGTCTGAAGCTCTTGTATTTATAGTCATTTTTCAGCCTCGGGATCCGGGTCTACTTCTCCAATCATTACCTTTCCTTGCACTCGGCTGCAGGGGCTTTATCCTATTCGGCCTAGTCATCGTATTCGGCCGATCTCCCCTTCGAGATTTTTACCCGTTTGGCACCTAGAGGCCGAGATGTTACTCCTCTTCTTCTCTCGATTATTCGCTACCACATTGCCCCGAACCCCTATTTAACCGCATTAAAGCGGGGTGTGTGGCTCGGAATTCGAAAAGGTTTATCATCGGGCGGCCTCGCATGTCCCAATACGTCAGGTGGCGCACGCCTTTTTTGCTCATTATTACACTTTCCCGCTCTATTTGTATATCTCAGCATTTATTGTGATTTGAAACTTTAGTCCTTTCAAATTCACACTTCGTCGGGTTCCTGAGCTTTTTGAATCGTCGATTGCATATCCCTCGTGGCTCGCGTTTCTGCAACCTCTTCCGCCTTCCTTTGTCTCATCCGTTTTCGTAAGTCCTCTTCTCCCTCCATTGTAACCCTATTTTCTATTTGTTATTTTCAGCCTCTGCGAATACTTGGTTCCGCTAGAATGGCGAAACACTTGAAAGACCTCCTCTCCGAGGATCGTATCTCTGGTTTCCGGAAGCATTTTTCCGTTCCTGACGACGTTCATTTGTCCCTCGTCATGGACAACGCTCTCGTCATGGAGAGGGAAGATCAAAACACGTTGTATTCCTCTTCGTCATTGCGAGGGCGGAGTTCGCTTCCTTACACCCGCTTCTTAGGGCCGTTCTCCACTATTGGGGTTTGATCCTTCTCAACCCAATGTAAATTTCTTCCGAATCATCATGGGGGTTGTGGAGTTGAACAAACGCCTTAGTATTAACCTTGGGATTCCTACATTCATTGTTACGCCTTAGCCAAATCCTCCGTTAATGGGCGATATTTTCTTAGGGCCAAAGATCGACCATCATTTAGTGACTATGCTTGCCACCGTAAGCGAGTTGACGACGTGATGGTCAACGCCGAGGTAATTGGGAGTTCGCCGATGGGGAAGATCGCTGAACCCTATTCCTAGGCGTAAGGCGAACCGAGTTGACACGCCGATGGCTTATGTTCGTTGGCCTATTTCTTATTCGCTTCTTTTTCTTAGATCGCTTTTATCTTCCGCAGTAATAGGTTGAAGAAAATTTTGAATTCGGTTGATGACGCAGTTCTTAGGAAATTGAGATCGCACGACGATTTCGCCGCCCAAACGCATACAAAAACAGGAGAGCCGCCCATATTCTCCTTGATGCGAACCGACTTACACCACTTTCTCACCGCGGATAATATTCCGATTCCATTAGGCGTCAGCAGCTCGGCCCTTATCTTTCCCAAATTCGAAATCTTCTGCAGACGGTCTCAGCATCGATTCGGAGGAAGACGCCAGAATACCAGAGAAGTGATTGCCGACCCGACCGAGGATCTCGCTAAAGGCGAGGGCGGCGAGGCCGTCGCTCGAGATCCGAGGCCCTCAACCATCTACCTCGTGACGGCAGATTTCTCTGGGATATTTTCGCGAACTTGGGGATCTGCCGGCGATTTTTTCCGAGGATATGGCGAATGAGAGCTTAACGCAGATGGCGCGCAAAAGATATGCCGGGCGCTTGGCCGCCCGCCAGAAGGCTGAATGTGCCGAATCTAATCCTAGCTTGATCAAGCCATTCATAGCCGTTTCTGGGGGCAGGGTTGAGGTTGCCGTGTCCGTCAAGGAAAAGGAGGTGGAGAAACAGCCGATCGTGACATTTAGTTTCGAGCAAGGCCAAAAACGCGATCTTAGAAGGAGAAGCGACTTGTCGCCTGGTAACGGCCTCGACTTGAACCGGTCGCGCGGCTCGTCGTTATCCAAACCAAGATCGAGGCACGCCGATTTTATCCGATGCTTGACGGCGAGATCCGTGCCGCTCTTAGCTGGCGGCGATTTCCTGCCGGTGACAAAGAAGCCTTCGGTGCCGTGCCTGATGTCATGGCCGTCGCCTTAACTGCTCAATCGGCACTTATGGTAGGTCAGCTTCGTTTCCTTGTTTTGTTTAAGGGCGTCTAATTACACCGAATTGTTTTGCAGATGATCGGAAGGGTCGCCGACTTGGGCCGTCGCCTGCGTGATGCTCTCGGGAGAATCGATCATTTGCAAACAGAGTTGCAGGGTCAGAGAAGTAGGGCGGAATTCGAAATTATGAGGGCTGAAATGGAGAGCGCGCGGGCCGAAGCGGAGAAAGAGAGGGCACGAGTCACCGAACAGCAACCGTGTTGATCTTTGGCGGGGCAAATATGAGCGAGAATCGCTCAAGCTTTCCTGTAAGCATTTCTTTGGCGGAGGCTCAATTAGACGAGCTTAAGGCGGCCCGCGAGAAAGCCGAATCGGAGGCCTTTGAGGCAGGGAGGGGCGCCGCTTTGTCGGAGTATGTTGAAGAAGTGGCCAAATTTGAGAATCGCGGGTTCAAGCATGGGTGGCTCAAAGCCCTTGCTGCCGCTGAGGTTACATTGGATTTGCCAATTCCTTACGAGCAGGTGGATGTTGAGCCGCTTGAATCCGATGCCGACGAGTGATCTCGGAGCCGTTTACCGAGCGGGCGTCGTTCTCTTTTTGTCTTTGCTGTTTTTCTTCTTTTGGATAGTGCGTTGGTAGTTTTCATGTATAAATTGGTTAGCATCTGCGCGCAATTTATTAATGAAAATTTCCTTGTAATTTCAATACGTATTAATTTTTGCTGCCACCGCATACTTTGTATGAGACGGTTCTATGCTTAATTTTAATGAAAGAGTTCTATGTTTTGTCAATGTATTTGGTGAAATGGATTTGCATGTATTGTGGGAAAACCCTAATCGGTGAGCCTGCCCGTACCCCAGGGGGTTCGTGAAAAGAATTGCCTTTTGTGTGCCGGTTAGGGTACTGGGTCCGAATGGATAAATTTTACTGTGGCATTAGTGACTTTTATCTAGAACTCTTCTGAACAAGCCGTACATGCAATATCGTTTGTTTAATATATATCCGCAAGAACCGGGCTCTTGCCGTTTCAATAAATATCCTATCAAGATCAGCATTTGCAATTTCACTGCCTACCGATCTTGGGCCGACTGGGCACTCGAGCCGAATAGATTGATGAATCTGCCCTTGCCCCAGTGGGCTCATGATAGGGGCGCTTTTGATTCAATTCGCAAGCCGGCTGGATACCCTGGCCGAACAATTTTGGTAGGATTCAATACGTATTCTATCAGAATCGGCATTTGCAATTTCACTGCCTACCGATCTTGGGCGATTGGGCATTAGAGCCGAATAGATTGATGAATCGCCCTTGCCCCAAATGGGCTCATGATAGGGCGCTTTTGATTCAATTCGCAGTCGGATGGATACCTGGCGAACAATTTTGGTAGGATTCAATCGTATTCTATCGAATCGGCATTTGCAATTTCACCGCCTCGATCTTGGGCGGTGGGCATTAGAGCCGAATAGATTGATGAATCTGCCCTTGCCCCAGTGGGCTCATGATAGGGGCGCTTTTGATTCAATTCATGGCCGTTTGGATTCCTGGCGAACAATTTTGGTAGGATTCAATACGTATTCTATCGAATCGGCATTTGCAATTTCCGCCTCCGATCTTGGGCCGATTGGGCATTAGAGCGAATAGATTGATGAATCGCCTAGCTCGGGGCAACTTTGTGAGCGAGTTGAACCAAGCTCGCCGTCATCCCATTCGGCGTCGGTATTGGGTTTGTAATTAATGAATCCTGCCTCGATCGCGTTGCCTTTGCGGGTGTTTAAAGAGTGGTAGGTACTGCGTTCGAAGGGACAGCTTTAAAGAAACTGGTAGGTGTTGTGTTCGAACTCCGGAAGGGAAGTCGATTGTGCGAATGTCGAACAAACGCTTTTTTTTAACGACAAAGGGGCGAAGACATTACCGGGTGGCGATATGAGTCGGAGTGAACATCGAGGCGCGCCCTTGTGTGCGGGGGGCAAGAACTCTATGAGTAAAGAGGGGCGTCGATCTCCTCGACGTCGGAGCAGGTCGCCCAGACGAGACAGGCAGTCTCAAGGGAGGTTGCCACACGCCCGTGTCGGAAGCGGATTCGATCGTGCGAGACCCAGATGTGGCGGTCGAGTTCGCTCGACAAATATTTCCTCCTGAAGTTCAGCAGTCGATGCTCGGTCGTCAGGACTACGAAGTGTTTCGCGACGGTATACATGGGGCGGTGAAAGGGCTCTATACGGCTTACGAAGTCGGCATGCGGTTGCGCGCCGCCCGCCGAGAAATGGCGGAGAAGGAAGCGCGTATCCGGAGTTTGGAGGCTCGAGCAGAGGCGGCTGAACGTGAGTTAGGGACGATCAAGGCAACTCGAGCACGGCCAATAGGCGAATAACCCCAATCGTTGAAGAGAGGGTTACGAGTTGGCTTATAAGCGCTGCCATTGCCGATCGGGATATGGCGAGTATGTTCGCCTTGGAGTCCGCAAAGGGGAGGTCCTATGAAAAAGGTTTTCACGAAGGGCGGCTGGTTGGAATTCAAAAGACCAAGGAAAAGCTCGCCGAAGAGGTTTGCCGATGTGAGAATCGTGGGTTTAGGCATGGTTGGATCGGGAACTCAAGTTGCGAATCTCTTCGCTGGCGGAATTGATCTTGGCGTCGCTCGCTACATGAGAAGGACTTTTCTGTTTTACGCTTTTGAGGTTGAAAAGAGTGAGGATGAAGGTGATCTTGTATAATATGTATTTGTTGTATGGTTCGGACGCTGGTCACGTTCGTAATTATGTAATTTCTTGATGTTTAATAAAAATGCTTTATGGGAAATATCAAATTCTCTTCCGCATTCGGCGTACGCGTGTTTAATTTTATTGCATGTTTGTCTAGACGAAAATACACCAATCGGACTCGGCGTTTTAATTCGATGCGCCGATTGGTTGGCTTGATCGGCCTCCATGTAATGGCCGTTTGATTTAGAATTAAACCATTGCGTGTTTAGAATTTGGGTAAGCCATGAGCCAGGGAACGGAGGGGTATCGGCATTCTTGTTTTTGTTTGCAAGACGGCAGAAATGCCGCATGTCTAGCCGATTGGGATAGATGGTTCTAGGCTTTTTGCGTTTTAGTCAACCGTTGGTTTAACAAAGTCATGGAGAATGTTGATCGGCGCTTTGTCTCGTGGGGTTTAACGCTGATAAGAATTATTTCGAGATTTGGGCCTCGAGATCGGGGCCATTACTGAGAATAAAAACGACAAGGCCCTTGTGCGATCAAGCCTATTTAGTTCCCCAGCGGCTATCGTATGGGGTAATGCAGATCGAGAGTTCTCGTCGTCAGAACGTGATGATAGTTGCAGGGGCTCAGCTTCCGGCCGCACTTGGCGTTCCGTTGGTTTGCGGCGGAGGATTCTCCGGTGTAGGCGGTGGACCCGTGAAAGGAGGAACTGGAAACTCGTCAGTCTCCAAGTTGCTGAAGCAGATCGTCCCGAAAGGAGATACAGCGATCGTTCCCCAAAACCTTCCTTGTCTTGGATCTTGGCCTTGACATTGTCGATGGCGTCAGAGGCCCGGGGGGATTGCGATTCGGGCGCGGATGTGCCCTTAGATCGATGGACTCGTTTGTCTTAGAAGTTAGAAATAGATGTTGTAATGTTCGAACGCAGTTGCGTCGATGTAACAACTTTTTAATCGAATAAAGAGTGTCATTAAATAGAGAGTGTGTTTTACTTCATATGCTTTAATGGTTTGCTGTTAGCTTGCCATTGGAACTGTTGTGGTTTAAATATTTCTCCTGCACGCTAGTTATTCTGGCTATTGATTAAAACGAGCTCCGTATCAGGACTTGTTTTGGCCAATCGTGATATCCACGAAGGGCGCTCCGAATTCGGAGGCTTATTCGGCCCCAGATGACGTGCATCGAAAGGGCGCTCCGAATCCGGAGACTTGTTTTGGCCAATCGTGATATCCACGAAGGGCGCTCCGAATTCGGAGGCCTATTCGGCCCCAGATGGCGTGCATCGAAAGGGCGGTCCGAATCCGGAGACTTGTTTTGGCCAATCGTGATATCCACGAAGGCGCCCGGTCGGAGGCTTATTCGCCCCGGATGACGTGCATCGAAGGGCGCTCGAATCCGGAGACTTGTTTTGGCCAATCGTGATATCCACGAAGGCGCCCGGTCGGAGGCTTATTTTGTGTCGTGATATCCACGAAGGCGCTCGAATCGGAGGCTTATTCGCCCCGTATGGCGTGCATCGAAAGGCGCTCGAATCCGGAGACTTGTTTTGGCCAATCGTGATATCCACGAAGGCGCTCGGTCGGAGGCTTATTCGCCCCGGATGACGAGCATCGAAGGGCGCTCGAATCCAAGACTTGTTTTGCCAATCGTGATATCCGAAGGCGCTCGGTCGGAGGCTTATTCGCCCCGGATGACGTGCATCGAAAGGCGCTCGAATCCGGAGACTTGTTTTGGCCAATCGTGATATCCACGAAGGCGCCCGGTCGGAGGCTTATTCGGCCCCAGATGACGTGCATCGAAAGGGCGCTCCGAATCCGGAGACTTGTTTTGGCCAATCGTGATATCCACGAAGGGCGCTCCGAATTCGGAGGCTTACTTTGGCCAATCGTGATATCCACGAAGGGCGCTCCGAATTCGGAGGCTTATTCGGCCCCAGATGACGTGCATCGAAAGGGCGCTCCGAATCCGGAGACTTGTTTTGGCCAATCGTGATATCCACGAAGGGCGCTCCGAATTCGGAGGCTTATTCGGCCCCAGATGACGAGCATCGAAAGGGCGCTCCGAATCCGGAGACTTGTTTTGCCAATCGTGATATCCACGAAGGGCGCTCCGAATTCGGAGGCTTATTCGGCCCCAGATGACGTGCATCGAAAGGGCGCTCCGAATCCGGAGACTTGTTTTGGCCAATCGTGATATCCACGAAGGGCGCTCCGAATTCGGAGGCTTATTCGGCCCCAGATGACGTGCATCGAAAGGGCGCTCCGAATCCGGAGACTTGTTTTTGCCAATCGTGATATCCACGAAGGGCGCTCCGAATTCGGAGGCTTATTGACCCGGATGACGTGCATCGAAGGGCGCTCGAATCCGGAGACTTGTTTTGGCCAATCGTGATGTCCGAAGGCGCTCGGTCGAGGCTTATTCGCCCCGGATGACGTGCATCGAAGGGCGCTCGAATCCGGAGACTTGTTTTGCCAATCGTGATATCCACGGCGGGCGCCCGACCCGGAGGCTTATTCGCCCCGGATGACGGTATCGAAGGGCGCCCGAATCCGGAGACTTGTTTTGGCCAATCGTGATATCCACGGCGGGCGCCCGAATCCGGAGGCTTATTCGCCCCGGATGACGGTATCGAAGGGCGCCCGAATCCGGAGACTTGTTTTGGCCAATCGTGATATTCACGAAGGGCGCCCGGTCGGAGGCTTATTCGCCCGGATATGACGAGCATCGAAGGGCGCCGAATCCGGAGACTTGTTTTGGCCAATCGTGATATCCACGGCGGGCGCCCGACCGGAGGCTTATTCGCCCCGATGACGGTATCGAAAGGGCGCTCCGAATCCGGAGACTTGTTTTGGCCAATCGTGATATCCACGAAGGGCGCTCCGAATTCGGAGGCTTATTCGGCCCCAGATGACGTGCATCGAAAGGGCGCTCCGAATCCGGAGACTTGTTTTGGCACCAATTGGGTCGAAGGTCAGGCAAACAAAAATCCGTTTTCATTAAAATGAAGTTCCAGTACAAGCATCAGGTTCCACAAGTTGGGCCTGTAGATGAACTTGCGTAAAATCTACATTCGTGTGGATTGCTGCGAGCCACGGATCTCTTCAATGCCGCGGTCTGTTGGGAACCGCATAAGCTGATGGTAGGTGCTTGGGACGGCCTTCATGATGTGCAACCAGGGGCGGCCTATGATGGCATTATACTGCGATGGAAGCTTCACAACCAAGAATTCTGTGTCGACCGTTTTTGAGCCCGCCCGAACCGGCAGCACGACCTTCCCCCGGGTACTGATTCGCTGAAGCGAACAGCGGCTGGGACGATGGTGACAGATCCGACTCGTTAAGGCCGAGTTCTACAAAAGCTTTGTAGTACAGGATTTCGGCAGCGCTCCCTGGGTCTATGAGGATGCGTTCAACGCTGAATTGACGTACGCGTAACGTGACGACCAAAGGGTCGACGTGGCTGGCCTTCATTCCGAGGAAGTCGGAGTCGTCGAACTCAATCGTCGGGGCTTCATTGGGGCTGCCGGTTTGCTTGTTATGTTTGTGGGGAGACGGGTGCGACTGGATCGTATGGACGATCGGGGTGGTCGGCAGACCGTAGATCGTGTGGACCACGCCAAGCGGAGGTGAATCCTGTCTCAGGGCTAACGCGTTAGGCGGCGATCCCTTGCAAACATATAGCTGTAGCCGACCATCCTGCACCAATTCTTCCAGATGATCCTTCAGTGCATAGCAATTCTTGGTTTCGTGGCCGTGATCTTTGTGGTATTCGCATCGTCTGTCCCGCTTTCGTGTGTCGGGAGGCCCTATCATCTTTGACGGCCACTTGAAAAATGGGAGGTGCCGACCTTGGTCATTATTGCCGCGATCGGTTCTGTTAGCTCGTGATATTTCTTGTCGCTTTCGCCTTGAGCGTCTCGTCGACCAGAATCGCTCGCTTGCTCGGTAGGGCATTGATCGCTTGTTCGGCGGGAATCACGCCGCTTGTCTCGCTTGGTTCGCTGTGGTTCGGGCTTGGTGGCACGGAGTTTATTGGTCGAGCAATTTCGGGAGTTCCGCTTTTACGAGCTTTGTCCGGCCTTTGTTCTCAGGGCATCATCTTCGACTTTACAATATTCTTCGACTTTCTTCATCAAGGCCCAGACTGTTTTGGGGGGCCTCCTGGTCAAGGAGCTGCGCAGAGCACTGTCAGGGTGTAAGCCCATTTTGAAGGCGGTGATGGCCATGGAGTCGTTGCAAGCGTCGTCAACCAGGTTGAAGCACTCCCAATATCGAGCTGAATACGCTCTGAGCGTCTCTCCCGACTGGATCTGCATTGCCCAGAGGGAGTCGGCCTGTTTTGGTTGTACCTCGTTGGTGATGAACCTGGCCCCGAAAGACTTTTGCAGTTGGTGGAAGTTCTTGATCGACGCTGGCTCCAACTTGTAATACCACCTGACGGCTAGCGGTCCTAGGCTACTGGGGAATATTCGGCACATGAGGGCCTCGTTGTCTGCATGTAACGTCATGGCCTGTTTGTAGTGACGGATATGATCAGTGGGGTCTGATTTTCCGTCGTAAAGAGTGAATGACGGAGCTTTGAATTTCTTGGGCAAGGACGCCCTTGTGATTCTCCGAACGAAAGGGTCGTGACGGTCCTCCTCGTTCGAGCTGCTTCTTCTTCGCTTGTTCCTTGGTCGCAGATCTTTGTCGGAGGAGCTGGAGGTTTCGGATCGTTCCCTCGCGTCGAGCTCCGTGGATAATGAGTTGGAGTTGCTGTTGGTAACCTTTGGTCGGGCTCGTGGCCTCGCTCGCCTGGGCCCTGGAAATGGCTCCGGTTCGCGCGTGGCTTCCTTAGATTTTGCTACCTCCAGGCCAAGTCTTGACGGAGTCGTTCGCTCGCCGATCATGTTCTCGAGCCTTTGTTCGTTCTCGCTTTGCTGCTCGATGACACTGCATTGTTTCTTGTCTTTGAAGTCGCTGGCGAAGTCGAAGCGCAAGGTGCGTCGTGTCGCAATGGTTTCTTTCCGAGCATGTTCGCCGGGTGAGGTCGCTCCTCGCGATCGCGTCGGTGGCTATCGGAGGATCTTCGATCACGCCTTCCATGGACGATTTGAGTATTCCCACAGACGGCGCCAGATTGTGGTGAATGTGGTTTGGAAATACTCTTCAAATCTCGAAGACGCCAATGATCCTCTCGCTAGTCACCGCAAAAATACAAACTCCTCGGGGTGCCGAATTAGCACTCAAGCGACAAGTCGGGCCTCCGTAAAGCTTGCTCACTAAGTTTATAGAAGTGTTTCTTACATACCTTTATTAGTCTGAAGCTCTTGTATTTATAGTCATTTTTCAGCCTCGGGATCCGGGTCTACTTCTCCAATCATTACCTTTCCTTGCACTCGGCTGCAGGGGCTTTATCCTATTCGGCCTAGTCATCGTATTCGGCCGATCTCCCCTTCGAGATTTTTACCCGTTTGGCACCTAGAGGCCGAGATGTTACTCCTCTTCTTCTACTGATTATTCGGCTACCACAATCAAATTTGTGCAAGTTGGATCTTTGGCCATCATGCATTGAGATGCTTGATTGATGGTCTTGGATCCAATGGTGCCTCTCCCTTGATGTTTTGAGGTGATATGGAGTGGCATAGTACGTACATACCCTTTTACGACCCTCCCTTTTCCTCTAGTTTGTGCTCTATTGCAGAATGGTGGTGTAACACACCAGTGGCCGGTAGTGCCTTACAGATGGCCGGCACTGCTTCATCATTGGCCGGCAGTGCACAACATTGGATGGCAGGTGGTCGACAGAAGCTTCTCATGGTCGGCAAGCCACTGGTGGGTTCCCCAAAGTTGGTTTGGTAAGGTGGAGTAGAAAGTTCTTGAAGACACCTTGCAAACAGAGCATCTAAAGAGCAAACCGGAGAGCTTTTCGGGGCGAGAAACCGAGAGCATGCATCCTTCATTACCCAAGGCAGAGATGCAGCAGCTTGGTTTAAATTCTTTGCATGCTTAATTGGTTTTGTAACTTAATTAGTTAGTTTGCTAATTAGTTAAAGTGTTGTAATAATTAGTAATTAGTTTGCTAGTTATTCAATTTGTTGTGTAATAATTAGTCTAATTAGTTTAATTAGATTAGTTAGCTTAGCTTAGCTTAGATTAGCTTAGCTTATTCATTCAGACCCTCCGTCGAGAGGGCATAATGTTGTAATAAGTGTGCGTGTGTGTGTGCATGTCTTCTAACCCCACGTCTTTTTTCCTTTTATTTATCCACTTTCAGTGGTTAGATTAGGGCATATTTCAATGAGCATCCTTATGCTTGCATGTTAGCATCATTCATTTTCTCTTCCATGCACCGAGCTCGGCTCATCATTCAAACTGCATTGTATTTCAATACCTATTTGAATACGTGTGTCAATTGTCGCATTCATATGCCATCTTAGCAAGCCGAGCCTATTTTAGTTGCATTTTTGCATGTGTTGCATTAGGTATCTTGTATGGCTAGGATCATGCATGATTTCTAACTAGTTTTCTGTTTTGGCTCGGAGTACACTGTAAGCGTTTTCGCTTTAGCATCCTTGCATGTGTGTAAGTGACTGCCATGGTAGCATGCCTGCCGTGAGGCTATTTGCTTAAGTGATTTAACTGCATGAATGCTTGTGGGTGAAGGCTTTATTGCCTGAATTGGGACAATTCATCAAATGCGAGTTTTAAGCCCACTTGAGGTGGCAAAATCATGTTGCAAGCCCACTTGAGGGTGGCAAATCCGCGCTTTAGCCTACTTGCGAGTAGCACTTTCAAACTATTTTCGAAAACAAATAAGAATTGTTTTGTTCCAATTCTTGTGATTCAGTCTATACTAGTATGCTGTGCGCATCACATAGTAAAGCTAGATTAATAACCGGAATAAGATCACATGTGTATTTAAAACAACATATCATGTTAGTGGAGGCCGATCTTTGATCGGGCGAATGGGGGTGCTCATTTCAAGACCTTCCCCTCTCGTACCCAAGTTCCCGAGCCGAGGCAACTTTGGTGATGACGGACACGTGGCCTTTTGCACGAGTCAGGGTTTCCTAAATTTCCCAAAAATAAAATATTCAGGTGGCGACTCTGAAATCTGGCTAAGTAGTCTATGTTTGGCGCTTTTTGATTAAAATCGATTTTCCGAAACAATTTGCCGGATTAGGACTCTTTGGTGATTTATCAGTCTTACATTGCACTTTGTGAGATTAGATTCAGAATCGTGACAAGAGTCCGAACTATAGTAGCTATGAACCCAAATATGTGCCCTCTCCGAAAGGGGGGCCTTGCAGAGGAAGTTCGGGCGGTCTACAGTTTCTGGCGACTCCACTGGGGACTTAGAGAACTTGACTCGAACATCATGATATGCTATTTTGTCTACACTTATGTACTTCTTTGCTTTGCATTTGCATTGGTGCGCCTAAGTCACCGTGTTTGCCATCTGCTATTCCTGAACGGTTTGTCGGAGGCTTGCTTGGAAAAGCGTGCCATAAGGTTGATCGGTTACGGGCTCTGCCATGATGGAAACACAAACCTTGGTTTTTACCAAGGCACCCTTTTTGACCATTCGACCTAGTCGCATATTAGAAGCCATAAAGACCATTCCAAACTAGGACAGGTTGCTCACTCGATTGTAGGTTGTTTGAAACCGCATGCGTGCGTAGTGAAACCCTAGCTCTTGACAAAATAGGGCAGGGAAACCTTACCCCACCATAGGGGTGTTTTGACTCTCACTTGCTTGATATATGCTATTAGGGTGTGTTTCTACAGGTTGTATGTATCAGTTGCAAGTTTGAGTATCAGCTTAAGGGTATCAGTTTGGTTCTGATTTTGGACAGAATTCAGTAGAGAGCACAGTCATTCAGCTATGCTCATATCTGTTTTGGAGAAATTGGGCTGAGATGCTGTATATTTTCTCTTTTGCAAGGTAGTCCTAGAACTATATCTTCAGAAGGCACCAATATCCCCCGGGTACGTTGGACTTGTGTTGATAGACTTTGTCAGGTTAGAGATTAAGTTCAAGGGCAACCAGTGTTTCCTTCGCTAAGGCAAAGCAAAGAAGGGCCAGTCAGGGCTCACCGGTTCAACTGATCCGACAATCACCAGTCACATTATGTTTGTTCATACTCAGCAGACCGTGATGGCACAAGGTTCGAAAAAAGTTATGGCCATGATGGCGGCGTTAAACCAGGGAATCGGCAGGCAAGAAGAGACTAATACCAAAGTGCAACGCCCATCTGGGGCACCTACCACTCATCCAGTCTCGAAACGCTAGCCAAACTTTGACCCACTTCCGCCAGCCGAAGATTTGTGTGGTTCGGATCCCCGAGAAGGGTTGGCTCAAGCCTGAGTCTTCAGACCCCTAGTGCAGCCTAATGAGAGGCTTTATTCGCTTGATGCTAATGATCTCGATCCGATTGCGGTGAAAATTACGAACCTTGAGAAGCAATTCAAAAAGGCACAGGGCCTTAACTCCATTCCCAACATTGAGGATGGGTACACCGAGGCTGTCATACGACTCCTAGACAGATTCAAAATGCCACATATTGACCGTTTCAACGGGTCTGGAGATCCTATGGTACACATCCGGCTTTTCTTGGACGTCCTGAAACCGATGGGTCTAACTAAGCCTCAGAAACTCTCTATGTACGGAAGAACCCTGACGGGTATAGAAGCCACTTGGTACCCAAGTTGGAGGATGCAGTGAAGCAGAATTGAGAGAATTGGCTGAGGCCTTTGTCAATCAGTACTCTTACAATACCCAACTTGAAATGACCACCCAAGAGCTTGAAGCAACCCACCAGAATCCCGCAGAGCCTTTTGTAGAATTTGTTGCAAGGTGGAGAGCAAAGGCAGCATAGATGACAAATCGCCCTTCTGAGAGGGACCAAGTGCGAATAGTGGTGCAGAACCTTGAGCATGACATGTTGCAAAAGTTGATAGTTGTTCCACTATCCACTTTCAAAAGTTTGCATAAACTGGGGGTTCAGATCGAGAGTGCGCTCAACGAAGGGATTATTCCTAGAACAAGTGAACCAACGAGGAGGATGATTTTTGGGAGTACCTATGCTGGTAGTGGCACTATTCCCAAACCCACTGAAATCAATACAGTCGCCACAACCGACCCTTTTGCAAATCCAAACCCACAAACAGCCAGCCTAATAGGAGCTCAGGGAAAAACTTTCACTCCCCTCTATATGAGCCTAACCAGCGCACTAAAAGTCTTGATGGAAAGAGGGTATCTCAAACCCCTTGATCCTTAACCTTTGCCAGACATAACCCCACCAAATACTGCGTGTATCATCAACAGTGCGGTCATGGCACTGATCGTTGCTACCGTGTTTGTCATAAGGTCCATAATCTGATCGACAATCAGACGATAGCTCCACCTCAAGACCCCAATGAGCAAATATCTCCTGCCTACCTCAACCTCATCCATACAGTACCATCGACCTACAACCCCAGCATATACATCACCGCAACTCATTTACCCAAGCCTGAGGTGTTCATTCCAGAGAGTCTGGACTTGTGTATGATGGATGCACTCGAGCCCCAATCATCTCAAACCCGTGAACCCACTATTTTCAGAGCTGATGAGGATGATTGAAGATCTTCAGAGAACTGTGGCAGATCTGGCCTCTGGGATATTGGCTCCATCGTCGACCACATCACATGCTAGAAGTTTCACGCCAAAAGGCTCCCCAATCTTGGGACGGGTTGTGTTGGAAGAAGACCAATCCCTTGGCAAAGTGGAGGCAGGTGGTAAGAGCAACGTAGGAGCAGGCATTGGTCCCCATGAACACCTTCAATGGGCTGTTGAGGCTTTGAAAGTCGAAAGGCTGAACAAACAGCAAGTGATTACAGTAGTTGCAAAGATTGTGGACGGTACTTTTGCCACTCAGAATGAGGGCAGTTTGAATCAAGGGGCAAGCAGGGAGAAGGGTCGTTGTACTAGGAACGTTCCATTCAGCTCTAATCACGTGCTCGGAAGTGATCAGTAAACCCAGCCAACGCTTACCAATCCCTTTACTGGTGCATCCAGCAAAACTCCACAAACCTCGAAGTACCAACCCCAAGGTCAGAGGGTCTTCTATCCCCTCTACATGACTTTCTCCAAAGCTTTCGAAATCCTCATTGGACAAGGGCATCTCAAACCTCTTAAGCCTCGACCTCTCCTGAACAAACTTCCTCCCTCCCATGATCCGGCCAAGTACTGTGCCTTCCATCAACAAGCCGGCCATGACACTGACATGTGTTTTCATCTTCGCCACGAAATACAAGATCTGATTGACAAAGAGGTCATCGTTGCACCAGGTCCTGCAAAGTCTATCGATACTGGATCGGTGAACTTGGGGGATAATGTGATTATATGATCGGGGGGTGAATCACCTATTGATGGCACTCGATTTACTCCAGACGTGGGAATGGCATGCACTATTTTGATCAATTTACGAATGCTTTGTACTTTCACTTTCTGACTTGGGTATTGGGTTAGTCTTGTTGTGTTGTCTTGAGTCAGTCTTTTTTGTACTGAGTCAGTTGAGTCTGTCTTATTGTATCAAGTCAGTCATGTTGTGTTGGAGTCAGGTGATTTCGGGTGTGTTACCTCGGACATCACTTGCTTGTTTTGTGTTTGTCTTTTACACTCTTTCTTTTGAGTCTGTTCTTGCCTTGAACCAGTTGCGCCAGAAGATTTGAATGAAATAGCAGTGATTTTCACCGTTTTATGTCTGTTTCTGCCTTTGAGCTAGTTGTGCCACAGATCTAAATGAAACGACAGTGCTTTTCACCTACTTTTCTGTGCCTTGAAATCATTGCATTGACTTAAGTTTTTCAAAACTTTTTGAACACTGTGATGAAAACAAAGAGGGAGGAATTCTTTGAGATTTGCAAAAATTTGATCAATTGAGAGAAACAAGGGCATGTTAAGCCCTTAATGAATGAGATCATGTTTGTTAATGTGAGTACTGGGAAGGATCCTAGCTTGATCCAGTTTGGTTCTACATTGTCTTCAGCGCGAGCGACTAGTCGCTTTCTTAAAAAGTTTCAAAAAATGTTTTGCGTGGTCTTGCGAAGACCTGTGTGGAATCGCTCTTGAGATTGTGCAGCATAGGATCATTCTCAGCCTGGAGATTCGTCCCTTTTTGCTTTCAAACCTTAAACCTTGACTCAGAATGTTCAACGGACACCACAATGTGAGGCTTGTATGGCCAGATTTGAAGCAGTCGTCGAACTAGGGGCAAGAAAGTCAGATAAAGAAGATCAGATGTCATCAAAGGAAGCTTGCAAAGCTAGATCAGAAGCATCCCTTAAACTATGGGCAAAATGTCAGATGTGCTTCAAGAGTGAAAGATGAGTCATCCCGCAAACCAATGAAGACTGGCAAGAAAGCCAAATTCCAGCAGCTGGAAGAAGAAAGTTTTGTTGAAGGACAATCAAGCTCCTCTCCACAACACTTGGGGCCACTTCAGCCCCCATTGGATGGACTCCTATATCATCAATAGACAACAGCCATTCTCCTGGATTCAGATGGCTTCGAGATCTCAAAACCGATCAACATGGTCAAGATTAAACTCTTACCCTTGAGAGGCTTGCTGGGTGAAAAACTCGGAAGGGCGACCTAGGCAAAAGTTAGAGCAAGAAAAAAGAACAAAAATGAAAGGAAAAAAAAAAAGGAATGAAAAAAAGAAAAGAAAAGAAGAAAAGAAAAGAAAAGTAAAGAAGAAAAAAAGAAATGAAAAGAAAAGAAAAGTAGAGCTCGCAAGGTTGAAAACCCGGAAGGGCGGCCTTGGCAAAAGTTAGAGCGTAAAAGAAGAGTGTCAACACTCGAGTGAACCTCAACCTGGAACTACGTCAGGCTTGATTCCCTTGTTTGGGATACGTAGGCAACTTCATCCTGAAGTTCGGTCCCAATCATTTTCGACCTACTGGTCTCATCCATGTTGATTGGTTTACCCTCGTTCAACTCGGCTATCTTGTCCATGTGAAGTGGCTCATCTTCATGATCATCTTCGTTCAGACTCGGTTGTCCTACTCTGTTACAAGATTCAGCTACAAGATGAATCAAATTCCAATATGAGGTTGTGCATCTTGAAGGTAAATTCCATGTTGGTTAAGCAGTGGCCATTTGCAAAAACAGCTTTTGAGAATTTTTAATGAAGTTGACTAATTCTCTCGAAAATTATTTTATTTTTATTTTTATTTTTTTTAAAACTAGACCATATCTTGGACCCAAAAAAGGAAAATTTTCAGTGCTGACAGCCTGACTTGCATGATTTCAAATCAGAAAATTGAACAAGTATGTTAATCTAACTCTCATATTGGTCAAAATTGTTTTAGTCGAAAGCCAAAAACAAAAAATGGTCAAAATGATGAACTAGGGGCATAGTTGAGTCAGGTTTTCTGTCTTTTCCCCCTTGTCAACATACTTGCCAGAAAGGGCACCACACTTGCCAGAAAGGGCACTCTATTTACCAAAAAAGGGCACAACTGAAGCTAACAGCAGAGGGCTGAAAGCTCTCACATCCTTCAAGCAGCGAGGTATCAAGCCAAGTGCGAAGCACAAAATGGAATGGATCAGGATATTCCACTCTCTCATCTGGGCAGGTCTGATCACATCTAAACTAGGCAAGAGCATCGTCAACCGATGTCAATTGCAGATCTGCTGCACATCCAGTTGCAGCACAATTCCTCTGTGGGAGAGCTCACTAGTTGTGAGGGAAAGAAAGAAAATCTAGTAGAATACTAGGGGCAGGAGCCCGCAACTTCCTGTTTATCCATCAACCACCCAGGGGAGGGATAAAAAAAATAAGAGAGATTGAAGAATAGAGAGATGTGCTGTAGACACCCCATTTTTGACCGACCTTAAGACTCAGACGTCATCGATTGAGCGCTCGGTGATTGCGCATGTTGTGCTCGTTTCGAGGTTTTGGAGTTCTCGGCTGAGTGCCTTGCCTCCAGGCCTCTGAACTCTTTGTGCTTTGACTCGGTCTACGGACTAAGTTTAGTTTTCTCTTACCGGAGGGAGGGAGAGGTCTTGTAGACCATCTCTCATTGGTCATAGACTACTTTTCGTGGTCGTAGGCTGCTGTTCCCGTTTGGAGACTAGTTTCCGATTTTCGGAGCCGTCGGTCGTGCGCCTCGGTTTGGGATCGCTTAAAATTCTCCATTTGGCACGGTTTTGAAACACACCTTGTTTCCTCTGTGTAGTGGGACACTATGGTCCAGGAGACAATTTTTGTGGCCGCACGCCACTTTCGGTGCTCAACAACCAGTTTTCGAGGCACCCGGCCGCGCGCTTTGCCTTCCGAACTCTCGTTTTGCATCCGTGTTGCTTCATTTGTAGCATGAACCTTGTTTTCCTTGCTTGGGAGGTGGTACAAGGGTGGGAGACCAACTTTTCTCCTTGGAGACCACTTTTCCCTGCCAGTCGGTTTTCTTGTCGGGAAACTAGTTTTCTTGATCTTTGGGCCACATTTACTGGTCTCCCACCACACCTTGGGCTTGCTTTCAGTGTGGAGACCACCAATACCCTTGGCCGACCACTTTTTGTCTGGGAGACCACTTGCCCTGGTCGGCCGACCAGGGAAAGTGGTCGGCCGACCACCTTTTCTGGTCGGCTGGTTCCCTCCTGTTTTGTCAGATTGTGTGGATGCCAGCTGTGCCAGCTGGAAGTCACAGGCTGTATCCTCCATAGTGTATGGAGGATTGGCATCCAAGCTTTTAGCTTCTTGAGCAAGCTTTTAGCTTCTTGAGGAAGCTTTAGCTTCAAACCTCTATAAGAGAGAGGATTCCCCTCCCTTCTTCAGGTTCAGAATTTTGTTAAAGGCAAAATACATATCTCTCTCTATATCTCTATATTTTGGCTCAAAGTGTGTATTGTTCTTGACCTATTGCACCACACCTCATAGCCATACACCTCCACCATTGATCTGAGGTTCTTGGAGGGTATTTTCAGAGGTTAAAGAGTTGGTTTTTGGTCCCAAAACTTGCTGGCTTTGCTGAGCTTCAAGGGTAACTCCTTTTCCCTCTTTTTAAGCTCTATCTTGATCATTCTGTTAGCAATACTTGCATGCATATTTAGGCTTTGTTGTCAACTGAAAAAAAGCTTCATATTTAAGTGTTTTTCATGTTTGTTTAAGGCTCTTTTGGTGTTGAGGGTCATCTACCCTCTTGCATGCTCTATTTAGCCTTGTTTTGTGCCATGCCATGAGACCTTTGTGTTGATCTTTGCTTGGCCTTTTAGCCACTGAAATCCAGCGGATTTTCAGTGGTTGGCATGTGGTTTTGAGGGCCTAAATCAGAGAGGGGAGACCCTCTCTCTTTTGGCCTTGTTTGTTTGCATTTTTGGCCTTTCAAAGGAGCACATACTTTCATACTTCCAAGGCTTGGTTCAGGCCCTTTTTGGTGACGTTTGGGACCTGCCTAGACTCTGTCTATGGCTGGTTTGGTCACCTTGTGTTTGCCTCTTGCATGTGTAGAATAATCCCTTTCATATATAATCAAAGTAGCACCTCATTCTTGCATGTATTGGTCATGTCTCAGTGGGTTTTTGGCCATCATTTGGCATGCCATTATTCTATTTTTGGCTGGTTTGGTAGCCTCTCATGTGCTTCATATGCTTGTAGTGTAAATCATGTTTGCTAGCATGAATTACATGATGTTTTGGCCCTCTATTCTAGCATATTTTGGCCATGATCCAAACTAATTTTGTTCATATTTTAGGCTGCCTTAGCTCTGTTTTAAGGCCTCTTAGTTGAATGATGCTTGCCATGCATGCTTGTAGTGTAATAGCCTTGCCTAGCTTTGAGTTTTTGAGGTCCCTTGCATGCTTAACTTGAGGTATTTGCATGTTTTGGCATTATGAGGAATGTTATTTCAGAGCTTATTTCTTGGCCATATTCTCATGTTTGTCACTCTTTCAATGTACTTGAGAGTTGCATCATTATACCCCATTTGTGAGCCATTGCATGAGCTTCATTTTTGTGCCTTTCAAGCCATCATCTTGGTTCACTTTTGCTCCTATTCTAGCCTGTATAGGGTCTGTTTGGAGTTGTTTTGGCCATTTGAGCATTGCCTTGCATGCCCATAGTGTAATACACTTCACTAGTTTCGATGCTTGAGCCATTCAACGTGCATTTTGTGAGTTGTTTACATCATTTGGAGTCATTTTGTATGCCATTTCAGAGTTGGAACATGTGTCCTTGCACTCCATATTTCATTCTTTTCAATGCGTTTGGAAAGTTGTGTTTTATGCCTTAGACTTGGGGCCATTGCATTGGGCATGTTTGCATGAGTTTTGGAGCCTTGTTTTCATCATCTTTGGCCACTGATTTGGGTGTGGCTGAGGCCAATCCATTTTTGTTTAAGTCCATTTTGCATCGAGTATGCCATTGTAGTTCATAGCATTGAGTTTGCCACGTTGTCGCATGATTGATCATTGCATTGTGCATGCCTTGTTCATCTCATTGTGTATATTAGTTCCATGTGCATTGTGTATGCTAGTGTCATGAGCATTGTGCATGCCATGTAGCATATAGCATTGTGTATGCTAGTTGCACGTTTGCATGTTATCCCTTGCATGTTTGCATCACTTAGTTGCATTGCATTAGGATTGCATGCTAGAGTTGCATTTGTGCATGCCATGTTTGTTGCATTGTGTTTGGGATTGGATATAGTCCGAACACGGGAAACGAGGGACGTCTCGTACTCAAAGTGACGAAATGTGCCTCAATTCCCGGTCGTCGACATTCTTGACTACCCATGATGGAGTTGTTGGCTTTAGGTGCTTGTATGTGCATTCATTTCACATCGAGTTGTGTAATTCGACTCCTCGGCCATCATGCATCGAAATGCGTGATTGGTGGCCCGAGGGTCGAGGACTACACTCCCTTGAGTTTATGCAATGATGGGGAGAATGGTTGTGCACACATGTGTTGCAAATACTTTGTTGTGCCTCTCTCTTTCCCTTTGTTGCAGAAAACCAGAAACCAAGAGAGGAAACTGGTCGGCTGACCAGATTTACTGGCAGACCGACCACGTTTTTTGGTTTCCACCATAAAAGGTGGTTGGTAGTTAGTCTCCCATGCCTATAAGCTGGTCGGCAGCCTTCCCACAGATTCCCAGGGTGGAGTTTCATCTCTCCGGAGCTTTGCGCAAGTTTCTGAGATCAATTGCAAACAAAGGTGAGTTGGGGCGTCGCGAGGGATTTCCAAACAAGGCAATTCAAGCATGCATGCGTCCTTTGTCATTCAAAGCAGAGCTGGGGCAGTCCATATTCATTTAGTTCTCATGCTCGTTTAGATCGCTTCCTTAGTTAATGTTGTGTAATAAGTAGTTGTAACTTGTTATTCCTTTCATCGTGCAATAACTAGTTTAATTAGATCAGCTTAGACTAGCTAGCTGGTTCTGTATTATTTATTCGGACCCTCCGTCGAGAGGGCAAATGTTGTAATAAGTGTGCGTGTGTGTGATGCATGTCTTCCAACCACCATTTCTTTCTCCTTTTTATTTACCAGCTTATGATGGTTAGTTTTAGGGCATGTTTTAATTAGCATCCTCATGCTTCACATGTTTGCATTCATTCATCTATCTTGCATGCACCGGGCTCGGTGCATCGTACTAACTGCATTGTATTTCAATTCCTGTTTGAATACATGTATCAACCTGCATTTCACATGACATTTTAGAATAGCCGAGCCTATCTTAGTTGCATTTTGTATGTGTTGCATTAGGCATTCTTGACATAGCTAGGATTATGCATTGATTTCTAACATAGCTTTTGTTTTGGCTCAGAGTACTCGGTAAGTGTTTATCCTTTAGCATCCTTGCATGTGTGCGAGTGACTGCCATGATAGCATGCTTGCCATGAGGTTAACTGCTTATGTGATATAACTGCCTGAATGCCTGTGGGTGAAGGTTGGATTACTTGAATTGCAACAATTCATTAATTGCGAGTTTTAAGCCCACTTGAGAGTGGCAAATCACCATGTTTTCTAAGCCCACTTGAGGGTGGCAAAATCCGCATTTTAGCCTACTTGCGAGTAGCAAACCGCTTTCGAAAACAAACGTGAGATGTTTTGTTCCAACTTAGGCGATCCAGTCTATACTGGTATGCTGTGCGCATCACATAGTAATTCTAGGCTAATAAACAGGAATAAGAACGCATGTGTTTTCAAAAACAAGATATCATGTTTAGTAGTGGCCGATCTTTGATCGGGCGAGCGGGGGTGCTCATTGCATGACCTTCCTCTCTCATACCCAAGTTCCCGAGCCGAGGCAACTTTGGTGATGACGAACACATGGCCTTAGGCGTGAGTCAGGGTTTTCTAAATTTTCCAAAATAAAAACATTTAGGTGGCGACTCTGTATCTGGCAAAGCAGTCCATGTTTGGCACTTCTTTCTAAAAATCAATTTTTCAAAATGATTTGATGGATTTGGACTCATTGGTGATTTATCGATCTTGCATTGCACTTTGTGAGATTAGATTCAGAACCGTGACATTGAGTCCGAACTGTAGTGAGCCCAATGAACAAAACGGGATTTTCCCAGGATGTTCGGGCGCGTCTACATGTGCACTGAGAGAAAAAGTGAGAAAAGAGCTTTTTCAGAGAAGAGATTGAGTGCCAAGAGTGATGTGAGAATCACAAGTGAGAAAGGGTGGGAAACAGTACCTGGAGAAGCTGTGGGCTCCCTGTGAATCGAGAGGTCTCTCGCCTTTGTAATACATCTGAGTGATGTGTGTGTGTTTTTGTTTGTCTTGTTTTGAGTCGTTTCGAGTGTCAATAGATGCATTTAGGTTGTTTACCTTTTGTTTTCCTTTGTCGAGTCATGTTGGCTGTGGTTAGTTGTAGGCTCAATTCTTGGTTAAGAACTCATTTCTCAATTTCAATTTCAAAATAAATCGTTCTGTGCTCAGAGCGCTGTGCCATTCTCTACATTTGTGCAAAACAGGATTTGTTCTTTCAAACCGCAAGGTTTAACCCAGGTCATGTGTGAACAATAAAACCAAGACCTATCTGAAGCTATATAGGTTCTGGACTGCAAAGCAAAAGAAAAGAGGGAAAATTTGGAGCATCTTAGTATGTTTCGACTTCAGCAAATTCCGAGACTGCATTCCAGGTGCATCTTCTCAAGCCTCGCCATTTCTATGGAGAATGAGTGTGTCTCGACCCTAGGTTTAAGCCTGCTTCAAGTTAGAATGGTAATCCAAGCAGCATGCAAATGTTACCCCTTGCCAATTTGAACAGGGTGTGTCCTTTTTGAGTTAAGCACGTTGCAAATTCCTTTGAGAGGTAAATTAGAGGCACCAAAGTACATATTTGCCTCCCTTCTTGCATAGAATGTATATTTTCATATACACTTTTGTTGCATGCGTGCCGCGCATTGTGAGCATGTTTTGGCTCAGAGGAAGACCTGTCTTGCTGCTGTGCTTCAAGGGTGAGCATGTTCCCCTTTTAAGCTTAGTTTTGTACACAATGTTAGCCACTTTTGCATGCTGTTTTAGGCATCCGGACTCCAAACAGGATGTCTATCATGGAAGATTGAGTTGCTAGTGAATCTGCGAACCTGTTGTTCTCTCTTAACAGATGAGCAAAGTTTAACTTCTCAAACCGAGGAATTAACAAGTCCAAGGTCTGGTGATACATAATCATCTTTTCTTCTTTGACTTTCCAATCTCCTTTCGCTTGAGATACAACAAGGTTCAAGTCCCGGATGATGTCCAACCGTTTTGCCCCTAATTCCAGGGCTGCTTCTAGACCGGCAATGCATGCCTCATATTCTACTTCGTTGTTCGAGACTTTGAACCGCAGTTTAAATGCTAGAGGGATACAGGAGTTGTCGGGTGCTATCAGCAACACTCCTATCCCATACCCGTACTGGTTTGACGCTCCGTCAAAATACATCATCCAAAACTCGTCGTCGATATGCAAAATGACCTCATCTGGGAATAAATACTCAACTGCTTCACCTCCTTCCACTGGATGACCGGCTAAGAAATTTGCTACTGCTCTTCCCTTGACTGACTTGCGAGTCACATATTTCAAATCGAATTCGGAAAGCAACAACAACCAGCAAGCTAGCTGTAATACCCCTGTTCTGTATTATGATAATTGGTCCCTAATATGTATGTGATTAAATGTTTTGATATGATTTTGTGTGTCATTATATGGATATGTGTGATTTTGGAACTTTATCTGTTCACCGTAGAAATATCTGTTTGAATAATCCGCTTTGGAAATTAAATTCAGGGCCTTATCGGCCACAGAACCCAAAATTGATTACGCCATTGTGATTGGCATAATTTTTAGAGCTTACGGTGAAATTTAATTGAAAATTTGATTCAGGTCAGATTAAGTCGATTTAATTGATGAATTAAAGCCCAACTATTTTATTATTTTAATATTGGCCTTAGTGGGTTTTGTTATAAGCCTCTACGCTCCCTATTCTCTATAATTCACTTCATTTGGCTGATCAAAAACTGAAAGGGAAAAGAGAGGGGGTCGGCTAGTGAGAGAGGGAGTGAGAGAAATTGGGATTTTGGCCTCAAAGCTTGATAATTTGAAGATCAACTCAAGAATTAAGCTTAAGTTGAAAGGTTTGAGCCTCCAGGTAAATGGATTCATGAATATTAACTTATAATTTGTGAATTAAAGTTAAATTAGTGATCAAGAACAAGAGTTGTGCTATAATTGATGAATTTGAAGTTAAAAATGCACATGCATGTGTAGGATCACCATGATTTTGCATAATCAAGCATGTATTAAGTTGAATATGGAAATATGAGTGTTGAATCATACATGCAAGCATAGTTTTGTTGAGTTTCATGGTTAGAAGCACCATTTGTACCATTTGAAATAGAAATGGAGTCAAGAATTGACATGCATGCATGATTGATGAGGATATGAAGCTTGAATGCATGATTTTACCATATTGGAATGGGTTTTGGGGCATGCATGTGACTTATTTGTGAAATTAAGTCTCATTGAGTTGTAATTTGGGTCTATACCATGTTAGCATGATCATACATGAGATTTGAGCCATTGCGTGCAAGAATTGTAGCTGGGAAATTGAATTTGGGCTCAAGAACACAACCTGGAATTCCCAGATTTTTTATGTCCGCTCGAGCGGGGGAAATGCCGCTCGAGCGGGGAAATCGAGCTCCCAGCATTTTTGTCAGACATGGTGCCCGCTCGAGCGGGGAAGTTGACGCTCGAGCGGGGAGCTATGTAGTCAGGAAGTCCGCTCGAGCGGCCGAGTTCACGCTCGAGCGGGAATTTGAGGTAACCAGTACTTTTGTGGACTTAAGGGTCCGCTCAAGCGGGGGAGTCCACGCTCGAGCGGGGACCCTATTTTTCTGAAATCCTATTTTTTTGCATTATGTGTTATGTTTTCCGTTCTCTTTCAGCTGTAAGCACTCTTAGGCATATGTTAAGCATTGTAAATGAGTTAATGAGATAAGAATAAAGCCTAAAGAGGAATATGTGAATTAAAGAACGGATTGAGTTATTTGTGACCCGTATATGTTATGTGGTGTGTAGGGTCAAGCTCCAGGGCAAATCTGCAAGCCGATCACTGTGAGTAATATCGATATTTGAATGCTTGCGAATGTTCAATTGTTTATTCCCTTTAAGCTCATAAATTGCTACTTGGGATTGTGGATGTAAGATGAACATGAATGGACCAAAGGTCGTTTTGTTAAACATGAATGGACCAAAGGTCGTTTTGTTAAACATGAATGGACCAAAGGTCGTTTTGATAAACATGAATGGGCCGAAGGCCGTTTTGTTAAACATGAATGGACCAAAGGTCGTTTTGTTAAACATGAATGGACCAAAGGTCGTTTTGATAAACATGAATGGGCCGAAGGCCGTTTTGATAAACATGAATGGGCCGAAGGCCGTTTGACACGAAAGTGTATATGGGCCGAAGGCCGTTTGACAATAAAAGTGTATATGGGCCGAAGGCCGTTTGACATAAATGTGGGCCGAATGCCGTTTGATATAAATGTGGGCCGAAGGCCGATTGATAAATGATTGGGCCGAAGGCCGATTGATAAATGATTGGGCCGAAGGCCGATTGATAAATGATTGGGCCGAAGGCCGATTGACAAATGATAGTCCAACATGAATGAATTGGGCTCGAGGCCGTACGTTGCATTTGGAACCTCAATTACTTAACTTACATATGTCTATGTATGTATGTATTAGTTAGAAATGCAAATTGGGCCCAAGGCCGTTTGATGTATGTTGTTCCAATGTATGTTCTTTATTTGGTATTATTCACTGGGCTTTCGCTCACACTCATTCATGTATTTGTAGGTGAGCCCAGAGAAGTCCAAACCCAGCCTCAGCGAAGTCAATGTGGAACAACAAAGATTTTTGGGGAAGTCAGCCCTTGTGTCTCACGCACGAGACCCGCCTTCGCCTTTGTCGTTTGTTTCTATTCTATTATGTTGGCGAAGTTTTGATTACGTCTGTGTATAGTTTTGCTTGGTTGACTCAGTTTTGAATGATCCTGTCTGTACAGAAACTTATGTCGCTATGCTTTCTGTTGTGGGTTATTAACATATGTATGTCTGAAATGTTTTGATGTGCATATAAGCACGGCTCTATGGACGAAGTTTTAAATTGCTTCCGTTTGGCCCCCATTAACTCTGCTAAAATACATTTGGATCAGTTTGAGGCCGTAGGTAATCTCATGATTGCTGGCCGGTTACGTCCTTAACCCACGGGGGCGGGTTCGGGTCGTGACACTAGCCTACCTGTAAGCGCCGGTTTCTCGAATAGATATTTGATGGGATCTAATCTTGAGACCAACATTACAGAGTGAGCTAACAGGTAGTGCCGCAGTTTCCTGGTAGCCCATACCAAGGCCAAGCGGGTTTCATACTCCAGCATCTTCTTGTTCAGATAGTAGATAGCCCTCTCTACCTTGTCTTCAGATTCTTGCGCAAGCATGCAGCCCATCGTGGTTTTAGTTACTGAAGGATACAAAATCAACGGTCTCCCCGGCTCTGGTGGTGACAACACGGGCGGGTTCTGTAAGTATTCCTTTATCTGTTCAAAAGCATCTTGGCATCGGCCGTCCCATTGGAATTTCTTTCCTTTCTTCAGGAGACCAAAAAGTGGTTCACAAGTCAAGGTTAATTTTGAGATAAATCGTCTTATGCTTATTTGTTAAGCTTTTAAGCCATCATTTGAAGCTTTTGTAATAGGCTTCGCATGGCCTTTCTACCAATGAAACTCAGAGGAATTTTAGTGGTGGAAAGGTGGTTTTGAGGTCCAAAATAGGTGGGGGTGGTCCCCTCTCTTCTTGTCTTGCATGTATGTGTTGATGGCTTACCAAATGAGCTTGTGTTTCTACTTCTTCATGGCTTTGTTCAAGCATGATTTTGTGACTTTTTAGACCTGCCATAACTCTGTTTTTGGCTTGTTTGATCATTGGTTGCTTGCAACCACACTTGTAGTGCAATTTTGCTTGTTAGCCTTGTATGCCTAGTGAGTTAGCTTGTTATTCTAGCATGTGTTAGCTTATTCTCATCCTATTTTTGGTCTTATTTCAGCATGCTTTAACTCCGCTTTTTGGTGTTTGGGTCACCTCTTGCTTGCTTTTGGTACTTGTAGTGTAATCATGTTTGTTGGCCTAACATGCTTCATGCTTTAGTTCATCATTCTAGCATGTGTTAGCTTTGCTCCAGCACATTTTTGCCACTGATTTAACATGCTTCAGGTCTGTTTTAAGTGGTCTTGGTCATATATGCTCAGCTTTGTATAGCTATAGTATAGTTAGGCTTCACTAGCTTTGTGTTTGAGGTCCCTAACATGCTTTGAATGTGATGATTGCATGCCTTAACCTCATTTCTCACATGATTTCTATGTATATAGCATGGTCACACTCTCACATGTTCCACTCTTCCAATGCTTTTGAGAGATGTGCTTATGCCTTGCTTGTGAGCCAATACATATGCATGCTTGTCTAAGCTTTTGGGCTATCATTTCAGCATGTTTTAGCCTTTGATTTGGCATGGTTGAGCTCTGTCTAGAGCTGGTTTGGTTGTTTGGGCTATGTATTGCATACTTCTTATGTAGTGCTCTTTACTAGCCTTGTGCTTTAGGTCTTCTAAGATGCCTTATTTGTCATGTTTATGTGATATGGCATCATTTCTGATATGATTTCAGAGCATATAGCCTTGTTATACTCTCATGTTTATCACTCTTTCAATGCTTTTGAGAGTTGAGCATTATGTCTTGTTTGTGAGCCAATACATGAACATCATTCTCTTGCCTTTCATACTATCATTTCAGATCATTTTGGCCACTGTTTTGGCATGCATGAGGCCTGTTTGGGGTTGGTTTGGTCAATTGAACATTATATTGCATGGTCGTAGTGTTGTATCCTTCACTTGTTTTTAATGCTTAAGTCTCTTAACATGTTGTGCATGCGTTGTCTGCATGTTAGAGTCTTGTATTTCATGCCAAGATGAGCATGTTGTTTGCATTGTATCGTGTTCAACTAGAAGTTATGTTGAACACAAGGTGGATTGGCCCACTTCATACTCCCCTTTGTATCTATTGCCTTTGATCACTCATGATAAGGTCGTGGTCTTAGTGTCTTGTTTGTTGTGCATTCATCGAATTTGTGCAAGTTGGATCTTTGGCTGTCATGCATTGAGATGCTTGATTGATGGTCTTGGATCCAATGGTGCCTCTCCCTTGATGTTTTGAGGTGATATGGAGTGGCATCGTACGTATATACCCTTGGGAGACCCTCCATTTTCCTCTAGTTTGTGCTCTGTTGCAGAATGGTAGTGCAACACACCAGTGGCCGGCAGTGCCTTGGAGATGGCTGGCACTGCTTCATCATTGGCCGGCAGTGCACAACATTGGCCAGCAGGTGGCCAGCAGGCCACTGGTGGGTTCCTCAGAGTTGGTTTGGTAAGGTGGAGTAGAAATTTCTTGAAGACACCCTGCAAACAGAGCATCTAAAGAGCAAACCAGAGAGCTTTTCGGGGCGAGAAACCGAGAGCATGCATCATTCATTAGCCAAGGCAAAGCTGCAACAGCTTGGTTTAAATACTTTACATGCTGAATTGGTTTTGTAACTTAATTAGTTAGTTTGCTAATTAGTTAAAGTGTTGTAATAATTAGTAATTAGTTTGCTAGTTATTCAATTTGTTGTGTAATAATTAGTCTAATTAGTTTAATTTGATTAGTTAGCTTAGCTTAGCTTAACTTAGCTTAGATTAGCTTAGCTTATTCATTCGGACCCTCCGTCGAGAGGGCATAATGTTGTAATAAGCGCGCGTGTGTGCGTGCATGTCTTCCAACCCCACGTCTTTCTCCCTTTTATTTATCCGTTTTCAGTGGTTAGATTAGGGCATATTTCAATGAGCATCCTTATGCTTGCATGTTTGCATCATTCATTTTGTCTTGCATGCACCGGGCTTGGTTCATCATTCAAACTGCATTGTATTTCAATACCTATTTGAATACGTGTGTCAATTGTTGCATTCATATGCCATCTTAGCAAGCCGAGCCTATTTTAGTTGCATTTTTGCATGTGTTGCATTAGGCATCTTGTATAGTTAGGATCATGCATGATTTCTAACTAGTTTTTTGTTTTGGCTCGGAATACACAGTAAGCGTTTTCGCTTTAGCATCCTTGCATGTGTGTAAGTGACTGCCATGATAGCATGCCTGCCGTGAGGCTATTTGCTTAAGTGATTTAACTACATGAATGCCTGTGGGTGAAGGCTTTATTGCCTCAATTGGGACAATTCATCATATGCGAGTTTTAAGCCCACTTGAGGTGGCAAAATCATGTTTCAAGCCCACTTGAGGGTGGCAAATCCGCGCTTTAGCCTACTTGCGAGTAACACTTTCAAACCATTTTCGAAAACAAACATGAATTGTTTTGTTCCAATTCTTGTGATTCAGTCTATACATGTATGCTGTGCGCATCACATAGTAAAGCTAGATTAATAACCAGAATAAGAACACATGTGTTTTAAAAACAACATATCATGTTAGTAGAGGCCGATCTTTGATCAGGCGAGCGAGGGTGCTCATTTCAGGACCTTCCCCTCTCGTACCCAAGTTCCCGAGCCGAGGCAACTTTGGTGATGACAGACACGTGGCCTTTGGCACCAGTTAGGGTTTCCTAAATTTTCCCAAAATAAAATATTTAGGTGGCGACTCTGAAATATGGCAAAGCAGTCCATGTTTGGCGTTTTTTGATTAAAATCGATTTTCCAAAACGATTTGCCGGATTTGGACTCTTTGGTGATTTATCAGTCTTACATTGCATTTTGTGAGATTAGATTCAAAACTGCGACAGGAGTCCGAACTATAGTAGCTATGAACCCAAATCCACGCCCTCTCCGAAAGGGGGGCCATGTGGAGGAAGTTCGGGCGGTCTACACCTATTGAGCCTGCACTAGCTGGTCGTGCACTTGTCAGGATTCGAGGTCTGACTCCGGTATGCACCGAACTTCACATTTTGCATCTTTACTTCCTTTCAACTATGCTTTATAGAATACTGATCCCTTCAATGCACTTACAGGCACGCATTGAGTACACAGGGCAGGCCCTTGAGCTCATGGCTTCCTTGACAGACATGGTGCAGACAAGCTTAGATCTACTCAGCCTCTATCGGATCCCGGTAATTTTCAATTTGCATTTCATGCCACAAAGTCATTCTGCTGGCATATTAGCACTACAGCTGCTCCAAGCTTCATTGATCTGATACACTGCACTAAAACACTACATCGATACACTGTTTTCACACACTGCCCATGGCATACATACACTGCAAATCCACTGTTCACAGCACATCATCAACAATCATTTACTGCTCACAGCACATACAATGCAATCATCCATTGTTCATAGCAAATACACTGCAATCATCCCCTATTCATAGCACATCATCTGCAATCATTTACTACTCACGGCACATCATCTTTTGCATCCCATGTACACAGACTAATGCATTCTCATAAATTGCCCTTTTCAGATTCCTTTCGAGATGCCATCCCCATCATACACCCCAACAGGAACAGAGGCAGGACCTTCAGCACCTCCCTGTAGACACCCCATTTTTGACCGTCCTCAAGACCTGGACGTCACCGCTTGAACACTCAGTGATAATCCATGATTCATGTTCGTTTGGAGTTCCCGGAGTCCTCGGCTACGTGCCTTGCCTCAGAACCTCCGAACTTGACCGTTTTGTGTCTGGTTTTGCACCAAACACTTGTGCTTTGCCTTGGAGGGGCAGGGAATGCCTTCTGAGACATCCCCACACACCACCGGCAGTGGCTAGAGGCCACCGGCTAGATGGTGTTACCATCGGCACTATATTGTGCTGGTCGGCACTATTTTTGGCAAAATGACCATTTTGCCCTGCCGATCACTTTACAGCTGTTTTTGGAGATATTTTCAGACAGCTTTGTAGCACTTGTTTCCCCTCCATACACGTGTATGGAGGGATGAGCCTTTGGTTGACTTAGCTTGTAAGCTTTGATTCCTATAAGAGAAGACTCTCTTCTCTTGGCTCAAGGGTTGAAAGGGTTAGACATTTTAGAGAGAAAAGACAGAGAAGAACCTCTGGTTTTAGGGTTTGAGTTCTATATCTATTCTATCTCTCTTTTGCTCTCTTGTTTTGTACACTAGGTGTTTGTGTCTCACTATTGCACATCAACACCTAGTGTTTCACCTTCCCTTGGATACTGAGGTCTCAAGAGGTTATTCTTGGTGTTCTTGACTGGTTTGAGGCTTAAGGAGTCATCAAGGTCACCATTGTTGAAGAAAAGCTTCAAGGGTAAGAAACTAGCCATTTTTACCCCTTTCTTGCACCTTCTTTTTACCTAGTTTAGAACTGTTTTTGTGCTTGGTGTTTAATACAAAAAAGGTTCTGTTTTTTAGTCCTCTTGATAGTTTATTAAGAGTTCTTGGTGGTTTGGGTAGGTTTGTCCACCCTTAGGCTTTGAAAGGCCTCATTTTTGTGCTATTTTGTTGAGCTCCGGGATTTTGGTGTTTGGGTCTCTTCACCATTGAAATCTTGAGGGATTTCAGTGGTGTAGATGATGCCTTAGAGTCCTAAGAAGGAGAGGGCCACCCCCTCTCCTTGATGTCCTTGAAAAGGGCAAGTTTTGGTCTCTTAAGGGAGCATAGTTTTGAATGTTTGAAGAGTATGTCTTGGCTACATTTTATGTTTATTATGCCCTAATATGACATTGGTAAGTGTTGGTTTTGGTCCCTTATGCATGCTTAGCATAGTTGCCATGTAATGCCTTGTATTGCCTTAACATGCCTTAGGTTGTTAGCCCTAATTTGAGCATGCTTTAGGCTTAGACTTATGAAGGTTTTGTGCTTATTTTGACATGTTTTAGCTCTGTCCATAGTCATTTGGGTTGATCTTGGCATGCATTATATAGGCCCTTTGCATTTTAGGCTTGCTAGCCTTTGAGCATGCATATGTAGCATGTGTTGCTTACCTCATTTTGATGGTTTGGAACCATTTGGCATGTCATTTCAGACCCTTTGGTATGCTTGTATGCTTGCCTTAGTTGCCTCTTTATTGTTTTAAAAGCTTGTGTTGAATGCTCCATGTTTTGGCCATGATGCATGCTTTTGAATTCAAGTCATTTAGATGCCATCTAAGTGGACTTTTGGGCCATGTTTTATGTGTTAAAACTCTGGTTTTGGTCATTCAAGTCTTGCCATGATTGGTCTTGTCAAGTATAGTTCAATGCATCATTGGCTTGCTTTGAAATGTTGAACCTATGTGCGCGTGTTTTGCTCGTCTTGTTTAAACATGATTTGGCATCATTTTATAGCATGATTTCAGAGCCTAAATTGCATGCTAATGGTCCATACTTGTGCCTCTTAAATGTGTTTAAGAGTTGCTTTATTATGCTTAAGTGTTGGTGCTTTAACATGTGCATGTGTGTATATGTTTTTAGCTCTCATACTTAGTATTATGGCTACTGATTTTAGGCCTACTTGGAGTTGCCTAGGTCATGAGTAAGACCATCATTCACTTGCTTGTATGCTACCTCATGTTTGCTTGTATGCTCGCATTGTTTTCCTATATGCTCATGTTGCATCCCTAGTTGACATGCTTAGGTTGCATGGCATCAACATGCATGCCTTGTTCCTTGACCTTGTGATAGGAATTGGGCCTCACTTTGTTTGATTGGTTTGCATGCATTTAAAATTAAAGTTGCACACTTGGTTCTTCGGGCCATCATGCATGAAAATGCGTGATTGGTGGTCTGAGGATCGAGGCACATGCTCCCTTGAGCCATTAGTATGATAAGGAGTGTGTTTAGTGCATATATGCTTTGAATTGCATTGCCATGCCAGTTTTTGCCCTCTTTGTGAGTTCTGTGTTCTGCAGCATTCAAGTCTTTGGCGGTGTTTAGTGCCGACCGCATCAAATTGCACCGATGGATCAATTCGGTCGATGAGCTCAATTCACTGCCGGTGGTAGTTTTGTGCAGCCGGTAGTGATCTCCAAGATTAAGGAAGTATTCGAGACTTTGGTGATCTTCGAGATGAGGAAAGCAGGGAAAACAGAGCCAATCTAAGCATGGCAGTGCGATTCCGAGCGTTTACTGTTTTTTTTAGATTAATTATTTTGTTAATTTAATTAATTTGTAATATTTAATTAGCTTGCGTAGTTAATTAATTTGTATTATTCTTTCGGTCCCTCCGAGCGAGGGCATATCTGTAATAAGTGTGGATGAGTGGTTTGTATATCTTCCAACCCCCATTTCTTTCTCCCTTTTATTTACCCGCTTACGATGGTAGATTAGGGCACGTTTATTTTAGCATACCTTATGCTACGCATGCGTGCATCCATGCATTTGTTGACATACATCAGGCTTGGCACATCATACTAACTGCATTGTATTTCAATTTCCAAACTAAATACATGATAGTTGTAGCATTTCACATGCCATTTTAGGGTTAGCCGAGCCTACTCTAAATTGCATCATTGCCTGTGTTGCATTAGCCACTTAACATGACCTAGGGACATGCATGTCTGCTAACTAGCTTCTTGTTTTGGCACGGAGTACAATGTAAGTATTTTACGCTTTAGCATATCGCATGCGTGTGAATGTTGCCATGACAGTATGCTTACCATGCGGCTAAATGCTTATGTGTGATAAACTGTTTGAATGCCTGTGGGTGGAGGTTGGATTGCTTGAGTTGGAAAACTCATTGAAATCCGTGTTTTAGCCTACTTGCGAGTAGCAATTTCAAAACTATTTTCAAAACAAACGGATATGCAATGTTTGTTTCCAAATTAGGCAATCTAGTCTATACTTGTTTGCTGCGCGTATAACATAGTAATTCTAGGTTAATAATTGGAATAAGAACACATAACGTTTTCAAAAATGGATATCACGGTTAGTAGAGGCCGGTCTTCGGACCGGGCGAAAGTGGGTGCTCATAGCTGACCTTCCCCGATCGTACCCAAGCTGCCGAGCCAAGACCACTTTGGTGATGACGGACACGTGGCCTTCGGCACCGAGTCAGGGTTTCCTAAATTTCCCATTTTAAAATATTTAGGTGGCGACTCTGTAATCTGGCAAAGCAGTCCATGTTTGGCACTACTTTTCAAAATCTGTTTTTCTTCAAAACGATTTGTCGGATTTGGACTCTTTGGTTCAAGATTTAGAACCGCAACACACAAAGGGAGTCCGAACTGTAGAATGAAGCCCACGGACGCGTCTACACTCCCCCATCAGCAGAGAGGAGAGGGAGACAAGCTCAGGCACAGAGCCGGGACAGAGCTAGGGGCACCCGTAGTGAGAGTGGCCCTTCAGAGCCCATTCTAGGCGATGATGAGACGAGCGAGGAGGCTGAGGCAGCGAGTCGACAGTCCGAGTCATCTGAGGATGGAGATGGTGACGTCGACTCAGTTTCAGCTTCCGACAGCGGTGCCGATGGTGACAGTGCTCCAGAGTCTGCTCGATCGAGGAAGAGGACGAAGAGGGCCTCTCGATCCGGAGATAGTCAGCACTAGTTCAGATGCTTTTGCTTTGTTTTTCTTTTTGCTGGTAGTGTTAGCACATTGTACAGCCTTAGGCAGTTTTTATTTTCTTAAAACTTGTGAAAAGGAAACCATGACTGGAATGAAAACAACTTTTTGGTTCAAAAGGTGTTGCATTTTACATTCTACGCATCGCATCGCATCACACAGCATGAAAATGAGATTGATCTTTGAAAACTGTGTAGTGAAAATGTGTTGTCTTAATCAGGTAGTGAACCAACTAATCAACTGAAAAGAACAAACAACTCAATAAACAAAATAAGGCCTTGACAGGCTAAACAAAGTAAGTACAACTCGATAAACAAATTGCAACCACTCGATAAATAGAATACGTACAACTCGATAAGCAATAAAAAGCAACTTAACTAACAAAACCCAATGATTACAACTTAAACAGGCATGCTCAAGCCCGAAAAGAACCAAAACAAGACCTCGAAAGGTGCTGGTAATAGAATACAACTGCTGAAAACAACTGGATCTTCACACAGGAGATCACTGAGCATGAAGGAAGGCTGCTGGCCATGGGGAATTGCCTGCCGGCCATAAGTGTGCCACTGCCGGCCACTGATGAGCCCTTGCCGGCCATCAATGAGGCACTACCGGCCATCAATAGAAGAACCTCCGAAATGTCGACATCTGTCCTTCACTCACTACCTTATCTTCTATAAGAGTTCCAGCTTCGTGTTCTCTTCAATTTAGCTCCATTTTTGCCCCAAATGGAACCATTTGTTGCCCAAAAACTCTCCGATTGGATTGCGAACTTGGATGGCTCAGAAAAGTTGAATTCCCGGGGCTTCGGGATAAATGCACTATTCACGTTGAGCCACACCCCGCTGCGTTTTACATTCCTTTGTACCGCGGTTAGGTTTTGGAATCCGGTAACTTATGTTTTTAGCTTTGGGGGTCAAGAGATGTGCCCCACTTTTGAAGATTTCCAAGCTTTAATGGAATCTCGGCGCGATGAAGAAATCCTACCCCAATTTCGTTTTGGCCACATCCAAGCCCTAGGAAGGATGTGTGGGCTTACTTCGCATGATGCTCGATCCTTGGTTTGCAATGGAAAACTAGATATTCCAAGCTTGATTCATTGGTTTTTTGACGCAGATGACCGCGGCGACCATTTTTGGCAGAGTTTTCGACAACATGCCCTCTGTTTGTGCATATTGTCTCATTTCTTGCTTGCCCCCGGCTTTGGAGGGCCCATCGTTCGTTTGATTGAGGTTGCCTAACGCTTGAAAGAGGGCAAGAGTTGCATTGGCATGACACTGGCCGAAACATTAATGGGTTTGGATGCCTTCCACCGCTGGGAGACAACTAGATTTACAAGAAGTCCACTATTGCTGCAGGTAATGTTTCCCACACTTCTCATATGTGTATCTCACATCACTCGGCCCTCAAGCTCTGTTTTTCTCTCAAAACCATTTCTCACTTTTCTCTCCACGTACACCTCTCTATTCTTTAATCTCTCTGATTTTTCATCCCTCCCCAGATATGGCTCATGGATAAATTGAAAGTAGTGGACTCTTGCCCAGAATATTCAGCACGTGGCTATTTCTTTCGTAAACGACTAGTTGATGCCCCAGATGAGGGATGGTGGATCGAATGGATGTGCAGCCTATCTGCTGTTGCCATCGCTTGGCGCTACCCCTGGCTTAATCTATCGGAGATGAGTTACAGCATGTCCCGACAGCCTGACATTCAGCTGATTGGCCTGACACACTGTGTCTTTTACTTTCCATTCCAGTTCTGGCGTCAGTTCTGTCACAACCAGACTCACACAGAAGAGGGAGTGGAGTACCCAGCTTCATTTCTGATCAAAGGCTCACATTTAGCCCGGTATGCCATAGCATGGAGGACGAGAGAACTTCTGGCCCTTGCTCCTACTTTCAGTTGCACTATTTCTGACGTGTGTATGGCTTGGCTTGATGAGGAGGCGCAAACTGGACCTACTTTGGTGTTCGAAGCTTCCACGAGCTCGGGGAGGAGGCGCAGGAACACCTGACTCGACTATGCCCCAAATTTATTACTTTAATCTGTACTTTCAAGTTTTCTTTCTGAATGTAATAAAAAAAGCAACTTCAATTTGTATCAAGAGTGGGAGAACTCTGTAATGAAATCAATGAAATTGGAGGTTGTGGGTACTGAAAATTTTCCGTTTGGTCCAAAAATGGTCTAAGTTGTAAAAAGATTAAGTTGAACAAAATCAACTTTTATTAAAACTTTTTAAAACCATTTTCGATATGGATCACAACTGGACACACCCGAGATCTATCACTAAAATGTACAACCCCAGATTCAATCAACTGGGAAGTTGCCCCTACTCTGAACAGCACTGCACCGTAGCTCACAACCAAACTCTTGGATGTAGAAAAGACAAAGATGGCCAAAGCAATCACATGGACAAAGTTGATTTGGAGGTGTTTATGGCTGGACTTCAGAATGAAGTTGCCTACGTATCCCAAAGATGGGAATCAAGCCTTACGTAGTTCGGTTCAGGTTCACTCGTGTATTAACACTCTCCTTTTGCGCTCTAACTTTTGCCAAGGCCACCCTTTTTGGGTTTTTAACCTTGCGAGCTCAGTTTTTCTTATTTCAAATTTTTTTCATGCTCTAATTTTTGCATAGGTCGCCCTTTCGAGTTTTCAGCCTAGCGAGGCACTCAGGGATAATATTTCTTCAACTTGTCCATGTTGATCGGCTGGGAGAATTCAAGACTGTCTAAATCCATCAGAATGACAGCTCCACCAGACCAAATTGACTTGATGATGTAAGGGCCAGTCCAATTAGGTCTGAACTTGCCCCTAGGGTCGTGGATGGGAGTTCGGTTGTCTTTGAGCACTAGATCCCCTTCCCTCAAATTCCTGGACTTAACCTTCTTGTTGAAAGCCCTGGCAATTCTTCGTTGATAACCCTAGACGTGATACAGTGCTTTCAGCCTTCTCCCGTGAAACAGCATGAGTTCTTCAAACCTGCTTTGCTGCCAATCTACCTCGGCTATCTGGCACTCAGCCATAACCCGCAATGACGGAACCTCAACTTCGATAGGTAGAACAGCCTCCATCCCATAAACCAAGGAACATGGAGTTGCCCCAGTAGAAGTTCGAATTGAAGTCCGGTAGCCCCAAAGAGCAAATGGCAGCTTATCTGGCCAGTCCTTGTAGGTTTCCACCATCTTCTGCAGAATGTGTTTGATGTTCTTGTTGGCAGCTTCAACAGCTCCGTTGGTTTGCGGCCTATATGTGGATGACTTATGAAAAGCCACATTGTACATCTCCAACAAGTCGATCACCTCCTTTTTGAAGTGGGAACCATTATCCGAGATGACTTCATTCGGGACCCCATACCGGCAGATAATGTTGTTTCTGATGAACTTAGCTACATGTGATGCCTTCAACATGGCATAGGATTGGGCCTCAACCCACTTTGTAAAGTAGTCTATCGCTACCAAAGTATACTCATGCCCGTTGGACCCCTTCGAAGTGACTGCTCTAATCACATCATCCCCCAGACTGAAAACGGCCACGGCGAAGTCATGTTGTATAGCTTCAATGGCGGAATGTTCATGCGGTTTGCATAGATCTGGCATTTGTGGCATCACCGAACAAAGCCAATACAATCCTCCTCCGTGGTTGACCAGTAGTAACCCTTTCTAAGGATCTTCTGGGCTATATCACCCCGCTTATGTGTGCTCCACACTCTTCTCCGTGGATGGCCTCCATTAGGCGCTTGGATTCTTCAGCATCAACACAGTTTGTGCATCCCAAGATGACCCCGCTTGTACAGTTTACCCCCGCAGATGACGAACTGAGCAGCCATTCTTCGAATTGCCCTCTTATCTTTGGTATTTGCCCCTGGTGGATAAGTTTCCTTTTTCAAGAAGTTCCAAATGTCATAATACTAGGGGTTTTGATCTTGTACCTCATCTATGGCAGCAATCAGCTCGTAGGCCGGCACATACCAGTGTTCAATGATGATTGGACGCATTCGGACTCCCAAAGGGATGTCTATCATAGAAGATAGAGTTGCTAAAGAATCGGCGAACTTGTTGTTCTCTCTTAAAAGATGGGTGAAGTTCAGCTCCTCAAACCGAGGAATCAGAACATCTAGGGTCTTGTGATAGATTTTCATTCTTTCTTCTTTAACTTTCCAATCTCCTTTTGCTTGAGATACAACCAAGTTCGAGTTTCCGATGACGTCCAACCGTTTTGCCCCTAGTTCCAGGGCGGCTTCTAGTCCGGCGATACATGCCTCGTTCTGTGCTTTGTTATTCGATACCTTGAATTAGAGCTTGAAGGCTAAGGTTATGTGTGAATTGTCGGGTGCTATCAGCAACACCCCTATCCCATACCCGTACTGGTTTGACACTCCATCAAAGTACATAGTCCAAGTTTCTTCTTCAACATGCAGAATGGCCTCGTCTGGGAACAGATACTCTACTGCTTCATCTCCCTCCACTGGGTGATCGGCTAGGAACTCCACTACCGCTCTCCCTTTCACAGACTTGTGAGTCATATACTCCAAATCGAATTCGGAGAGAAGAAGCAACCAACGAGCTAGCCTACCCGTAAGTGCTGGTTTCTTGAAGAGATATTTGATGGGATCTAACCTCGAAACTAGTATTACGGAGTGAGCTAACAGGTAGTGCCTCAACTTCCTGGTTGCCCATACCAAGGCCAGACAAGCCTTCTCAAGCGGAGTGTAACGGGTCTCATATTCCAGTATCTTCTTGCTCATGTAATAAATAGCCTTCTGCACTTTGTCCTCAGACTCCTGTGCAAGCATGCAACCCATTGTCGTTTCGATTACTGACAGATACAATATCAACGGTTTCCCCAGCTCTGGCGATGACAACACGGGTAGGTTCTGTAGATACTGCTTGATCTGCTCGAAAGCAACTTGGCATCGCCATCCCATTGCAACTTCTTTCCTTTCTTCAGGAGACCAAATAATGGTTCACAAGTCAAGGTTAATTTTGCAATAAACCATCTTATGAATTGCACTTTACCTAGAAAGCCCCGCATCTCCTTTTCAGTCCTTGGTGGTGGCATTTCTAAGATGGCCTTAATCTTGGAGGGATCGACCTCGATATCTCTTTGCATGATCAAGAACCCCAGCATTTTTCCCGTTGTAACACTGAAAGTACATTTCTGAGGGTTCAGTCACAACCGATACTCTCTGATCCGTTGGAAAAGTTTCTTCAAGGCAGTGTAGTGGCCCTCTCTTTCCTTAGACTTGACAATCATGTCGTCCACGTACACCTCAACTTCTTTGTGGATCATGTCGTGCAAGATTGTAGTTGCAGCCCGTTGATAAGCAGCCCCAACATTCTTCAAACCGAACGGCATCACCCGATAATAGTAGGTTCCCCACGGGGTGGTGAAAGTAGTCTTCTCCCTATCTTCAGGTGCCATCAAAATCTAGTTGTAGCCTGAAAACCCATCCATAAATGAGAGCAGCGCATGCCCCGCAGTGAAGTCCACTAATTCGTCGATATGCGGCAGAGGAAAATCATCTTTCGGACTAGCTTTGTTCAAATCCCTGAAATCCACACACACCCGAATTCTGCCATCCTTCTTTGGCACCGGAACTATGTTGGCCAACCAAGTAGGGTATTCAGATACTAATAGGAACCCTGTATCAATCTGCTTGGTGACCTCTTCTTTGATTTTCAGAGCCTTGTCCGAGCGGATCCTTCGGAGCTTCTACTTAATGTGTCGGGCCTCTGGATCAAGAGGGATCCGGTGCTGTACAATCTCAGGATCGATTCCAAGCATGTCTTTGTAGGACCACGCGAAAACATCTTTGAAATCTTTCAATAAAGCGACTAAGCGCTCGCGCTCCTCCGAAGAAAACGTGGACCCGATTTGGACCAGCCGCGGATACTTCTCAGTACCAAGATTAATTGAGGTGATTTCATCAACCAAAGGTTTTACAAACCTCTCTTGCTCTCGATCAATCAAATATTGTAAAACTGGAGGAATTTCTTGCTCGTCGTTTTCGTCAAAATTTTGAAAGTCCTGATTAATGCAATAACCTAAAGGCACAGAAAAGTACTCAAAAGCTACAGCAGCACCATTCTCATTAGCAACTTCCAGATCGTCTAATTCTTCGGTTAAAACAGACTCAAAGGAAAATGAAAATGACGACCTGGACAGGACAGTGGCATCCGGGTTATCACCCCCAGGAATACCAGACTCCGACTCAGAAGACCAGGAATCTGATTTCGACTCCACAGACTCTGTGGAATCAGATTCCGATTCACTACATGACCCCGAACTGCTAGATAAAATGCCTTCCTCGTATTGCGAGACGAGGGAGGGTGCGATGGATGCATCTAGAATGCCGGAAGAAAGGCCCGCAGCCGAGTCATCTCCAATCATGGAAACCGAGAAAACATCCCCCAAGCACTCCGGTATGATCTGAGGATCTGAGAGGAGACAAGCCAGTGCTACCCCCATTTCAAGTTCTGTGCTCTTGGATTCATCCTCCTTGCACTGCTCAGCCTCAGCTGGTAGGTTAATCTGCTCTTCCCCAACTTCATCTCCAAGTAACTGAAGGTCAAAAAAGATTTTGAAGCCGGGTAAGCGCCGCTTCTCTGAATTCATCCAGGGCTCCAGAAAGCCGCAAAACAGGAAGTCTTCCCTTTCCCGGACAAAGCGTCCGTTCAAGGTTCCTTGGATAGGTCTGTGCGCCAGCTCATAGTGCTTCCTGGCTTGCTTAGCCCTGGCTCTTCTGGCCATTCCCTTCCTTTCCTCGCCCAATCCTCCTTGGTAGGTGAGTAACCTAAGCCAAAGGTATATGGGTTATGTGGCAATTCGGTCAATGCTGCGACGCCCTTCTGGCCACTTCGCCCTAATCCCATTCCGGGCATATGTTGAAGCTTGTTCATGGGGTAGACAGATTGTGTGCTGACGTACAACCCCTCATCAACAGCCAACAAATCCTGTACTACCCGGGCCTTAGCCAAGGTGAATCCCGACAAAAATACATCTTCCAGACCGTGCTCGATGTCCAAAACTGGTGTAGAAACTTCTGGCGGCGGATGTATTGAGGAGTTCCCAAAAGCTATTGCTACCCTCTTCCTGTGGGGGTACGTCAACATTTGGTGTAAGGTGGAAGAAACAGCCTTCACCTGGTGTAGCCACGACCGCTCGAAGAGTAGATTGAAGGTGGCCGGAACATCTAAGGCATGAAACTCGATGTCCTACTGCCCCGGGCCAACCTGAGTTTTAATCCGTACCATCCCCAATACCTCTTGACTGGTATTATCATAGGCCCGTATCACCTGGGCTGTAGGAACGAAATCTGCGGGCTTCAACCCGATAGCATACGCCGTTCCCGATGGATATACATTGATTACAGATCCCATATCAATGAGGACCACCGGTATCCACTTCTCCTTGCACTCCACAAAGATGTAGAGCGGTTTGTTATGATCAGAGCCCTCAGGCGGTAGTTCCTTGTCCATGAATGTTAAGGTCGGTGAAGCCCCACCCGGGAAAACCAACCCTACCAACTGCTCGGGCGTTGTACCAATTGAAAGCTTGGCCCTGTCCATGGTGGAAAGGATGGCTTGTTTATGTACCCTGGAGGCCATAAACAGTCCCCAGATAGAGATGTTTGCTTGGATTTTTTTTCAGTTGTTTCAGCACTGCCTCCACTTCCAGTTGTTTTTCTTTCTTCTTTTCTGCTTCTTTGTCCTTCCCGGACACCTGCGGCTAGTCTAGGTGTGGGGACTTGAAGTACCGCCCACTCTGGGTCATATCGTCGACCTCCTCAATATACCATCTGGAAGATTCTGTCCTAAGTCAAATCGTCGTCTTCCCACCACATGCCCTCAGCAACCTATAGACAACTATCCGGCTCTGCTGCAGTTGTTTTCGTGCTCACAGCACATTCTGTCCCCGCAAGGGCCTTGGCCTTTCTAGCCCTATCATCATTCTCAATTTTCTCTTGTTCAAACCGCCTCAGCGCGTCCTCCTATTTTGTGTCTACTGTGCACAAACTGCCCAAGTCTTGAGCAAAATTCTTTGCATTGGTGCTCTCTGGCGATTCTTCCTTGTTCTTAACCATTCCGGCCACTATAGATGTTCCAGTTTCTGTCTGCCCCTGTTTCGGCTGAGACTTCTCAACAATATCTGGCTCGTCACTGAGCCATCCTGTAGCATCTGTCGCTCCATTCAGATCAAACCAGTTGACGCTCACATCCCCTGGATCCTGCTCGTTAAAGAACTGCAGATTGGCAATGTCATCCTCCAACTCTGCTAGGTCATCTGGCCTATGACTTGGCCCGTCTTCCCGAACCACATTGATCTCTGCCCCAATTGGCAACTCTACCCTCGACTTTGCCTGATCTGTTGACACAATATAACTGCACGGGTTGTATGCTTCTTAAGTAAAGCTCCCAGATCTGTCGGGTTCTGAACTAACATTCCCATTCTTCTCAAAAGTCATCCCAGTTCTGTCTTCGATAGTCACCACCACTAGCTTGGGTAGGGTCCATGACGTGCTCATCATACACAAGTCAGTGCATTCCAGGATGAACATCGTCGGCTTAGGTAAGTGGGAAGAAGTGATATATATGTTAGGGTCGTATGGAACAGCCGTGGTTTGAATCAGGTTTATCGGCCTGGGTGGAGGAGAGGGGTTGTTATGTGGTGGGAGAGGGTTAGTGGTGACATTTGGCTTCTCGGGAGGCGCAATCACCTTGTTGTCAATGAGATCTTGAATCTCATGATGCAATCTGAAGCATTGGTTAGTGTCATGATCGTGCTGCTGGTGAAAGACGTAATATTTGGCCGGGTTGTGTGTTGAATGGAGGTTATTTGGTAGTGGCGTGGTTTCAGGGGCTTCAGATGCCCTTTCCTAATCAAGACGTTCAAGGCCGTTGATAAAGACATGTAGAGCGGGGAGATACTCCTCTGACCCCGGGGTGGATTTTTTGCTGGTTGCGAGCTGGTTCTGGATGCACTGGTGAAGGGTGTAGCTGTTTTTGGCATGGTGGTGAGCATGCCGACAAAAGTTCTCGCAGCTGCACTACTACTTGTAGCTGCATTCGAACTGCATGCAAATGCCCTCCTGGGTTGCTCCTTTTCCGAGTCGATCAGACCTTGCCTCATAGCATCCTCAATCTGTACCTCTATCTCATGCAAGTCAGCAAAGGTGGGGAGGGGTAAGACTATCATTTTCTACATCAGCTTGGGTTGTAGGTTGTGCACAACCATTCTTATCTGATCTTTTTCAAGTGGCCGAGTTGTCATCATGGAGGCCTTGGCCCTCCATCGAGTAACAAAATCAGAAAAACCTTCCTGCGGCTCCTGCCGGGTCGCCTCAAGATCATGAGTCATGACCTCAATCTGGGTGTTGTGCGAATATTGAGCGACGAAGGCCTCGGCCATCTCCTCCCAACTGCTTTTCACTGAGTCCTCCAGCTTGGCATACCAAATGGGCGCAATACCCGACAGGGTCCAGCCAAAAAGGGAAAGCTTTTGCAATCTGGAGAGGCCCATTGGCTGTAGGATATCCGAGAACAACCACAAATGTACCATAGGATCTCCAAAATCGTCAAAACGGTCTATATGCGGCATCTTGAACCGGTCTGGCGATGTCACTGCAGAATCCGTGTATCCATCTTCTATATCCGGGATGGAATTAACGACCTGAGCCCTCTTAAACAGCTTTTCCAGCTTGCTTACTTTCACAGTAGTTGGATCAACATCAAATTCGAACAGCGTGTCCACTGGATTAGCCGGTGCTTTAGATATTTGAGGTGGGATTGGCAGTGGGATTGGCCCTGTTGGAACGTCCGTATTTTCCTGGACGTTTGCAATTTCCCCAAGTGTTGGAACCCTAAGTGGGGGTGGGGGTGGATGCGAAGTAGATGCTCCGGCTTGTTGCAGTTGCTACTATTGTTATTGAAGCCTAGTAATGAGTTGAGCCTGCCAGGCTATAACCTCTATTTGGCGAGTGGTGGCTTCCGCCTGATGAGCAGCATCACGCTGCATGGTCTCAACTGTTTGCTGGAGTTGACGCATCATTTCCTCCATTCTGGCTAAAAAATGTTGATATGCCTGACTCAGATTTCTCCGGGCGTATAAAATCGAACCCTATCGCATTGTGAAATCGATAACGACACGAATCGACGACTGTAGTAGTACTCTATGCCTGGCTGCCCTCCGTCTAGTAACTGGGGGTAATGAAGCAAACACTGGTTGTCCGTCAATAAGATCCTCAGATCTATGAAGCCTTCTACCTCTAGTCCAGAGTGCTCGGGGGGTATCTGCCCTTTTCGGAAGCAATTGTGATACACTACCTTGCAAAAAGAAAATAAAGCAAAAGAAAAGAAACATCAATCAGGAAACGGACGGCATTTCGACTTAGATGGTAACAACATACAATTGAAATCTTAAGCTGAACAGTCTGTTCTCAAACACTGATTTCTGCCCCTAAACATTCTGCCTCAAAACGGATTCCCCCAAACTGATGTCCTCAGACTGATACCCAAACTTGCAACTGATGCATACATTCTCTGTAGAGTCACACTCTAAAAGCACATATTAAGCAAGAGTGAGCCAAAACACCCCTATGGTAGGGTAGGGTTTCCTTGTCCTAATTTCGTCAGGAACTAGGGGTTCGCTACGCAAGGAAACAGTTTCAAACAACCTACATTCGGGTTAGAAACCTGTCCTAGTTTGGAATGGTCTCTATGGCTTCCGATATGCAACTAGGTCGAATGGTCAAAAAGGGTGCCTCGGGAAAACCGAGGTTTGTGTTCCCATTATGGCAGAGCCCGTAACCGGTTAACCTTATGGCACGCTTTTCCAAGCAAGCCTCCGGCAAACCGTTCAGGAATAGCAGCTGGTAAACACTGTGACTTAAGCGCACCAATACAAATGTAATGCAAAGAAACATATAAGTGTAGAGTTCGAGTCAAGTTCTCTAAATCCCCAACAGAGTCGCCAAAAACTGTAGACCGCCCGAACTTCTTCCACGCGCCACCTTTCAGAAGGCGTGAATTGTGTTCTAGCTACTACAGTTCGGACTCATGCCACGGTTTTGAATCTAATCTCACAAAGTGCAACGTAAGACTGATAAATCACCAAAGAGTCCAAATCCAGCAAATCGTTTTAGAAAATCGATTTTAATCAAAAAGTGCCAAGCATGGACTGCTTTGCCATATTTCAAAGTCGCCACCTAAATATTTTGTTTTGGAAAATTTAGGAAATCCTGACTCGTGCCTAAGGCCACGTGTCCGCCATCACCAATGTTGGCTTAGCTCGGGAACTTGGGTACGAGAGGGGAAGGTCCTGAAATGAGCACCCCCGCTCGCCCGATCAAAGATCGGCCTCTACTAAACATGATATGTTGTTTTTGAAAACACATGTGTTCTTGTTTTGGTTATTTAGCTATCTTACTACATGATGCGCACAGCATACAAGTATAGACTAGATCGCTTGATTTGGAACAAAACATCTCATGTTTGTTTTTTGAAAATGGTTTGAAGATGCTATTCGCAAGTAGGCTAAAACGCCGATTTGCCACCAAACAAGGTGGGCTTGAAACAACATGATTTTGCCACTTCAAGTGGGCTTAAAACATACATTCAATGAATTGTTCCAATTCAAGTAATCGAGCCTTCATCCACAGGCATTCATGCAGTTAATCACTTAAGCAAATAGCCTGATGGCAAGCATGCTAAACATGCCAACCACTTACACTCATGCAAGGATGCTAAAGCGTAAACACTTACAGTGTACTCCGAGCCAAAATAGAAAACTAATTAGAAATCATGCATGATCCTAACTCTACAGGATGCCTAATGCAACACATGTAAAAATGCAACTAAAATAAGCTCGGCTTGCAAAGATGGCATATGAATGCAACTTGATAACATGCTTTGAAACACGTATTCAAGAAAGTGTATTGAAGTACAATGTAGTATGAATGATGTGTTGAGCCCGATGCATGCAATACAAATGAATAACGCAAACATGCAAGCATAAGGTATGCTAAACAAAACGTGCCCTAAACTAACCATCAAAAGCTGATAAGAAAAAGGGAGAAATAAATGGGGTTGGAAGACATGCACACACACATCCACCCTTATTACAACATTTTGCCCTCTCGACGGAGGGTCCGAATGAAAGCTAAGCTACTTAGCTAATCTAATAATCTAATTAGACTAATTATTACACAACCAAATCGAATAACTAGTAAACCAATTACTAATTATTACAATACCTTAATTAATTAACTAATTAACTAATCATGGCATCTTACTAAGCATGTAAGATATGTAAACTAGGTTGCCTCAGCTTTTGGCTTGAACAATGAAGGATGCATGCTCTCGGTTGTCGCCTCGAAACGCCTTCTGGTTTGCTCTTGAGAGGCTCTGTTTGTAGGGTGTCTTTAGGAACTTTCTACTCCACCTTACCAAACCAACTCTGACGAATCTAGCAGTGGCCTGCCGGCCATGAGAAGCTTCTGCCGACCACCTGCCGGCCAATGATGTGCACTGCCGGCCAATGATGAAGCAGTGCCAGCCATCTGCAAGGCACTGCTGGCCACTGGTGTGCTACACCACCATTCTGCAATAGAGCACAAACTAGAGGAAAAGTGAGGCTCTCCCAAGGGTATGTATGTATTATGCCACTCCATATCACCTCAAAACATCAAGGGAGAGGCGCCATTGCATCCAAGACCATCAATCAAGCATCTCAATGCATGATGGCCAAAGATCCAACTTGCACAAATTTGATGAATGCACAACAAACAAGACACTAAGACCAAGGCCTTATCATAAGTGATCAAAGGCAATAGAGACGAAGGGGATTGGCTCACTTTCATCACTTTGAGTATTAAGTGGGCCAATCCACCTTGTGTTCAACATAACGTCCGGTTGAACATGATGTAATGCAAACAACATGCTCATCTTGGCATGAAATGCAAGACTCTAACATGCAGACAACGCATGCACAACATGTTAAGAGACTTAAGCATTAAAATTAGTGAAGGATACAACACTAGGACCATGCAATATAATGTTCAATGGACTAAACCAACCCCAAACAGACCTCATGCATGCCAAAACAGTGGCCAAAATTATCTGAAATGATAGCATGAAAGGCAAGAGAATGATGTTCATGCATTGGCTCACAAACAAGGCATAATGCTCAACTCCCAAAAGCATTGAAAGAGTGATAAACATGAGAGTATAACAAGGCTATATGCTCTGAAATTATGTGTTAAATGATGCCATATCACATAAACATCACAAATAAGGCATCCTAGAAGACCTAAAGCACAAGGCTAGTAAAGAGCACTACACAAGAAGTATGCAATACATAGCCCAAACAACTAAATGCCAAATCAAAGGCTAAAACATGCTAAAATGATAGCCCAAAAGCTTAGACAAGCATGCATACGCATTGGCTCACAAACAAGGCATAAGGCACATCTCTCAAAAGCATTGAAAGAGTGGAACATGTGAGAGTGTGACCGTGCTATATACACTGAAATCATGTGAGAAATGAGGTTAAGGCATGCAAGCATCACATTCAAAGCATGTTAGGGACCTCAAACACAAAGCTAGTGAAGCCCAACTACACTATAGCTATACAAAGCTAAGCATATATGACCAAGACCACTTAAAACCAACCTCAAGCATGTTAAATCAGTGGCAAAAATGTGCTGCAGCAAAGCTAACACATGCTACAATGATGAACAAAAGCATGAAGCATGTTAGGCCAACAAACATGATTGCACTGCAAGTACCAAAAGCAAGCAAGAGGTGACCCAAACACCCAAAAATAGAGTTAAAGCATGTTAAATAATGGCCAAAAACATGCTAGAGTGGAGCCAAAACATGCTAGAATAATAGGCTAAGACATGAAGCATGTTAGGCTAGCAAGTAGGATTACACTACAAGTGTACAAAGCATGCAAGAGGTGACCAAAACACCCAAAATAGAGTTAAAGCATGTTAAATAATGGCCAAAAACATGCTGGAGTGGAGCCCCAAAAAGGTAGAAAAACATGTTCATTTGATAGGCCAACAACACAAGCAAGCAAGACAAGAGGAAAGGGGACCACACCCTCCCATTTTGGACCTCAAAACCACTTTTCCACCACTGAAATTCCTCTAAGTTTCAGTGGTAGAAAGGCCATGCAAAGGCTATTACAAAAGCTTCAAAAGATGGCTTAAAAGCTTAACAAATAAGCAAAGAAAGAGGGTAGACAACCCCTAACTCCAACAAGGACTCAAACCAACATTTTTAACACTTAAAATCAGAGCTTTTTGTAGTCAACAACCAAGCCTAAAATAGCATGCAAAGGTGGCTAGCATGGTATACAAAAATAAGCCTAAAAGGGGAACATGCTCACCCTAAAATTTTATTTAACAAAAAAAACTAAAAATTTTATTGTATATGAGAGCTATTATGAATTTTATTTTTTTTAGTTAATTTTGTTAAATAAAATTTTTTGACAAGGGAATATTTGTAATTTTTCAAATCACAAAGACCAATTTGAACTTTAATCAAACCTCACAGAGTGTATTTGTAATTTACCCTAAATAATATTAGGGGTGAAAAAAGGATTTCTTCCCCTAGAATAAAAAAGCTTTGGCTGGAGGTAATTTCTCTAGAATCAAAAAGCTTTTATTAAGAAGTTTACTTCTTTTAATGTTATTTTTGTAAACTCTTTTTAGAACTTGATTTGGTATGAATTGGACAATTATCTGTTATGTTTGAAAATTAATTTGTAATGTTGGGTTCTGAGTTTGGTTCTTTTTTTTTTTCTTTTTTTTTTTTTGAAGCAGCAAAAGCAACCTTTATTGATGATCAAGCCCAACAAGATGAGAATACATCAAAAAAGGGGAGGGAGGGGGGTTTGGAGAGGATCCAAACCGAAACAGGGAAGGAAAAAAATAAAAACAAGTAGAGAACACAAAATGCAAACCAGGGCAGCAGCAGACCAAACAGAGCAGGGCAACAGCAGCAGACCAAGCAGATGAAGAAGCAAAACCAACCCGACTACCAGCAGAAACGACCCCAACCTGACACAGAATTGAGGAGGACCTAGAGCTGAAAACAGCAGCCCAAAATAGCCAAAAAACGAAGACACCAAGGGAAGAACTCCAAGAAACCCAGTGGCATACTGAGATCTTAATTAGCCACAGAGGACAGACTTACTCCCCAAACAGAACCTGATTTGACTTAAATTGGTCAGGAAGTCACCGACGGTGAAGTTAAATCCTTGAATCTCGATTCAACCACAAAGCAACTCTGATTTTAATCAACTCACACAGGTCCTCTAAGTGAGGTTTAGCAGCCTGAAAAATACACTCGTTTCGCAGCTTCCACAGAGACCAAAAGACAACTGAGGGAATGACTTTCCAAAGCAATTTTTCTTTCTTGCTAAACTTCACACCCTCCCACCAGTGAAGAATAGCTTCCACAGATCCGGGAAGGGCTCCTTGCACCTCCCACCAATTCAAAGATTGGCACCAAACCCTCCAGAAAATTGGCAAGGAACAAAGACATGGCAGTTAGACTCAGCCACAGATTTGCAGAAGGCACAAAGTGCTGGAGAAGAAGCTTGAAGGATTCCAATTTTCTGAAGAAAATCTGCTGACTTAACTCTGTTTTTCCATGCTAACCAGCAAAAAAACCTTTGGAGGCGCGAGATTGTTCCAAACTAACTTGCTAGTACAAAGTGGGGGGCCAAGGGAGACAGCTTCACTCCTATAGACAGATGAGACAGAAAACATACCAGAGCTTGCAGCCAACCAAACTGGTTTGTCCTCCAGATTATCACAACAATTTGAGCCAGACATCAGAAGCTCCTTGAGTCTACTGACTTCCCTCTCTTTCCAGTCATACAACCTTCTTCTAAAAAGAAGGCTCTAATCCCCTGCTGTAACCCTCCTATCATGCATGATACGCAAAGTTACATCCTTCTCCATCACTAATCTGTAGAGAGTAGGGAATTCATCTTTCAAGCAACTATTAGAGCACCATCTATCCTTCCAGAAGATAATTCTATTCCCATCCCCTACCTGAACAAGAAGATTGTTATGATAGAACAACATCAGACTACCGCTCCTCTCCGCTAAGGAGATGATACCTTTCCACACACCAGAATAACTGTTGTTTGAAATTGGAGAGGGACACCAGCTTTCAACATCCAGATTATATTTGCTGCAGATAATCTGCCTCCACAAGGCATTCTTTTCTAAGGCAAATCTCCACCACCATTTTAATAACAAGCAATCATTAACCAGCCTTATTCTTCTTATGCCCAAGCCCCCTTGATTCACACTCTTCGCTACATCAACCCATTTAACCAGGTAAATTGGTTTTCTAGACCCCGACCCGCCCCAGAGAAACGCGGCTTGAAGCTTCTCAAATTCTCGTGCAACTCCCACTGGCATTTTAAAAAGAGATAGATAATACAAAGGCAGGGCAGAGGTTACAGACTTAATAAGAGTGAGCCTTCCTGAAAATGATAATAGCTTTCTTTTCCAACAAGCTAGTCTGATTTTGATTTTATCAAGAACTGGTTTCCAAGTTGCCTTCTTATTTGGATTGGCCCCCAAAGGCAATCCCAAATACTTAAGGGGAAATGCCTTAGAAGTACAATGCAGCTTTGAGGCAAAACTAGATAAGGATTCTTCAGGAACATTAATACCACACACCTGACTCTTATGATAATTTATTTTCAGCCCTGAAATCAGTTCAAAGCACCTTAAGACCCTCTTAATATTGCACACCTCCATCTCCATAGCTTCACAGAATAGAATGGAGTCATCTGCAAATTGTAAATGAGATAACTGCCCCCCATGAGAACCAATCGAAACTCCTTTAATCAAGCCCAACTGCTGTGCTCTTGACATAAGAATATTAAGACCCTCAGCTGCTACATTAAACAGAAGAGGGGACAGGGGGTCACCTTGCCTAAGGCCCTTCTGAGGGAAAAATTCCTCAGTTGGAGAACCATTAACCAACACTGAGAGTTTTGCTGTAGTAACACATTCTTTTAACCAACTAATCCATTTTGCACCAAACCCAAAATTGAAGAGCATGGATGACAAGAAGCCCCAATTAACAGAGTCAAAAGCCTTTTCAAAATCAAGCTTAATAATCAGGCCTCTCTTTTTGGTTTTTCTCCAGCCATCAACCACCTCATTTGCAATTAGCACGCCATCCAGAATGTTTCTTCCACCTATGAAGGCTGATTGAGTATCGCTGATGATATAAGGCAGCACTTTTTTTAGCCGGGAAGACAAAACTTTTGCAAGGACTTTGTATACTGAACCCACTAGGCTGATAGGTCTATAGTCCCCAAGCCCCACTGGATTTTCAACCTTTGGGATTAGTGAAATAAAAGAGCTATTAAGACCCAACACGAACCTTCCGTGCCTATGAAATTCCTTAAAAAACTTCAGTAAATCAGATTTCATCAATAACCAAAATTTTTGGAAATAGGCCAAGTTAAAGCCATCTGGTCCAGGGGCCTTGTTACCATCACAATCCTTCACTGCGGCCCTAATTTCTTCCTCCGAAAAATCTGCTTCCAGCCGATCAAAACCAGGACAATCTTGGACTGATTTAAATTGGCCACCTAGCTTAGGTCTAACTCTCCAATCCTCTGTGTACTGCTTGCTAAAGTGGTCAAAGACTTCTTTCCTAATCTGAGTAGGATCTTCCAGCACAGTAGCCCCAACAGATATGAAAGAGATCGCACTTCTACTTTGTCTACCCTTGGTAATAACATGGAAAAATCTAGTATTTCTATCCCCTTTCAAGTTCCAATTGAGTCTTGATTTTTGTAACCACAACCATTCAACCATTTTGCTAAGCCTCCACACCTGATCTCTGAGTAATCTACTTCTTGCTCTTTCTGCCTCATCCAAATCTCTGGACTCAGCAGCTAAGTCCAGGGAGTGCATATCCTCTTCAGCTTCCTTCAACTTCACAGTCACACTACCATAGACCTCTTTATGCCAAGCCTTTAGCTCTAACTTCAGAATTTTAAGTTTTTTCAGGAGGACAAAACCAGCCCAACCTTCAACTTCTGCCTCTTTCCAGGTCTTCTCCACAAAGGCTGGAAAGCATGGGTGTAAACTCCAAGCATTGATGATTCTGAAAGGCTTAGGACCCCAGTTTCTTTCATCCAAGGATTTGTTGGAATCTAAACCTTTGAAAGGACTAAGGGTTGGTGTAACAAGTGAAACCAAGTTTCTGATTTGAAATTTATAATGCATATTTGAAGATACAACTATACAAATCTCATAATTTTTCGATCTCATGGTTTCAGTCTTTCAAAGGGTTGGTGTAATACGTGAAGCCAAATTTCTAATTTGAAATTTATAATGCATATTTGAAGATACAACTATACAAATCTCATAATTTTTCCATCTCATGGTTTCAGTTCTGCACAAGTTTGGATTGAATCTTTTCATCTCTCTTTTATTAGGAAAAATGCAAGCTTCATGTAGTGAACTTTCACTACTATAATATTATTTAAAGATCACACAAAAAAATTTTAAAATATTTCATTTTTATTGGAAGTGTGATTAAAAGAAATTAGAATGATATTTTAAGCACAGTTAATTTAATTTAGTGAGATAGAAGTAGTATTTATTTTTAATCTTACATTTCAAATAAATGTAATTATATCTTTTATTTTTAATCATAATTTTTAAATAAGTGTGATTATATATTTTTTTATTCCTACCCTCTACTTTTCCTCTTAACCCTCCATCTTACACTCACAAACCCTCCATCTCGCCCTTCGTCTCCATTTCTAGAAATTTTATGCAAGGAAATATTTTCGTCTCTAATTTTTTTGAAGCAAAACGGCATAGTTTTATGTTTTGGTGCGAAAATTGTTTTCGTAGCCAAAATATTTTTTCCTAAGGAAAAATATTATGGATCCCAAGTAAATTATTAAATAAATTACCAAATCTCTCATATAAATATAGAATCTAAACACATGTGATTTGTGTGATTCTCACACCAAGTGAGAAGTTTGATAATTTGTTTGGTAATTTATTTCGTATCCTTAACATAACTCTTTCCCAAATCAAACCTTGTCTTCACTGTTCTCTCTCTGTCACTCACTCATCTCTCGCTCTCTCTTGTTTCTGCAAACCTCTCACGTCTCGCTTCATTAGCTTCTCACACGAATAGGAGAACACTCACCTCTTCCATTCACGATTACCACCAACATCTGTGACTACTACCGGTGTTCGCGACTACAACCAGCAAAAGCGAGCTTCTGGTAAGTTCTTCTCTCTCTCTCTCTCTCTCTCTCTCTCTCTCTCTCTTTGCCCATCTCTTAATTTTTCTAATTGCAGAAACCCTAGCCTGTGATTTATTATTATTATTATTATTATTATTATTATCCAATGTTTTTGTTTGCTATTTGGGGCTTGTATTATTCTTTGTAAATATTTTTTTCGTATCTAACATTTCTATTTCATAGAAAAGAATTATAATTTTAACACTTTATTGGACAAAAATTCATACTGTTGATTAAATTCATACTCTTTATATTTTTACTCTTCTTTTCAATGAATTTTCAATTCCTCTTTAGGTAATCAATTGGAAAATTCAATGAGTTTGCAAGTTCTTTTTGTGTTTCTGTTGCTGAATTTGTTATTTTAGTTTGAATGTGCCTATAAATTTCTTGGTTTCTATTTGAAGTTGGATGTAAGTTTTGATTATTCCTCTTAGTTGCATAAATTACAATCCTGTTTATTTTTTTTATTAATGTAGGCAAATTTTAGGTTGATCTGTAAACCCAAACATTTTGATTCATTGACATGCATGCAGTTGATCCATCAAAATACCAATTAATTTTATAGTTTTGAGAAATTAATTTTTTTGAAACAGAGCAACCTATTTTGCTGTGATTTTGCTTTTGTTGTTTCACCTCTCTATAGTGAAATGAGGCTTGGCCTAAAAGCTTTGTTGCTCTATTTTAAAGAGAGAATTTCAGAGATTCAATCTCAATTATGATATAAAAAAGCTGTTCAACTACCCGTAATGAGGGGGCCCTAAGGATTCAGTCCTCTATTTTAAACTTTGGTTTCAATTTCTATCAGTTTCTGTTTTATGGTTCTAATTCAATGGAACCGAAGCAAAACACATTAATATCCGATAGCCACTAGATATTAGTTCTATTCAGATTTTAATCACGATTTATATATTGTGATTGATACTCACATTTTGTGGTCGAACTCTTTTTTTATCACATGCACTAACCATGATGAAAAATACATATAACTGTGATCTTATCTCATTATTAATTATGGATTATTTAAGTTCAATCTTAGGTTTTATTAGTTATTCCTCACACTTAAAATCCATGATTTAAATGTTTATTATCATGGTCGAAACAAGTGATGGAATTATCTTTTAATGACGGTCAAAAAGTGTGATTAAAAATAGCCCTTAACAATTATACTCTCAAATATCACACTTTGACAAAATAAAAAACCTTGATTAAATAACATCCATCACACTTAAATTCCATTCTATCTATTATTTTGTAGTAGTGTTTTGATGCAATGTTATTGTAGATTTGATTGGGATGAACTATCAATAGGCCCCCATGGTTAGATTTAATTCCCATCAAATTCTATTGAAAATAAGGCCTCGTTTGGGAACAGGCTAATTTAGTAACTTTTTAACTATTTGGCTAAAATATGAGCTAAAAAAAATTAGTATGTTTGGAATGACTTTTTGACTTTTTACGAAAAGATGTGCAAAATATAGAGAGAAAATAGAATATTTGACTTTTTGGTATGGGTTGTTGGCTTTTTGACTTTTTGGCTTTTTAAGTAACTTTTTGACTTTTTGGCTAAACGGCCTGTTGCCAAACGAGCCCTATTCGTTTGGGAACAAGCTATTTTAGTAACTTTTTGACTTTTTACGAAAAGATGTGCAGAAAAGTAGAGAGGTGATGTGACTAGTTTTAGTTGGCTTTTTGGCTTTTTGACTAAAATAGCCACTTCCCAAACAAGAAAATCGTCACTAAAAATAATTTTTTGTGATGATTTTTTACATGTCGCTAAAAATAATTTTTTGTGACGATTTTTTACCTGTCACTGAAAAATTGACATTTAGTAACTTTCTTTTTGTCACAATTTTTATAAATTGTTGCCAAAACTTACAATTTGTGACGTTTTTCTATGATTAATTTTTCAAACTATCGTTGAAACTTAAAAATTAGTGACATTTTTTTGTCACGATTTTTTAAAATTGTCACTAAAACTTATAATTAGTGATATTTTTTGTGATAAAATTTTCAAACTGTTGCCGAAAATGAATTAGTGACGTCTTTTAATAGTATTTGATGAAAAATGTCATTAATTCTCACGGGATATATTGGATAATAAGCCTACTTATTAGGAGTTATAGGTAAGTTCACATTTGATTGAGTGGTATTGATTTCTGTGAGCATTATCTGAATTGGCAAGGAGCAATCAAATTTTGGGTGATTGACAATCTGTTTTGAAATTGCAAAATTTTAAGTTACAACTCTTAAGCTTAAAATAATGACAATAATGACAATTTTTTCCTGCTGCTAAATTTTTTCTTTGGTTTTAACTTATATGCTACCATTACTTAATAGAAAAATACATGGATCACATTTTCCTATTGTATTTCCCCCTTATTATGATTGGTATTACAACTTGGGGTTAAAATACATAGACACTATCAACCTTCATGGGGCTGTTGGCAGTGGTTTTTAAATAACTCTATTTTCATGGGACTATTGGCAATATGTATCTTTTTTTTCTATTTTTCAATTTTATTTTATACGTATATCTTTTTTTATGTTGAATAGGGTACGATTAGAGTTCCCTGAGTTTCGTAGAGATGAAGACATGGCATCTCGTGTTCTGACTAGAGTTTGCAGCCTTCTTGATCATCTTGATGGAACATTCGGTACTCATCGCAATGAACTCTTGCTACTTCTCTCATAGTATGTTTGATTTGATCTGTTTAGATAATGTGATCGAAACAGAGACTACTAAAACAAGCTTATTATATAATATGTGTTTGCTTTGTTTTGTAGAGTTGCCAAACAAAATAGAAAAATGTTAAAGCTAGAAGCATAAAAAAACCTCTCCTTTCCTTTCCTAAAAACCTCCTTCTCCGGCCTCTTTTTTGGGCTAGCTGGCCGCCGCTTTTGGCAATGGCGGTCGGCTGGCCTAGCTCTTCTTTCCCTTTGTCTTGTTAGATTTTCTTTCCAATAAACTTGAGTCCCCCGTGTCTACCCACCTAGGTGTGTTTCGTTGCTGCGGGAGTGTTTTGTTTTGTTCGGTTTTATCAGCTGTTGTCCTTCACTCATTCGCTCTTTGTCGAGTTGGAGTTTGAGGGGTGTGTTTTTGGGTGGAAACAAGGGTTCCGTAGGCGTCCCAGCTTCTGTCCAGTTGTCACTTGAGCGCTCCTCCTCGAGAGAGTTTGAGGGGTGTAGGTCTTCTTTATGTTTTGGTGGTGTCCCAGCGGGTGCGTGAGATTGTAGGCCTGTTGGTTATGGAGTTTGGCAGAGGTTTTGGGTGTGTGTTAGAAGTTGAGGAGAGGAGTAATAGCAGCTTGGAGTGGGCTTTGGGAGTTTGGCTGAGGGTTTTGGGTGTGCTAGAAGATGAGGAGAGGAGTAGTAGCAGCATGGAGTGGGCTTTTGGAGTTTGGCAGAGGAGGTGTAGTCCTCCCGGTGGTGGCGTTGGAGTTTTCTTCAGCCGGAGAGGGTGTTGACGCAGCAGCATCAGAGACGAGGGTCATGGAGTGTTGTTGTAGCAAAGGAGTGAGGCATGGGGAGTTATAGCAGCAGGGTCTTGGGGAGTTGCTGATTAGACGTTGGCTTGTAGTTCTAGTTTTTGCTGTGGCTCTTCCCGGTGGTGGCGTGAGGTTGAAGAATTGGAATTTGGCAGAGGAGGTGCAGTCCTTCCGGTGGTGGCGCTGGAGTTTTCTTCAGCCGGAGAGGGTGTTGACACAGCAGCATCAGAGACGAGGGTCATGGGGAGTTGTTGTAGCAGAGGCGTGAGGCATGGGGAGTTGTAGCAGCAGGGTCTTGGGGAGTTGCTGATTAGATGTTGGCTTGAAGTTTTAGTCAGAGGCGTGGGCTATTTTGAATTTTGTATACTGTTGCATCTAGTTTGAATTTCGGGTGGTTTCGTAGGTTTTTTTTGGGGGATTCATGTATTTTAATTTTATAGTTAAGTTCTTCTTAATTGTTTATTTCAAAAATCAAGAGGCTTAGGGGTTGGTTGTATGGATGCGAGTAGCAGTAGTAGGGGTATTTTTATACGTCCGAATCTCTCTCGATGCATCTCATCTTCCTGTACTTTTAATTTCTTGCTGTTAATGGAAATTTTTCTTTGCCGATCAAAAAAAAAAATAGAAAAATGTTTGAGATTTTAAAAGTTTTATCAAATTTTTTACCAAATGTCTCACATGAGTGGACACTTATGTGAGATATTTAATAAAACTTTTGAGATCTCTAATATTATTTAACAAAATATTGAGTACATCTAATATCTTGAGTGGCTGTTATGATTTGTGTGTGCTTTCAGTTGTCAATTAGTGACAAGTACAAGTGCTATGTGTCTTTTGAGACATAGTACAGGGGATTGGCTATAACAAATAGTTTTCATATCGGAAACCAAAGAATGGAGATTAAGTTATACAGTGAAACACCTTTCTTTTTGTCTCTATGAGATTGGATTTAAGAATATGGTTTACTTTTATAAGTAATAAAGGTGATATAATTATGAATTGTTTTGCGATGATGTAAGTATGTAATAATAGTTCTAAATTAGTGTCATGGATGGCTTAACAGAAGACTGGATTTATTGACTTATTAAGGATAACTGTTTGTCCATTGGAAGTGTCAATTGTAGGAACTGAATCTCACTGCCGTGTCGTTTGGAAAGAGGCTTTTTAGTTTTTTTTTTTTTTGACCTTTTTATGATGTGAAAAAAGTTGCTCTTGGAAATGATTTTGTCTCCTTTTTATTTGGTTTCGTGTCCCCTTAATGGAGCTTGACATCCAGATGTGAAGTACTTTCAGGTCATTTTAACCTTCTATAATTAATAAGTAAATTTAAATCTTAACGTTTTTCTAAGGAAAATATCATTTCAACGAAATTTGAAAGAAGTACTTGCATACTAGTGGAAAATTTTACAATATTAAAAGATAAATTTATAGGGGGAGGTTTTCTCCGGTCTAAAATTTAGAATGAAGGGGACTATTTGGGCCCATGGAGCTTATTATGGATTTCATTTTAATAATCTAAATCGTTTATTTTGTCGGACACATCGTGTATTTCATTCATAAAAAAAATTAAGTTGATTATGTAACTACAACTTGTTTAATTTATTGTTTTTGTCATAAAAAATATGTATGGTTCATTTTTTAAAAACACGATTGCCGTTTATTTTTTTAGTAAAAAACACGGTAAATTGAACAAGTTACGGTTATTAGATCGACTTAATTTTTTTATGGATGAAATATACGAAGTACCTAACAAAATAAACGATTTTAATTATCAAAATGAGACCCGTGGTGAACTTCACGGGCCAGACAGCCCCTTCTAGTCCAGATTTTGGACTGGAGGTCCTCCAAATTTATAATATATATTTTTTTTTTATCAAATTGAGATTATTTGTTGAAGTTAATATTGAAATACTATTTTCCTTTTTTCTTAAGTGATTTAGAATTTGAATTAAAAATAGGGAGATTCTATCATACGTGCCCTTCAAAGGGATGCATCGTATGAACTCTTAGTTATATTATTTTCTTCTTTAATTATGACATTATTTTAGTTATGACTCTTGAATTTTTTAGTCATGTCTCATGTTGTGTTTGGTTATGACATTTTTTTTATAACTCAAACAGTATAAAATTATATAATTTTCTTTAAAATGTATTGTTAAATGTGCATGCCATACTGTTTTCCTTAAAAATATGTTGGTTATTCCACAACTACTAATCTTGAGGGGAATATTTCCTTCCCACTCAAGTAATGGAGAGAATTCAAATCTTTTGAGTACTTCCACCAACATAAGACTAGATTTACATCAAGAAGTTAATGACAACGGACAATATTAAGTTGGCAAAAATGAAATATAAAAATCCAACTAATGAACTCAAGAAGGCATGTTATGAATCAAGGAATATTGTTGCAAGAAATCCTTAAAACAAGGAAATGAAGTAAACAAGAACATAAACCTACCTCAAAAGTGTTTCAATCCTTGGTATGAAGTGATCTTGTTTCTTTCAGTTTAGCATCCAAGTATCTCGTTTGATCACAAAACTTCAAGAAGTTTGGAAGTTTTATGGAGTGCAGTTGAATAAGGTTGTCAAAGGGTGGTTGGATGGTGAAATGAAGTGATGGAGAGTATGGCTTGGCTTGCTTCTTAGTGCTCTCAAGATTCTTTGTTGTAGTATATTATTTTGTAATGCGAGGTGTATAACATTACATTTGATGCACTATTTATAGGCTTAGATGACTTGGAGGCCAAGCTAGGGCACACATTTGTTGGACAGATACATTGGAATGTAGTATTTTTGGAATACTGAATAATTACTCATTGTATAAGAATTTTGATCAGTTTTTTAGGTACATTGGAAAACAAGAGATCATTTCCACTTCATAAGTAGAATGGAGACTTATTATTTTTTTTATTTCCCAGTTATATTACAAAATTAACAGTCTAAGACTATCACATATGAGTTTTAAAGTTTCCCGTAACCATTTTCGAATTGAAAATAATTTTTTTTTTTTTATATTCACATTTGATGGTTATAAATTGAAAATTTCACCAAAAAGAAGTGAAAACCACAAAGGAAACTATTCAATCACCAACCGCTATGTAGAGTCGCCCCCTCATTGATGGAAATTTATATTATAATATATGAAAAATTGTTGGTAAGTCTTTAGAGTTCGAAGTCTCAATGCATGGTTACATATATATTTTTTTTAATTAAAAAATATATATATATGCAACTATTGGTCTTTAGTCATTTTATCAATACAATAATAATAGAGGATTTTCATGTGTTACAACTTCATTGAAAAGTGGCTCACAATGGTCAAGCAAAACGATGGAGGATGGCAGCCGGTGGTTCGAAGACACGGCAGAAGGGGAGTTCGGAATAGCTGGACGAACGGGTCTATCCATTCTATTTTCGTGGATAATATACCTGAAAACATGAGAGCTAAAGGGTTGTTCTCAATCTTCTGCAACTATGGGGTTGTGGTTGATGCCTTCATTCCAAACAAGAGGAGGAAAATGACGAATTCTCGATTTGGTTTTGTCAGATACAGATGTCCTGTTGCAGCAGACATGGCTATTCAAAAAGCCAATGGGCTCTGGTGCGATGATAAAGCGTTAAAGGTTAAAAAGGCAGATTTCAGTAAGGAATATGGCACGAAACAGCAAGCTGGTCCATCAATGCAGCCTAGAAAGTATGCAGAGAAACTCAACCGCTCGCATGTGGGATACCAAGGTAAGAGATCTTTTGCGGAGGTGGTGAGTGGCAAGGCATCCGGATCTAATTCCTCCTGCATTATCAAAGCCTATGAGGAAGGCAATGGGTGGTTATATGAGAGTGTCATAGCCAGGTTGAAACCAAACTACACTGCGGAAGACTTCAAGGCAGAAATAGTAAGAAGAGATTTTGGGGAAGTTCAAGTAAGGACAGGTGGAGGAAGAGACCTGGTCCTAACATTTCAATCTCAGGAAATTATGAAGGAAAAACTTTTGTCAATGAAGAGCTGGCTAAATGACTGGTGTGATTCAGTGCTTGAATGGAAACAGGAGATGTCAATTACCCAAGAACGGAAGGTTTGGCTTAGTTGTTATGGAGTTCCACTAAACCTTTGGAGTTGCAATACCTTCATCAACATTGGCAAAATGTGGGGCATGGTGACTGCTCTGGATGAGGATACTCGAAATTTAACTCATTTCCAATGTGTAAAAGTGCAGATTGCGACAAACTTCATGGATCCCATTAATCAATCCCTCAGTTTAGAATGTAAGGGCGTCATATACCCAGTTAGGGTGTGCGAGGATCAAATCATTATCATTCAAGATATGAAGATGGCCGGACTCTATCATTCCTCAGAAGAGCATTTTGGTGGAATCAGAACTAGTATCCTTGCAAAAGTGGACAATCAGATCGCAGACGTAGGGAGCAAGCATGAAGAAGGGGTTGATCATGTAATAGTGCAAGGACATGATAGCAGCAACACCATGGTAGAAGATGATCAGCTCAGAGACACCTTGATGGTGGTCGAATCAGATTTGCAGAAAGGCATGTCAGAAGAAGTCGGCTACGGACGTCAGGACAGCCTTGCAAGACTGCGGAGAGCCGTTGATGATGGGAGGTCTGAAGTTGAATTTCAAAGTTCTGGATTGATTAGAACTTTGTCTGGGCCTGATAACTTGGTCCGTGGGATTAATTTAATTGTGGATTTGCATAAACCCCGGGCCCATGACTGTTATAGATTGGATGAGGCTCCAGTTTTAGACCATCTGGATGTCGGCCCAAATAGTTTAGCTCCTCCAACTGCTGGGCTCATTCCTTTGGATATAGGATCACTATCACTTCACTCTGCCCCGATAATCCATGGTGTGGGGGATTCGTATCATCCTCAACCTAAGCACTCATGGAGGTTGAATACTTCCAGCTCTCCCCCGAATGGCTCCAGTTTTCAGAAGATAGCATCAAGGAGGAATCTTCGGCGGTTGAAAGGTCTTCGGACTGGAACTTCTAGCTTTGGACTAGCAACACTAAACTTACGGAAGGGGGCTGTTTTCAGATCTGCAGCAGCTGCCATTTCACTCTCTATGGCAAGCAAATCTAGTAGAGGGAGGCTCGCTTTGTCTGAGCCGGAAGCTACCTTGGCTCTGGGTAAAACTCTGGGCATCGATTTTGAATGTAAGGATGAGGAAGTTATTAGCAAATTGCAGCAGATGGATGCTGAAGATATGGAGAAGGCTAGAGCTCGGGTTGGGGATGCCAACCAGGCTACGGCTGGCTGGGGCTCAAGAGTATAAATTTGTCTATATGAAGATACAATCATGGAACACAAGAGGGATTGGCAGACCAGAAAAAAAGGAGAAAGATCAAGAAAGGTGTTTTTGAAAGGAAAGTGGATATTATCTTGCTCCAAGAGACCAAAAAGTCTGAGATAAGCATAAGTCTCATAAGATCCTTGTGGCCCGGTGATCAATTCGAATTTTTGGCAGTCGATGCTGTTGGAGCTCCTTTTAGCTCCAAGCTCCTCTTTATTGATGTAATCTCCTTTTCCATCAATAAAGTCTTTTTTGCTGATCAAAAAAAAAATATATATACAATAATAATAGAGAAAATTAGTGAAATATCCTTCTCCAATTTTGGGTAGTAGGAGAGGTTCAATATACATATATATTATTACTCAAGGTTTCTCGATGAAATTTCTCTGTAAAATTAGAAAATTTTCTTTATGAAAATTGAAATTTCTCTGTGTCGAATTTTCTCTGTGAAAATTTTGAAGGACCCCAACTATTATGAAAATATTGTATATCATTTATCATATAAAATCTTAAAATTAGGAATCTTAAAAAAAAAGTTCTCATAATAATATTGGAAAATTCTTGAGTGTGAAAGGCATATGGTATAACATTTATGTATGTATTTTTTTGACTTAAGTTATACACTTTTGTGAGAACTTACGACAAGTTTTATGAACTAACTTACGTGAATTTGTGTTTAAATTATGTGATTTTATGAGTGACTTACATATTTGTGAGAATTTATGTGAAGTTGTAAGTTCTCAAATTTTTGTGGGTTAACTTACGTGAATTTGTATTTAAGTTATTCGATTTTGTGAGGTGACTTGTGTATCTTTGTGAGAACTTACATCAAGTTGTGATTTCTTAAATTTTTATGGATTAACTTACGTGGATTTGTGTTTAAGTTATATGATTTTATAAAGTGACTTGCGTATATTTGTGAGAACTTATGTGAAGTTGTGACTTCTCAAATTTTTATGGATCAACTTATATGAATTTGTGTTTAAGTTATGCGATTTTGTGTTAAAGTCTATTTATACATTTTTGAAAATCCTATGTGATTCGTGATTAGATAAGGATTAAAATATTCCAAAGCCAAAAAATTCGAAAAACACTCAATCTAAAATCATCAAGCACTTACGAATGTGATTTTAGTTTGTTTGATTTTTAGGAATAAATAATAAATCAACACAATCGATTTTTTACGTGGAAAAACCACAATTGAAGAACCTTCAATTGTAATCAAAAACCACGGGCGAACCGCCACTAATCAATCCACTACTGAAGGACTACAAGGTTACAAAGAAACCATACAAATTACCCAACCTAGTCAATTTGTCTCTGAATCTTCTGTAACTCTTTCACCACACCTTCGCCACGGAACTGATTCTGAAGTTGGTTCCACTCCTCAACTTCACTTGTCGAATTAACGACTACGTAAAGAAACAAACACCTTTTGAGACTTTACGTAATGATCTTCGGATTCCACCGAAGAGAACACTCTTGAATATCAAGTATCAACCTCTTTGATGTATGAATATCAACTCATGAGTTTTAGAACTCTCTCAAGAACATCAAAGAAAACTTATCAAACTTTCAGAAGAACACTTCAAACAAAACTCTAGAATTCTTGAATCTGATCTAGAAAAAGTTAGATTGGTTTTAGGAGAAAACCATCTACTTATAGAAAACCAAAAAGAGTCCAAATCCTGAAAGAAACCTGTTACTTGAAAATTCCCGGATTCTGAAGCTCGCTCGAGCGAGAAGTGTATCTCGCGTGATTTCTACTAGTGACCTCGCTCGAGCCACGAGCCCTTCGCTCGAGCGAGGAAGACATCCTTTCAAGTTCAAGTGTAGACGCAGTGCTTCGCTCGAGCCACCATGATCTTCGCTCGAGCGCACAAACATGGCCTTCAGGTTTTGCCCAGACGCATCCTTCGCTTGAGCGAGCACTTCCTGGCTCGAGCGAGGAAGACAAAAAAACTCAGAAAAAATTACAACTCAATACATAGTTTTGTGCGCGGGATTTTGACAAGATAGGTCCTAACAATCTCCCCCTTTGTCAATACCCGGACAAAACTTTCTAACAAGATTCCTAACCAAAAAATCTAACTAAAACAATTACAACTCAACTAATGACGTAATAAATTACAACTCGATGAAAAGAAAACAATGAATCCAAACTTGAGAACCATCCAATCATTGAGCTGTATAAATAAACCAACAACCGTTGAGCTGTAAAGAAACCAACATAAGCATGCATTCCTCAAACACAATCAATCCTGTAGATTAAAACCATTAGATACAACCAGACATATATTTCAAAATATATCCAACATATTAGATACATCATATATATCCAATATCCAAAATATACATCCATCATATATATCCAATATCCAAATATCTAAAGCAAACAAATCCAATAGCCAAATCCAAATATCAACATATACCTCAAATCTCATCTCCCCCTTTTTGTCCGGGAAAAACAAAAGTAAAGAGAAAACAAACCAAAACACAACCACTAGGAAGATGATGGAGGATGCTGCAGCTGAAGAAGAGATAAAATCTGGGACAACATAGCACTGTGCTCATCAAGGCGAGCATCGATATGGTCAAGACGACGTGCAAGAGCTGGATCCAAATCATGAGTATCCGCTGCTGGGCCGGCATGGGCAGCCTCAACCTCCTCCTCCTCAGCAAGAGGATCATCATCAGCACCTGCAACTCCGGGATCACCTGCATGAGAACCCCCAACACCGGACCCACTCCCCCTAACGTGGGCCTGACTCTGTGAGACGGTGAGTTTGGTAATAGGTTTGACAGGAGAAGCAAACTCATCGTCGTCAAAAACAGGGACAATAAGAGAAGAGAGAAAACGGTGAAGAAAACACCCATAGGGAAGCCCCAAAGATTTTCTGCCCTCGAAAACCCCAATCATTTTGGATATAATCATCTCTGGAAGATCAATGGGAAGACGATGATGAATACAGTATAAAACATACCCACAGTCTGAGTAATATGAGATGAATGGGTGGTGACAAAAATGTTGGCGCACACTATGATGTTAAGAAGATTTTAACCGAGGAAGCATCTCATTCTGCTAAATGAGAGCCCCAGCGATCCAAGTCCTCGAAACACCACACAATTCGGAAGCAACCATATCAAAATTAACACCAGCCCGGGTAAGAATTGGGAAATGACAATCATCAATAGCTGGAAGACCAAGGAACTCACGAAACACATCATCAGTGATAACAAGAGATTGTTTCCTAACCCAAGTGTGAAAAGTACAACCTTCGCGATTAATAGAATGCATATTACAATAAAACTCGCGGATGAGGCTAAGGTTTTGGGGACCGGAAAAGTGTAACACTTGGTCACCACCTAAGGGATCAAACAAGGACCGAATAGGTATGACCTCAAATGCATTAGGTAAAACATTTCGTTCCAAATGAACTTTCCGTGAGACATAAGACTCCCTAAACAATTTGGCCTTTTCTTTTGACTCAAACTTGGAGGTATTGAAGGAAGGTCGGGAAGCAGCCATCTTGCGACGCTTGGAAGGTTCTGCCATTACTAAACATACCACAGAGACAGATGGGAGACAGAACAAGGCACAATCCAGAAACAGACCACCCCACAACCCCAAGTCCAAACCAAGAAACACAGATAAAACAACATGAGTGCATTAGTCCAACAAAAACCATTAGTGCAACATTAAAAAACAAAGAGAATCACAGAGTGAAACCATATATCAATAGCCAACATCATAAACCATACATGAAGCCAGATATCAATAGCCAACATCATAAACAAGTAGCAGTAGCAGAATATGGCACATATGGTCAACAGATATGAACAATCAAGCAATGCCAAGAGGAGAACTGAAAAACCCGTAAAGCCCAATGTTGACATAGATAACCCTTACAAACAAAACAACTTTCTCAAATGCAAAATATATAAGAAACACCATGAGTCCAAAGCAGAGATAAGGGCAAAAAACAAAAAAAAAAAACGTGTAGATAAACAAACCCCAAAATTCAAACCAATCTACACCCATGAAAAATCAACCAAAAGCAAAACCCTAGAACAATGCAGATGGAGACGAAATCAGAAGCACACAAGCCAAAACAGAGCACCATCACAAACCCAATACTAGATGAAGAAGAGACAAAATAAAAAAGAAAACTTACCAACGAGGAGGAATGTGAGGGATGAAACGAAGAATGCAAGAAATAGCTCTCAAACGAACCCAGTAATGGACAAAACCCAAGCCCTAGGAGAGAGAGAAGAAGAATGCAAAGAGATCGAAGAGAGTGAGACAAAGCAACTGAAGAGACCCCTGTTTTATAAAAATTGATCCGCGACAGCTCGCTCGAGCGAAGAATCGCTAGCTCGAGCGAGAGTAACAAAACCGCCAGGTTCGCTCGAGCCAGAAATACATGCTCTCAGGTCTTATGCAGAAGCAGAAGCACGCTCGAGCGAGGACCCGGTCGCTCGAGCCAAGGGGAAAAAAAACAATTTTTTTTTTTTTTTTATATATATTTAAACTAAAAACACCTAGGATATTTTTTGTAAAAAGCAAGGTGACCGGGTGACAAACTATTTCACAAGAATAAGAGTATCCATCAATTCTGAGTCCTGAAAATTTGAGAACAAAAAATGAAACAACAGCTCATGAATAAAACAGATAATATTAAATCAAAGCCACACGCATCATGAGAATGCATAACTCAAAAACACACATGAGAGCTCATATAAAAAAATGTGTGTGTGTGGAATCCTTGAGAGCCACAAAGCTAGAGTTAATCCTCGTAGTGATCTGATGGCTAGACCTCCAACAAGAATAACTGACCATCACAAAGAAAAGTCAAACCACTGGGAATCACGGGGTATTTGTTGAGTAAATGCGGAAGCTCCCCCTCAGACAATAATTCCCTTTTTTTTTTTTTTTTTTCTTTTTTTTCAACTTTTCTTTCTTGTGGGCACTCACTGGTGGCATACACGCTCAAGAGTATGGAGTCCAAACCAGAGAAGAATGGAATCAAAATGATGGCCTGGTTGGTGCCTCTGAGGTAGCCTTTTCCTAATGCCCGAAAATCATGTATTGAGGGAGAAACCATGGAAGTGAAATAAGATGGTAGATGGTTAAGAGACTTAACATCACCCATGATATACCAGTATAGGTCAATTCCTCTGTAAGAGTACAAGAAACACTGTCAGTGGTCCATAGAGAACTTTGATCACTTGTGCGGAAACCCCTACAACAGTTTATCTCAAGGATGTGTACAGAATGAGATCATGAAGTAAATGAGTATGGGCATTCAGAATGAGCTATGAACAAAGATAAAAAAAAAAAAACTTGTATGCAACATGAGCAGTGTTCATCTAATTTTTGATGAAAAATATCAGAACTCAACCACAAATTATCATATTCAAGAATAGTAAGTCAACCACTCACACTCACCTCACAAAAAAAACAGCCTAGTTACTGAGACATTACACCCAAGGTCTTTCTAAGAAACTCAAATCGAAGAAGATCAAGGGGTTTTGTAAAAATATCAGCTTTTTGATGCTCACAAGAAACATGTTCCACAACAACAAGCCCTTCAACCACCAACTCTCGAATAAAATGATGACGGATGTCAATGTGTTTGGTGCGAGAGTGTTGGACAGGATTTTTTGAAATGTTTATGGCACTTGTGTTATCACAAAAAAGAGTGAGAGTGTTCTATTCAATTCCATAATCATGAAGCATTTGCTTCATCCACAACATTTGAGCACAACAACTCCTCAAAGAATGTATTCAAATTTCGTGATGAGACAGAGAGATAGCATTTTGCTTTTTACTATGCCAAGAAACCAGATTGTTCCCAAGGTAAAAACACCCCCCGGATGTACTTTTCCTATCATCAGCACACCCTGCCCAGTCAGCATCAGAAAAACCAGTAATTTCAGCTGTAGTATCAGTGGAAAACCAAACCCCAAACCCCAAGGTACCATTAACATACTTGATGATGCGTTTTACCGCAAGAAGGTGAGACTCTTTAGGATTGGCTTGGTAACGGGCACAGACACCAACACTGAAGGAAATATCAGGGCGATCGGGTCGTGAGATACAAATGACTCCCTATCATACTCCTATAAAGGGTAGGATCAACATCAATACCAGAGGAATCTTTGGAAAGGTGAAGAGTGGTGCTCATGGGAGTGCGTGCATGTTTGGCAGACTCAAGACCAAACTTTGACACAAGATTTTTAGCATACTTAGACTGAGAAACAAATATACCCGAAGGAGACTGTTTAATTTGGAGAGCCAAAAATAAGACAACTCTCCCATCATGCTCATCTCAAACTCATGTGTCATGCAATCCGAAAAATAATTCACAAGATGATCAAGAAGGAACCAAACACAATATCATCAACATATATCCGAGCAACAAGAATATGAGACTTAGTATGTTTCACAAATAATGTCTTATCCACACTACCCCTTTGAAAATCATTATCAAGAAGAAAGGTAGTAAGCCTATCATACCAAGCCCGAGGGGCTTGTTTCAACCCATACAAAGCCTTGTCTAACTTGTAGACATGATTAGGACATTTCGGGTCCTCAAACCCTTTTGGTTGCTCAACATATGCCTCTTCTTTTAAGTACCCATTCAGAAAAGCACTTTTCACATCCATTTGAAACAATTTAAAGCCAAGAAAACATGCAACACCAAGTAATATGCGAATGGATTCGAGGACGCAACTGGGCAAACGTCTCATCATAGTCAATACCTCTACTTGTGTGTAGCCTTGAGCAACCAACCTAGCTTTATTTCTCACAACAGTACCATTCTCATCAGATTTATTTTTAAAGATCCACTTGGTACCTATCACATTCATGTCTCTAGGTCTGGGAACAAGAGTCCAAACTTTGTTACGTTCAAATTGACCTAATTCTTCATGCATAGCATTGACCCAACTATCATCTAGCAAGGCCTCTTTAACATTCTTAGGTTCAATCAAAGAAACATAACACATATGTGATACCTCATCCCGAATCTGTCTTCGGGTTTTCATTCGATCCGAAACACTCCCAATTACCTGTTGAACTGGATGATTTAGTTTCACCCTTGCTGATGGTTTAAGTTCAGGACTTTGGGTGACAGGAGGAACCAGAGTGCTGTTCTTTTGAGCACTCTTTGGACTTGAACTTACCTGTGAGGATGGTGCTGTAGTAATTTCTTGTGATTGAGCCGCAGCATCTCCTTGATTTTGTGATTCAGTATCCAAGCTTGGAACCTCACCATTGTCATCCTCATTTGTTGCTGAAGTGGGTGAACCTGTGTCATCTATAACCACATTGATAGATTCCATTAATGATGAAGTTCGCAGGTTATAGACTCGAAAAGCCCTACTGTTGGTTGAATACCCTAGGAAAATACCTTCATCACTTCGGGAGTCAAATTTGCCCAAGGGCTCTCTATCTTTGAAGATGTAACACTTACTCCCAAAAGTTTTGAAGTATTTTACATTAGGTTTCATACCCTTCCACAATTCATAAGGAGTTTGTAAAGTGTTGGGCCTTAAATACACACGATTTATGACATAAACAGCAGTATTTAAGGCTTCGGCCCAAAACTTTGGAGGAAGACTCTTGCTAAGGAGCATGACCCTAGCCATTTCTTGAACAACTCTGTTCTTCCTCTCAACCACTCCATTTTGTTGTGGAGTAATAGGTGCAGAAAACTCATGCTTAATTCCATGCATATCACAAAAATCCGAAAACGAACTATTTTCAAATTCACGACCATGATCAGTTCGGATTCTTATGATACGCCCAATGGAAACACCCTGTTCATTTTGGATTTTAAGGACTAAAGCCTGGAAAGCATCAAATGTATCAGATTTTTCCCTTAAAAAATTTACCCATGAGAATTGAGTAAAATCATCAACAGTTAAAAAAATGTATCTTTTACCTCCAATGCTTTCAGTGCGAGTAGGACCCATTAAATCCATGTGAACCAATTCAAGAGGATGTTTGGTTGTTAAGTTGTTCACCTTTTTATGCGGAGCACGGGTTTGCTTGCCAAGCTGACATGGTCCACACACGTGGCTCAAATTTTTACCTAGTTTAGGTACTCCTCTCACAAGTTATTTGTTGGCTATCTTAGTTAGGTCTTTGAAATTCATGTGACCTAATCTTTGATGCCACAGATCAATGTTACTTATGATGGCAGAATGGCAAGTGAGATCATTAGTAGTAAGAATCCCATAGCAGTTATCAGATGTGCGAACCCCATGTAAAACAGTATTTCCCTTTTTATCCAAAATTTCACATTTATCTTTTGAAAACAATACTTCATGATGGGAATCACACATTTGACTAATGCTCAAAAGATTAGCTTTAAGACCATCAACAAGTAAGGCATTATCTAGCTTAGGAAGACCAGCAACACTTATAGAGCCCTTACCAATGACTCTAGAAGTGCCGCCATCTCCAAAAGTAACAATTCCTCCTTCATATTTTTCAAGGGAGGTGAAGTAGGATTTGTTACCGGACATATGACGAGAGCACCCACTATCAAGATACCACATGTGTGAGTCACGTGCTTTTAGAGCAGTGTGAGCAACAAAACAAGTCAAATCATCTTTTCTAACCCAAATCTTTTTAGTCTTGGTGTTCCGTCTAGACATGTAAGGTTGTCTCTAACCCAAAAGTGTTAGAATTTCTACCCTTTTGAGACACCTTACCAAACAATTCAAAACAAGAAGGACGAATGTGGCCATACCTACCACAGTGATGACAAATAAAACCGTTTTACCTCCTTTTTGTTGATCTTACCTTTTTGCTTGATGAAGAGAAGGATCAACCTGGTCTATCTTCAATTTGCCCTTTGCTTGAGTCTTCAAGTTATGTGAAGTAGAGGCACATTCTTTTGTCGTACTATAGCCTAGCCCTCTTTGTCGTAACCCATTTGTTGAGACCCAAGTATGTCTTCTAGAGATCTGGAACCTTTGTTCCACATGGCAATTGTTGCTCTAGCAATACGGAGTTCTTCATCTTTCTGTCTGACTTTCTCTTCCAATGCTTTGTGACAACTCAAGACTTTCAAGCTTTTCTTCATATGTGGAATACACCCTCAGAAGCTCATTCCTTTCGGGCCACAGATGTAAGTTTTCCACATAAGTCTTGCCTGTCACTTGAGATCTTGATGACATTCTGCTTTGCTGTCAAGAGTTCTCCTTTGAGCCGGACATTCTCATTCTCGCATGTTTTGAGCTTGAGAGAGAGTTTGTCGTTGGTTTTAGACAAATTCAGAGATTCCTCGTACAGCTTCTCGTAAGCTTGTTGTAGTTCTTCACCATTGATCTCATCAATGTCTTCAGATAGTTCATCATCCTCTCTTTGCTCCTCATTCTTCTTAACCTCATCCAATCTGGCAACCAAGGCAGACAAGTTGTTGGATGGAGGTGGAGGTAAATCTCCTCTTTCATGGAATTGGCTCATAATTTCCCATGCATCTTTAGCCTTTGTGCAGTGAGCGACCCGTTGCTGTTCTTCATTAGAAATTGCTTCACGAATAATGATTAGGGCTCTCTGATTGCCCGGATTATCTGCACTTTCTGTATCTTCTTCAATGGTTTGCCAACCTTCTGGTTCAAAGGCTCTCAGAAAAGCCCTCATTCTGATTTTCCAATACAGGTAGTTGGTCCCATCAAAGGTGGGGGCATGATGCAAGTTCTGACCACGGCCGATCCAAGGCTTTGGAAGAGGTTGAGAAACCGTGGCCCAAAATGCCATGAAAGCACTATCCCCATCTTCACCAGATTCAGGTTCTTCGGGTTCTTGCTCCGACCCGCTTTCATCATCCCAAGTTACGGTGTAGACTTTCTTCCGATTCTTTTTCGTAGGGCATTCAAGGGATATGTGGCCAAACCCTTGACATTCAAAGCACTTGACCCCTGGCCCCCTAACAACCTTCTTTTCAGTAGTTTGAGCTAATTTTGGTGGAAAAGTTTTGGGTTTGTCATTACTCTTCTCTTTTGAAATAGGGACTCTGAAATTAGGCTTCTTTTTTAAAAATTTTTTAAACTGTTTTGTAAGCATAGCCGTCATCTCAGACTCTAAATCAAATTTAGTCTCCGGAGGTTTTGCAGTCTCATGAGTACTTGTGAAAGCCATACTTTCTTTTTGCTTTTTCTTAGAAATTTGGTGTGCTTCATAAGTCTGCAAATTTCCAACCAATTGATCGAGCTTGAGGGTATCAACATTCTGAGCCTCCTCAATGGCTGTCACCTTTGATTGGAACCTCTCGGGAAGGGACCTCAAAATTTTTCCCACAACTTTAGCTTCCGGGATTTTTTCACCGAGAGTGAAACAGGAATTCACGATATCATTGAATTTTGCATAGAAATCATCAAACGTCTCATCATCGCGCATAAAAAGGGTTTCGAAGGCTGATGTGAGACGTTGAAGTTTTGACCTTTTGACAGAGGTAGTTCCTTCGTGAATTGTTTCAAGAATATCCTACGCCTCTTTTGCTATTTCACACATGCAAATTCGACGGAATTCTTCAGGTGTGACAGAGCAGAAGAGGGAGTTGAGAGCCTTGCTGTTCCAACTCGAGTTCTGATAATCAGTTGTGTCCCATTTATCTAGAGGTTTGGGAATATCAATGCCATCTATAGTGATAGTAGATTCACTCCACCCAAAGACAACGCAGTGCCAAACTTTCTCATCGATAGATTTTAAAAATGCTCTCATGCGAGCTTTCCAATAAGAATAGTTTGTACCGTCTAGTAAAGGGGGTCTATGAGTAGAGTTACCTTCACGAATAGAATCCATAAAACTAGTCACATAAAATCACACTCCTATAGTTTTGAAAAAACAAAGAGTGACCTGCTCTGATACCAATTGAAAATCCTATGTGATTCGTGATTAGATAAGGATTAAAATATTCCAAAGCCAAAAATTCCAAAAACACTCAATCTAAAATCATCAAGCACTTACGAATGTGATTTTAGTTTGTTTGTTTTTTAGGAATAAATAATAAATCAACACAATCGATTTTTTACGTGGAAAAACCACAATTGAAGAACCTTCAATTGTAATCAAAAACCACGGGCGAACCGCCACTAATCAATCCACTACTGAAGGACTACAAGGTTACAAAGAAACCATACAAATTACCCAACCTAGTCAATTTGTCTCTGAATCTTCTGTAACTCTTTCACCACGCCTTCGCCACGGAACTGATTCTGAAGTTGGTTCCACTCCTCAACTTCACTTGTCGAATTAACGACTACGTAAAGAAACAAACACCTTTTGAGACTTTACGTAATGATCTTCGGATTCCACCGAAGAGAACACTCTTGAATATCAAGTATCAACCTCTTTGATGTATGAATATCAACTCATGAGTTTTAGAACTCTCTCAAGAACATCAAAGAAAACTTATCAAACTTTCAGAAGAACACTTCAAACAAAACTCTAGAATTCTTGAATCTGATCTAGAAAAAGTTAGATTGGTTTTAGGAGAAAACCATCTACTTATAGAAAACCAAAAGAGTCCAAATCTGAAGAAACACATTACTTGAAAATTCCCGGATTCTGAAGCTCGCTCGAGCGAGGCTCCTCTCGCTCGAGCGAGAAGTGTATCTCGCGTGATTTCTACTAGTGACCTCACTCGAGCCACGAGACCTTCGCTCGAGCGAGGAAGACATCCTTTCAGGTTCAAGTGTAGACGCAGTGCTTCGCTCGAGCCACCATGATCTTCGCTCGAGCGCACAAACATGGCCTTCAGGTTTTGCCCAGACGCATCCTTCGCTCGAGCGAGCACTTCCTGGCTCGAGCGAGGAAGACAAAAAACTCAGAAAAAATTACAACTCAATACATAGTTTTGTGCGCGGGATTTTGACAAGATAGGTCCTAACAATTTTAATAATTAAAATGTTATACTTTTTCATGATTCTATAATTTATTTTCCAACCCCACTGAAATGTGATGTTATTTCCCTAATATTGTAAGAAAAAAATAACTGTCCAGTGATACAATAAAAAAATTTATAAAGTCATGACAAAATATAATATTTTAATTATTAAAGTGTATAAACTTTATCATTAATTTATAAATATTCATTTTTGTTACCACTGGCTAACAATTCCTCCATATTTTAACATGGGTTCATGTGGAGAAACTTCTGTATGCCATTAGGGTATCACATAATACTATCTTTCACCAATCACAAATATATACACCTCCTATTATTTTTCAAACACCTAACATAAATGTGGTGGACCTTATTGTCAAACCTAATCACAATAATAGAAGATAAGGCATATATCTTATCTGTATACAAAAATTGTCCTTAATCAAGATATATCTAAAATATAAAATAAAAATTGACAAAAAAATATTTTTTAAAAAATCATTAAAAATAAATGAATATGCAAACAAAAATCTGTATGTATTTTTATTCGGATTTTCGTTTGTCTTTTATAATTTTTTATAGTTTAGTTTAAAAAAAAATTATATACATTTTAGATGCATCTATTTTGATTATTTAAAGTTAAAAAAAATACTAAAATAAAAAAAAAAATCAATAAACACAAACAAAAATATATCTTAAAATATTTTTTGAAAATTGAAGCCAAACAAAACCTTAAAAAGAGATGTCATATGCTTTTTGGATGATTATTGTAAGTATTTGATAAGATAATAATATGATACATATGTAAATTATGCTATTTGTGAGTTTGATTATCAGAAATGACATAACTTAATAATATAAGAGTCATAACTAAAAAAAAATATGAGTTAAAATCAAATATCACATGAAGCATAACTAAACAATTTTTAAATCTTAATCAATATCACAATATGTCATAATTAATAATACAATAAGTCATAATAAAAAACATGTGCATATTTTGATGTCACTCAATTATTAACAAAGATTGTAATCAAAAGGGATACGTACCATAAATTTTTTTTATTATATTATTATTGTTGAAATTCTGAGTCAATGTACTTATTTTAATGTCACTCAATTATTTAGGTTTACTTACATGTGGATAAATGAGAACAAAGACAAAACTGTAGTTGTTAAAAGATAGGAAAGGACTTCATTTTGTTGTTGAGCAAAGAATAATTTTTCGTCCTAAGCTTGTATGACTCACAATTTTTAATTGTCATCTACACATTATCATAATAAAATCACATTAAATCCCATACAAATTTTACTACTTCTATATCTATTAAACACGTGAAATCATTATAGTATTCTATCTCAATTCTTCCCCACCACCACCACCCCCCACCACCAACCCCCGCGACTTCCGACTTTGTTGTTGACTTCCGACCTTGTTAACAATCAACTACTCGTAAAGTAGACTTTTTAATCTTAATTGTGTATTCACCTTAGCACATGTCATTTTTTGTGTCAAGAAAAAAAATATCAATCAGCTTGTAAACTTGACTTTTTAATCTTAATTGTGTACTCACCTTAGCACATGCCAAGTTTTGTATCAGGTAAAAAAATAAGATAAAATAAAATAAAATTTGATCCTTGTATAACTCTGTCTTCAGTCAATTCTTTTGGAGAGTAGCATTAGTCAACTTTAGGGTAATGACAAAACTATGATTGCGAAGGTAAAATTTCACACACTTCTCTTTAATACAGACATTTAATGAATATTTTCTTAGTATATATATATATTAAAAAATTTTTAAAATTTAAAACGCATCTCTTTATTTTAATAATATCCTCATTTTTAATTTCAAAATTTTAATTTTTATTCCATCCACCCACCTCTACTTCGCCGCCATTACCGTCACTCTCAATATTCTATTGCAACTACCGTTGCCACTCCTAACTTTATCATAGACCTCCACAATGCATCTCGAAAGTGGGTGGTCCACAGTGAGAGCTTGTGGGAGTATACGGTTCATGGGGGAAGGTGCAAGCAGAGGGGAGAAGAGGCGATGGGAGGAGATGTTGAAGGAAAGAGATGACGTTAGCGATGAATGATGGTTATGGTGTTTTAGAATTAGGGTTTGGGTGGAAAACGATAAAAGTGTTATGATAATTTTATTCAATAACAAAATTATATTAAGGAAAAATTTAGTAAGTGTGTAAACTGAAAATGATATGTGTGTAGAAATAGAATTATCCTGATTGTTAGATGAAAATAAAACATACACGGTGTTAAAATTGTGTAGAGGATCTTCACAATTCCCACTTTCGATTTTTGGTAAATTACATCATTCATCTTTGAAAAATCTAGAAATCTCCTAGATGTTGATTTGTGATTATATATCAATTTTAAGCAGTAAACAACAATCCCAATCAAACAATCAAGACAAATCGACATAACGATTTTATGTGGAAAAACCACAATTGGACACCTCCAATTGTGATAAAAAAAACCACGGGCAACAGTCACAAAACAATTCACTAAGAAGATATAAAGGAATTACACAAGTATTCTCTCAATTACCTAGCGAATCCACGCCCGAATTGAACCAACCTCTATGTGTCTCTCCTAACCCCATCTTCACCTCGGAATTGTCTTGACGATGAGCCACTCCAGAATCCACCAAAGCTTTAGGCTTGAATTCTTCAGAATCCACCGAAGAACAACTCTCTCTTTTGTGTAGAATAAACAAATAATCCTTTGATGTATACTCTTTAAACCATGAGTTGAATACTCAATCAAAACATTACAGAAAACTAGCAAAATATCCCCAGATATAAACCCTAGAACTCAAGAAGAAGATCTGGAGAAGTAATCCTAGATTTGGACTGAAACACATATTTATAGAAGACTGTCCCGCGATCTCTGCTCGAGCGTCAGATTGGCCGCTCGAGCGGACTACGCTCGAGTGCGGAAAATTTTGCTCGAGCGGAAAAAAACATGTCGCGATATTTTTGCAGACGATCAAACTTCTGGAACATAGGATTCTCCACTCAAGTAAGGGAATGTCCGCTCGAGCGAACAAGCAACTTGGAATGCATTTTTGCATTTTGCTTCGGGGGCACTGCCCCTCGACCCCGCCGTGGCGCTACCTCGGACCTGCCAAGGGACGTTGCCCCCTCGACCCCGCTAACTGGGCAGCTTGATCCCCGTCATAATCAGCGAAATGGCAATCTTGAAAGAATTAACATCACAAACTTCTCTGCAAGACACAAATCGGGTTGGATTCACATCTAAACACTCATAGTTTCACTGAAATAAAAAGTGCGAAAACAAATACAACTTAAAGGAGTTTTGTCAAACGGGGTTGCCAAAAATAAAAACCTAACAATCTTTGTAAATTTAAAATATATATATATATATATATTTTTTTTTTTTTTTGGGCCTCAAAATTTTATTTTTATCAATTTTAACACCATTTTTATTTTTGTTTCAAAATAGTTACACATCCTAAGTATCTTTGTCAATTTAGAAGGCAAAAAAATAATTAAAATTTTAATAATTTTAACACCATTTTTATTTTTGCTTCAAAATGGTTAGCATTTCACATGAAAATAAAAATAATGTTCCACTAACGTGAATAATCCCTTTTATGATAAATTATCAATATGTCCTATTTTTTAGATTTATTACCCATTAAGTTCTATTGATAAATTTATTAAGTGATAAATTTATTAGTTTCTCTTGTTTTTATAAATAAATTTACAGTGATAAATTTATCAGTCAAGTCTTGCAAGTAAACAAGTCTAGTTAATAGGACTAATTGGTAAGTACCCTAATATTTTTCCTAACAGATTCAGTGCTCTAAAATGGTAGCACTAATGCGAGCACTAATAGGAGCTCTAATGAGTTGGCAGTGTAAAAAAAAAAAACAAAACAAAACAAAACAAAATAAAACAAAACAAAGACCAAACTATCACATCAGTGGTGGGATCCACATGGTTCCACGTCATTAGTGGTCTATTAGTGGTATTGAATTGGTGGTCTGAAGCTTTTTCTTTTCCTAAAGTGCCTTTAATTTCAGTCAATTTCCACTTGGGGCTAATTCAGATTAGGAGGGACGTCTAACTTTTAGGGTGTGTAAATGTATTTAAGCATTGTATCCTTATCTTTATTGTCAAGAGATAACTTTATTTGTTGAGAAAAAATATATATATATATATTAAAAAGAAGGAATATTTACAAATAAATCTCATCTTAGAAACAACTATACCAATCAATCCCACTTTTGAAATGTTTATCGGATAAGTCCTACTGGTGGAGAGGTTTAGATCAATGTGATCCTATTTTTCAAGTTTGGTAGTGAGCCATGGACACTTATGCCCTTTCTTATTTGATTGGGTTATTTTTGGTGGGATCACCTTCATTTTTGGTAAGTTGAATGTTACCACACATTTCCACCATCGACTGTTAGGGCTTTGGGGTTTTGGGAAGGAGTGGTTTTGAAATGACGTATTTGCCATCATTTGGACGTTAATAGTATCAGTTGCAGACGGAATGGTGTGATTTCGGAATCGCGCGTGTGCCACACAGAAGTTATGTACAGTATGGGTGTTGTGTACATATTTAATGTGTGACTAGGACACGGTATGTGTGCCACATACTGGGGAGCGCACTAAAGACTTTTTGTGTTTTTTGCCGTAGTGGATGTGACGTGTCACACTGATAGATGTTTTCCAATGAAAGAGACACCAGAGAAGTATATAAAAATAAAACCAACAATAATATTAGAAATGTCAAATGAATTTTTAAATATTCAATGCTACATGGTGTGGGACTTATGTGTGTCCCATGTGATGTGAGTCTTACATTCGTGTAAGCATTATCTAAAATATTTGATATTTTATAATTTTAAGTTCCCTAACATTTTTGGGGAAAAAAAAATTCCATTTTGATCTATTTAGTTTGACACGTATTGTTTTATGCCTACTAATGAATAATCACATTGAAATTAAAATAAAATTGAAATGGAACCTATATAAATGAAAATAAAATATCATTAAACCTGAACATGTTACTTGCCCAAAAAGTTGTACATAAATTTTTCACGAGATGCAACAATGCGTTACAAAAAAAAAAAAAAAAAAATTATACATAATTTTCATAAATAATGATGTAGCTCATTGTGAATCTTTCTCTTCAAAATGATGTTATTATAGTTTATTTTAATTTTGAAATTTATGACAAACTGTTTGATAGAATTTTTACTTTATTTAATACAAGTCGTTTGGTAACACTTACGTTTTCAGTTTTCTGTTTATATTTACAAAAATTTAAAAAACTCAAATAAAAACTTGTTTGGTAAAATTTTTAATTTATAAATCAGTGGTCTCAGTTTATAAATTTGGCCAAAAAATGAAAACACAAAAAATGTGTTTCCGTTTTGAGTTTTGAGTTTTTTTTTTTTTTTTTTTTACCACCCAACACTTAGGAATGGCAACGGGGCGGGGCCGGGGATCACCCTCCCCGTCCCCGATCCCCGACGGTGAAAATGACCCCAGCGCCGGCCCCGATCCCTGACGGGGAACCTATGACTATCCCCATTCCCGCCCCCATCGGGGATTGGGTTTCCCCGACCCCGAAACATCCCCGGCGACAGATCTGTTCAACAAACAACCCAAAAAAAAAAAAAAATCTATATAATGGATCTGTTCAACAAACAACCCAAAAAAAAATCTGTACAACAATCATCAATCAACAACATATATGTTTCTTTACTTCAGATCTGTAAAAAAATCTGTAAAAAAAAAAATATGTTCTTCAACAACAGATATATATATAGTGAGAGAGAGAGATGCGAATCGCGATCGACTTCGAAGAGACGGTGCTTGATCAACGGAGGGCTTCGAGAGGCCGTGAGTGAGTGAGGGAGATGCGATCGACTTCGAGAGGCGGTGGTAGAATGGCATGGCAGAGGCGGGATGGAGCAGCGGGTAAGAGAGAGATGGAGATAAGCTGCGATGCGATCGACTTGGGTTGAGTGAGAGAGACTGCGTATAGAGAGAGAGGCTGCGTAGGTAGATTTTGGTGAGTGAGAGAGGCTGCACACTCTCAGAGGCAGCAACATATATATGATATTATATAACCTAAGGGTTTATTATATATATATATTATATAAGGGTATAAAAGTAATTTTATTCCGGGAAATTTCGGGGACGGGGTCGGGGCGGGCAGAGACGGGGCAGGCCGGGAGATTGATCACCGATCCGGCCCCGGAACAAATCGGGGGCTGATTTTCAAATACCGTCCCCTCCCCATCGGGGGGTTTTTTCGGGGAAAAACCGCTAAAATCGGGGTCGGGGTCGGGGTCGGGGTCGGGGATCCCCGTCGGGCCGATTTCAAATTGCCATCCCTACCAACACTAACCACCATTCGTCACCATTTTCCACTACCGTCTTCCGCCAACACCACCTACCATCCACCTCCCGCCACCACTCACCACCCACCTGCCACCACTAGCCACCACCAGCCACCACTAGCCACCACCCACCTACCACCCACTCGTCACCACCACCCACCTCTCCCCGCCGCCACTACCACCACTACCACCCACCACCCACTTGCCATCCACCCGCTACCACCCACAACCTGCCACTACCATCCACCGCCTGCCACCTACTTGCCACCACCACCCAGCACTACCAGCCATCTACCACCCACCCGCCACCACCAGCCACCTGCCACCCACCCCCACCACCACCCACCACACCACAACCACAACCATCACCCACCACCACCCACACATGCCACCACCACCACCACCACCACCCATTCGCTACCACCTACCATTACCACCCACTCGCCATCACCCACCACCACCTGCCATCCGCCACCCACCTGCCACCACCACCCACCACCTACCACCACCACCACCCTCACCCACTCGCTACCACCCACTACCCGCCACCGTCACCCACCCACCACCACCCGCCATCCGCCACCCACCTGCCACCACTACCACCACCATCCACCACCCGCCACCGTCACCCATCCACCCACCACCACCACTCACTACCACCACTCACCCACCACCCACTATCACCACTTTCCACCACCGTCTTCCGCCGCCACTTGCCACCACTTGTCATTTCTTACTCTTTTTTATATTTTTAAATTTTTTAAAATATTTTGTCAATTACCAAACACGTTTGTAGTTTATGTTTTTCTAAAAATAAACAAAAACCAGTTTATAAAATTTTTGTAAATATAAACTGAAAACGTAAACGTTACCAAACACACGCTTAAATAAGTTTAAGAAACTAATTTTTTAAAAACTTAAATATGAGAGATTTTAACTTTTAGACATTTTTATTATTAGTTTTTAACTTAAAAAATAAAAATAAAAATAAAAAAACTCTACCTATTGGAACTATTGTAATTGAGAGTGGGGATTACATACACAACTACGAAATATGTACTTGTTTTTCCGGATGTTGGATTGGAATTTTGCTATACACACTACTAGAAATATGACTTTCTGCGTCTATTTTTTTGCGACAGTTGATTTTGCGGTCGCAAAAAACCTCTCTCTCTCAAAATAAAAAAAAACCCAAGCCTTAAAAAAAACTTGACCCGTCCCCAATTTTTTCCCCTTATTTCCCAAATCTGAACCCGTCTCTCTCACTCGACTCTCTCGCTCGAATCTCAGATTTGAAAATTTTGATCGATTAAAGGGGCTGAACTCTCACATACAAAGCGAAGATTTCAAGTCATTGCTTATGAAGATTTCGATTCAGATCGGTGAATCGATTCAGATCGATGAGCTACTCTCTCTCTCTCTCTCTCTCTCTCTCTCTCTCTGTGTGCTATATCTAAACCCTAGTTATCTCGAAATTCTTCTATGGTTGCGATAATGCCGCAATAAATTTACGAGTACGTTTTCTCTCGATTATGATCGTCGGAGTTGCGAGTTTGAACTGGTTATGATTAAGCACTTTGACTCTTTCAACTAATTGAATTGGTAATTCGTTGAAATTTGGTATCAAGTTGAATTGGTCTTAATTTGTTTTCCCTGAGGAAATAGATTATTCTGAATGAAGTTAATTAAAAAGATTTTCCGTTTAGTAGGGCTTTTAATCTCATGTAATTTAAGATTCTCTCATATTGAATTGATTTATCTTGTTTTATGTGCTCCATTCTTTGAAGCTAAAACTCATGAAAATCGATACTTGTTGATTGCAACGGTGGAGGCTTAAATCAACAAAGAACGAGGTAACTTTCTTTAGCTACCTAATTCAGATATCAATCTCTATCAACTTAAGTGGTTGGTTTAATTATTGAAATTTTGACTTGTGCAAAAAGGATTACATTTGTGATGAGCCTAATGTTAGGTCACTCTTGCAATGTTGAATTCACTGTTGATAATTGTCATATAATGAAATTTTTAGTTTTTCCTTTTCCATGAGTGACAACAATGGTATGCCTAGTTATTTATTTATGGTCACACCACACCGTAGCTTCCTACTATTTGTGCGTTCAATTAATGCGTGTAGAATCTTAGTAAAAGCTTTATTTGATATAAACCACTTCAAGGGACAAACTTAGTTATTAGTTTGCATCTTTTTCATACCAATTTTCTTTGGATTGTATTTGTGATAATCTTGCAAAACTGAGATGACTCAATATTTGTATCATAAACGGCTTCACTTGCTATCCCTTTTTTCATCAAATTCTAGAACTGTATAACTAGGAAGCTTTGTGTTCAATAAAAGCTTGATAGACTTTCTAGACCTTGTGGTTGGCTGTGCTCTCAAACTAGTTTCTTAAGGATGATTCTGTGATTGGTAGAATTTGTTGGCCTTGGCTGTGCTTATTTGTGGATTGTCATTACTCTTGTTTTGTAATGTATCTGTTTTTTGTGCATCTTGTTGGGAAATTATAAAAAAAAAAAAAAAAAAAATGATGTGAAATGTGATGTAATGGTGGCTTTCCTTCATGACGAACTTATGGGAATTATGCAGATGTCATGGATGATTTTAGAATTCTCTCTCTCTCTCTCTCTCTCTCTCTCTCTCTCTCTCTCGTGTGACTGAAATCTTTTGGATTCAGTTGGATCTTATTGGTAAATTTTGTAGTCAAGGTAGGTAGTTTATTGTAGTTCTTCAAGTACCCTATGCAGTTGCTATGAATGTAGATCGACTTTTAATTTAAATGAATAAGGCATTGGTGCTCTCTTGTGGCTCGTGTTTGGTCTTCTGTTTTCTGTTTTCCTTATGTGTTGTTCGATTTTTCTTTGTTGTCCATTTTTTTTGGGTAGATACTTGAGGGTGAGTAATAGCAATCAGTGAGGCAGTTGATGATTCTGTTTTTGCCACCAAATCGGATGACACATTCAACTATCTTGCAACTCTGGGTTATATTTTGTGTGCTTTTTACCTTTATTTGCCTTTACCTTTAATACAATTGATGCATTTCTCCATTTCATTCTACCTATCCTAATTCTATGGGTCACATCCTAAATCTCTCTCTTTATGAATATTTGACCACCCCGGATATCAAAAATCATCACTCTTAGGTATCTCATGACCATTAAGTTTTTTTGCATTTATCCATATTTTTAGTTTTCTTTGAGTTAAACTTCATATATTCTATTTTAGTTCAACACTTAAACCCCTTAGATTTTGAAGTGTCTCTCTACAATTCTAACTTAAAGTTTACTCCTCTCTTGTTTCATCAACAAAGATTATATCATTTGCAAATAACATATCTTTGGGGAATATTCTGTGAATGTTCCTAGAAAGTTCATCTAGTGGCGACTCGAGAATTTTTGTCCGAGTAGACATTTAATTTATTGTCAATCAATAGAAGGTAAATTACAAATATTATGATAATTATGTCAAATTGAACATTCAACTATGAAAAAAGCTCAATACAATTGCAAATATACAACAAACTCATGAGACATAAGAAAGATCACAAAATCAAACCTCTAACCTCCTAATGAGATGCATATACTCTTGGAAAATGGGCTAATTTCTAGACATCAAAAAAATATATATGTATATATATACAAGTCAGGATTGGAAGTTAGTAAGAAAGCAAAACCTTTTTCTTTTTTTTTTTTGCACACATTGGAGCTAGTTTGTCACTCTAAAAATATATATATATTGAAGTGACAAGTGGTGCGTAGGGTGTTCAATTTTTTTTGCAAAAGGGCAAATGCCATTCCAAACATATACTATTACTAGTATTAATTTTTTTATTTGGGTGTTCAAATGAATACCCTCAACTCTTAGTGATGCCGCCTGGGTTCATTCATACCTTTTACAAAAAGGTAAGGACTTAGGGTTGATCCTTGATATAAACATATTGTTATAAGAAATTCACATGTTTCTCCTCAGCTGTTCTAACACAACTAACACTAGTCACAACTCCATTAGACATGTCTTTATTACTAATACTATTACTTTTTAAAAATTCTCTACGTTCTCTCTCTACAAATCCCATCATATATCCTTTTTCTAAGTCAATAAACATCATATAGAGATATTTGTTATAAAAATTTTTGAGTCTTTTTATTGTGATGACTTTTTGAACATCTTCATTCCACCATCAAGTTTCTTTAGATGGTGGCCACTTCCCTTAGATTCACCAAGAATCTCTTTTGCTAGTTTTTTTAATGCTAGTATTCATCTCACATCACATAGAATAAATTTCCTTATTTGAAGTTCATTTTCCTTTCATAATCATTCTGTTCTTAAAATAGTTTCAATTGTGCAAGTCCCTATTTCCTTTAATCTTCCTCTTCTATCTCTTAATACATCTGAACAATTGAACTATGTTTACAATCCTTACATGTTCATTTATCAATTTTTCTAATGAGAAAGAAATCTATTTGATGATTTTCATTCCACTTGTAAATTTTATCAAGTGTTCATCCGTTTTAATGCGTGTATTTGCTATGACAAAATCATATGACAGCCCACGTTCTTGTTCTTGAAATAGGACAGCCCACGTTCATAGAAAATGAGTGTTTGTTGTTAATCTACTTTTGTGGTGGTTACATACCAATTCCATATTTCAAATTGACAATCGTGAAACACGAAAAGGAAAGCAACCCTTGTACTATTATGCCACATTAAGAGAGGAGAAAAAATAATATAAAAAGATCGAGAAGGTAATAGAAAAAGGAAAAGCGGAGGATTAGTCTTAAGTTCTATAATTTTTGAACAATTTGGTATCTGGTAGTGATTTTTATTATTTTGTTGAAATGAAATATTTGGTCAGAATCGAAATTGTTTGTCACAATGATAACCCTTTTTTTATTGGAAATTATAATGGTATACACTGCGGTCTCATACATTGTTGGAAGGATCTTGGATTTGATACTGAGCATTATAAATCTCGGGTTTAAGCTAAAAGTTATTCTACATTGTTCCAACCGATGTCCCTATATGATTTTTTTTTTTTTTTTTCCTGTGATTACGTGATTTATGCATCATTTGAACTTTTTCTTTTTTTAATTTTATTTTAGGTGTGAACCATTTCCAACTTACCCTAGAACATATGATTTGGTCCATCTTTGAAGGACTTTTATCACTTGAAACCGATCGGCGGCGAAGGTGTACCATGCTAGATCTCTTCTCTGAGATAGATCGTTTACTTCGTCGGAGGTACCATAATCGTTTTATTCTTGTTTCTTTGTTACATATTTGATAGACATGCACATTGTTCTCCTTATTTTTATCAATTGGTTGAAATTTAAAATGATTGTGGGTTGGTGTACTAAAATAAAAATAGATTAAGAATAGTAGGAAGCATCCAACCCTTTGTTTCATCTTCATAGGCATGTTTGGAAGTTAAATCAGTAGATTCTAAATTTTATTGCTTAAAACAATTGGAAGGGGAGGAGTGCTTTAATTCATCCTCTTTTAAACCAATTCACTGTTAGCATGCTTCTGGTCATGTTTGGCTTCACTTGTGGTATACTTTCTAGGATTCAAGGGTTGGACTCTTGTGAGCTAAAGCACCGATTCATGGAGCGAAGTGGGAGTGTGAGTGGGAGTGCAAGAGTGTCTTCGTGAAATACCATCGAGGCGGGAGTGCCTACGAGTGTGTGTGTACATTTAAAAATAATAGTAAATAAATAAATAAATTAGTTTATATGTTGCTTAACATTAAAAAAGGCAAGAGAGACAACAATCCCATATCGCTGAAAATAATAGCAAGAGGCACTGTTATAATATAAAACGGCCTCACCCGTTTTGCAACAATCCCACATTGGTTAAAAAGCAGTGTGCGACTGTCGGTTCTACTAAATGCCCCCGTTTGTTTCTTTTTTACATTGGCGATAAAGAGTATACAATGGTTGTGTTTATGCCATGTGGCCACTTGTTTGAATGGGGAGGAGAGATAATACCATTGCATCATGATTGGGGATCATGGCAATGAGGTAATCGATACTTGTTTTGCTCTTTATTTAAATTTTGGTAGCTGGAACATTGTCTCCAAAGGTTAAACCAACGAGTGAATGAAGTCTAGTTACTTTGTAAAATTTCAATGCAACACATAACATCTTTTGGGCTGATACTTAACGCAACTCTTTGTTGTGGTGCTCCAAACATGGCCTTAGTTTTGATAGTCTTTTACACATTTTGGTTCTTGGAATATTTCATTGTGATCCTGGTTTCCCTTTTCATGGGTGTTGTTCTCCTTTGTCAACAAAACTTTGGGTGAAGTGGGTGTACAAGCCCAAGCATGTAGTAAAAACGCCAGATTGATGGGATGCATATAGCAACCTAATTAACAAAATTGTGGTGATGCAACTCGGGACTCGTGCCTTTTAGTAGTTGGGAGTGTAATATTGTATTGAATGAGGGACCGAACTAACAAGTGGTGTTTTCTCCTGTGTTTCTTATTTTTGCTTGATTCTAAACACCGTGTCGTTTTCCATGTGCAATACAAGTATTTTGAATACTAAGATTTCTTTTAAAGGGATAAAGAATGTGTTTGGTTGTCTCTATCTTTTGAAATGATACACCATATTAGATGTCTCTATCTTTTGAAATGATCTTTGTTTAATTTGAAAGTGGTATTGCATTGCAGTTCTTTTTTTAATTTGGTTTATACATTGTTTAACCCACATTAGTTTATACATTGTTTAACCCACATTGGTTTATACATTATATGACAATGCAGGCTGATTTTTTTCAATCTTCGTTAGTGTATTATAGTGCATTGACTGCTGATTTTTTTTTTCTGTTCTTTCTTTTTTCCATTTGTTGTTTCCTCTACGTATCTCACCGTTCATCTTTTACATTCTGCAGGGGATACCTAGCCCCCGAGTACGCCTTGTTAGGACAGCTTACAAAGAAGGCAGACGTATATAGTTTTGGGGTTACGATACTTGAAATAATTAGTAGCAGAAATAGCGATGAAGACAACATTTGAAATTTAGAAGCGTGTAAATCTTTGCGTGAAATTTAGAAACTGTAAATGCGTAAAGCTGTGTAAACATGGTGAGTCACCTTGCAACTTTTATAAAGCGTAAGCACACATAATTCCAAAATGCTGCGTAAAGTTGGTTACTTTATGAGCTCAATTGTATGCTTGATAGATGATTAAATGCTTGGCTGAGGAGAAAAGCTACCTCATAATGTCTCTGCATCCTTTTCATGGAAGGTTGGACAGGATGGAACTTTTAGTTTTCTATTAGTTTATGCAATGCTTTTATTTATTTATTTGTTTTATTTTTATTTTTATTTTTATTTTTATTTTTTGCGACGGTAACAAGATGGTCGCAAAAGATCATATTAGTATTTTTCTTTGTTTTTTGCGACGGCAAAATAACGGTCGCCATAAGTAGTTTAGGTGGTCGCAAATAATTTGCGACCGTTGTTTTGCCGTCGCAAAAAGTATTTGCCACCCCCATATTCGCGACCCCTATTTGCCGTCGCATGGGCCGTCGCAAAAAGTCTTTTTGCGACTGTTTTTTATTATTTGCGACGGTTTATAGCGGTCGCAAAAAGTGTTTTTTTTAATAGTGACAGTGTATTTTACCACCGTCATGTTTGTTTAGCCTCTTAGAAGAGGGGGTTGAATTAACAATCTGTGAGGTCTATCAAAAGTATATTTGATTAAGCTAAAATGTTATAGGACTATTAGTCCAATTGAATTACCAATCTCTCCAAAGGATGGTATTAGCATACCCATTGGAGAGTTGAGATGGGACCAGTAATCCAATCCTCTTGGATTAAAATATTTTAATCTAATTTTTTTTTCAAAAAATTTATTACCGAAGATTAAGTACATGATTTTTTTTAAACTAAAAAAATATGATTTTTTTATTATATTTAATGAATTTTTAAATAATTTTTAAGCAAAATTTGTATTATTTAAGTGTCTCTAAATTAAGTGCACCTTAAAAAGATTAAAAAAATATGAATTTAATATATTAATACTATTTATCGTATTACTCATCCAATTGTGTACAAGCAAACATTCTTTATTCTACATCTCCAATTAATACTATCACAGTAATAATCTCCCTACTCAATCCCACCATATTCTTAATTCCCTCCATCCGATGAAACCAAACAAATGTGACCAAAGATCGCATGCCCCCACCCACCCACCCACCCACCCAATGTCATGAATTGTAAGTTGTTAGTTTATTTATGAATCAATCAATTAAAACTTAACCAATAAATTTAAAGATAAACATTTCAGAAATCTACAACATAAACGAAAGCATCGGAAAGAGTTGATAGGTTTTTGTAATTGGAAATCCCTGTTTAACAAAATTCTTTTCAGTTGTAATTTTATTCATTCTTTTGTTTCAGTAAGGCTACGAGTGTTTAGATGCGAATCCAACCCAAATTATACTTATGCAGAGGAGTTTGTGTTCTTAATCCTTTTATGTTTGTCACTTCGCTGACTATGTATGGGGATCGAGTCGCTCAATCAGCTCATGGGGGTCTAGGGAGCAGCGCCACGACGGGGTCGAGGGGCAACCCCCTCAAAGTAAAAAACAAAAATGCAGTTGAAGTTATTTAACCGTTCGAACGGTCATTTGTGAGCTCGAGCAGAGAAAATGATCATCCAATACTTTTGTAGAGTGCCTGAACTTCTGGGAAGAAAGTTTTACCGCTTGAGAGGTGAAAGTTGCGCTCGAGTGGTCAGCCTATATGTTTTGCACCACCTTTACTCACACCGCTCAAGCGATTAAGTGTGCGCTAGAGCGGTCTTCACGATTCAGTTTACTATAAAGCGTGCAGTTTGTTGTTTCTAGAGTTTAAGCCGTCCATAATTTTAGACAGAAAGAAAAGACAGAGTGCTTCTATTGGAGGCTGTTTCATATGAGTTTCCTTGGTATATAGAAAGTGATCGATTGATCAACGAACTATAGATTATCAAACATCAAGTCTTGTTCTTATTGTTTTGTTCACAAAAGAGAGAGTGGTTCTTCTATGGATTCCAAGAAACTTGGGCCTAAAGCTTCGGTGGATTCCAAAGTGGCTCATTATCATGTATTCAACATCGGCGTTATGGATTCAACATTGGGTAAGATAATTTCGAGGTGAAGACAGTGATGGAAGAGACACATAGGGTTCGGTTCAATTTGGACGTGAATTCGCTAAGTAATTGATGATATACTTATGTAATTCATTTTTGTCTTTTTAGTGGATTATTTTGTGCCTTTGGCCCATATTTTTTTTTTATCACAATTGGAAGCGCTCCAATTGTGTTTTTTTTCACGTTAAATCGTTGTGTCAATTTGTCTTTGATTGTTTGATTGAGATTGCTATTCATCATTTAAAATTGAAACATAATCACAAATCAATATTTCGGTGATTTTAGATTTTTCAATAGTGATTATTAAAATAGGAGAATGCTATGATGTGTAAGTGTACATCATATGCACATTATGCGAAAAGTATAGCTTCTCTCACAAAATATATAATTTTTATCACAAAAATACAACTTTCTTCTTTATAAAAAATATAACATTTTGCTTCTCACAAAATATATAACTTCTCTTATAAAAAATATGACTTTAGTTGTACACAATTTTTAGGTGTATATCATAATTTCAAAATTCATAACTTTAATCACAAAAATCATAACTTTCGTATCACAAAATGTGTAACTTATCTCATAAAAAGTATAACCTTTTCTTCAATGTGCAAGTGCACATAATAACCTCTCCCTATTAAAATCACATGCTAAAGTAAAATTTGGATAATGTCACGGTACTAAAGTAGCCAAAATTTATTAATTTTGTTCTAAATGTAAGCGTTTCAAGTGATAATGTGAAATGGCTCATCCCTTCGTTGAGCACATTAATTTTTGAACTAATGTGAAAGTCCTTTTATTTTTATTTTTTTAATGGGAAAGCATCGTTTTGTTTCTTTAAACAGCCATATATTTTTTTTTGTTGCAACTACCCCCCACTTGATCATAAGTCAACTACATAGGTTTGTACTAAGGTTAATGACAAAACTATAGTTGTTGAAAGAAAAAAAAAAAAAATTGCAATGGTTTACTTTTCAAAAAAGAGAGAAAAAAAAAATAGAAAGAAAGAGTTATTAGATTTAAGGGAATTATCAATTTAGTTCAAATTATATATTAATGATAAATTTTATAAATATTAAAACAATAAGTCCTAAATTTCTCCATAAAAGTGTAAATATTTTTGTAAAAAAACCATTGATAATTTTCCGCTACACGGACAAAAGCACAGTTGGGCGAAGAGAGGCCATGGCCAGCCCTGCCTTTGTGAAAGTTTATCTTGCTTGTCCAATGATCATCATAGATGCAAATCCAACAGTCACCATTAGCTACGAAAGATTGAATGTACCAAACACTCCAAATGCCCTAAGCAAAACATTATGTAAATTGTTGGTGGGAGTGGGGTGTAAATCACTCATTGTGATTCACAAAGAGAGGACTAACACTGAACCAAACTCAATTTAAATTTACTCAAATATTTTAGAGAAACAAACAGAGTACATATTACAAATATCTCTCTCTCCTCTCTCTCTCTCTCTCTCTTATTTCTTTCTCCCACACTCTTATCAAACTACTAACCACACAATCTATTTATAGACTAAACTAACAATGTAAACAAACAATCTAAACAAATGAAAAAAAAAAACAACAAGAAGCAGCAACTAATCAAATTCAAATTAAACTCAGTCCAAGAGCTTCTTCAATCTTCATTCTAGAGACTCCTCTTCAACTTTATTTTTTGCAGCTTCCATTCGAACAGTAATGAGGGTTCATGAATTCTTCTGATCTCTCTAGATAGTAAGAGATGATCGGTGGTGAATCGAGCTTACTAACATCCTCCTTTAAGCTTGATTCTTCACGTTGCTTCATTTCAAGTATTGCTTTCAATCTGGCAAACAAATCTTGCTTGAAGGGTTTGGTAAAGATGTTTGCAATCTGGTCATATGTTTTGCAAGAAATAGGCTTCACTTCTTTGGTATTCACATGTTCTCTAATGAAATGATATCGAGTATCGATGTGCTTACTTCTTTCATAATATACTGGATTCTTTGCTAGAGAAATTGTTGGCTGATTGTCGACGTAGACTTCTGTGGGATCAATTTGTGGAAATCCCAAATACTTCAACACATTTCTAATCCATATAGAATGGTACATAGCTGAGCTAGCAGCAACATACTCAGCTTCACAAGGTGACAAGGTCATAATAGCTTGCTTCTTTGATGACCATGTAAAAACTACATCTTTCATAAAAAAATGTAAATCTGGTTGTGCTCTTTCTTTCATCCAAGTCTCTTCTCCTGTTGCTATCTGAATAGCTAATAAGTCTGAAATCTTCAATCTTTGTATAGAATAGACCATCATCGATGGTAGATAAATTCTATTTTTACACATATATTTACCTCTGTGCACACACTTAACGATTTATTTTTTTATTACAATTATATTTTAAAATAAAATTATTAATGTGTTTTTATTTTGTCCACCAAAACCCTAGTTTCTTAACTCTAACCCTAGCCACTGCCCACCGTTATTCTCGCCGCCGCCATTGCTATCAACTCCACTACACACCGTGAAACCCCCATCTCCTCCTCTTCCTACTTTCTCTTTCTCTCTGCTATTGTCACTGTCGCCATCAACCCCCTTCGCTACAACTTCTTTGCCACGAAACGCTCATATCTCTCTCTCTCTCTCTCTCCTCCTAATGCATTATGCTCTCTGCCTGCCCCCAACCCCAAAAAATAACTCACATGCATGAACCTCCCCCATTGTTTTGTGCTTTAATCAACATATCATTTGAAAAATTCTATTCATTCCAAAAATTTATATAAAAAATGCCACAAAAATATGTGAATATGTAATTTTTATAAATAAAAACATTACAATGAGTGTCTTGTTTAGTAAAGTGATTTAGCCACAGAAATTTTATAGATTGAAAAATACATCTAAAATGATATAGTAGTGACATTTTTGTAATTATAAATAAGTGATTTGATTTGACGTGTTTGTAATTATAGATAAGTGATTTGATTAGAAATGAAAAAGACCATAAAAAGCCATTTCATTGTTACAAAAATTTTGTTTTATAGCATTACAATTTGCTTTAAGAATAGCGTTATACAAAAATAAATAAATAAATTATATAATTTTAATCCAGAATGATGTGCGAGACCTTGGGTCTTAACATTACTTAAAAAACTAAGTCCTATAAATAGGACTTGTATTTTGAACCATATTATTTTAGTACAAAGTTTCACATAAATTTTTTGTTTGTACCTTTTTTTATATTTTTTTGTTTTTATATTTTAAAATGAAAGATGAAGCACATAAATTTTTTTTTTTTTTATTTTTATTTTTTTATTTTTTGGGTATGTATGAAGCACATAATTTTATACATTAATTCGATATGAACTTTCTCATGATGGTTTGAATCATAGCATGACTCCAACCCCACGAGGATATAATGGTAAGAAGTTGGTGGCCCAAGATTGCTAGTGGGCTTCAAATATACTTGAGATATTAAATGTTAAAAAATGATAAGTTTATTTTTTAAATCTATTTTATAGATTTAATAATGTGTAAGTGAAAAGATTGATTGATTATTAGAGAAGATATGAGAGAAAGTCATACCTTTACACTGTGTTTGGTTGAAGGATTTGGAAAGAGAAATAGAAAAGGTGTGTGGAACTAGGTCAACTGTGGGTATATTTTATTCACATTTCACTTACCATTTTTTATTTTTCTTTACAAATCTCTTCTCAAATCTCTCAATCAAATACAGTATTAATATCTTAATTCATAACCACATTATTGAGTTTGAAATTTGAGTTTAATTTTTTTTTTTTTTTTTTTTTTAATATCTTGAGTAGTAATACTCTTAAATGTTTCAATTATAAAGTAAAAAAGCATCCTAAGGGTTGAAAGTGAGAATTATAATAGACGCCTTATAAATTACAGAAAGTAATCTGGTTACAGGCAAGGGCATTTGCATGTGGAAAAAGACAACTTTAAAGCAAGGGCATGTTCCTCTGCTAACTGTTGGGCTTTGATTAATTGAAAAAGTAGTATGAATATGAAAGAAATTAAGACTAAAGTGTCATTTGAATGATACCAAACAAGTTGGTGATTTTGTTTATACTCAAATAATAACTCAGTACGCTCAACTAAAATTATGAAATTTTAATTTTTATTCTATTATAATATAAATTTACTAATAAGGATAATACATACTAAACTTCAAAATAAAATATTAATTTTATTTTCATGGTATACCCTAATTAAGTATTCTTCATATTCAAATTTTTTCATTTTTTTCTCTAAATGTCAATTGTTTTCTCTTCTTCTTAGTTACCGTAAAATTTCAATCCATCTAACCAAAATTTACCATTATTATCAACATTATTGTTTTTTATAAATAAATATTGGCCACAAAAAAAGGGGCAATTACCCTGTGTTGGCCTTTATAATTCGGGATTTTGGGAGGGGTCGGACTAGCTGCATTTTGTTTGCAGGACAATATTAGCTCAATCAATTTCTATAATACTAGGAATTGATAGCACTTCTCTAATTTGGGGGTGAATCTATCCATCTTATTCTAGTTTGTCTAGTATTCTCTACATTAATGTTATGGTCACAGAAGATGCACATAATATTACTATTTCCCTCCCCATTGCTTCCCCCATTCTCGTTCTCTTTCTACTTTTCCATTTAACCTGCTTATGCACTGATTGACATGGATTGTGGTGATGCAGATTCTGGATTTTATGGTTCGGATGCTGGGATTCATCATTGTTTATTATTTGGGTGTATCACAAATTATAATCCTAAATAATTTAATAAGATGTACTAAGAAATTAAACATACTAAATGATTTTTTGAGTTCAAATTGCTTGGTTGTGCTTTTCAAAAATACTTTTAAGAAAAATTCTACTTTCTTGTTTTCCGTATTTTTTTTGTTTTTACTGAATTTTTTTAATATTTTAAGCAATTTTTTTTTTACTTTTTAGACATACCTAACATAAATATATCTAAAAAGTAAAAAATTTGTGAAAAAAACATTTTAAAAATTCACTTAATTCCAAAAATACAAAAAAAAAAAAAAAGAATTCAGTACATTTTTTGTATTTTTATATATTTATATTAAAATTTTAAAAATATTTACTCTAAAAAAAAATACGAAAACTAAAAAACTAAATTTTCAAAAAATTTAATTCAAAAAACTCAAACCAAACACATTCCGAATCATCCCAAACAGATGCATATCTTCTGGGTCCACTGGACTGCCCTTTAAGTGAGAATTAACAAAATGGATGATGTAATGAAGCCTCATATTTTTGGGCCATATTTTTGGCCCATACAAAAATAGAGTCACATAATTCAATCCATTAAACATGGTTTAAATCCAAAAAAAAAAATGATTTCCCACTATTGCATTTCTTACAACAAAATTGAATACACTACTCAAGGAAAGTTATACATAAAGAAAATGATATATAAGTTCACTTTCTAACTTAATGATGTGCAAAAGATATAATTAGTTGATTATTAGAGAAGATATAAGAGGCATAGTTTTCTTATATATTCTAATATATTAGCATATCATTGGTTTTAAAAAGTAAATATAATTTTTTGACTTGAATTATAGTACTCTGTATATAATTTTCATAGGGAGGTAATCAATTAGAGGAGTGCGTAAACTCGTAACAGCAAGATTATTATAATTTTGTTGATTCCTAATAATGTCCAAAACATATGATGAGCAACATTAGAGAAAATTCTTAAATAAATCCAGTACTCTAATCACCAACTGAGGAGCTATGAAATTTACCATCATTATTTATAATAAAAATAGCCCTAATAATATTTGGGTATCTAGAACTAAACAATTAACAAGACTTATGACACCAATTTACAAGAATTAAAAAAATTTAAGTTAGACACTGGAAAGAAAAAAAAAAGAAACATGCTAAATCAAATTACATTAAAAACATAAACTTCTAGTAAAAGTTATAAACAATTTTTTTTTTTTCCTTCTAAAATAACAAAATCACTAGTTTGAATACAGTATCCGAGTCAGAATTTTGGCTTAGAATGGACATCATTGAGTTAAAATCTTAACAAAAATCACATTCAAACTTAACTTAATTTTTATTTGATGGTAGAAATAAAAAGCATTATATTTTATTTGATGGTAGGAATAAAAAGCATTATATATATTTAAATATATAAGTTCGAGTTAATTGATCATAATCATTTTTTGTTTTTAATTTGATTTTATATATAATGATCACATGGTTTGAAAAATAATCACAAGCCTTATAAAATATGAAAACGAAATTATATTAACGTAAACACACAAAAGAGATGTAGATAGGAATAATAAATAAATGAGAGAGAAGGTAAATAAATAATACAAAGAAACTGTTATATATCACTTATTTATTTATTTATTTATTATTATTATTATTATTTTCTTACAGTTTTGAATAATTGAATTACATAATAATATATTATTAGTTATTGTTAATTGTGTAATAAGTATCCAAACAAAGGGACTAATTATGACTATTCATATAATAGGTGATATAATAAAAAACTCAGTCACATATAATATTTCTCTAATGTAAAAAAATGGCATAACTTTGTTTGGCATGTGTTAAAATAACCCATGCTAGTTTAGTACATTATTTTATGTGGGTGACAGTTATCTTATTTGAGTTATATCACTTCTCTAATATATCACTTCAAATTTAACTCATATTTTACGTTTTTTTGTAAAAATTCAAAATATATACTAATTTAACACTTCCTAAACAATCCTATAGTATTATATTAAACAAGTTTTTTTTAAAAGAAAATGTAAAGAAAATAGTGATTTAAAAGTTTAATATTGTATTTAAATTTAAATAGATTAAATTTAAAAAAATTAATTAAAAGTAAAAGTGCAATTTTTTAAAAGTTGAGAAGTGACACATGCCTGATTTTTACTCGTCTCCCGTCACTATTTGGATACTTAAAAATATGGTATTTGCCCCTCGATAGGACTTTGATGACAAGAAATTTTGTTTTATTTTAATTTTTTCATGTGGTTAGAGGTACTCTAATTAAACATTAATAAATAACTCACATTAAATGAATAAATGAAAGTATTATACCTTGGCAATAAATAAGCCTATAAATTAATAAATAAATGAAATAATCTCATTGTTTCACAAGTTGTCACCAAGCTTGATATGAAATAATTGATATGAAAGCTTGATATAAAGGTAAATCTTACCGCTCATCATATGACAGCTACATTATACATTGGGCAAATTATCTATCTCCTCTCAAGTTTGGACTAAAATACATATTTTCCCTGAAGTTTATTCCCATATATTAAAGTCTATATTTAATTTTTATTATTATAATTATAATTCATTGAATTTTATTATAATATCTTATATGACTCAAATTAAAAAATATATATATAAATTTAATTTTAGTAACTTGTATGTTATATGTCAGTTATTGATTTGTAAAGATCAACCAATAAAGATCCAACTTCTGTAATATCAAGACAAATAATCATAACATTTTATAGTTTATTTATTTATTTTTTTAAAAGTGATAAAATAAAGATATTATAATTATTATATCAATTTAATTTATTTTTATGAATAATATGTATTATGAAATTTAAAAAATAAACAATTCAAATCATTATTAGAAAAAACTTAATTAAATCATTAAAAAAGTTTGTGCTATATTGTTTGCTAGAGTTTTTGCTTAACTTTTTAGACATAAATAATTTAAATAAATTGATTTTTCAAAACTAAATGAGAAGTACTTTTAATTTTTGATTTTATATTATTAATTTTTAACTTACAAAATTAAATGAGAAGCAATTTCAAGATACACTAAGGCTTCGTTTAGGAAGAACAGTTGGGTTGGGTTTTAGACTATTTTAACCACAAAAAGATAAAATAAGTTTTTTAACTCAATAAGATAAAATATTACATCTAACCCATAATCATTATATTTTTTTTCTCATAAAAAGTTAAAAAACTTCAAAATTCCTTGTCAAACGAGACTTTTTAATCTTAAACCAAAATAATTAAAAAAATTTAAAAACTAACTCGCTTCCCAATCGAATCCTAAATAACACTAATATCATTTTTATTTTCTACGCCGTGTTGATTGTTGGAATATGCCAAGTCCCAAGACTCCACCAGATCCCAGCGGTTAAAATGCCCCGTCATTTCTCAAGGAAATTGTGTGACCTCTCCACGGTTTGGCATGTGCGTTAGAAATGTGTCGGGGTTAAAATAGTTATAAAATTATAAAATAAATTTTTAACTTCTTGTTAAAAATTATTATATTTAAATTATAATTATTATTTTTTTTATAAAAATTAAAAAGATTAAAAACTTCATCCCAAATGAAACTACGTTAATCCTAAGCTAAGATAATTAAAAAGTTAAAAAATTAAAAAATCAATCTACATCTCAAAGGATGCCTAAGACAGTTGTCGAAAATGTCTACTTCAGCAACAACCTTTCCAATGCATATTAGGATAATGTTACGGATACCAAATTTTTTACCAAATGAATGACCAGATATCTTATATGAAACATTTTTACAATTTATTTGCTAAAAAATTTGAGACCTATAACATTTTCTTACCAATTAAATTGACAAAATCCAAATGTACATATCCACATATAATTCCAACACATTGGCTGGCATTGGCTCTACTCAAATTGAGATGAGAGTGTAGATTTATTTATTTAATAATTATTATTATTACTTTTTTTTTTAAATAAAATTATATACACTAATTGATGTACTAATAAGTGATGTAATATAATTTTAGAGGTTTTAAATCTTTTTAGTTTGTATAATGAATGAGTCCATAGTTATGACAATGTCATAACAAATGTTGATATATTAATTAATATACCAATTAATACATGTAACACTTTTTTTTTTTGGTATATATATTTTTGATCGGCAGAAGAAAGAGACTTTATTGATATAGGAATGAAATACAAAAACACAAAACACATTACATCAAGGGGACATGCAAAGGCAACACAACCCCCAGAGTTGGCGAGAAACCAACAAAAAGCAACCGAAAACGCCATAGACCAACAGAACACAACATAGACCAGAAGGACAAACCAGGAATAGAGATAAATCATCCCACTTGAATCTCAGTCCTAAGCTTAGACGAACAGAAAACATCATAGGCCAACAAAACAAACTAGGAACTGCCTGACCATATTTGATCAGGTAAGGGGCAAAACCCAAAGACACCTGCAGCCAATTCACCAAAACCACCATAAAGCCACCCTTCCAGATCCAGATTGTGTAACACAACAGAGACCAACTTCCTCAACAGCATAGCAGCCATCAGACTGTATTTGAACAAAGCAACAAGCAGCATAGCAGATTTGTTCAACCAGCATAGTGTTACAACAAAGCAGAATAGCAGGGCACACCAAAAAGCACTAGTTCAGTTCAAAATGCAGAAACTATAACCATTGCTACCACCATAGCATAACAGACTAGCAGAATAGGCCTCAGGGCACCAGTTCAGCCTAGGAATGGCAACGGGCCGGGGCGGGGCCGAGGATCACACTCCCCGTCCCCGATCCCCGATGGTAGAAATTTCCCTATCCCTGGTCCCGATCCCAATCCTTGACGAGGAGCCTATCACCACCCCCGCGTCGGTCCCTCAACAGGGATCGAGTTTCCCCGACCCCGATAATTCCCCGGCTAAAATTTAAAAAAAAAAAAAAAAACAACAACAACAACAACATAAACATCCAACAACAACAGACCTGAGCATACACTCATCAACAATAACAACATCATCAACAGATCTGTGAGAGCATATATATATTTATCAAATGTAAAAAAATAAAAATAATAAATAAAAAAATCTAACACATCATTTTCTTCATCTTCATTAGATTTGAGCTCAGATGGATAAGGTGATAGAAGCGAGAGGCAGATCGAAGGGACGACGACGGCGATCTGAGCTCAGACGGAATGGACGACGGCGATCGGAGGGAGGTAGAGAGATCGTCGTGAGGCAGATTAGAGGGAGGGAGAGAGATTGGCGTGAAGCAGATTGAAGAGAGGCAATAATGGAGGTTGAAGTGAGGCAGTGAGGTTGGAAAGAGGGAGATCGGAAGGAGGGAGGGACATCGGAGGGAGGCGAGGGTTTGTGAGAGAGAGAGAGAGAGAGAGAGAGAGAGAGAGACTAAAACTGAGTCAGAATATTTGGTAGTGTTATATCTTCATTAGGAAACATATATATATATGGAGGGTTATAACTGTAATTTCCTATCGGGGTAAACGGGGACAGGGCCAGGGCTGGGGAAGGTATCACCGTCCTCGGCCCAAAAATGATCGGGGATTTATTTTTTAATATCATCCCCAGCCAGTGGGGAGTTTTTTTCGGGAAAAAACCGTTCCATTCGGGGTCAGGGGGTCGGGTCCCCGTCGGGCCAGTTTCAAATTGCCATCCCTAGTTCAGCCCAAAATCAACCTCACTTTGAAGTCCTTATGCTTATTATGCTGGCATAATCTCCACTGCATAACATCAACAGATAGGGGCTCCTAAGATATGCTGGCATAATCTTTACCTATGATGTCTGTGATAGTAGCTTCATGCCTTCATCCTCAAAAGTTTTGACCTTTGCTTTCATCCTCTTATACTGATACAGTACTTCACCAAAACAAAACTTTACCAAAGAGAAGGGTCCAATCAATCAACCTTCATTAGCAAAACCACAATGCAGACATAAGCAATGCAGCACACAACACAAAAATCCAACCCACAGACCAATGTATACATCAAAGAACACTTCCCAACGCAGATTCTAGACCAACACATGCTACTGCTACTCACTAGAAGATAGCAGAAAAACCAAGGCACTGTTGCTGCTACAAATACACTCAAACCTGATGTTTACCCTTGTGCATCGCATCAACCCCGCGCCACCCAAACAAACTCTAATCTACCTGATGTTATAAAGAAAATCATTAATGGAGAACTGACAATCCTTAGAAGAAGCCTTCATCCAAATAGCTAATCTGATAATAATAGACTCCTTAAGCTCCACCATATCTGGTTGAACAATATTAAACACACAATCGTTCCGATGTTTCCAAATGGACCATAGGGCAACCAGAGGAATAGCATGCCATATTCTCCTTTAAGCTAACGTGAGACAGGTGCTAGCCCAGCACTGCAACAAGTAATCAACAGATCCAGGCACAGCCCAAACCAGTCCCCACCATTGCCCTAAACCAGACCACACCTTCCAAACTAGAGGACAAGAAATAAGAACATGTGAAGCAGATTATGCCTTTGATTTACAAAAAAATACACTCAGTTGAGGCTTCCTTACCCAGCACTCGAACCCTTTTGAGGAAAACTTTAGTTTTGATCTTGTGTTTCCAAGCTAACCATCCAAAAAATTGAACTTTGGGTGGGATATAATTAATCTACACCAGTCTACAAGTACTCACACCTTCTCCAAAACCCTTTTCACAATTCCTACGTAGAGAAGCAACAAAGGACTGCCCTGGTTTACAAGCCAACCACCTTGGTTTGTCTTTAATCCCCAAACATAACACAGGAGCTGCACTTAACATATCAGTGAGCCTGGATACCTCATCATCCTCCCACTACCTCAAAGGCCTTCTTAAACAAAGATCCCAAACCCTAGAACTTCCTTTTTTATTAGCAAAAAACATTAGAGATCCATTTTTCTTTATTGAGACAGAAAAAAGCCTAGGGAAAACCTCTTTAAGACAATTACCACCCCACCATTTATCATGCCAAAATCTCACTCTATTCCCATTACCCACTTTAATTTGAAAATTATTTACAAAAAATTGAAAAACAGTGTTGCTATGCTCTGCCACTGCTAGTACATCACCCATAGCTTGGACCATCTAGTGCCACCAAATTGATTTGGAAGCCAAGCTCCAATTTCAATTTTATACTTATGACATATCACCTTTTTCCAATAAGGCCTGCTCTTCAATAGCAAATCTCCACCACCAATTCATTAATAAGCAAGCATTTACCTCTCTAATTCTCCTTATACCCAACCCACCTTGATTAATGCTCTTGGTCACTTCCTTCCAATGCACTAGATGAATCTTTCTTTTCAAATCTGAGCCTTCCCATAAGAAAGCTTCTTGAATTCTATCTATTTCTTTAGCCACTCCTGCTGGTAGCTTGAAGAGAGAAAGATAAAACACTGGCAAACTAAATAGAACAGATTTGATTAGAGTTAACCTACCAGCAAATGATAAGAGCCTCATTTTCCACCCAGCAAGTCTGGCTTTGATCTTGTCAATAACAGGTTGCCAAGATTTCTTTCTACTTGGAGAAGATCCTAGTGGTAAACCCAGGAATTTCAATGGTAAGTTCTAAGATTTACAGTTAAGCACAGAAGCAAGTTCCTTAAGAGTATTGGCTTCAATTCCAACCCCACACACCACACTCTTATAGAAATTGATCTTAAGACCTGAGATCATTTCAAAGCACCTTAAAATTCTTTTAAGATTCAATACCTCCTCCATATTAGCTTCACAAAAGAGTAAAGAATCATCAACAAATTGAAGGTGTGAAACGACCACCCCATTAACACCAATCTGCACCCCTTTAATCAGACCCATTTCCCTTGCTCTAAGCAATAGAATACTTAACCCTTCTACAGCCATATTAAATAGGAAGGGTGATAATGGATCACCCTGTCTAAGACTTTTTTGTGGGCTAAACTCTTTGGTTGGTGACCCATTCACAAGTATAGAGATTCTAGCATTTCAGATACACTCCTTCATCTCAATAATCTATTTAGAGCCAGAGCCAAAATTAGACAGCATGGAAAACAAAAAACCACAGTTGATGGAATCATAAGCTTTTTCAAAATCGAGTTTAAGTAACACCCCCTTCTTCTTAGCTTTCTTCCACTCATCCACAATTTCATTTGCGATCAAAAACCCCATCCAAGATATTTCTTCCACCCAAAAATGTTGATTGGGTTTCACTTATTACTTCTGGCATAACTAGTTTGAGCCTACTGGGTAGAGCCTTAGACAGAATCTTGTACATGGAAGCAATCAAACTGATAGGTCTAAAGTCCTTAACACTAACATCATTGATCTTTTTTGGAATTAAAGTGATGAAGGAGCTGTTCATACCATAGGCCAGTCTGCCCAAACTATGGAATTCTTTCATGAACATCATCATATCTTCTTTAAACACCTTCCAATTCTTTTGAAAACACATTAAATTAAAGCCATCAGGACCTGGTGCTTTATTTCCATTACATTCTTTGACTACTGCCCATATCTCTTCCTCTGAAAACTCTGCTTCTAGCTGCTGAAACCAGTCACTACCTCTGACACTCTTGAAATCACTAGCTAAGACAGGTCTAACCCTCCATGCTTCTGAAAAGTGCTGTTATAATGATCCCATACCACATTTTTCACCTGTTATGGATCCTCAACCACCATGCCCTCCATCATAATAGTGTTCAGTTCATTCATGTTCTGCCTACTACTAGCCATCACATGAAAAAATCTGGTGTTTCTATCCCCTTTTAAGTTCCACTCCAATCTTGACTTTTGCAGCCATGACCATTCCACCATTTTACTGAGCCTCCACAGTTTACTACTTGTCTCTCTTTTTAGCTTTAGCTCTGCTTTCTCCAAAGGTCTATCTTCAGCCAATAAATCCAAAGAGTGCAACTGGCTTTTAACTTCTTTAATTTTCTCTAAGACATTGCCAAACACTTCTTTGCTCCATTGCTTTAATGCTAACTTCAAAGCATGTAATTTCCTTTACAGTATCACACCTGCACTTCTATTTATCTGTAACTCTATCCAAACTTTCTCCAAGAATGATGCAAATCTGGGATGCAACAACCAAGCATTATAGAACTTAAAGGGTTTGGGTCCCCAGTCCCTTACATCCTCCAATAAGGGTAGAGGGCAATGATCAGAAATGTGTCTAGGTAAACCCCACAGTTTGAACTTGAATCTTTCAATCCATTCAGGGCTTAGAAGAAATCTATCAATTTTGCTCCATTTATTGCCATCAATTGCATTACACCAGGTATATTTCCTACCGAGCATTTGTAACTCAGTCAACTCACACCTATCTATAAAGTCATTGAAGTCTTTCATACCTCTTTCCCTTCTTGAACAACCCACTCTTTTATCCACTGATCTTATTTCATTGAAGTCTCCATCTATGCACCAAGGTTTAGTGAAACTTTCTTTCAAATTTACTAGGGTCTCCTATAATCTGCTTCTCCTTACAGGATCATTAGGAGCATACACATTAATAATAACACAGTCAAAAGAGTGGAGGACTGTACCTACAAGCATAATGAAATGCCTATTGCTGCAACACTCTGATAGATGAAACACCTCAGGATCCCATATGCATAGCAGCCCCTCAGCCCTACCCTCAGCATCAACAACCACAAAGTCCATTTTATCTCTAGGCCACACTCTTTTAACATCCACACTTGAAAAACTGGCCTTCTTTTTCTTTTTTTTTTCTTGAAATAATGCCAAATCTATTTTCCTATCTACCAAGACCTTCCTAATTTTTCTCATCTTCTCAAACCTACCAATCCCTCTGATATTCCAACTTAGCCACTTCATAACAGCAGATTTGTACTCTTTCATATCACCTAGTAGGGGCTAGTTAAATTTCCCCTTCATCCCTGTAGACACCCCATTTTTGACCGACCTTAAGACTCAGACGTCACCGATTGAGCGCTTGGTGATGTTGTATACTATGCTCGTTCTGAGGTTGCGGAGTCTCGGCCGTGAGCCTTACCTCCGAACTTCTGGACTTTTCTGTGCCTTGCCTCGGTTTGCGAACCAAGCTCGGTTTTCTCTGTTTTCTCTTCCTGAGGGGAGGGAGAGGTCTCGTAGATCATCTCTCAGTGGCCATAGGCTACGTTTCGTGGTCGCAGGCCATTTTTCCCATTTCGGAGCCCGGTTCCCGATTTTCGGAGCCGTCAGGCCGTGTGCCTCGGTTCGGGACCGCCTAACTACCTCCGTTTGCTCCGGTTTTTGGCATGCATCTTATTTAATCCCTTTTGAGGGACACTGGGGTCCGAGAGACCAACTTCGTGGTTGAACACCACTCCCGGTGCCCAACAGTCAATTTTCGGGGTCCCGAACTGCGCGTTTCGGCCCCCGAACCTTCATTTCGCATCGGTTTGGGCTCATTTTTGGTGGATGCCTTATTTTCATTATTAGGAAGCTTGTAGGAGGGTGGGTGGCCAGCAATTGTTCTGACAACCAACTTTTTGTTTGGTCAAAAGTGGTTCAGCATGAATCTGGGAAGAAGAAAGTTTGCGCGGCTTCACCGAAACGGGCGTAACTCTTTGCACAAGGGGAATTAAGATATGAGGCCACCACCATTGGAAAGCTTACTTCCGGGGATTCATTTTTCACTCAAGAATCTCCTAAGTCCAAATCCGGGGGGAGGAGATATGGTTGGTTGAAGTCCGGTTGGACCGAATCTCATGGCTTACTGAATCGCATAATTTTTTCTACGTATGAATTTTAATGCAAGGTTCGCAGCATTGGAAAGCTAACTTCAAGGCGTCATCCCGGTGTGGCCGGCCACTTTTCCTCTTTATTCGGCCGGCCACTTTTTTTGGTGAATGATTTTTTTTGCCATTTTAAACTAGTCGGCCATTTTTGCCCCTGGGAGTGTGTTCCAGCCATGTATTTTGTTTTACACTTCACCCATGTCCGAGGGTTTGGCCATTTTGGGGGGAAACTTGGCTTGTTTTCCCTCAAATTTCCCCCCCCCCTTTTTCCACCCATTTTGCCTATATAACAGCAGCCCCAGGTCTGGTTTTGAGGGTTAGAAAAAATGCTTTGAGCCTCTTGTATTGTATCTCTCTCCTTCTACACTTCAACTCTCAAAAACCTTTAAGTTCCTACACCCTTTTCCCTACAAGCCCTAACACCACTCCACCTCATTCCATTCCAAAAGCTTGAAGCTGTTTTCCAGAGGCAAGGAGCACCCAAACTTGGTCCAAGAGGTTGCTAAGGGTTGGTCTTCAATGGTGAGTCCCACTTTCCCATTTTCTTGCATTTTTTGGGTCTATTTCTTAGTCCCTCTTGCTTGCTGTTTTGAGTTCCGGCCAAAACTGAAATTGTCATTTTTTTGAGCTCATTTTTCTGTTTGATTAAGGGTTCTTACCTGTTTGGGACTTCCCACTACCACTTGCTTCATTATCCTCTTGGATGCCATTTGTTTTGCATGATATTTTTGGCCTATATATAATCTATTTTGGAGCGTGAGGTAAACTATAGATAGGCTTATTTTGAGCCCTTCTTCAACATTGAAGAAGGGCTCACCACTGTTTGGGACCTCCATGTATCACTTGCCATTGTACCCCTCTTTGGTTCCCATTTTTGCATGATTTATTAGCGTATTGAGCTTCTTTTTTTGGACCTTGGTCCAAACTGTGGCCCTAAAATGACCCCCTCTTCATGTTTCATTAAGGGTCTAGGGCTATTTGAAGCATCCTTGGTATACTTCATGTTATAGCCCTCTTGGTGGCCTCATCTTGCATCATACTTTGAGCATGCTTGTGTTCTGTTTTGGGTCTGATCATAAGCTGTAAACAGACATATTTTGGGCCCCTCTTCAACATTTTTGAAGGGCCCTAACCTGTTTGCGGCCAGCGTGCACCACTTGCTTCTTTGCCCCTTTGTTGGCCCATTTCTTGCATGTTAATTTGGCCATACTTGTATCTGTTTTTGGGGGTTGTCATAAACTGTAAAACATCATATTTTTGGCCCCTCTTCAACATTGTAGAAGGGGCCTTCTGTGTTTGAGATCAGAAGCTATGACTTGCTTCATTACCTCTCTTGGCCCCCCATTTTTGCATGCTAATTTTGCCCAATTTGTACCCACTTTTTGGCCATGCTTCGAACTGTAAAAATGCTTGTTTTGGGGCTGCCTAGCTTCTGTCTTCACACTTCATGTACGAATCATGCATGCATTGCATAGCTATAGGCCATTTCATGTGCTTAATTCCATGTTTCGGGACTCGTTCCTTGCATCGGGTTTCATTTCGCCATGTTTCGGGGCTGTTTTGCATGTCATTTTGCCTCTGAAATTTGCATGTTTGCATATAATATTCCATGTCTTGCCATGTCTCATTAGAGTGGCATTCCGTGCCGTAGGTTCGGTCCTCAGTTTGCGTATTTCGAGTTGTCTCATTTTCATCTTATGGCCTCCTATGTGAGTGTGGCTGAGGCTCACTCATGTTGGTGTAAGTCCATTATGCATTGTGTATGCCATTTCATTCCATAGCAGTGTGTATGCTAGGTTGTTAGCGCATTGTGTATACTATGATTACCTCGTGCATCGTATATGCCATTTCATAACATTGTGTATGTTAGGATTGTATCTTAGTTGCATTTCATGCATGTCATGCATATTGCATCGTGTTCGGGATAGGAGTTAGCCCGGGCACGGGAAACGAGGTGCGTTTCGTACTCCGAGTGACGGAACATGTCTCAATTCCCTACCACCTTAATTCGGATTATCCATGATGGAGTTAGGTTTTGTTATAGTTTTCATGTGCATTCATTCCATATTGAGTTGTGCAATTCGACTCCTCGGCCATCATGCATCGAGATGCGTGATTGGTGGCACAAGGATCGAGGCATGCATACATTTGTGAAAATACATTGCTATGCCCTTTCTGCTCTGTTGCGAGAAATCAAGAATCGCCTTTTTCGAGGCTTGGCGCACTTTCCAAGAATAATTGCGAAACAGAGGCTAATTGGGGCATCCTAGTGGATTTCCGCGCAAGGCAGCTCAAACATACATCATTCATCAGAATCAAGGCAGTCCCCGGCTTGCATGCCAGTCTTTTCTTTTCTTAGTTAATTTGTAAATTAATTAGGAATTTGTATTATTTGGACTGTATTATTTGGACTGTACTATTCTTTCATTCGGGACTGTATATTCTTTTGGACCCTCTGTGCGAGGGCATAATTGTAATAAGTGTGGGTGAGTGTGATGTATGTCTTCCAACCCCACATCTTTCTTCCATTTTATTTACCTGCTTATGATGGTTAGATTAGGGCATGTTTCAATTAGCATACAGTATGATAGCATTTTGCATTCATTCATCTGTTTTGCATGCACCGGGCTCGGCGCATCATACTAACTGCATTTGTATTTCAATTCCAAGTTGAATACATGTTAGCTGTAGCATTCCATATGCCATGTTTAGAATAGCCGAGCCTGGTATAGTTTGCATCTTTGCATGTGTTGCATTAGGCAATTCTGTGTATCTAGGATCATGCATGGATTTCTAATGAGTTTCTGTTTTGGCTTGGAGTACTCGGTGAGTTTTTATGCTTTAGCATCCTTACACGCGTGTGAGTGTTGCCATGAATAGCATGCTTACCATGAGGCTAACTGCTTATGTGATATAACTACCTTGAATGCCTGTGGGTGGAGGTTGTGTTACTTGAATTGGGACAATTCATCAAATGTTTGTTTTAAGCCCACTATACTTGTATACTGTGCGCATCACATAGTAACCTAGGCTAATAACCGAAATAAGAACATACAATGTTTTCAAAAACAGATATCATGGTTAGTAGAGGCCGGTCTTTGACCGGGCGAGCAGGGGTGCTCACGAAGTGACCTTCCCCAATCGTACCCAAGTTCCCGAGCCGAGGCAACTTTGGTGATGACGGACACGTGGCCTTTGGCACCGAGTCAGGGTTTCCTAAATTTGCCAAAAATAAAATATTTAGGTGGCGACTCTGTATCTGGCAAAGCAGTCCATGTTTGGCACTTCTTTCAAAAAAAATCTATTTTCTCAAAACGATTTGCCGGATTTGGACTCTTTGGTTCAAGATTAAGAACCGTGACATTTGAGTCCTTGAACTGTAGTAGACCCACAAGCGAACCAGAACGGGGGGGACTCGCACTCCTCCCCGGGATGCGTTCGGGGGACGTCTACAATTCCCCTCTCCAATCCTTTCTTTATCTACATTCTCCATCTGAACAAGATTTTGAATCACTGCCTCATCTTGGCCCTGGTAGTCAACCCCCAAACTTTTGCCCAATAGAAGTGTCAGTTGAGCTTCATGTAGTTTTCCTTCAATGCAACTGTGCTGAGATTTATCTGATACAGACTTCAACATTGTAGCAGCTGTCGACCTAACAACCACCATTTTGTGATTTCCTTTACTTGATCCAGCCCCTCTGTGCCCAAGCCTTCTTACAAACCCAGAAAATCCACCTACTGACAAGGAGCTTCTAACACCCACTTTTCTTTTCCCCTTATTATTTCTTGTCTTCATCCTGTTAGACACAAATTTACAGATGGATACACTAATATTATTACACTCACTAGTCTTAGAGCACAACAAAATAGGCCCATGCTCAGCCCATACATTGGGCTAGCGTATACCAGAGTTATACTGTTGAATTCTACCTCGCCCAATGGCCATATTAGTGCATTGCTTTTGGCCCAAAAGAACCTCTAAGTTAATACCTAGTCTGGCCCTCGAAGACCCACTCAAACTTCTCACAGAACCTAGTATATGAGTCTAACCACCTACTTTTAGTGTCTCATCATTACACCCATGTTGTAATCTTCCTTTTCCTTTCATCATTATCTCTGCTTCACGTGTGCCTTCTTCAATTGCTTTCCCAATGTCGGCTGCACTGTTACTTTTGGCAGCTTCATTTGATTTCCCCATGAAGTCTGTTGTTTCTTCAACTATTGAGACCTCCAACCAGTTACCTTCTGCATCCACCTCACCTTCTTCCTTCCCCCTAGTTGGCAAATCCCCTTCAACCAACTCATTGGTAGTTTCTACATCAGCAGCCACCACATCTGCCAGCTCATCTTCACCTTTCTCTAATCTGGGTTCAGCATTGGATTGCACCTCACAATTGACATTGGAGCTAACAAACTCCTCATCCCCATCAACTAATTTGCATTTGCAGATGGCTTTTACCTCATTCACAATCTGCTCTTCACACACTCTTATAGGATATGCTCTTCCCTTGCATTCCAGAGTTAAATTTATATTTATTGGCTCCATGAGGCTAGTGGCAATCTTAATCTTTCCGTACCTAAAAGATGCTGCTTCACATGTATCTCCATCAAAATGGACCACCTCCTCCCATAATCTTTCAATTTTTCTGAATGTATTTGTGTTCCATAGGTTCAGTGGGATTCCATAGCAGCTCAGCCATACAAACCTTTCTTGCTCTAGATGAAGATCTGATGACCATTCCTTAATAAACACACACCAGTTTTGAAACCACATGATAATCTTGCTTCTATTATTTCTCAGTTCCTCCTTTGACTTGAAGGTCAACACCACATCTCGACCTCCCCATTCCCTCTGTTGATTGGAGTTGGCCAACAGTGATCGTTGAACCACTGGGGTTGGTGGCCCAGTGGTGCAGGCATTGCCTTCCTATTGCAGTGAGTCAAGTTCGACTTCTGGGGACGCAAAATGCTGGATTTTCTAGTGGCTCTCTTCTGAAACCTCGTACTATACTTCAATCAAACCTTGGTCCTATTGGGGGGGTGGTGGTGGGTCCCTTTCCTCGAGTTAGGTTAAATTAGGCCAGCAACCAGTTACCCTAGGGCCTGGGTCCATGGATGCCATGATGACATTTCAGAGCATCCTTCTTTTTGTTCATGAAAAAAAAAAAGACAGTAACCGTTGAATGGTTCATAGGAATTATTTTGGAATTTTTTTAATAATTTGAATCGTTTAAATTTTAAAGAATATCAAGTAGAACATACTTGTAAAAAAAATAAATTGATTGGATATCGATAGACCCTTCATCAACTTTCATTTGTATTTAGTTTGATATTTACATATTTATTTTTTTATACATATAAATTCGAGTTAATGAAAGGTCTATCAATATCAATAAACTTGATTTTTTACAAATATCTTTTCATCGATATTTTTTAAAAGTTGAACGGTTCAAATCATTAAAATAAATTTAAAATAATTTTCACAAAACACACAACAATCATTACTATGCAAGCTGTACAATAGTGATCCCTGATTCCCGTCTTATTATTGGTTTTATAATATTATATGTCTCCAATAATGTCATATCATTGTTGTATTTAATTTTTATTTGAAAGTATGACATTTTTATTATAACGGCCCATATCTTGTGACGTCAACAATTCAACAACCTTTTCGGCTCTTCCCAATCATATTTGATTAGCCTCTTATAAGTGGAAAGAAAAATGATCAAGACCCCTTTTCCCCCACCCCCTTTGACCCCATCTCTTTCTTGATTGGTCAAAAAAATTTCTTTTTTTCCTCTTCTTCTTCTTCTTCTTCTTCTTCTTCTCCAATCACCACCCGCCACGTGTGTAGGGCGTGGTAGGGGTTGGTGATTGAGGGGGTCTCAATCACAGCCCAAGTGGAAAATTGAATTAATAATGTCACACTAAAATTATATTCAATTGTAACAAAATGGAATGTGATTAATAGCACACAAAATTACAAATTCCTTCAAAAGGGTGCCAGTGACATTTTCATTGCGCGTTGGGATTGTATTAATGCATTACAACATATAATATTTTTAAACAGAACTTTTTTGTTTGGAAAATTTTAAATATACATAAAATTTATATAAAAAATTTGATAAAAATCATGTAATAATATGTTCAATGGTATTTTATTTTGCCGATCAAAAAATTTTATTTTGAAATGAAAGATTTACAATGAGGCACATCATTTTAACATTATATATGAATTTTTTTGTTTGTGACAATGCTATATGTTTTATTTGTATAGCATTACTCTTTTTGTTTATACAAGTAAAAATTTTGTTGTAAAAAATATTAGGAAATTAATTTCAATTGTCATGGAGTCATCACAAAAACGTCAATCCCAAAAATTAAAAAAAAAAAAATTAGAAAACTTCTAATGGTAAAATTTTAAAATGTCATCAAGAAATGTACTTTTAGAAGCTAAATAATTTAGTGTCAAAAGATTTATTTTTTAGACAAATTATAATTTTCACGTCGTTTTGGTGCCTATTTATGAAGCAGGCTGGTGCCAATTGTGAAACAAAAGCAATCCTGATTCTTAGCCTCTTTTCCATAGTCTACAATGGAACTATACTCGTTTGCAAATGTTGTGAAGGGGACTAGTACTGTTGTTCCAACACTGAATGGAGGGTACTTAAAAAGGGCATACGTGACATTTTTAGTAGGTAATGGTGATTATGTGAAAGGTGTAGTTGCATTGGCTAAGTGTTTGAGAAAGGTGAAGCGTGCATACCCATAGGTGGTTGCAGTCATGCCGGACGTGTCGGAGGACCACCGTAAGGCCTTGAGGTGTCAAGGTTGTGTCGTTCATGAGATCATCGAGCCGATCTACACCACCGGAGAGTCAGATTCCGATTGAAAGGATCCATAGTGAAGCCATACTCCACTAAGCTATGTGTGTGGACTGTAAGTACGTACTATACTCCACCAAGCCTTGTACTCCTAGCTAGCTTTGGCCATTCATGCTTGTGCCTTTCACAATCTTCTTATTGCTTGCACTTGGGCTCAGTTTGAGTTTTTCATTTATTATACTCTCTTTCTCTTTCTCTCTCTCTCTCTCTCTCATATTGAAGAAATTATACTAGTCGTTCATATACTTAGTTCATTGTGTTATTGTGGCTGTTTATAATTTAATTTGCTCGGTTTTGATATTAAATTTTGAATTATATCTTAATTTGGTTAATTGAAAACCACAATTAGGATTTTGGACAAAAATATCATTTGTGAGGTACGTTTGACAATTGACTAATCTAGTAAAAAAGTCATTAAAAAAGAAAAAGAAAAACAAGAGAGCCACTATTACTCCACTTTATTTTAAATATATTCTATTCTTTGTCCTTATTATACATAATTACATGAATGCCCTTCCACACAAAAAACAATCCTTGAAAAAATTAAAATTTCAAAGGTATTAATGCAACTATGTATAGTAAGGACAAATAAGAGAGTGTATTTAGAATAAAATAGAGTAAGAATAGCGGCTCCCAAAAATAAACCCAAAAAAATCAAGGATTTTCTTTTTATTTTCACTGTTTTTTGCATGTTTCTATAAAAGGCCACTTTCCCAATCACTAGTTTTTTTTTTGTTTTTTTATTTTTATTTATTTTTTGGTGTTTTGTGTTTTTTTTTTAATTTTTTTTTTATAACAAAAAATCAAAAACGTACTAAAAAAATCACTTTCCAAATCAACCCTCATCAACACGCCATTTTTCTAGGGTAAAATAGTAATTTACCAATATTGCTTATATCCAATGGTAAGTTGTCACTGAGTTGATTCCATATAATTTTGTCCTAAATTCTAAATGTGATTTCATTTAATTAGAGAACAGAGAAAGGGAAGGAAGAGGAGAACAAGAAGTGGAAGGCGGTGGTCTGCCAATACCATGCTATTTTTGTAACTTAAAAAACCCACAATAAATTAGTTCTCTCCAATAAAATTAATCTACATAATAATATCAAATCTATGTTCCAATCCACTAGTCGTTAGAGAGCCAATTACATAGCACAAAAATATATACCTTATTGCTTATGTTAATAACCAGAGATTGGAGTTTTGTTTGAAACATAGTAATTGATAGGTGTTCTTAAATGTCCAGTTAGAGAAGTACAACAAGATGATCTATTTGGATGCAGACATCCTAGTTGTTGACAACATCGACTACCTCTTTGACTTGCCCGACGGCTACTTCTATGCCATCCCTGACTGTTTCTGTGAGAATATATGGAGCCACTCACCTCAGTACTCCATTGGGTACTGCCAACTATGCCCGAATAAGATCAGATGGCCAACTGAGATGGGTTCACCCCCTCGTTTGTACTTCAATTCTAGGTTTTTTGTGTTCGAACCTAGCCATGAGGCTTACCAAAACATGCTCAAGACTCTACAGATCACTCCACCAGGAATCTTTCCAGATCAGGTCAGTTATAGCATGATTTAAATAATTGTATTGAGATTTGTATGAATATGTACTATATAAACAATACATATCAGGGAATATTAGTATTGAAAGTTTAAAATTTTAATACATATCAACTGATAATTAAAATTCTGAATTATATCCATATATGGGAGTCTCTCCAATTAGGCATTTAACTAGAGGCACTGTTCGATTTGGTGGGCCCATTTCTGGTCCACCTTAATTGTTTAACTTTCAGTAATCACATGATTATATCACATTAGTATTAAAAATCTAAACAGTTTATTATCGAAATTATACTGACCATACAGTTATTGATCTTCAATCAACTTGATTTTATGCATTAATGATCTTTTAAAAAGTGGTACAAAATATACGATTTATAATTAAAACCCAATACCACCTTTTCAGTTGGATGCACGAGTAATCGATTCCTATTTTGATATATGAGGGATTGCCAAGTCCCCTGCGGTACTGAGGTTTATTGAAGTCATCTCCGCCACTATATATACAACTGTAGAAAGACAATAAAGATCAAAGTGCATACCTAAAGTTACAAATTTTCTCACCACATCCTATCAAATAGTCTACATGTTACCTAATATTACATCCATCTTTTGTCTAATTTTTTGTTTTTTGGGTGTAAATTATAGGATTTCTTGAACATCTTCTTTAACACACATGTTCAAACCCATTCCTGTGGTATACAACCTGGTTCTTCCAATTTTATGGTACCCTCTGGAGATTGCTGAGCTCAAAAAAGTTAAAGTAGTGCACTATTGTGCAGTTGTAAGTATTTCTAACTAATCTAGCATATCCGTTAATCTTCTTGAACTTCTTCCACATTTGTCTTGCTAATTTGAATTAGAACCATAGTTTGGTACACAAGCCCATTTTGTTAACTTTTTTTCACTTTAATTTCCAAAAATTTAAGGGATCAAAGCCATGGAAGTACACCGGGAAAGAAGCTAACATGGATAGAGAGGATGTCAAAATGTTGGTCGCAAAATGGTTGGATATTTATAATGATAAATTGCTTGATTTCAATGCTAAAGATTCAATCCCAGTGAGGTAGAAGAACATATTAAGGCCCTCAATCATGTCTTTGATGCCTGCATTTCCCGCCCAAGGATCAATTGGCTGTCAAATTATTGAATAGGTGATTATGGAGATTTTCTTCTTTGCCTCAACAAGGAGCTTTTCCAACAATTGAATGAAAAACAAAAACGGTGGACAGATTGTTGTAATTGTGTGTATGACTTTGTATGAAGCTTTTGCAGCATTTGTAGTAAACCCCATACCATAAGAGGTTCACCAGATGGCTGCACCGTACGTGGTTGTTTACGAATAAATAAAAGATTGATTTTGTTTTGTTCTATTTTGTTTTGTTTTGTTTTTTTAATTTTAAAACAAAAGAATAATAATAATCACATTTCTTCTTTACTATATTTTGTTTATTATATGATTTGCAACATTAAATTGAAAACTAAAATCACTGATGAGACGCATCAAATTAATACAATGGTGATGTATGAGAAGGTAAATAAATGATCAAAATCCTCTTCTATTAATATCTTTACATATTATCTCTGACAATATAAATGTAGCTTGGCCATATAAGTTATTGCCAGTGATCTTAAAATATATTTCATGGTTAGTAAAGGTGAATAGAAAAAACCTTCAAAAATATCCTCATAAGTATTCTATAACTTTTGAGTTTGAATCAAAGGGTGTGACAATTGAGATTAAACAAAAAGATGTCACTTTTGAATCTAAAGTACACAACCCTTAGTCCAAATGACAAAACCCATTCCTAGATAAAGTCAGAATGGGTTGGCAATTGGGGATATGAATTTCATGGATTTTCTCTCTAAGAATTCATATAGTTATTTTCCTCTTCTATTTAGTGGATTAGAAAATCCAAAGGTATTCAGGATCTGATTTCATTTGTGCATAACACAATCAGACATCAGTCTTTCGATTGTGCTTCATTATATCCCAGAGGCTGATTCGTGGACAACCCGGTGCACACCATATTTGACATAATTAGTGAGGGTGAATATTGTCTTAAAAAAAATAACATTATAACATACCTTGAAACAATCCTAATTATTTTCTGTTTTATCTTCTTCCATGACATTTACCAAATTTGCACCAACAGCTTGGAGGGATAGGATCAAAACATCGTTGTTTTTACAAAGAATTGGAGTTCTTAATGCCATTGCCAGCATATCTTGCTACTTCTCTAAGGATGAAATTGAATTTGCTAATCATGCGTTACTTTTTTGTTCTCTGAGCTGGAGGGTTTGGTCTCATATACTAAAATGGGGTTACCAAGATCTGTCGATGGCTTACTTCAATGGTGGATGGGTTTCAAATTTAAAAACTAGAGAAAAGGATTTGGAAAGTCATCCCCTTTGCTGTGTTGTGGTCATTATGGAAACATAGGAATGATTGTGCTTTCAATGGAGCTCAACTAAAGATGGATGATTTATGTGAGCTCATTAAAGTTAGGATAGCACTATAGGTGAAAGCTGCATCAACAGAGGAGGCAATCTCAGTCAATGACCTGATCTTCAATCTGCAACAGTGTAGTGTTAGAGATCACCTCATGTGAGGATTGATCTCTTCTCCATGTGAAGCCAACACAACAACATAGCTTGCCAACCAACAACACAGCTTGCCAACTGACAAGTCACAAAGGTGGACGACCACTTTTGTGAAGGAATAGGCTGGCCATGTGCAAGGCCAGCCAACCTTTCCACCTACTGTTGAGTGTATAAATAGAGAGGCCAAGGGAAGAGTTATATAGATTAAAAAACAATCTGAGAGTGTGTCTTCGTTGTAATTCTTCCATTTCTCTCAATCTATTGAAATCCACTGCCCGTGGACGTAGGCGACTTGCCAAACCACGTTAAAACTCTTGTGTTATTGTTTGTTTGTGTTTCCTGGTGTGCCCTCGATCCCCAACATGTAGGCATGGGGCTGGGGCTCTGTTTCCTATGTTACTCTGCATCTTGTCTGTACTTGCGTGGGCTAATTTGTTGCTGTTGCTGGTGTTCTTTTAGGAAGTCCAATTTGGCACCACTTTCATTTTCGTTTCAATGTCGTTATTTGACACCACTTCAAATTTATCCGGCACAAGGTTTGACCATTGTCAACCTACAATTTTGATCTTTTTTTTTGTTACATTAACTTTGATAATTCTTTAACGTTGTGTTTGGCTTGGAGATTTGAAAAGGGATTTAGAAAATGAAAGAAAAAAAATGTATAAAATTAAGTGAAATGTATATATATTTTATTTATATTTCATTTTTTCTTTTCAAATCTCTTTTCAAATTTCCCAACTAAACACAACGTTGAAGGAAATTAATCAAATCAATAAGTTTATTAATATTAATAATTAAATTCATAATTTTTTTTTATACTAATAATCTGCAAATATTTTGTAAAAAATTTACTCATATGTAATTCTCCCCTCTTTTAACGGTTGTAGTGGATGGCTCAAGCATGGTGAATATTCATCTGTGATCGTGTTGGAATTAATATTGACTTGGTTTTACGAAAAATTATCGGGAAAGACTATCACTATGTTTGATTGTTGTTTTTGAAATTTAGATTTGTGAAAATTTTAGAGTATTTGTTTGGTTATTCATAAAGCTAAACACACTTTTTAAAAATGCATTATTATAAATTGAAGTTTCCCTCCAATTTAAGGAGAGAGACAATTTTGAAAAAAAAATTTGTCACATCAAAAAATACTCTCATCTTAATTATATATATGAAAACATAATTTAGTATGTAGTCATTTATAGGTATATATTCTACCATTAAATGTGTGACTTTATCATAAAATTTACATTCATTTCAACCACGAAAAACGTAAATTTTTTTTACAAATTGGTATTAAAAAAAAATCATAACTAACATACAAACTTTTGCAACAGAAAGTACAAAAAATTTGGACATTTTGTTATGCCAATTTCAGACGATGTTACACATGTTTGTGTTAATGTTACGATGTTGTGTGATAAAATAAATTTTCTACATAACATTTATGAAAATTTAATTCTACGCAAGAAATTTTTTTAATGCCAATTTGGAAAAAAAATTTACGTTTTCTGTACTTGAAATGAGTGAAAATTTTATGATAAAGTCACACAGTTAATAGTGAGATATGTACCCATAAATGGTTACATATCAAATTATGTTTTCATACATTTATAGCATGTACATATATATATATATAACACTAAGATGGGAGTATTTTTTAATGTGACAAAAAAAAATTTTTTTTTCAAAATTGTCTCTCTCCTTAAATTAGAGGGAAACTTGAAATTGCAATGATACACTTTTTTGAAAACCAAACAAAGATTCTTTTTCAAAATAGAGTTTTCAAACCACCTTTTGAAAAAAGAGCCCTGCTAAATATCCCTAGTGGGGGTCGCACCCCCAGTGAAGTGGCGCGCCCCCACTAGCTGACAACAAAAAAAAAAAATAATTTTTTTTTGCCAAATCACGGGCCTCCACCTCACTGGGGGTTGACCCCCGGTGGGGGTATAAAGCATTTTTGTTGAAAAAATTATTCAAAAAAATGGAACCCAACATAGTGTATGATACACATCTCTCAAAGGGTGTATACTATATACATTTTATAATTAAAAAAATTACATAATTCAATATTTTTTAAGTCGTGATGAAAATAAAATAAAATAAAAAAGTCATAACCAAATGGTACTTGAGACATAACCAAACATATCAAAATAATGTCATAATCAAAGAAAAAAATGACATAACTAAAGGTGTATATATTGTAAAATTCTCAAGAATTATATTTAGTGCTCTTAGAGTAAACATATTTAGATAGTGTTTTGTTCATTGGAATAAAATGGAATAGAAAGATCATTCTATCAAAATATTCATGCCCATGTTTAGTTGACGAAAAAATTAATGACAAAATGCATTACAAATGGATTAATCATTCACCATTTCAAAGGAATAGTTATTCTATTCCAGTAAACTCAATAAAACATTAGTGTTTCAATTTAATTTTATTAATCTATATATTGTAAAAGGAAAAACGGGATTTCTAACTCACAAACCTTATGGGAGCTCTAATATCCCAATCTTAATTTTCTAATTTTTTGAATTAAAAAAAAAAATCCCTTAGCATTTATTGATTTTTCCTAACCCACAAGCATTTTTGACTTCTCCCATACCTACTGCCATATCATTTTCAACTTCTTCCATATAGTTAGTGATGGGATTGTTAAATTATTTTTATAAAAAATCTTTAAAAAAATAATTTGTATGTTAAAAAAATATCTAAAACAAATATAAATCTATGTATTATATAAGGAAAAGGGAGTTTCTAACCCACAAGTTTTGTGGGAGCTCCAATATCTCAATTTTAATTATCTAAGCATTTATTGACTTCTCCCAATCCATAAGTATTTTTGGATTTTTTTATTTTTAAAAAATCTTAGCATTTATTGACTTCTCCCAATCCATAAGTATTTTTGTCTTTTCCCATACCTATTGCCGTATTATTTTCAACTTCTCCCATACAATTAGTGATGAGATTGTTAAATTATTTTTACAAAAAATCTAAAAAAAATAATTCATATATTAAAAAAATATCTAAAATAAATATAAATTCTTATTAAAAAATAACAGGTTGCAATTGTTAAGAGAAAGAGAGAGAGAGAGAGAGAGAGAGAGAGAGAGAGAGAGAGAGCGCGGGAATTACGCTGTAAAAAATAATTTGTATACTAAAAAAATATCTAAAACAAATATAATTTTTTATTAAAAAATAACAGGTTGCAATTGCAAAAAAAAAAAAAAAAAAAAAAAAAAAAAAAAAAAAAAAAAAACAAGAGAACAAAAAAATTACATTGTGCATTTGATTAAAATCTAAAAAAATAATTTCTATATTAAAAATATCTAAAAAAATATATATAAATTCTTATTAAAATATAATAGTTTGCAATTGAGAATAAAAAAAAAAAAAGAAAACACAAAATTACACTGTAAAAAATAATTTGCATATTAAAAAAATATCTAAAACAAATATAAATTCTTATTAAAAAATAACATATTACAATTGCTAAAAAAAAGAGAAAAAAATTACACTGTGCATTTTATTAATAATGCTCAAAAAATGTGTCAAGTATTTGTGTAAAAACTTAACACGTGCCCACTATCAAATTATCAAGTGGATATAGATGAAACCAAAGAACTTGGCTTTAATGGCTAACAAATATTAGAAGTTCGACTATTGAAGCCTAATAACTATTAATTAATAGAAGTCAGTAATTAAAAGATCTCAAATCATATCTCTTTGTCTTCTCAAATGTTTCTTTTTTTTTTTTTTTTTTTTTTGTTCATGCATTCATTCTAATATTGATAGAGAATTGGATGTGTGGAAGAATAAAAACATTAAAATTATATATTGAGTTATGTAATTGTTGTGATGAAATATAAAGGTTGTTGATGGGTCGTTTCACACACAAAAAGATAAACACTAAACTATACCAAATTCTTTTATGAGTCAAACTTATGTGAATTTGAGTTTAACTTATGCGATTTTGTGTTAAAGTCTATTCATACATTTTAATAATTAAAATGTTATACTGTTTCATGATTCTATAATTTATTTTGTAACCCCACTGATTCTGTGATGTTATTTTCCTAATATTTTAAGAAAAAATAACTGTCCAGTGATACATTAAAAAAAATTATAAAGTCATGAAAAAATATAACATTTTAATTATTAAAGTGTATAAACTTTATCATTAATTTATAAATATTTCTTTTTGTTACCACTGGCCAGCAATTCCTCCATATTTTAACATGGGTCCACGTAGAGAAACTTTTGTATACCAATAGGATATCACATGATACTATCTTCAACTAATCATAAATATATATACCTTTATTATTTTTCAAACACCCAACATAAATATAGTGGACTTTATTGTCAAAGTCAATTACGATAGTAAAAGATAAGGCATATATCTTATTTGCATACAAAAATTGTCCTTAATCGAGATGTATCTAACATATAAAATAAAAATTGACAAAAAAATATTTTTTAAAAAATCATTAAAAATAAATTAAAATTCAAACAAAAATCTATACATATTTTTATTTGGATTTTCGTTTTTTTTTTATATAATTTTTTATATTTTAAATATTTATTTATTTATTTTTTTACATTTTAGATGCATCTATGTTGATTAATTAAAGTAAAAGAAAAAAAAAACTAAAATATATAATAATAAAAAAAATCAATAAACACAAACAAAAATATATCTTAAAATATTTTTTGAAAATTGAAACCAAACAAAACCTTAAAAACAGATGTTAAATGCTTTTTGGGTGATTATTGTAAGTATTTGATACGATAATAATATGGTACATATGTAAGTTATGCTATTTGTGAGTTTGATTATCACAAATAACATAACTTAATAATATAAGACTCGTAACTAAAAAAAAATATAAGTTATAATCAAACATCACATGAGGTATAACTAAACAACTTTTGGATCATAACCAATATCATAATATGTCATAATTAATCTATATAATAAGGGAAGAGGGTTTTTGAATTTATCCTAAAGACAAATTGTCCTATTAGGACATTTTAATGGTCATGATTCATTTGTGTATTTAGATGGACGGCTAAGATGACCCCCTCAAATATATATCAATCTTAAATATATATCTACATTTACTTCCCGCCCAAACAATAAGTTCCCTACTTACCCACATCTCCCCTCCATTCTATCTTTATCTTTCTCCCTTCTCTGCTTCTCACCTTCCCACTTAACCACATCTCCCTCTCCCTTCATTCTATCTTTATCTCTCTCCCTTCCCTATTCTCACGCACCCCATTCCCTGTTTATCTCTCTCTCTCTACACATCTCATTCTCGGTTCCGCCCCCGCCCCGCCACCGCCAGGTTCAATAGATTCAAAGCCACAAGAATAGAGGTAAATAGTTGTAGCAAAGATGTAGTTCATCAGATGAACAATTCGTCATCGTCCGTATATTCCTCTCTCTCTCTCTCTCTCTCTCTCTCTCTCTCTCTATCTGAAATGGGTCTTTGCCATTATTGCAGGAGAGTTGTGAGTATAAACTTCTTTCCTGGTTGAGATCCCCTGTTCTCCTCTCTCTCTCTCTCTCTCTCTCTCTCTCTCTGTCATCTGCTCCGCTCCTCCTTTTGTTTTACATCCAGTCTTTTGCCATTGATCTTCTCTTCTAATTTTTGAACACAAATCAACCACAAAAAAATCATGAAACTAGCTGGAGACCCAATCTTCCAACTAAAGACCCAGATTAAAACTAGATGGCTCAACCTCATGTAGATTCAAGGGAAAAAAAATTAAAAATAAAAATAGTCGAGCCAAATTCAGAAAAGACCCAGATTAAATCATATTTTTTGTTGAATTTGGTTATATAATTCATATTGTATCATTATTTGTCTGTTTATTTTGTTTGTTTATCTCGATAAAAAAAAAAAACAGATATTTGTTTGTTTATGAATGGTTTTGATCTGTGCAACAAATTAACGGAGAGAATAAAGGAAGCAAAGGAGTAATGGGAGACAGAAGAGATTTTGTTTACCTGTTGTGTTCATCGGAAAGTGGAGAAAAGAAAGAATTAAGAAGCACAAAACAAAGAGGGCTATAGAGATTTTGTGACAGGGAATGGAAATAGGGAAATGGGTTTCTTTTATTATTTTTTATGTTGTTATGAGGGGAAGTACTGTTTGGATGGCTAGCGGTGGCTCATGGAGGTGGCGTGTGCTGGCGTCAATCGGTCAGAAGAGTTGAAGCTTGAGAGAGTTATGAGTCTTCAACTTTTTAGAGAGAGAAAGTGGGTCTTGACATTATTGGTTGGTAGAGCATTTAAAAAAAAAAAAATTCAAGCACTAATTTTCTTTGTGGAAGCAAATCAAAAGTGCAAAAAATAGTGTGTAAAATCAAGTGCAAAATCACGCTCCTGCACTTGGAAGATTGACCCACGGTCCAAAGATGCTTGGAGGAGTTTTCAGCATGGTTGTTTAGATCCTGAACAATGTGATTAATTTCAATTTTTTCTTTTTATTGGAATTGGTCCATCTATTTTTATCTTCATTTTCTTTTACTTTGTCTTATATCTACACTTTTTTTTTTTTTTTTTTTTTGAGATTTTACATTTCAATTTGGCCTAGGTTTGGAGCCTTTATAAAAAATTTATATAAAAGTGATTTTAATTGCTATACTTTTATTTTTTTAATGGTTAATTTTTTCCGTGGGTTATTTTATCCAATTTAATCTTAACATTATGTTTCTTAAATTAATTTAATTTTTTAAAAAGGTTTTAAATTAAAAATAATACTTGATCTTTATAAAAATGGGTTTTATTTTTTAAATGGGTTTTGATTTTTTACATGGTTTTGAAGAGGGTATTGATTTTCTATAATTTAATCAAATCATAAATTTGAGAGAAAATAGAGTGAAGAAAAAAATAGAAAAAGTATGAATGAAAGTAGGGACTCATTGTGGCTCATCGCCACTGTCCACTCCGCAGTTATCCACCACCATTAAAGAGGAAGATGAAACAAAGGAAATAAACGGTTTGGACAGAGAATAGTTAGAGAGAGAGATAATAGGTAGAGGGGAGTTGAGATGTACTTTGAATTGATCCAACAGTCCAGATTTGGGCAGGAAAAACACATTTGAATTTGTTTTATTATTTTTTTTATTTTTAAATAGCCAAATTTAAAATTTAAATAAATAAAAAATTTAAAAAAATGTTTCCGTTTACTAAGGAATGTAACATTATTATTATTTTTTTTTTGATCGGCAAAAAGGAAACTTTATTGATGGAATAAACAAGTACGAGGTACAAGACAAATAACATCAATAAAGGAAAGGGAAGTGCAGAAGCATCATAATGAGCTAAATGATCCCAACTAGGTTGGCACCACAAAGCTCATCCTATCATTTGCTAGCACCCCAAAGTTGGTGAGAGACCAACGAAAAAAGAACACGGCAGAACTCTTGGAGCTCAAAATGCTAGCATAGCCAAGCTGCAACTTTGGGCATTAAACACCTTACTGCTGGATTACCAACAGCTGCTAGGTTGCCACACTCAGACCAGCAAGCATAACAATCCCAGCAGAACTCTTAAACAGCAACTAATCCCAGCACCAAAACAGAACAAATTAGCACACCAGAGTCACACAGGCCCATGACAACTCAGTCTAACCCCAGCCACCACCATCTCAGCAACCCTGCTCACCTTAACATATCAGAAACCTTCCACAGATAGTATGCTAGTGTCGCAAGCCCGCGGGGGACCTCGCTACAGCTCGGACTCGATTTTTGTGTCACGGTTCTCAATCTTGAAGCAAATAGTCCAAATCCGGCAAATCGTTTTGAAAACAGATTTTTTTTGAAAGAAGTGCCAAACATAGATTTCTTTGCCAGATACAGAGTCGCCACCTAAATATTTTATTTTGGGAAATTTAGGAAACCCTGACTCGGTGCCAAAGGTCACGTGTCCGTCATCACCAAAGTTGCCTCGGCTCGGGAACTTGGGTACGATTGGGGAAGGTCACTTCGTGAGCACCCTCGCTCACCCGGTCAAAGACCGGCCTCTACTAACCATGATATCTAATTTTGAGAACATTGTGTGTTCTTATTCCGGTTATTAGCCTAGATTACTATGTGATGCTTGCAGCAAACAAGTATAGACTGAGTCGCCTGAGTTGGAACAAAACACTTTATGTTTGTTTGTTTGAAAAACGGTTTGATGGTGCTACCCGCAGGTAGGCTAAGACATGGTTTTGCCACCCTCGGGTGGGCTTAGGAAAACATGATTTTGCCACTATCTAGTGGGCTTAAAACAAACATTTGATGAATTGTTCCACTTCAAGTAACTCAACCTCCACCCACAGGCATTCAAGGCAGTTATATCACATAAGCACTTAGCCTCATGGTAAGCATGCTATCCTGACAACATTCACACGCATGCAAGGATGCTAAAGCATAAAAACTCACCGAGTACTCCAAGCCAAAACAGAAGCTCATTAGAAATCCATGCATAATCCTAGATACACAGAATTGCCTAATGCAACACGTGCAAAAATGCAAACTATAGCAAGCTCGGCTATTCTAAACATGGTATGTGGAATGCTACAACTAACACGTATTCAATTTGGAATTGAAATACAAATGCAGTTTGTATGATGCGCCGAGCCCGGTGCGTGCAAAACAGATGAATGATGCAAACATGCTGTCATACTGTATGCTAATTGAAATATGCCCTAATCTAACCATCATAAGCAGGTAAATAAAAGGGAAGAAAGACGTGGGGTTGGAAGACATATATCACACTCACGCACACTTGTTACAATTATGCCCTCGCATAGAGGGTCCAAATAAATAATATACAGTCCCAAATGAATAAATAATAC